>BTSY01000003.1:35215894-35815894 GCA_036245785.1 Pristionchus fissidentatus | reverse complement strand
AAGCAGATGAAAGAGAGTGATCTCCCTCCCAACAAATGGATGAGCAATGATCAAATCAAGTCTCTCATCACTGTTCTCACTTCGAAGAAGCCGAAGACTCGATTCACACGTGCTCTCTTCGATGGACGATGAGAACGACATTATGGAGGAGGTGGAACCGTCTGAGGAGGATATCACTATGAGCGATGAGCAACGAGGCAGAGAAGCAGATGAAAGAGAGTGATCTCCCTCCCAACAAATGGATGAGCAATGATCAAATCAAGTCTCTCATCACTGTTCTCACTTCGAAGAAGCCGAAGACTCGATTCACACGTGCTCTCTTCGATGGACGATGAGAACGACATTATGGAGGAGGTGGAACCGTCTGAGGAGGATATCACTATGAGCGATGAGCAACGAGGCAGAGAAGCAGATGAAAGAGAGTGATCTCCCTCCCAACAAATGGATGAGCAATGATCAAATCAAGTCTCTCATCACTGTTCTCACTTCGAAGAAGCCGAAGACTCGATTCACACGTGCTCTCTTCGATGGACGATGAGAACGACATTATGGAGGAGGTGGAACCGTCTGAGGAGGATATCACTATGAGCGATGAGCAACGAGGCAGAGAAGCAGATGAAAGAGAGTGATCTCCCTCCCAACAAATGGATGAGCAATGATCAAATCAAGTCTCTCATCACTGTTCTCACTTCGAAGAAGCCGAAGACTCGATTCACACGTGCTCTCTTCGATGGACGATGAGAACGACATTATGGAGGAGGTGGAACCGTCTGAGGAGGATATCACTATGAGCGATGAGCAACGAGGCAGAGAAGCAGATGAAAGAGAGTGATCTCCCTCCCAACAAATGGATGAGCAATGATCAAATCAAGTCTCTCATCACTGTTCTCACTTCGAAGAAGCCGAAGACTCGATTCACACGTGCTCTCTTCGATGGACGATGAGAACGACATTATGGAGGAGGTGGAACCGTCTGAGGAGGATATCACTATGAGCGATGAGCAACGAGGCAGAGAAGCAGATGAAAGAGAGTGATCTCCCTCCCAACAAATGGATGAGCAATGATCAAATCAAGTCTCTCATCACTGTTCTCACTTCGAAGAAGCCGAAGACTCGATTCACACGTGCTCTCTTCGATGGACGATGAGAACGACATTATGGAGGAGGTGGAACCGTCTGAGGAGGATATCACTATGAGCGATGAGCAACGAGGCAGAGAAGCAGATGAAAGAGAGTGATCTCCCTCCCAACAAATGGATGAGCAATGATCAAATCAAGTCTCTCATCACTGTTCTCACTTCGAAGAAGCCGAAGACTCGATTCACACGTGCTCTCTTCGATGGACGATGAGAACGACATTATGGAGGAGGTGGAACCGTCTGAGGAGGATATCACTATGAGCGATGAGCAACGAGGCAGAGAAGCAGATGAAAGAGAGTGATCTCCCTCCCAACAAATGGATGAGCAATGATCAAATCAAGTCTCTCATCACTGTTCTCACTTCGAAGAAGCCGAAGACTCGATTCACACGTGCTCTCTTCGATGGACGATGAGAACGACATTATGGAGGAGGTGGAACCGTCTGAGGAGGATATCACTATGAGCGATGAGCAACGAGGCAGAGAAGCAGATGAAAGAGAGTGATCTCCCTCCCAACAAATGGATGAGCAATGATCAAATCAAGTCTCTCATCACTGTTCTCACTTCGAAGAAGCCGAAGACTCGATTCACACGTGCTCTCTTCGATGGACGATGAGAACGACATTATGGAGGAGGTGGAACCGTCTGAGGAGGATATCACTATGAGCGATGAGCAACGAGGCAGAGAAGCAGATGAAAGAGAGTGATCTCCCTCCCAACAAATGGATGAGCAATGATCAAATCAAGTCTCTCATCACTGTTCTCACTTCGAAGAAGCCGAAGACTCGATTCACACGTGCTCTCTTCGATGGACGATGAGAACGACATTATGGAGGAGGTGGAACCGTCTGAGGAGGATATCACTATGAGCGATGAGCAACGAGGCAGAGAAGCAGATGAAAGAGAGTGATCTCCCTCCCAACAAATGGATGAGCAATGATCAAATCAAGTCTCTCATCACTGTTCTCACTTCGAAGAAGCCGAAGACTCGATTCACACGTGCTCTCTTCGATGGACGATGAGAACGACATTATGGAGGAGGTGGAACCGTCTGAGGAGGATATCACTATGAGCGATGAGCAACGAGGCAGAGAAGCAGATGAAAGAGAGTGATCTCCCTCCCAACAAATGGATGAGCAATGATCAAATCAAGTCTCTCATCACTGTTCTCACTTCGAAGAAGCCGAAGACTCGATTCACACGTGCTCTCTTCGATGGACGATGAGAACGACATTATGGAGGAGGTGGAACCGTCTGAGGAGGATATCACTATGAGCGATGAGCAACGAGGCAGAGAAGCAGATGAAAGAGAGTGATCTCCCTCCCAACAAATGGATGAGCAATGATCAAATCAAGTCTCTCATCACTGTTCTCACTTCGAAGAAGCCGAAGACTCGATTCACACGTGCTCTCTTCGATGGACGATGAGAACGACATTATGGAGGAGGTGGAACCGTCTGAGGAGGATATCACTATGAGCGATGAGCAACGAGGCAGAGAAGCAGATGAAAGAGAGTGATCTCCCTCCCAACAAATGGATGAGCAATGATCAAATCAAGTCTCTCATCACTGTTCTCACTTCGAAGAAGCCGAAGACTCGATTCACACGTGCTCTCTTCGATGGACGATGAGAACGACATTATGGAGGAGGTGGAACCGTCTGAGGAGGATATCACTATGAGCGATGAGCAACGAGGCAGAGAAGCAGATGAAAGAGAGTGATCTCCCTCCCAACAAATGGATGAGCAATGATCAAATCAAGTCTCTCATCACTGTTCTCACTTCGAAGAAGCCGAAGACTCGATTCACACGTGCTCTCTTCGATGGACGATGAGAACGACATTATGGAGGAGGTGGAACCGTCTGAGGAGGATATCACTATGAGCGATGAGCAACGAGGCAGAGAAGCAGATGAAAGAGAGTGATCTCCCTCCCAACAAATGGATGAGCAATGATCAAATCAAGTCTCTCATCACTGTTCTCACTTCGAAGAAGCCGAAGACTCGATTCACACGTGCTCTCTTCGATGGACGATGAGAACGACATTATGGAGGAGGTGGAACCGTCTGAGGAGGATATCACTATGAGCGATGAGCAACGAGGCAGAGAAGCAGATGAAAGAGAGTGATCTCCCTCCCAACAAATGGATGAGCAATGATCAAATCAAGTCTCTCATCACTGTTCTCACTTCGAAGAAGCCGAAGACTCGATTCACACGTGCTCTCTTCGATGGACGATGAGAACGACATTATGGAGGAGGTGGAACCGTCTGAGGAGGATATCACTATGAGCGATGAGCAACGAGGCAGAGAAGCAGATGAAAGAGAGTGATCTCCCTCCCAACAAATGGATGAGCAATGATCAAATCAAGTCTCTCATCACTGTTCTCACTTCGAAGAAGCCGAAGACTCGATTCACACGTGCTCTCTTCGATGGACGATGAGAACGACATTATGGAGGAGGTGGAACCGTCTGAGGAGGATATCACTATGAGCGATGAGCAACGAGGCAGAGAAGCAGATGAAAGAGAGTGATCTCCCTCCCAACAAATGGATGAGCAATGATCAAATCAAGTCTCTCATCACTGTTCTCACTTCGAAGAAGCCGAAGACTCGATTCACACGTGCTCTCTTCGATGGACGATGAGAACGACATTATGGAGGAGGTGGAACCGTCTGAGGAGGATATCACTATGAGCGATGAGCAACGAGGCAGAGAAGCAGATGAAAGAGAGTGATCTCCCTCCCAACAAATGGATGAGCAATGATCAAATCAAGTCTCTCATCACTGTTCTCACTTCGAAGAAGCCGAAGACTCGATTCACACGTGCTCTCTTCGATGGACGATGAGAACGACATTATGGAGGAGGTGGAACCGTCTGAGGAGGATATCACTATGAGCGATGAGCAACGAGGCAGAGAAGCAGATGAAAGAGAGTGATCTCCCTCCCAACAAATGGATGAGCAATGATCAAATCAAGTCTCTCATCACTGTTCTCACTTCGAAGAAGCCGAAGACTCGATTCACACGTGCTCTCTTCGATGGACGATGAGAACGACATTATGGAGGAGGTGGAACCGTCTGAGGAGGATATCACTATGAGCGATGAGCAACGAGGCAGAGAAGCAGATGAAAGAGAGTGATCTCCCTCCCAACAAATGGATGAGCAATGATCAAATCAAGTCTCTCATCACTGTTCTCACTTCGAAGAAGCCGAAGACTCGATTCACACGTGCTCTCTTCGATGGACGATGAGAACGACATTATGGAGGAGGTGGAACCGTCTGAGGAGGATATCACTATGAGCGATGAGCAACGAGGCAGAGAAGCAGATGAAAGAGAGTGATCTCCCTCCCAACAAATGGATGAGCAATGATCAAATCAAGTCTCTCATCACTGTTCTCACTTCGAAGAAGCCGAAGACTCGATTCACACGTGCTCTCTTCGATGGACGATGAGAACGACATTATGGAGGAGGTGGAACCGTCTGAGGAGGATATCACTATGAGCGATGAGCAACGAGGCAGAGAAGCAGATGAAAGAGAGTGATCTCCCTCCCAACAAATGGATGAGCAATGATCAAATCAAGTCTCTCATCACTGTTCTCACTTCGAAGAAGCCGAAGACTCGATTCACACGTGCTCTCTTCGATGGACGATGAGAACGACATTATGGAGGAGGTGGAACCGTCTGAGGAGGATATCACTATGAGCGATGAGCAACGAGGCAGAGAAGCAGATGAAAGAGAGTGATCTCCCTCCCAACAAATGGATGAGCAATGATCAAATCAAGTCTCTCATCACTGTTCTCACTTCGAAGAAGCCGAAGACTCGATTCACACGTGCTCTCTTCGATGGACGATGAGAACGACATTATGGAGGAGGTGGAACCGTCTGAGGAGGATATCACTATGAGCGATGAGCAACGAGGCAGAGAAGCAGATGAAAGAGAGTGATCTCCCTCCCAACAAATGGATGAGCAATGATCAAATCAAGTCTCTCATCACTGTTCTCACTTCGAAGAAGCCGAAGACTCGATTCACACGTGCTCTCTTCGATGGACGATGAGAACGACATTATGGAGGAGGTGGAACCGTCTGAGGAGGATATCACTATGAGCGATGAGCAACGAGGCAGAGAAGCAGATGAAAGAGAGTGATCTCCCTCCCAACAAATGGATGAGCAATGATCAAATCAAGTCTCTCATCACTGTTCTCACTTCGAAGAAGCCGAAGACTCGATTCACACGTGCTCTCTTCGATGGACGATGAGAACGACATTATGGAGGAGGTGGAACCGTCTGAGGAGGATATCACTATGAGCGATGAGCAACGAGGCAGAGAAGCAGATGAAAGAGAGTGATCTCCCTCCCAACAAATGGATGAGCAATGATCAAATCAAGTCTCTCATCACTGTTCTCACTTCGAAGAAGCCGAAGACTCGATTCACACGTGCTCTCTTCGATGGACGATGAGAACGACATTATGGAGGAGGTGGAACCGTCTGAGGAGGATATCACTATGAGCGATGAGCAACGAGGCAGAGAAGCAGATGAAAGAGAGTGATCTCCCTCCCAACAAATGGATGAGCAATGATCAAATCAAGTCTCTCATCACTGTTCTCACTTCGAAGAAGCCGAAGACTCGATTCACACGTGCTCTCTTCGATGGACGATGAGAACGACATTATGGAGGAGGTGGAACCGTCTGAGGAGGATATCACTATGAGCGATGAGCAACGAGGCAGAGAAGCAGATGAAAGAGAGTGATCTCCCTCCCAACAAATGGATGAGCAATGATCAAATCAAGTCTCTCATCACTGTTCTCACTTCGAAGAAGCCGAAGACTCGATTCACACGTGCTCTCTTCGATGGACGATGAGAACGACATTATGGAGGAGGTGGAACCGTCTGAGGAGGATATCACTATGAGCGATGAGCAACGAGGCAGAGAAGCAGATGAAAGAGAGTGATCTCCCTCCCAACAAATGGATGAGCAATGATCAAATCAAGTCTCTCATCACTGTTCTCACTTCGAAGAAGCCGAAGACTCGATTCACACGTGCTCTCTTCGATGGACGATGAGAACGACATTATGGAGGAGGTGGAACCGTCTGAGGAGGATATCACTATGAGCGATGAGCAACGAGGCAGAGAAGCAGATGAAAGAGAGTGATCTCCCTCCCAACAAATGGATGAGCAATGATCAAATCAAGTCTCTCATCACTGTTCTCACTTCGAAGAAGCCGAAGACTCGATTCACACGTGCTCTCTTCGATGGACGATGAGAACGACATTATGGAGGAGGTGGAACCGTCTGAGGAGGATATCACTATGAGCGATGAGCAACGAGGCAGAGAAGCAGATGAAAGAGAGTGATCTCCCTCCCAACAAATGGATGAGCAATGATCAAATCAAGTCTCTCATCACTGTTCTCACTTCGAAGAAGCCGAAGACTCGATTCACACGTGCTCTCTTCGATGGACGATGAGAACGACATTATGGAGGAGGTGGAACCGTCTGAGGAGGATATCACTATGAGCGATGAGCAACGAGGCAGAGAAGCAGATGAAAGAGAGTGATCTCCCTCCCAACAAATGGATGAGCAATGATCAAATCAAGTCTCTCATCACTGTTCTCACTTCGAAGAAGCCGAAGACTCGATTCACACGTGCTCTCTTCGATGGACGATGAGAACGACATTATGGAGGAGGTGGAACCGTCTGAGGAGGATATCACTATGAGCGATGAGCAACGAGGCAGAGAAGCAGATGAAAGAGAGTGATCTCCCTCCCAACAAATGGATGAGCAATGATCAAATCAAGTCTCTCATCACTGTTCTCACTTCGAAGAAGCCGAAGACTCGATTCACACGTGCTCTCTTCGATGGACGATGAGAACGACATTATGGAGGAGGTGGAACCGTCTGAGGAGGATATCACTATGACCGATGAGCAACGAGGCAGAGAAGCAGATGAAAGAGAGTGATCTCCCTCCCAACAAATGGATGAGCAATGATCAAATCAAGTCTCTCATCACTGTTCTCACTTCGAAGAAGCCGAAGACTCGATTCACACGTGCTCTCTTCGATGGACGATGAGAACGACATTATGGAGGAGGTGGAACCGTCTGAGGAGGATATCACTATGAGCGATGAGCAACGAGGCAGAGAAGCAGATGAAAGAGAGTGATCTCCCTCCCAACAAATGGATGAGCAATGATCAAATCAAGTCTCTCATCACTGTTCTCACTTCGAAGAAGCCGAAGACTCGATTCACACGTGCTCTCTTCGATGGACGATGAGAACGACATTATGGAGGAGGTGGAACCGTCTGAGGAGGATATCACTATGAGCGATGAGCAACGAGGCAGAGAAGCAGATGAAAGAGAGTGATCTCCCTCCCAACAAATGGATGAGCAATGATCAAATCAAGTCTCTCATCACTGTTCTCACTTCGAAGAAGCCGAAGACTCGATTCACACGTGCTCTCTTCGATGGACGATGAGAACGACATTATGGAGGAGGTGGAACCGTCTGAGGAGGATATCACTATGAGCGATGAGCAACGAGGCAGAGAAGCAGATGAAAGAGAGTGATCTCCCTCCCAACAAATGGATGAGCAATGATCAAATCAAGTCTCTCATCACTGTTCTCACTTCGAAGAAGCCGAAGACTCGATTCACACGTGCTCTCTTCGATGGACGATGAGAACGACATTATGGAGGAGGTGGAACCGTCTGAGGAGGATATCACTATGAGCGATGAGCAACGAGGCAGAGAAGCAGATGAAAGAGAGTGATCTCCCTCCCAACAAATGGATGAGCAATGATCAAATCAAGTCTCTCATCACTGTTCTCACTTCGAAGAAGCCGAAGACTCGATTCACACGTGCTCTCTTCGATGGACGATGAGAACGACATTATGGAGGAGGTGGAACCGTCTGAGGAGGATATCACTATGAGCGATGAGCAACGAGGCAGAGAAGCAGATGAAAGAGAGTGATCTCCCTCCCAACAAATGGATGAGCAATGATCAAATCAAGTCTCTCATCACTGTTCTCACTTCGAAGAAGCCGAAGACTCGATTCACACGTGCTCTCTTCGATGGACGATGAGAACGACATTATGGAGGAGGTGGAACCGTCTGAGGAGGATATCACTATGAGCGATGAGCAACGAGGCAGAGAAGCAGATGAAAGAGAGTGATCTCCCTCCCAACAAATGGATGAGCAATGATCAAATCAAGTCTCTCATCACTGTTCTCACTTCGAAGAAGCCGAAGACTCGATTCACACGTGCTCTCTTCGATGGACGATGAGAACGACATTATGGAGGAGGTGGAACCGTCTGAGGAGGATATCACTATGAGCGATGAGCAACGAGGCAGAGAAGCAGATGAAAGAGAGTGATCTCCCTCCCAACAAATGGATGAGCAATGATCAAATCAAGTCTCTCATCACTGTTCTCACTTCGAAGAAGCCGAAGACTCGATTCACACGTGCTCTCTTCGATGGACGATGAGAACGACATTATGGAGGAGGTGGAACCGTCTGAGGAGGATATCACTATGAGCGATGAGCAACGAGGCAGAGAAGCAGATGAAAGAGAGTGATCTCCCTCCCAACAAATGGATGAGCAATGATCAAATCAAGTCTCTCATCACTGTTCTCACTTCGAAGAAGCCGAAGACTCGATTCACACGTGCTCTCTTCGATGGACGATGAGAACGACATTATGGAGGAGGTGGAACCGTCTGAGGAGGATATCACTATGAGCGATGAGCAACGAGGCAGAGAAGCAGATGAAAGAGAGTGATCTCCCTCCCAACAAATGGATGAGCAATGATCAAATCAAGTCTCTCATCACTGTTCTCACTTCGAAGAAGCCGAAGACTCGATTCACACGTGCTCTCTTCGATGGACGATGAGAACGACATTATGGAGGAGGTGGAACCGTCTGAGGAGGATATCACTATGAGCGATGAGCAACGAGGCAGAGAAGCAGATGAAAGAGAGTGATCTCCCTCCCAACAAATGGATGAGCAATGATCAAATCAAGTCTCTCATCACTGTTCTCACTTCGAAGAAGCCGAAGACTCGATTCACACGTGCTCTCTTCGATGGACGATGAGAACGACATTATGGAGGAGGTGGAACCGTCTGAGGAGGATATCACTATGAGCGATGAGCAACGAGGCAGAGAAGCAGATGAAAGAGAGTGATCTCCCTCCCAACAAATGGATGAGCAATGATCAAATCAAGTCTCTCATCACTGTTCTCACTTCGAAGAAGCCGAAGACTCGATTCACACGTGCTCTCTTCGATGGACGATGAGAACGACATTATGGAGGAGGTGGAACCGTCTGAGGAGGATATCACTATGAGCGATGAGCAACGAGGCAGAGAAGCAGATGAAAGAGAGTGATCTCCCTCCCAACAAATGGATGAGCAATGATCAAATCAAGTCTCTCATCACTGTTCTCACTTCGAAGAAGCCGAAGACTCGATTCACACGTGCTCTCTTCGATGGACGATGAGAACGACATTATGGAGGAGGTGGAACCGTCTGAGGAGGATATCACTATGAGCGATGAGCAACGAGGCAGAGAAGCAGATGAAAGAGAGTGATCTCCCTCCCAACAAATGGATGAGCAATGATCAAATCAAGTCTCTCATCACTGTTCTCACTTCGAAGAAGCCGAAGACTCGATTCACACGTGCTCTCTTCGATGGACGATGAGAACGACATTATGGAGGAGGTGGAACCGTCTGAGGAGGATATCACTATGAGCGATGAGCAACGAGGCAGAGAAGCAGATGAAAGAGAGTGATCTCCCTCCCAACAAATGGATGAGCAATGATCAAATCAAGTCTCTCATCACTGTTCTCACTTCGAAGAAGCCGAAGACTCGATTCACACGTGCTCTCTTCGATGGACGATGAGAACGACATTATGGAGGAGGTGGAACCGTCTGAGGAGGATATCACTATGAGCGATGAGCAACGAGGCAGAGAAGCAGATGAAAGAGAGTGATCTCCCTCCCAACAAATGGATGAGCAATGATCAAATCAAGTCTCTCATCACTGTTCTCACTTCGAAGAAGCCGAAGACTCGATTCACACGTGCTCTCTTCGATGGACGATGAGAACGACATTATGGAGGAGGTGGAACCGTCTGAGGAGGATATCACTATGAGCGATGAGCAACGAGGCAGAGAAGCAGATGAAAGAGAGTGATCTCCCTCCCAACAAATGGATGAGCAATGATCAAATCAAGTCTCTCATCACTGTTCTCACTTCGAAGAAGCCGAAGACTCGATTCACACGTGCTCTCTTCGATGGACGATGAGAACGACATTATGGAGGAGGTGGAACCGTCTGAGGAGGATATCACTATGAGCGATGAGCAACGAGGCAGAGAAGCAGATGAAAGAGAGTGATCTCCCTCCCAACAAATGGATGAGCAATGATCAAATCAAGTCTCTCATCACTGTTCTCACTTCGAAGAAGCCGAAGACTCGATTCACACGTGCTCTCTTCGATGGACGATGAGAACGACATTATGGAGGAGGTGGAACCGTCTGAGGAGGATATCACTATGAGCGATGAGCAACGAGGCAGAGAAGCAGATGAAAGAGAGTGATCTCCCTCCCAACAAATGGATGAGCAATGATCAAATCAAGTCTCTCATCACTGTTCTCACTTCGAAGAAGCCGAAGACTCGATTCACACGTGCTCTCTTCGATGGACGATGAGAACGACATTATGGAGGAGGTGGAACCGTCTGAGGAGGATATCACTATGACCGATGAGCAACGAGGCAGAGAAGCAGATGAAAGAGAGTGATCTCCCTCCCAACAAATGGATGAGCAATGATCAAATCAAGTCTCTCATCACTGTTCTCACTTCGAAGAAGCCGAAGACTCGATTCACACGTGCTCTCTTCGATGGACGATGAGAACGACATTATGGAGGAGGTGGAACCGTCTGAGGAGGATATCACTATGACCGATGAGCAACGAGGCAGAGAAGCAGATGAAAGAGAGTGATCTCCCTCCCAACAAATGGATGAGCAATGATCAAATCAAGTCTCTCATCACTGTTCTCACTTCGAAGAAGCCGAAGACTCGATTCACACGTGCTCTCTTCGATGGACGATGAGAACGACATTATGGAGGAGGTGGAACCGTCTGAGGAGGATATCACTATGAGCGATGAGCAAATGCATGAGTTCATTCTACCCCATCTATCCCATTTCTTTAGTGAGATCAAAAACCCTACTTATTCGGAAATTCCCGAAGTCTCTAGAGAGTTCGAGTAACGTTTTGCACACAAATTGTATTTTAGCTCACTATAATTGTAACATTGTATCTAACTTCATGCCCTTGCTTTCCTGTCACAATATCTACTTGCTTGGTCACAAATGATATAAACGAATAATATGAATTCATACATCATTAATGAAAAATACAACTGATGACTTAAAGTAGAGCACAATATATTCATAAATAAAATGTGTGTTCGTGTTGGTATATATCTCTCGGAAGGTGGAACACGAAAATCGCGGGATTCCAATGTTCAGAGCGATTTTTCGGCCGAGGGGGGCTACCAAAAGTTTATGTAAACAGAAGAATTGTTCCCCATATTTTTGCGCTCATTTTAAGCTCTACCGGAGCTCAGTGGCTCGTCTGGGAGCAAAGTTACGTTGATGCCGGCTTCAAAACCGGGAATTTGCTAAAAGCCGGTTTTGGGACCTGAGACCTGGATCAATAAATTTCTTGTCCCTAGAGTAGTCCCACATAAAATTTTGATGGAAAACAAAAAATATTTTCTGAAAGTTTTTCCCCACATGGCCAGTTTTCCTGCAATCTCTCGTGATACCTGTCATAAAAAATCAATTGCCGATTCAAAAAAACTCACCGGCGGCTACAGTCTCGCTGCTGGAGGAGCAGGTCCTCGTCGCTACAGACGGACAGTCGGAAGAGGGCGCAGAGGAGGAGGTGGATGGAGTGCCCTGCAAAATCGATTGGTTTATATTTTCGCATGTATAATCATATTTCCAGTTTTTCGTTGTCTAGAAAATTAAAGCACCTTTCGCTTTTTAGCCTACGCACTGTTGGAATACAACAGAAAATCTATTGAATACTCAATTCAAAAATAGCAAAAAAAGGCCATTTCCCATCGACTTGGTTATGTGCTGCACCTTGTCCAGACCACAGAAAAAATTCACATCATTCCACAGGCCGGTCAACCATCCAGAAAGGCCTTTGGAGTGAGAGAGCGTGTGAAATCGAGAGGGACTCTCTCACTTTTGCACACTCTCTCGTCCAAACCCTGGTCTGTAGGTTTGGAATCATGTGAATTGCACGTCTCCTGATTGCCTTTGACGTAAATCAGCACGATCGCGTAAAGAGATCACAAGATTGCTTCGCACGCTCCACCAATATATCTATCAGATCGGGGGTAGCGCTGTCATAAAATCGACAGCAAATGACGAAGTGATAATGCTGATAACATCGATAACGCCAATGATTCACTCTATTCAAAATCACACTGACGGATTAGATATCATCGAGTGGGAAACTGTCATTTCATGATGGTTTTCTGGTTTTCGAGATTTCTTTTACATGCATCAATGTTTTTTGGCTCTGCTCTGATAAAGAGTTCCATGGAAACAGAAGACCTCACTTTTTTGCGTGAGATGTTTACAATCTATAACAAGCAATCGATAAAGCTCCTCACATGGCACAGATCCAGTGCAGCAATGCTCGCTCTCGCTTGCCCCAGCGTGACGTCATTGACTTCCGGCTGCAGCAGCACGTCCTCCACCGCCCGCTTCAAGTCGGCCAGATGCATTGCGGCTAAAAGTGCGCGGCGCCTGCGCGTTGGTCGCGCGCGCTTCGCGTCGAGTCAGTTTCGGAGATTAGACGTGTCCGGGAGTGGGCGCTCTTCCTTGCTGGAGTGATGGAGAAAAGGGGGATTGGGCCGATTGTGAAATGTTTAGGGCGCGCGCTCGTGCAAAAATAGCGATAAGAGTGAAATCGAGAAAAAAGGAGGGGAAGAGAGGGAAAAGCACAATGGAACGTCTCTCTCTCTCTCACTCTCTCGAATAGCAGCGAATGGATGTTGTGATAGAGGAGCGCGAGAATTCAAAGATTGCTCATTCACAGATTTTGAGAATCAGACAAGGAGAGAAAATAGCCTCTTTTTAATCGAATTCGCACGCGACTAACAGCTGAAAGTCTAGGTAGGAAATAGATCGGAAATACGGGGCGGTGAAAGAGGGGGATAAGTAAACCTCGAATAGTGATGATGCAACAATATTTAAATTAGCATATCATAAACAAAATTATGTAACTTAATATAAATGTTATAAAAACGTATATCAATTTATATCATTTCGTCCATAATATGCCATTTTGGCAGTAAAGACATGAGGAACGTTTCCCGCGTATTCACAAAGAAAAACTTTGATATGCCCAGAGCAAGGGTTTGAAACTCCAATGATAGAGATCGTGCGAAAATGAGAGAGCGCATCTCTGGATTTCGTGTATCTCGAAAATTAGAGTTTCCTGCCCTCGCTCTGGGCATATGGAGTTTTAAATTCCTAGTGCTTTTTTTCTTTGTGACTATGCTGCGAATTCCATTGGTGCTCTCTAACGTCTAGGAAGGGGGGAATTGACCTTGCACAATTCTGATGGAAAGAGGGCAAACATGCAAACAAACGGGGCGAGAACACTGGAACAGAAGAAATAATCTGGTTGAACCTCGTTCTCTTTGAAGTCAGAGAGAGAGAGAGAGAGAGAGAGAGAGGAACTGGTATACCACTTACAACTACAAGTTGCGAACGACCACGAAAACGCTACGAACACGCAGTAAAATACTGCACGCGGTAAGTAAATGCTGACAAAGCAACAGAACGCATTGGATGGGATTTAGAAACACAAAAAAATAAATATTTTCCTTGATTTGTTTGAGGCCTTTTTCTAGAAACTATTATATTTTATGGTTCATAAACGGCATTTCCAAACGTCAAACAACCGATAAATCAGAATTAGGACAGTCTGCGTACTCAGCATGGTTGGTTAAATGATCTTTGTGAGCGTATTTTAAATATACCAAAATAGGTCAGACGTGGGCGCGAAATCGGTGTGAATAATCTAGATCTCAGTTTGAGATCGCGCAAAAAATGGCACGTAAGCGACAGTCACATTGCATTCTAAAGGAATGCCAACTCACAAGTAGTTTTACCCCATTTTTTTCTTCTAAACTGGTCGATTTCCCTCTAATTTAACTGTTGCTTTTCAAAGTCACCTCACGAGATCTTACGCCCCTCTTGATTTGCTTACTCAAGCAGGTGAATTCACTGATGATTTCGAAATACGAGGAGTGAACTGCTTGCAATGACGTATACTTTATAATTGAAAATAGCCCGAGTTTTAAATTGAGTTTTAAATTTTTCTAGAATTTGAATTCGGATAAACAATTGGAATGCATATGGAATGGAATGCAATTGGAGTGGAATCTTCTCTTCATTTCGCCCACTCTTTCAACCGATCCCATTATCTACCCGCATTTTATACTCCTCATTTCAAACTACGATTGAATGTTATTTTGAGCTCACATTGTAAACGGGTAAATGGGCATTTGTACGAGCTATTTCCCGCTCGGTGATGGAGGGAAAGGGAAGGAGAGAGAGAGAGAGAGATAGAGTGGACAAAAACGGCTGGCACGAAACTGTAAACAAAAACAGTGTGAGAACGAGAGTGGCGGCTAGCGGCGTAAATGTATAGAGGAAAAGAGGCGAGAGGCGAGTGGGAAACGCTTTGTCGAAAGTAGTGAACGATTAGAGAGCAGAGAGAGAGAGAGAGAATGGGAACCGCTCAAACTGTTAGTCAGCGCGCCACGAGCGCGATACACCCTTCTGATTCATTCACACAATGGAAGGAGGGTGAAAATGGCGGTAATGTGAGGCATTTCATCTTATTGTGAAATTATTGAATGAAAATATCACTTTGTAGCTCGCTCATTCTATGTAGAAATTTGTAAAGTTTGGAGATTAGCGAGAAATGGGAAATATGCGCAGACAACGATCTCTTCATTTCGCTTTTTATCATCGATATTTTTGCGCGAAACGAAAAGATCGTTGTCTATACATTTTCGCATTTTACTTTTCAAGTAGTACACTTTCTGCAGCAATGAATCAATAAGTGGCTGCTCGGTGTGTATATGACAGCTTTGAGTAGATCAAAGAGCGAAGGGCGAGAGAGAGAGAGAGAGAGAGAGAGAGAGGCGGAAAATGTCAGAAGAGAGGCGGGGGAGCAGAGAGTGGCTTTACACAACGATGCGAGCAGGTGCCAGTCGCTTTCTTGAGAGCGAGAGAGGGGTCAGACGCATCCCGTTCTGCGCTGGAACCAAAGAGCACCAAAGAGCCAACGATCCGGAGCCAGGAACCATAGCGGTCTCACTGCACCTAACCATAGATAACTGACAGCAGTAGGCATATCGTGCTCTTGGGGCGATAGGTACGAAAAATGGAAAATTATTGAACACTTAATAGATCTACAGAGAATTAGATTGAATGTGACCGGCTTTGAGTATAGTACACATGATTCCAAACCTACAGACCAGGGTTAGGGCGAGAGAGTGTGCAAAGGTGAGAGAGTCTCTCTCGATTTCGCACACTCTCTCACTCCAAAGGCCTTTCTGGATGGTTGACCGGCCTGTGGAATGATGTGAGTAGAATGAATAAAGTAAATCAAAAATATCGCTGAATACAAGAAGAGTGAGGGTGGCTGACAGAGCGTATTACGCGTGTTGTTGGCTGCTGTTTATCGCTGTGCAAAATGGTGAAGAAATACTGGCGATGGATGGCGAGGGATAAGGGGAGATTGAGAGAGTGGCGAGGGGGAGAAAGGGAGGAGAGAGAGAGAGAGAGAGAGAGAGAGAGAGAGAGAATGAGGGGGGAACCGGAGGTTGAATCAATCGGGGCCACTTCACAGAGCGCGCTGGCGCCGCGTAAGACTGGCGCGAGTGGCGCGTGAGATTAACGCGGCAGAAGGGCATTGAACCAAACCTTTATTGTGAGACACCACGTGCATTTTTCTGCGCACACGCGAATCTAGTTGCAAACAGGAAAGAAATGTACAACAGTTGTATGCATATTTTACATTCCCTATATGCTGGATGTGTGGGGTAATACATTTCCATGTGCGTGACTATCTAGTGAAGAAAAAACGCCAAGGCCGCGCCCGTTTTTCAGGCGATGGTGGTTCTAAAAAGCGGATTACAAGTATTAGCGCGTATAAAATAAGTCTTATAGTGGAATCACTGAATACACTAACAGAGTGCCTCAATTGGGGTTAAACCAGGAATAAATCGGGCCTGAAACTGCGATGAAAACATGGTCTGACGTGGTTATCAATGGCAGCTGATATTGCGAAAGGAGTAGAGCGAAAATAAATCCACTTTCAGCTGACTTGGACCACAAGGTGCTTCTTCTCCATCTGGTTGCCCCGGACGGCAGACAGATTGGGAAATCGGAAATATGTTAGAGAAAGAGAGAGACTGCGAGAAATGAGAGGGTCAGACATGCAGTTACGAATTTTTGCGAGAAGCCAAATGAGATACGTGAGACAGAGGGGTTATGAAATAGTGATGTTTGGACGATTAGAGATAGAACTCCCGTAACATGAAAGCACTAGTAATAAGTATCCCAATTTCAAAGAACCGAATAAATATTTGCCACTGTAAGCTGTGAATTTTTCCAGTAAATGCATCACAAAAATGTAAAGATATATCAGTACTAGACCTTACAAGTAATGTTTTAAATACAAGTAATAAAACATAAAAATTCAGGCATTTCCGAAAACATAAAGATAACGCAATATCAACCTGAAATTACTGCAAATCCCTTGGTATGAAGCGCAAACATATGGGCAGCATGCGTAATAATTTTTCTTTGCCTTAAGAATTGTCAGGAAAACGATCACGTAGTGAATTTCCAATTGGGAAAACACACTACGTGGTCGCTTTCCTTACAATCCCAACATCGTGTCTCGTGACTGGAGAAACCACCAGTCAAGCGTGAAAAGTAACGAGGTTGGGTGGAGAGAGAGAGAGAGAGAGTTGTTGGGTGGAGAGAGAGAGAGAGAGAGCAGAAATCCCAGCAAGCAGAAAGCAAGATGGCAGATTGGAATATTTTCTAGCTTGTGACCAACATGAAATAAATATTCACATTTGTATGTGTACATGTAAGAAAGAAGTTCCAAAACCAAGAAATCCTGTACACTTGGGCAAGACGCGAAAAAGTCTTCAAAGACTACATTTGTCGATGGAAATCTAGCAAAATGAGTCGGGAAACTGACAAAAAAAGAGGATTTCTTAACTAGAAATCAAACGCCACGTGCAAAAAAAAACAAACTGTGGAATGTTGGGAAATGGAGTAGAAAGCCTGCCGTTTGCAGTGGTGGGTGAAGAGCAGCAGTGGCTATTCTATTTCCATCCCCTGGCTCTCCGTCTCTCTCTCTTCTCTCTCTCTCTCTCTCCCTACTCTCTCTCCGCTCCCCACCGCTTTCCAACCCATCGATCCATACACATACACACACTGCCCGAGGGGAGAGGGGAGGGAAGAGGGACAGCCCCACCACCCCCTAATTAGGTCTCTCCTCTCCCCCCTTCTATCACTCTCTCTCTCTCTCTCTCTCTCTCTTCCAAAACCTCTCCTCTCTCCCCTATCTCTAGGCTTTTCCATATGGTGCTCTACTCTCTATTTCTCCTCCATAACTTCTCGCCTATCTCTCTCCCTCCCTCCCTATCTCTCTCCTTTTCTCTCTCTCTCTCTCTCTCCCGTTCTGCAGAAGAGCTCATTGCACACACCTGGGCAGTAATGAGAGGGCGCGGGAAGATGGTGGGAAACCACCGGAATGGTTTACAACTCGTAACTTACAAAGAAGGAAAAGAGCACAAGCTTATTTCTGAAGGATTAACTACACTCAGAGAAATGTCTGTCATATTTGGCTCCTGAACTGCGCTTGTATGTTATATATGACATACAAACGTAGTTCAGGAGCCATATATGACATACATTTTTCTCTGTGTAGGAACGGGGATGCTAAACTTGCTGCAATGAAAATAGTAGTATTTGGCATTGAACATTAGAAGAAAAAAGAACGAAAGAAATGAGAAATACTGGCACGGCAAAATACGTGTAGCAATACTGCTTGTAACAAGTGACATGCACAGAGAATGAATGTACTAAGATGAGACAGCGAGTATATCATATACTCAATATTGGATATATTCGCGCGTCGAGAGAGCGTGCGAAAACGAGAGAATATACTCGGTGTCATATCTCAGTATAGAATATACTCAATAGTAAGTATATTCATTCTGGGTGTGTGAGAATGTATTGCTGATCGACACATTTGTCAAGAGATTTAAGATAAGAACAAGTTCATGAAATGGAACAAAAAATGCCAACATACTGCAGCTCACTCCTTTCATGTCGAGAGCGATGCGTGATTTTTTAAAGAAAAATATGGCGAGTTTCTTCCCATTTCGCACGGTGAATTTCCGAAACGCGCGATCGGATTTCCGTGGGAGATAAATGAATATTTCCACTACACTTCGTGTGAGAACTCTCTCTCTCTCGCGATCTATGAGAATGTGGGGGCGGCGCGAAATGTTTTGTTATGCGGCAAGTTTGTCTCCGCGGAGTGTAATATTAACTAAGATTGTGTGCTTGTGAACTTGTATTGGGGAAAATACCGTCATTTGCGAGAATGTAATGAACAGTGGACTATGAATAATTCAGGACTCATTATTACATCTTTAAAATGATACGTTAATACTAGTGGACTACTGGTGGTGCACTCTCTTTCAATACCTCGGTGCGTCTCTCGCTTTGTCATGCTCTCTCGAGCCGTATCTGTTGTTTAGGGGCGGAACGTTTAATTATTTTAGATGAGTGTTTGTAAACTTATAATAGTACCTAACAACTGTTGCACCTAGTATTATCTAGTGAATTATACTGAGCTTTAACTTAATAGTGCATGCACTTGATGTAAATAACTGATTTTCTTTAAATCATTTGATTCTCGAATGGCCGAGGAGAAATTGTTCAATAAAAGAAAATTAGCATAAATACGTAACAATTCTTACACGAGAAACAAAAACCACAAATAACTTTTCAAAAAGAAGTGGTATTTTAAAATAATTAATTTCACCGACATTCGCATGCGAAATGGTGGCAGAATTTCGCTCACTCCTTCGATAGACGACGTTTTGTCGTGACAAATTACCATTGCCAATAGGCTCACCCATCACATCTCTTTCTCTAGACTCTCTCAGTTCCCGCACTCTCTCACTCACTCTAACGACGAGAGATCACGCGAAAAGAGGAGTGTGTTAGACGGCAAATTTCAGTAGTACGAGTGAGTCTATTTCAAGAATGGATGATGATGGATCTCTTAAAAGGGTAATAGGTCCGAAATTCGAGCAGCTCTTGAAATACAACTAAAATTTCGAATCACGAATTAAAATTTCGAGTGCGTGACTTTTGCGGAATGATTTGGAAAGAAGCCTTTTTGAAAGTGCACGCATAAAATTTATCCTCTCATGGCCAAAACGCACAAAAAAATTCAAATTTAACACGCAACGGGTATAGTTGTATTATATTAACAATTTTCAAACATGTATACAGGCGAATGGACGAATCGAGCATTCGTATGTTGGGTTCGGGAGAATACATTTTCTCGGTGCGAAATAAGAGGTGCTGAGAATTGGCTGAAATCATGAGGGGATGAGGGGACGAAGAAAGAAAAAAGCGGTGATTGTGAGTGAACATCTCACGTAAACAACTTTCGAGAGAGGAAGGAAGGGGAGGGGAGATGAGGTGATTTGAGGGGAATGTGGCCATCGAATTGCGCTGTGTCGTCACGGCTTTTTGAACAATGTGTTCGAGAAAAACTGTTGAAAAAACAATCGGTACGCGCTCGAATACTGTCTAAGAGTTTCTACCAATAATCAGGAGTCAGAGGAGCTCTTTGTGAACGATTCTGTAGTGAAACAGTGTGCACCGCTACACTCAGAGAAATGTCTGTCATATATGGCTCCTGAACTGCAGAAACGAATGAACGTGCAAATTCGAAAGAAACTCTTCCGTTTTTGCACAGCCTATCGTTTTTTTACTACTTTCAGGATGTTTGGAACCATGTGAGTCTCGGCGCGAATTGTATGCGCAGTCGCAGGGGAGACGAATGTAGTAGTCACATGCCGGGGGGAGGGGCAATTACCGCGCACTCTAGAGCAGATTGGACTGGCTCTCTCTCTCTCTCTCTTTCTCCCTCTCTCTCTCTCGCTCTGCTATTACTAGAGCTTTTGTCTCAACATTCGAGAAGATTTTCCTACGACGCGTATAATCTGTCAAAAGTTCGCGAAAAACTGATCCGTGAAAATCACGCAACCTCGGTGAAAAGTTGCGAGATTTTCTGCGAGATTTTCAGTGATGTCGAAAAAGTTGCGAGATTTTCAACGAGGTTCAAAAAATTCGTAATTTTCATTTTTTCATAACTGTGTGATGTTTGCTTGCTTTCATCTTTAATAATATTATTTATACCAGTTTCAAAGAGAATCAGAAAGAATTCAACTGGAACGCTATCATATGTTTAGATAATGACTAACTGAACGAGATTCGCGGATTCATGAGTAATATTATACAAAGAATACAAGAAATAATGTGACACCGTCATACAGTCAGAGAAATACCGTGTCTTATGCGAAATTTAAATTATACAACCTCATTATGGCGTGATTAATGAGCATACTCATACATACACAGATACAAATACAGTAGGTGGCGAGCCGTACTACGAAATCGAACAATATATTATGAGCGGATGACATTAAATGTAAATTACAAGCACATTTCATTCGAGTGGATTTCATAGAATAAATTTAAGACGTAATAGAATGATCTAGAAAGTGGGAAACCCGGAGAGATCCAGAGCCGCGGACGAGCTTGCGGACCGGGGAGTAGACGGGAGATGGGTCTTCTCTAGTTGTCGGGAGTGGTGGAGAACTGGGCACATCCCTTGATGACCTGCAAGAAGCATATTCAAGAACTAGAACATACGGAGCCAGATCTGGGGATCTGTACCTAGTCCCTTACAATATTATGATACTGTAATTTCCATAGCTAGAAATAATAAACAAATTAATGTTCTTCCATGATCGGAAAAATGGATATGGTACTGTCAAGAAGATTTTTAATGAGAACCAAAAATCTGTTTTGCCCGCTGCCTCGTCCCTTTAAAAATGTAATTTTGTATAAATGTATGATAAGCGCTTCATGTTGGGGCCAAAGTTATTTTTTAAAGCTATCGCAAACTGAACAGCGATAAGTACGCAAATTGCGCTTTGCGCAACGTTTAATTACTACGGTATTTATTGGAGGATTATCACCTTTATATGCACCTCATGAGCCCTTGGGAGAGGATACCGCAACCCTGATGCTCCAGTGACTACTAGGATCGGTTTTCATAGCTCATACGATTATGTTTAAAACATAAATAACAAAAAACGCTCACCTCTTCACTATTCCATTATCGTCTTCTCTCATCCTCATCTCCTTCATTTTCATCGCCCGCACATTCCTGGTGTCCATGCGAATCTCTGCAAAGATTACGGTAATCAGGGAATATATCGATCGATTTCAGTGGATACTAAAACATGAGTACGCCTAGTCGATTCTTTAGTTCCGTCTGCTTAGTCCTCTGGAGCAGAAGTCGATAAAATCAGTTGACGATCCATATTATCTACCGTATATCCCTCCTCATAAAGTGTGGTAGCAATTTCCGCAGTAGTCGCCGACCGCCATTTCATTGACTGATTATCGATTGCCACCATCATAGATGACCAACTACCGTAATCATAGATTACTAATCTAAATATGCTTCAAGTTAACGATCGAGTACAGTACCTGGTAGTGCACGCCGTTGATTCTCTTCTTGGCCGATTCGCAGCACTGCTTGATACCCTGCATCGGCCCACTGCTGCAAAGAAGGAGCGGGAATAAAATTACACGAGTACAACATGTTTTCAGTACGACAAAACAGTGATGAGCTGAGTTATGAGATCATTGAGCTCACCCCCTCAGAAATAGAGCGGAGTCGGAATAAATATTTTACTAATTAAAAATACTATCGGGATTAACAGGATTTCACAACCACTACGATCGGAACCTATTTGTTTCATATGTGAATAAGGAAGCACTCACCATCTTCCTCTTCCCTTCTCTTCTTCTCTCCTCCATCATCCATCGCCCCTCCTTCGTATCCACCCGAATCTCTGAAAAAATACGATAATGCGGGACTCGCCTATCGATATTCAGCTTGATCAGGGATGGTATTCTTTCCTCATTTTCGGCATGACGAGATATTTTAGCGGCCCGAATATTTGGGCACTCTCCCGAAATTTTTCGGCATATTGCCGAATTTCATTTCATTTTCACATATCGTCCCGTGGGCGAGTGGTGGGATGCTTCTATTTCGACAATGCAAATTAATCAGATTGATGCAAATGATACAATACCGTATGCATACCCTCCCACGGTCGGCACTTTGCGATGTGCCCACCAACTTTTTTTGGTGGGCACTTTGCAACCATGAACCGGGGATCATGGTCAAAGTCGATATTTTCGATTATCGAGTGATCAACCCAACCTATAGTGGGATGGTACTGCATGATCCACATTAGCTTAAAATCGATAATCCGGGTTACTGTACTTTTCGCTTCGGGGTCATTTTACGAAGTTGCGCCAAATGAGCCGGGATTGCTTGTATGAGTTAATAGTCGGTACGAAATTGCTCGAAAGGTATAATGTAGCTCGGCTAACATACCCATGCGCTACGGTAGTTTTCGCTTCGGGACCACCATTTTACAAAGTTGTTCGAATCGAGCCGCGATTGCTTGTATGAGTTGGCATTCTACAGTATACCTTTGGAACAATTTCGTATCGACTACTAACTCATACATTCAATCCCGGCTCATTTGGCGCAACTTCGTAAAATGGTGGTCCCGCAGCGAAAGGTACAGAAACCCCCAAAAAAAATTATCGATTTGAGTTACTGTAGATCATACTTTACCATCCCACTACATGTCGGGATGATCAATCGATAATCGAAAATATTAAAAATGAACCCCGGTTCATGGTTGCGAAGTGTCCACAAAAAAAGTTGGTGGGCACTTCTGCATGCGTCCACGCATGGGAGCATAGACCAAAAGGTATGTTCCAGGGAACAAACGCAGACATCATTTCGGGTTTGCGCCTGGTTTAATATCCCGGCTGCAGATTTTTACCAAGCGTCTGCAGATTTTTCCTACGTAATCGGACATGGGCTTTCAGCTAAACACAACATTGGAAAAATATTTTCGAAAATATTTTTGAAAATATAAATTTTTCAACAAAAAAAAAGTTTCTACGTTTTGAGCGCAAGATGGGTATTGCAAGCGCCAAAATCTGATAATCGATCAGTTTCAAGCGTGACAGACTAAACATAACACATTTTAAATTCTTCATGGAACATACCATTTTGGTCTATGCATGGGAGGGTATGACCGTATGACAGTAATCGTGACCTATCGTATGAGAGTTGTCACAATGATGTTACGCAAGAATATATCTCGTAACTCGTTTTATTATTCCGTATCGAAAGCTTTGCCGAAATGCGATTGCGATTCCGAAATCTTGCCCAATCATTGCCGCAATCCCGAAATCGACGCGAAATTCCTTTGTTTAGACGCCCAATATTCTGACATTCCAAAAAGAGTGGCCAATTATTACGTTGGAAATGCCCCCTTCGACCGGTCGGCTTGCCGAAAATTGTGAAATTCGGCAGATACGAATTATTTTCGACAAACCGCTCTATACTAATTTAGTAGTATTACTAAAGCACGCGTGCGAAATGAAATTCGGCATGCCGAAATTATTTTCGGCATCTGCCGAAAATATGGAAAGAATATCACCCCAGAGTAGATTTAAGTGGATACCGTAACCAGGGCATGACAACGGCTACCAGGATCATCTCATTTTCGCAACCATTACGATCGGAACCAATTTGTTTCATGTATATACAAAAGCAAATCACTCACATCTTCCCTCTTCTTGACTCTTCTCCTCTCTCCATTCCACCATCCGCTCGTCATTTGTATCCACGCGACTCTCTTCAAAGATTACGGTAACTTAGGACCCGCAGATCGATAGTCTTCTATGGTACAGTAGGTTTCACTGAATACCGTAACCAGGTCGTTCTAATGACTGCATGGTATTCACAACGAATTTAACCGGAACTATGTTACTGAGTACATAATTGTAAAAAGTAGAGAACTGACCGCCTTCCTCTTTCATCCCTCGCTGATTCTTCCCCCATCCGCTCTTCCGCCGTATTCACGCGAATATCTGTAAAACTATGGTAAGCGGTAATTCGTTGACCAATAATCAGTCCGTGATCAGTAGTGTTTCAGTAATTTCTGTAAATCGAATGGGCCTTTGTTGCAAGCAAAAGGGCTCCAACTTACGAAATATACATAGTAGTCAAAATCGCGAATCATACTAGTCTCAAAACATGGATCAACATGGTCATGAAATACAAGAATTTTAATTATTTTTTTTCCAGAGAGACAATGTGCGCAGTGCACGCGGTCTAGTGCTGCAAAAAAGTAATAGTATAACCAGTATAACCATCGATTTTTTTGCGTATATCTCTATTTCCAGCCGTGCTAGAGTGTTGAAACCTTAGATGACGATTGACACCCCTATTTGGAACAAGTGTTCCAAAAATTGAGTCTCTACCTTCTCTGGGAGCCGAGATAATCGATAAAAACGGAAAGTGCGGGAATTCAAATATTCGATCTTCAGGACGCATTTTTTTAACACACAAAAGATAACATCTCGGATCTTTTCCTCGATTTTTAACATCGCATGAAAGAAAAAAAATTGAAATCCCAATTCACATTTTGGCATTTGCATGGCCAGTTTTTAAGACCGTTACCAACATTTTCGACATTTTCCTACCCACGTTTTCGACCCATGACCAAAATGCCGTGAAAGAGAAGGGGGCGATAGGCCAAATATGTTCTCGCTGGCGAGGGTCCTCAGTAGACTTCGAGAAATAGCGAAACAACGGGTTGCATAAGAGGCAAATGCACCGCTTCAGCAGTGAGAGATTGTGAGAAATGAAGAGAGCGGAGAGCGATGTGCCTCTTGCGCAACCTGTTGTTTCATTATTTCTCGAAGTCTAGTCCTCAGGATCGAATCATCAAAGAATCAGAGACGCGGGACTCGCCGATCGATATTCTGCTCGACAAGACTAAGTTTCAGTGAATATCGTAATCCGGGCTTTTCATCATCTTGTTTTCACATAAAATACGATCGGGACAAATTTATTTCATATATAAATAAGTAGCACACTCACTTTCTCCCTCTTCCTTCTTTCCTCCTCATTTCCTTCCTTATCATCGTCCACATTTGCGTCGCATCCACGTGAATATCTGCGAAGATTACGGTAATAAGCGAATATATCGATCGATATTCTGCTAACAGATATGATATTTTAACGGATACCGTAATTCGGGCATTGTATTGACTATCAGGTTCGCCTTGTTATCCACAACTAATTCGATCAGGAATTCCACCTTTCTGTCAAGTCGGCCCGGTCGCATGAGGACGGGTCCCGCGTGTAGGGACGATTGATGACCATGAGCACCTGAAAAGAGTAATTATTGATTGGAATTATATTATTTGCAATGTAGATGCCGAGAAATGCCGATTATACATGATTGCTCGATTTGTATCCATTTATCCATTGAATAAATACCGTACTCCTTCTGCAATGGATACGATACATAGCTCGAAAAATAGCTCGAAAACGAGCACTCCACCTCGGTGACATCTCCAATTCCGTTGTCGAATCTGAAGAACAATAATAATAAATGAAAAACTCGTGAAAAACTCCGAATGTGAAATCAAAGGATGTTCCGCACAGATTAAATAGTACCGTAAATATTACGGTTCAATATCTCCTACCTTGTGTTTTATAGAAAGAAAAAGTGGTTTACCATGTATTTTTTGGCCCGAATTAGTAGCAAAAGTGTCCTACCACATGGTTTGCAATCGCATTCAGCGTCCTACCATGCGTTTTAGAAATTACTCGGGATGGGTATTTACTCCGAGATGTTCTGCTTTTATTTAACGCATGTTTAAATTATATATACTTATATGATCACAGATAAAACAAGCAAGCACTGCTCGCTAAAGTGTAAATGTCAATGGTGAAACCAAGACTTGCCTGGCTCTTCCGACAGCGTCGATTTCGTCGAATAACACGAGACACGCCTTCTTCGTGCGTACCATCACGAACAGCTCACGAATCTGAAAGTACAAGTACCCCCTATTTTTATTAGCGAAAAATACCATACAAAAAACCATGGAAGAGAATTATATTGTCGGAAAACATATATTTAAAGCCTAGACATTCGTGAGCTACGAATATTCTACATTTGCGAATACATAAAATTCAACGATAATCAGCTGCGATCAACCAATCCATGCTCAAAAATGTTTTTAAACCACTAAACATTAAGGCCCTATTTTTTTAGAAATAATCATCCTACAATGTTTATTATTTTAATACACATTTTAAAGAAATAGAGATGCAATATATAATATAATTATTATAACAGCTACCGTACCTGTTGGCGACTGCTCACGCGCGCAGCAGCACCCCACGGGGGGAATCTCGATTCCGAGGTTGCGTACGGGCTACAAGGCAATCAATAATCACTACAGTAACCAATAGAATACGACTAACGCTTGGAGGCACATCATAACATAGCATGAACACGATTTTTTTGCTAATTACTTATCAGCGAAGGAGTAGTGGATGTTCTCCCCGCTGTACCTACCATCATGCAATTTTTTGCCAGCTGTAGAATCGCAATTAACTTACATGGAGGAGCGGAGTTTCGACGTCCTCGCGCAGCTTCTCGATGTGCTCGGTGCATCCTCCGACGTCGGCGTGGGTGACATCCGACTTCTCTTCGACCTAAACAAAGATGACGATTAATCCAGGGGCAGGGCCAAATGCAACCAGAACAATCAGCAAAATAGCTTAATTTCTAAACAAAAGTATGATTTCTGAGCATTTTCACCACAAAAAAAAAATATTTTTAAAGTGTTTTGTTATAGTCGACTCCTACTCGCATGCCCTCCTGGAATCAAAATTAAATAACATCATGGTTTTGCAGTTTAATTTAACTCAAACTAGATCAATACCGATGTGCACGGAGCAGTTAGGCGACGATTAAACGTAACAAACTGATGGCTACCACAGATCTATGCAAATACGCACCTCGATATCGGTGGGCGCTACAGTCTCGGTCATGTCGACGACGAATTCGGCCACTTGCTTGATGTTGATCATGTATCTGCAATTAAAACAGGGTAGTTGGTGGCAAAAGTTACCAGAAGGTAGGCCAGAGTGCACAAATAACCTAGAAAATATTGGCTAGATAAACAAATAATTTACCTCGGGTCCTGTCCCTCGGAGGTGATGATTTTACTATAATTACAACCCCGTTTTACGTAAATTTACTCCTATATTAAATCGTAGGATGAAAAAGGTATTTAGACAATTACAAAAAAATAAACGTCAAACATCGAATTCGCGTGGAATTTGTAGAAATTTCCCCTTAGGTAAGGACTAAAAAGCACCAGGAGGGATTGCTCCTGCTGCATTACCTGTTTGTCGACGGCGATGTCGCAAAGTACGGGTGGGGCAAGGGAGTCAGTGTCGGATTTCTTCACTCCAGACAGGTCATTGACCTAGAAAAGACGTGATTCTGGCTGTATTCCGAGGTGAATCAGTAGAATCAGCACAAAACAGCGTCAGCAAAAGAACTTGGGCTGACCTTCTTCACGGCGTCCTCAATATCGGTATCGCTCTGTTTGAGCTGCTCTCCGTACGGTATCAGGCCATAACGCTTGAGCACGGCGATATCATTCTCGTCGAGGGCTGAAGGTTGCAGATAAGATTGTCGATTGACAGGGTGATAATCGAGCACAAAATCAACGGAACAGTTAAAAATGAAGTGGAATGCAAATAAAACGCTGTTCGTACCTTGGAACGGTCTCTCCTCCTCCTTGTCGGCAGCCTTCTTCCACTTGCGCTGGCCCTCTCGCTGGCCCTCCGAGATAGCCGGGCATGATGCTGAAAAAAAAAGATAAAATAGGCAACATCAATAAATCGATAAAAAAACCTCAGTTCGGCGGTGATCATCCTCCACTGGCCCGAGTCCCTCACATTGGCCCGCTCGCTGGCCTATGAATGAAGCAATTTAGAATGAATTTCAACGTTAAACAACCAGAAATACGTGCGTAGAAGCATCGTTTAAGGAGAAAAGAGTAGCCTTCTTGACAGCGTCCCCGGCATCACGCGCACGTGCGAATGCTCCACGCGCGCGGATCCGCGGTCGCTGCCAGTCCAGCCGAGTGTGAACGGGGCCATGTTTTAACGTCAAGTGATTGACATTAATCACAAATAACAACAACAAAAACAGCAGGAAAGGACGAGAAACCAACCTTCGTGACGGATTCCTCCATTTGCTCGGTCTTCCGGCCAAATCAGCGCACCTCCCTGGCTTCGCGACACGCGCAGTCGTCGTCTGAACCGATTGGAATAAAATAAGCATGCAATAACGCCAAAAAATATCAGAAAACTCGCGAAAACGGAGAATATAATACAAGAAAAGCTCCGTGAAAACCAAAACGCGCGCGCACGTTGCAGTGCGCTTGCAAACTCGTGCGCGCGCGTTGCCAAGATCCGTGAAAAATACAAGCCTCTTTTCACTCCCTTTTCCCTCTCCTCGATTTCCCCACTCTCTCGCCTTACTCTAGCTTTTTACTCATCGGTTTTTACGCAACCTGCGTGATTTTTCGCGACTAGAATGTTGCGAGATTTTCTGCCACCTAGGTTAGAGACACGAAATAGCGTGTCAAAATGAGAGAATTAGAGAAATGATGCGTGGTTTTCTCGCAGATTTTTATGTATCAATTTTCTCGCATCAAACTGACAGATTATACAGGTCACTAGTCTTAGAAGTTTTCATTTTTTAAATTCTAATGTAGTGATATCAAATTATGAAAAGTAGGAAGAGGACAAATACACTAGTGAATACATTTACAAACAGAAGGATACTTAGAAGGATAGAAGGAATTAGTCATGACCACCTCGCGAATCCGTAAGATGTGATTGTGACACGAAAACTGCCTGATTCCGCCACCACAAAAAGTGCTCGATCCAGAGCCGAAGAATCCATCATAACGTCAAGATAAATCCGAATCCCTCCCAAAATTGCCCCTTGGAGAATAAAGATTAAAGATTAAAGATTAAAGATTATCGGCTACATTTCGATGTCAATAGGCAAATTTCATTTCGGACTTCCTCAAGAATTCGTAAATGCGACTGGAGAGCGCCTATTTTCACGCCGAATTCTCGAAGAAGCTCGGAATATTCATAGGGAATGCTCACAAATTGCATATTTGAGAAGGAAACGGAGGAAGGAAGACGCGGTAATCGCCGTGTTTTCATTCGCTTTACTGCTCTAAAGAAGATTTGTTGTCGATTCTCACAGTAAGCAGCGGAATATCTCAGATAGGAAGACACGTTTACATTTTACATTTACATTTAATCAACTTTATCAGCTGGGTGAGGGTGTTAATTCAGCTGGGTTGCCATGATAGTTCTCCATTGCCTGTGATCGTGTCTTGCGAGTTGCATGAACTGAGGACCGGCAGCGTTGACGGAGTCGTCTCTCCATCTCTTAGCGGTTTACTCAAGCGACACGTTTACAGCTTACTCAAAAGTGTTAGTAAGAGTCTCATTTGGTGTAGCTCTTCTTAGTGAGTATTGTTCAATTGAATTTAACACTTTGAGTTTCACTCATTTGAGATTCATTCGACTCTTTGTAAATGAGGGCGACCGGTCAACAAAATGCAGTCCCCAGTAAGTAAGCCTATGCAAGTTGTGTCATTTCTCAGAATGTCGCAGTAAACAGTCTTCCTCGTCTCAGAGTCTGTGTATATTTTGCGCCCCGACGACGAGATTTGCTGTTTTTTTCTCCTTGAGAGAAGATTATTTTCGTAGTTCGGCCTCGACGGGAAAGCACCGTGGGGTTTCTCGGTGCGGAATTCTTTGATTTGACTTTGAAAAAGAACGAACGAAGGATCGAATTTCATAAGAACGTGCATATTCAATTACTTTTATGAGGAAAAATGTTTCTTCTCTTTTATATTTTTCCGTCCACGCCGGCGCTCGTTCGTCTGAATTTACGAACTACTTAAGAGACCGGATATATCCTATAGGTAAGGATCGACCATCCCCGGACATCGCCGCCAGGATTTGCGATTCAGGTCTCCGTATTTATTTTGGGGATAGGTCCCGCGCAGAGTAGTAACATACCGTTTCTAGAATTTGCCTTTGCCTCAAACCCGGCTCGTGTAAGGCACTCAAATGTGAAAAATGTCAATTTTTCAACTTTTTAACGCGGAAAGCTAGGATTAAAATTCCTTTAATAATGTATAAAGGGTGCTCTAAAAGTGAAAAATAACCACACAGAACAGATCCTTTCTGAATTAGATTTTTCGCATTTGAAAATCATTTTTCGCGAATATTTTTCGAATTTTACCGAGTCGTAAGCCCTATCTAGGCGGGAAATATACTTCAATATATTCTTCATATATTTCCACTATGAAATGAATTTTTAAAAAAATGAATATTTTTGAAAAGTGAAATTGAATTTTTTGACTTTCGATTTTTTTTATTCGAAAAATTTTTATCTCTCGAATTGGTTCGAGTGTGTACCAACTTCCGATGTCAAATTGATAAGCATAATCAGAAATAACTTGGATCAACTTGTCCTTTTGTCAGTTGATGCATCTCCGTGAGTGTACTACTACGCTAAGATATTTCATCGTGGAAGCTACTGGTACTTCCAGAAACTTTTTATGAATAGCAATTTTTGGCCATTTCCGAGTCTTTATTTTTTTCCGGCATGAACCGATGGATGGAATCGAAGAGTCTCAACAGAACATTTATTTAATATTACAATTCAACCATTTTGAGCCCAAAGTCGAAACTTTATTTCGTCTTAGAACCCAGATCTTTGATAGTTTATTATGATGATTGTATGAATTTTGGAAAAATTTGAAACTTCTTGTGTTTACATTAGATAATCTAAATTGACCCGGTTTTCACACATTCTGATTATGCTTATCAATTTGACATCGGAAGTTGGTACATACTCGAACCAATTCGAGAGATAAAAAATTTTCGAATAAAAAAAATCAAAAGTCAAAAAATTAAATTTCACTTTTCAAAAATATTCATTTTTTTAAAAATTCATTTCATAGTGGAAATATATGAAGAATATATTGAAGTATATTTCCCGCCTAGATAGGGCTTACGACTCGGTAAAATTCGAAAAATATTCGCGAAAAATGATTTTCAAATGCGAATAATCTAATTCAGAAAGGGTCGTTCTCTGTTCTGTGTGGTTATTTTTTTCTTCTAGAAACGGTATGTTACTACTCTGTGCGGGACCTATCCCCAAAATAAATACGGAGACCTGAATCGCAAATCCTGGCGGCGATGTCCGGGGATGGTCGATCCTTACCTATCCGGTCTCTTAAAGGGGTTAGGGGCCTCATATAAGACCTTTTTTTCTGTGTGTTTTCTGTGTGGATGACCAATACATTTGTGTTTTAGAGTCCAACGTTTCGTCGTTTCCTTCGCAATTTGCACAAAGCATAAAAACCATAAACTGAGGATAGAAGAACTTACGACTTGGGAATCGCCCGGGCTCTCTGGCAGAAAGTGTTCGTGCCATCTCCTGCCGCCTCACGTACGATACTGCCCAGCAGTGGATATGCATTCACGATACTGAAAAAAAGAGTTAGGGAGATCCAAATGGAGCTGAAACTGAAACAATGAGCATTTTACGAGACGTATTCTCTCTCATTTTCACGACAAGGATGTTTCTAGGATAAGATAAGATAATATATAAAGGGGAAATTGTGGGTGAAACTGAACGGAAGGACTGTGGTGCGTTCTGCCATATTGAGAGTCATTTTATAAATATAATAGTGAACTTGCTTGATGATGATAGCAATCGCTGGCGGATTGAAGAAGATATTGTGGAAGCGAGCGAATGAACGACAAACGATGGGCAGCAGGTCTGCAGCAAATACTCTGAGCGGACAGTCTCCAACTTCCCTTACTCTGAAGACATTGTCTTCAGCTGAGAGAGCAAGCAGACTCGAGAGAGCGGGCGAGAGATAGTGAGAGATGATCTCTCGCCTTTGCGTGCTCTCTCAGCTGGAGACAATGTCTTCAGAGTAAGGGAAGTTGGAGACTTCCCGCTCTGTGTGTTACTATTACTCTAGAACCACCGATTATCGGAATAGTAGCCAGTTGTGATTGGCTACCATTGGCAACTAGTCAGGCCACAAAAAAATGGAATTTTGGATTGGCTACTCGACCGACAGCCAGCGATTCAAGAGTCAGTAAAATTAACATTAATAACAATAAAGAATTCATAATCAATGGAAACGTCGGTTCTGCCCAGTTCAGCACTTGCAGCACACTTTAACCATGCGCATTTCGAATAAGGATAAGGATTAAGTATTTCAGTTCGTAACCCCACGGGGGCTCAAAGGCGGATAAAAAAGCGGTCCGCGAATAAGCTGCACTTACTACGGTATAATGCTTGATGTAGTCCACAATTTTCATCGCAATACCGTAGTAAGTAATGGAAATTTTACGCATTGCGCTCGTGACCATTATCTGTTCATTTCTCTTGTAGAGGATCTGAATTTTTGAGCCCCCGTGAACCCACCCATTTCCAGCAGCTTCTTCAGCATCCGTCGATCGTGCGTGAGCGTCGCATGCAGCAGAAACATTGCCGCCTCGGTGGCTGCAAGGATTCACATGATTCCAAACCTATAGACCAGGGTTGGTTAGGACGAGAGAGTGTGCAAAAGTGAGAGAGTCCCTCTCGATTTCACACGCTCTCTCACTCCAAAGGCCTTTCTGGATGGTTGACGGGCCTGTGGAATGATGTGGATTGCAGATTAATAGTGAACTAAATGCAAAGGCATCCCCTGATCAAGGGTTCAAGTCATGAGGGAGTAATTGGGAAATTAATAGCAATAATTTTAATAAAAATGCATTCAGCAAGAGAGACGCACCGCTATTTCGGGTGGCTGTAAGGAATGGAATGAATAAAAGTGATAAATACCACATTTTATTCATCAAATATTAATCCCAAAGAAATTAGTCAAATTTCGCGAGCTCCGTTGGCAAAATAGAAATTGCATTTTATACAAAAATGAAAGAGAGACGTCGGGCTATTAATCAATAGGCAGTGCTGCAGCAAATCCTTTATTAGAATAATAAAGCTTTCCGCTGCTAAAAACAGAAATATGCGAGAGAGCATGGCAAAGTCAGAGGCTCACCACCATTTCTGAAGTAATTCCGTTCTTGCGAATCACCGTATCGAATCGACTCGAGCAAATGCGTCATCAGAGTAGGAGTCTGTGAATTTTTTGATTTTTTTGAAATATGTTTTATTTGTTTATAGATATTATTAAGATTTTGAAGTTTTTTAGTGGCAACACTTGAGCTCAAACAATTTGACCAGAACTATTCGACAGTGCGGAACATGCATATTAGCTCGGTTAATACAGTGAATAGTGGTGTAAGGAACTTTAAAGTATGATTTCGGGGAAAAATCAAACTTGCCCGCAGGAAGATTTGCGTGAAGCGTGCGTCTCTCACAACTTCGGAGAAGTCTTCGCAGCGAAGCTTGTGCTAAACAAATGAATTTAACGGGACAGTAAAGGCACCGTTGAATTCCCGCAAATTGCAAGGTCCCGCCACGACTTTCGTCTCGTGGGAAGAAACAAGAGCATAGGATGGGTGTCGAACCCGGCCTAACCTCACGACCGCTAGACAGGCGTTTTACCGCTACTCCACTTGGGCTGATATCCGATAGGGCGCACACTATCTCTATCCTTACGTCGCTCTTGGAAAGTGGATCAAATGAACAAGAATTTCTGTGTTTACTGTCCCTTTAAGTATTTTGTATTTTTTTCTAATGCTGGATTCCTTCTCAAAAAGATGAGGCATTACTCTCATACATATTAAAAACAAGGACAATGCGCGAGAACGAAATGTACTTTTCAGCTAATGCTGAGGAGTACCAATATCAATTTAACAATTTGAACCTTATTTTGCGATAGCCGCATAAATGCATTATAATTTATTATTTATAACTTATATTTATAATTTATAAATTATATATTATTATTATTTATAATTTATATTTATATTTATTATTATTTATATAATTTATAACATAAATGAATTATAAATGCATAATTGATAGCCGACACAAACCAATGCGACCATCACTTCTCCTCCATACTCTCTCAAGAGTAGTATGCGGTCGAGGCGAAACGACGAGCCGAGCACGTGGGCACACGCCTTTCCCCCGGGGCTGCAAATTAGACATTCGATAAGCATAAAATAATATATGACGCTGTTTACGTTAGGATCAACAAGTGGCTGGAACAGGCGAAAAATCGAAATCGCTCAAAACTTGGTCCTAGGAGTAACTTTCGACGCTGAACACGCTGGTGCCATCGATTTCGCAATCTGACCCCTCTGGGCGCAGGTATGGCGCTGCGCCTCTTTGGCGCCAAACTTGTTTTTCGAATAAAACTCGCTTCGGAGTGCCCGTAGAGGCACGAAATCTCGCGTAAACTATCAGAATTTGATGCTCTATCTCATGGACTAGGTGGCTGGTAGAAACAATTTCTCGTTTTTGAGAAAATGCGATTTTTTGATCCAGAGAGTAGAAAGTGAATTTACGCGCATATATGAAAGAGCTCGTCATACTGATCAATTTGATATATAACACTAATAGGTTTAAGCCCTGCATCGAACACTATTCAAGTTTTGCTGATTTTCGAGCGCGCGGAACGCGTGTGCAGACGCGGCATCCGCATGGCCGATGCGGAAGTGGTCTAGAACTGCAATCCGAAGGTCACTGGTTCGATTCCAATTGGTTGCAAAAGTTTTTGCCGAATTTTTTTTCATCGAAAAAATCACTTTTTCAAAATTTCAGAAAATGTGCCAATATGGTCAGGAGGTGAAAATTCGATGAAAAAAAAATCGGCAAAAACTTTTGCAACCAATTAGAATCGAACCAGTGACCTTCGGATTGCAGTTCTAGACCACTACCGCATCAGCCAGCAAAATGTAATTCAAAGGAATACATTAATGCTAAAAAAAGAAAATCTCTTTTACAATTACAAGAAAACGACCAAATAAATCACTATGTTGGATATAAGTATTTGTTTAAAATAATTTTGAAACTCGCAGATACTCGGAGCGGTCTTTGGTCATTCGTGTGAGGATCAATCGCATCGTCGCTCTGCTCATAATGACTTCAGTGATTACATAGGGAGGAGTCTCCTGTACAATATGGGCATATTTTAAGAGATCAGGAATCTTTTTTTCTAATCTGTAATTTACAAAAAGTCACATAGGTGAGAGAGTCGTCGAGAATCCGCAGGAACTTGTCCAGTTCGCATCCTGAATTTACTCAATTATTTTGTTTTTGTTTTTATCGTGCACAACAGGGGTGCGTCAACATTGACGTGCGAATACTGTAAACGTTTTCACGAAGTTTTACTCTAAAATTGCCGGAGTCCCTAGTGGTCGCTTGGCCGAACTAGTAATAGCAAATATGTGGTCGGGAGGACGCCCACTAGCGGTCCATCGATTCATGGTGCAATTTTTGAGTAGTCTTTTTTCAAATTTTAAAATTACCGTTATCTATACCATCGCGTTTCACAGTCTCCTCGATCAACTTCAACATGCAGGTAACAGACAAACCGAGGGACTGCAGATATACACATCAAAAGGGGGTTACTTAATTATGCACGCGCTCTCTCCACACCCATTATGTATGGTTGATCGGCCTGCGGAATGATGCGCGCACCTTGCATCGATGCAGCCGCAACCTGCGGCGACTCCGCCCCTTCTTGCCGCTGTCTTCGTGAAATGCGCGCAGCGTGCGGTGCACCGCGCCGATCATAAAGCGCTGCAAACAAAACACTAACCATACTTGCCTTCGAGGTTTCGCGAAACGACGGATTGCGAGTATGCTTTTTAAAAATATTTCCCTATAATTTTGCCGTATAGTGTAAGTGCGAAAACTTTTTCGTCACGGTAATGAAATTCCTTGTTTTTGTCCCTGTGCAAGTTATCAGAAACAATTAATTGATGTACTAATTGAAGCATAAAATTTGTTTAATTCATTTTATAAAGATGAACTATTTATTTAAAAATTGACGCCTCACCGATAATGCTCATGAAATTCAATATTGTACAATAGCTTCATCAGACACGAGAGGTTGAGAAACTGAAAAAAAAGCATTTTTTTTCATTTTTTTTTCTGTCCGTCGGTTATTTATTCAGAGCATAATTATGCTGCAAATGGGTACTCTACCAGTCGGTTAGTAACATCCTTCTGTCAAGCCAATCTCAAATTTAAGAAAGAATGCTTAAACTTTCGGCTAAAAATGGTGAGAGTGCACGGAAAGGTGGACTATGTAATGTAAGCTAAATTAAAAATATATTCTTACGCGTGCTTGCATTTTCTTGTAGGAATTTGGGCTTTTGTTGGCGATTTGCTTGTTCATATCGGCCCGCATTTTAGCCCGCATTTTCACAGTAGGAATTCCACCGTATCTGAAGTGAGGTATTAGATCAAGCACATTTCACCTCACCATTGCAACTAAATTATACGATGGCGACTATAAAAATCGAGATCACAAGTCTCGGTCAGAGGCAGGGGAGCGACACTATAAGACTTTTTTTTTATGTCATCGCTTTGTTGACTAGGCGTTTGGTCGCAGACTTATCTCTCTCTCTCTCTCTCTCTCTCTCTCGGAGAACAAGATAAATAAAAGTGGCTAGATCCGCTGGCTCTTCATGTCTTTTTTTTTTAAATTTGCATTTTTGTTCTCAAAATTGGAACTTTTACAAACTCTATTTTCTTAATTTAATTAAAAATGCTAACATCTCTGAATTGAGGACACCATCGTATCTCCGCGACCATTTGGATCTGCTGGTCCTGAACGGCTTGCCCCTGAAATAAATTGAAACGCAATACTAATCGATACACAGAGCGCAAATTTGCTAAGAAAATGGTTCTCCAAGGTTTCATTTGTTAGAGAACGGTTCTCCACCCTCCTCGTTCCGCACACTCTCTCGTCTGCTCACCTAGACGAGAGAGTGGACGGAACGAGGAGGGTGGAGAACCGTTCTCTAACAAATGAAACCTTGGAGAACCGTTCTTCTGGCAAATTTGCTTTCAGTGTACGTCCTGTTCATCGGATACAGTAATGTTGACCACTTGAAAAGGCTAAACCAAAAATAACAAAGCTTTTCGACTCCGTTTAGGAATAGTTCTTTGTTTCGTTGCTAATCTTCCTTTGCTCTCGAACAAAAGTTGTTTCAAGAAGTTAACACAAGCATACAGTAATCATACAGTACCTCTTCGCTTCCACTATCGAGTTCTCTTCCAAAATCGATGAGTTGTTTGTAGATGTAGTCACTACAGTCCCTCAATCAATAACTGCAGTGCGATTACTGTATAGCGAGCATACGGTAGGGATGAAAAGGTATGACGGAACCTGAGAAGTCGCTAGTGTCCGCTGTTTCGTCACGAAGTTCCTGAAAGAAACCAATTCCCGATCGATTACAATGCCCCGAACAATCATTTTCACTATTTTGTAGCATGTTGATCGGTCTTTTAACTCGGCTCGTACGGCTATTACTAAGCAAATACTCATGAAATATAAAATCGCTTCTATTGTTTTACCAGTAATATATTTCAGGCTCTTGGGGATACTGTACAAGAGAGAATACTGTAGTGAACTCACCTCGTCAACTCTGAGGCAGCCAATTGCTACCATAAGCCGCGTGTAGATAGGAGCAACCGCTCGAAGCATGGGAAAGAAGATGAAATGAGGAAAAGAGACGATAACGACATGAGAATAGTGTAGATATGGAAATGTGAAATGAAATTAGGAAAAAAAACATAGAATAGCTTACTGAAGCCCTTAGCGAGTGAGTTAAGTGATAGAAAAGAAGAGCTTTTACGATGAGTTCACTGTGTTCTCAATACAACTTAATTCATTATCATTGACTTAATTTAATTATTATTTGTGAGAAACATAATTTATGCAGAAGTTCCTTTTGAAATTTAATAGCGCTAAATGTATTCACATCAACTTTTATAAAATGTTCTGAAAGCACTGTTGAGGATGGAGTGGAGAGTTAATACAAAAGTTGTCGCATAATATGTATTGCGTCACCAATACGTAATCTCTATTTGGTGGGTATCATAAGTAGGGTCGGAATGCTACCATAACAGTGCAAAAGGATGTAAAATAATTCGATCAGGATGAGATTCGAACTCACGCGGGGAAACCCCATTGGATTAGCAGTCCAACGCCTTAACCACTCGGCCACCTGATCACATGGGAAAACCGTTTCGAGACACACATGAATCATAGGGAATTAAAATGCATGAGTTATGTCACTGTTTCTCTCATATTTATTCCACTTGTACGCAGTAAACCATCCTTTTCTTCTAACGCGTTTGCATATTTTGAGCAGGACATCATGTTTTCATGACTTGCCTTGATGCTTTTTTTCTTTCTTAATTCTATTGGGACGTATAGATGTTTCTAGCATCATCACTTTATCACTGGAAAGCTAATCTCGGGTGGTCTTTGTCTACATTCATGAACATGTGAAGGGAGTGCCTAGATGTCGCTGACATCCTCGTCGATGATGACATAGTCCACTCCGGTCTTCTTCGGCCTAAATTCAACCAAGTTAAGCAGAAGGCTATGCAGATGTAAGAAGACAGAAATTCGACCATTTCTGCACATTTAAGAGACCGTCCACGAGAGAGTGGAAAGGGGTCCCGGAAGATAAATTCGACAACCTACCCTCAAACTTTTTTCATGGAATGAGCATCACGAATGCTGATCGCGACCGTATATATTTAAGCTTGAAAAAAATTTTCGAGGTCAAAATTTTTTTTCAAAATTTTCAGACATTTTTTAGTCGAAAAATAAAGTTTCGAAATACTTAGCGACAAGTATTCTATTATACGTATTTTTACATGCTGGTTCCGAATCTGGTAGTTAGTACTGTTGAAACTCACTTTAAAAAAAGTTATGATCGAAAAATCAGATTTTTTGTGAAAAATCGAAAATATCTTTTTTCCCAACCCCCTTTGCGGTAAAGCCACTATGATTTTCGGAATCTACATCAAAAAGTATGTTATGGGCCTTTTTGGCTTAATTTTAAAAATAGGGATATTGACCGATATTTTATCTCAAACTAGTATAATTCCTATTTTTCGTTCGGCCAGTTTATTACAAGTTTCTTACAGGTTCGTGTGTGTACCAATTTCCGATGTCAAATAGATAAACATATTCAGAAAGTATGAAAAACACGGTCTATTTTGATTATCGAGAGTAAACGAAAGACGTTTCAAAATTTTCCCAAATTCATACAATCATCATAATAAACAATCAAAGATCAGGGTGCTATGGCGAAATATAGTTTCGACTTTGAGCTCAAAATGTTTGAATTGCAATATTAAATAAATGTTCTGTTGGTACTCTTCAATTTCAAGCATTGGTTCATGTCGGAAAAAAATTAAGGCTCGGAAATGGCCAAAAAATGATATTCATATAATATTTCCGAAAGTACCAGTAGCGTGCATGACGAAATATCTTTGCCGTGTAGTACACTCAAAGAGTTGCTTCAACTGACAAAAGGACAAGGTGATCCAAATTTTTCGAAAAAAAAGTTTTTTCTCGAAAATCACCATGAACACCATGGTCATGGTCCAAAATTTCAAAATATTTTTTCTAATTTTATGGAGAACTAACTGTTACTAAAGCTTCTTTATACTCAATAAAGTAACATAGGGCGCTATACGTAACTTTCGGATGAATTGGAGAGAAATTTCAGGAAAAAAATATTTTGGGATTTTGGACCATGACCCCGGGTTCATGGTGATTTTCGAGAAAAATTTTTTTTTTCAAAGAAGTTGGATCAACTTGTCCTTTCGTCAGTTGATGCAACTCCATGAGTGTACTACACAGCTAAGATATTTCATCTTGCACGATACTGGTACTTTCAGAAATATTTTATGAATGGTTTTTTTGGCCATTTCCGACTCTTTATATTTTTTCCGACATGAACCGATGGACGGAATCGAAGAGTACCAACAGAACATTAATTTATTATTGCTATTCAAACATTTTGAGCCCAAATTTGAAACTATATTTCGCCATAGAACCCTAATCTTTGATTGTTTATTATGATGATTGTATGAATTTGGGAAAATTTTGAAATGTCTTTTGTTTACTCTCGATAATCAAAATAGACCGTGTTTTTATACTTTCTGAATATGATTATCTATTTGACATCGGAAATTGGTACACACACGAACCTGCAAGAAACTTGTAATAAACTGGCCGAACGAAAAATAGGAATTATGCTAGTTTGAGATAAAATATCGGTCAATATCCCTATTTTTAAAATTAAGCCAAAAAGGCCCATAACATACTTTTTGATGTAGATTCCGAAAATCATAGTGGCTTTACCGCAAAGGGGGTTGGGAAAAAAGATATTTTCGATTTTTCACAAAAAAATCTCATTTTTCGATCATAACTTTTTTTTAAAGTGAGTTTCAACAGTACTAACTACCAGATTCGGAACCAGCATGTAAAAATACGTATAATAGAATACTTGTCGCTAAGTATTTCGAAACTTTATTTTTCGACTAAAAAATGTCTGAAAATTTTGAAAAAAAATTTTGACCTCGAAAAATTTTTTCAAGCTTAAATATATACGGTCGCGATCAGCATTCGTGATGCTCATTCAATGAAAAAAGTTTGAGGGTAGGTTGTCGAATTCTCATCCGGGACCCCTACCCCTTTGTTACGTTCTCTCGTGGACGGTCTCTTAAAAAAGCTAGCAATCAAATGGGCTGATAAGTAATTCGTTGATAAGAAACCCGCGCCGTTAATTGGGAAAAGTCACATACGGTTGGGGAATGGCCTGTGCTCTCTGACAGAAGGCGTTGGTGCCCGCTCCTGCTGCCTCACGCACGATACCACTCAGCAGGGGGAACTGAGCCAGTACACTGAAAATATTGATTTTAGATTGTCTGAATGTAAACGACGGAGGAGATGCTGTGACGTCATTTAACAATCGAATAAGGGTAACGCAAAATGGAAGCTTCCGGTTCGGGCTGCGGCGCAGTTCGCAGCTGCGAAACCCTGTTGTTCCACGTATTCCACGCGCTTGAACTAGATAGAACAAATATTTTTAAAAAAAGAATAAACGTGCTTGAAGATAATGCCGATCGCGAGTTGTGTGACGTGGGCGTCGTCGAATCGCGAGAAAGAGCGGCAAACAATCGGCAGTAAATCTAGAAAAATAGTTTTTGACGAATATTGTTAACATTGAAACGCATTCACGCGCCGATCTGAGCACTCATAGATAGTTTCGTCACTCCCAAATTCTCTTACCCACTACGTCATTGCGACAGTTTTTGACTGTCTTTAAAAAAGAACTTTTTTTATATTTAAAAAATAACTCACCCATTTCCAGCAATTTCTTCAGCATTGGCCGGTCGTTGAGCGTACCGTTGAGCAGCATCATACCAGCTTCGGTGGCTACAAGAGTGTTCGGTGTATTACAAATACAAAATGATATGAACATTCTAAATGACAAAAAAAACTTCCGTTGCTTGAGAAAGTCGCAAGTTAGAGTTATTCTCCTCACCATAATTTCTGAATCCTTCTGATTCCCATTGGTCTCCGTAGCGAATGGAATCGATCAGATGCGTCATGAGAGTGGGCGTCTGTGATTGTTTACGTTTATCTGTTCTTTTCTCGAACAAATATGCGCGTCCCTCTTGTATTTATTATGCGACCTGTATAATCTGTCAGTTTGATGCGAGAAAATTGATGCATAAAAATCTGCGAGAAAACCACGCATCATTTCTCTAATTCTCTCACTTTAACACGCTATTTCTTGTCTCTAACCTAGGTGGCAGAAAATCTCGCAACATTCAGGTCGCGAAAAATCACGCAGGTTGCGTAAAAACCGATGAGTAAAAAGCTAGAGTAAGGCGAGAGAGTGGGAAATCGAGGAGAGGGAAAAGGGAGTGAAAGGAGGCTTGTATTTTTCACGGATCTTGGCAACGCGCGCGCACGAGTTTGCAAGCGCACTGCAACGTGCGCGCGCGTTTTGGTTTTCACGGAGCTTTTCTTTTATTTTATTCTCCGTTTTCGCGAATTTTCTGGTATTTTGTTGAAATTTTTTCATGCTTTTTTCATTCCAATCGGTTCAGGCGATGGTTGTGCGTGTCGCCAAGCCAGCGTGGAGAGCTGGTTCGGCCTGCAGCACTGCCAAATGGAGGACTCCGTCACGAAGGTTGGTTTCTCGCCCTTTCCTGCTGTTTTCTTTGTTGTTATTTGTGGTTAATGTCAATCATTTGACGTTAAAACGTTTTCCCGTTCACTGTCGGCTGGACTGGCGGCGGCCGCGGATCCGCACGCGTTGACATCCGCGCGTACGCGTGATACCGTGGACGCCGTCAAGAAAGTTATTTCTGACTCCTTTCACGATGCTTTTGCGTACTTATTGCCGGTTGTTTTACGTCGAAATACATTCTAAATAGCCTCATTTATAGGCCAGCGAGCGGGCCGATGTGGGGGAGTCGAACAAATGGCCGACCACCGCCGCCGAACCAAGGTAAATAATTATTTTATTTATCCAATATTTGACGGTAACTTACGGTCTCTTAACTAGCTTGTTTGCGTTAATCTGATGTCTATTTCCCATCAGCTATCCTCTTTAATTGCAGATAAATGATCAACGTCAAGCAGTTCGTCAATCCCGTCGTCAACATGGCCAAAAACATCGCGTAGACCGATATCGAGGACGCCATCAAGAAGGTGAGCCCCGGTTCCTTCTCTAATGCTCTGTTGTGCTGATTATCCATTGTTTTACCCCGGCATTCAGCAAGAATCGCGTAATTGCTAGGTCAATGGGCTGCCTGGAGTGAACGAATCCGACACTGGCCTCGCCCCGCCCGCACTGTGGGACATCGCCGTCGAAAAGCAGGCAATGCAGCAGGAGCTGCCTCTCCTGGTACGTTTTCGTTCTTCATCTAAGTGAAAACAGCGAAGAATTTAATGCAAATTCGAAGCACGAAAAAAAAACAGAAAGTCGTGTTCATGCCATGCTATGATGTGCCTCCAAGCGTTAGACTAAGCAAAAGCGAATTTAATGCGAATTCGAATGCGAAAGAAAATTAAAATAAGAGTGAATTTACGTAACGCGGGTTTGTAATTATAGTGAATTGAGGTCGCCCGCTGCACGAATATAATCACCGCCGAGGGACCCGAGGTAAATTAATTATCACAGATTAAATAGTTCCGTAATCCAATCTACCTTGTGTTCTCAAACGAGTGTCATCAGATCCATGCAGCAAATATTTTAAACTGTTCCCAAAACCTTCATGTATAACCTATGTGAGTTTGGAATGGACAGCTTTCATTAAGAAGTCAGTATAAACCGCGACCTACCATGTTGTCGCAAAATTTCGGAATCACACCGTTGGGGGCCTACCTTGTCCTGGCAAACTACAAACCACGAACAGTCTGGTTTTAAATTGAAATAAGGTCAACGATAGGACAAGAGTCTAATTTATGCACCAGTGCACGGAAAAAGTCCCGATAAATAACTTTGCGACAAGGTAGGTTTCTCGGCCTTCGGAACTATTTTATCTGTGTTAATTATTATTTGATCGATATTTTGTCGTTAATTTGCGAACTCGTCTACTTTACTTTGTTATGATTTAATCCGATGTTCCATCATCTACCCTGGTCAATTGCAGACACACAATTGCAGGATCAGCGTCAAACAGTTCGCCAAGTTGGTCGTCGACGTGGCTGAGACCGTCGCGCCCATCGATATCGAGGTGCGGTTTTGCTTACATTAATGATAATTATCATTTTGCAACGTTAAATCGTCGTATAACTACAGCTGGCGAGGTGGTGAGCGACGGTAGAAATTCGTGATTACTGTGGGTAGAACACCGACTACTCCGTCGTGTATAAATAATAAATATATAAAAATCATATTTCTGCCGTGTTACCACGTATCTCTAATATCGTGCAAGTCGTATTTGACTGGTTACTGTAGTAAATATTGATTGCCTTGCAGTCCGAGCGTTTCGTCAACCTCGGAATCGAGCCGGCCAAGGGAGTGCTGTACGGCCCTCCTGGTACCGGAAAGACGTTGTGCGCCCGAGCCGTCTCGAACAGGTGCGGTAGATGTTTTAATTATATCATTCATTCTATCTCTCAAATTATATTGAAACGTTACGTAATGAACAAGTGCTGAACGTATGCTGATTCGTTATAAAAAAAGAATGGATACTATTGTTTAGAGGTTCAAAAAAGATTTTTGAGTGTGGATTAATTTGATCGCTGCTGGATTTGTGTGAATTCGAAAAGTACCAATAATCTAAAGTGTAGTTGATCTATGCGTTTGCAGAACGGATTCATCCGTATCATCGTCTCCGAGCTGATGCACAAGTACGTCGGAGAGGGAGCGAGAATGGTAATTATATTATTTGTGTTAATTATTTAGTAAGAAAATCAATATGAGCGCGGTTGCTTTTTCTAAAGGACCCACATTTCTAAAGGCATTTTCATGGTTCCTATTTTACATTTAACGAGGTGGTATCGTAATCATTTTTTCGGTAAAAAAAACTTTTGCACTAGTACTTTAATTTTTTTTCGAATAGTCAATTTCTGGTTCAGGTGCGTGAACTGTTCGAGACGGACCGCACGAAGAAGGCTTGTATCATCTTCTTCGACGAAATTGACGCTGTCGCAGGAGCCAGGCAAGTCGATGTTTCATTGTTATCATATGTGCCTGAAGAATGATCAGAGGAGAAGTCGATGTTTCACGATAATCCGTTATGTTCGTATTCTTTTCAAGTCTTGAAAAAAAACTTAATAAATAAAAACAATTGCTATTCATCGATTTATTTCGCATTCGGACGTTATAAAAATACTGTATTCCACAAATTATCTGTGATTCTACTCATACCTGGGCGCCGATCTAGTGCACTGGCACAATTGGCGTCACACTTTGATTTTTAAAAAAAGGCAGAAAAGAACAGGAAACTGTGGCTACCCGTACTTTTTCACCTTTTGTTGTTGTTTTTCAGCTGGGGATATCGCACAGGTATGATTCTACTATGATTTCTCTTCAGATTCGGCGAGTGAATGGGAGGAGACAACGAGGTGCAGCGCACTATGCTCGAGCTGAACAACCAGCTGGACGGTTTCGACCCGATAGGAAACATCAAGGTACGCTATCCATGATAGACGAAGTACGGTATTTTATCCATCGATAATTGGATGCAAATCATTCTATCACGTGGTGATGTTTGACAATACTCTATTTAAAATAAAATGTATATAATTGCAATCAATGACTCCTCTTTTCAGGTAATCATAGCCACCAATCGTCCCGACACGCCTGACCCCGCCCTCATGCGACCAGGCCTACTGGGAAGGAAGGTGGAATTCGGGCTGCACGACCTGGCCGGACGGTTAGTTTTATAAGTATTTTATTTCTAATATTGATACAATCGATATATGAGTAAAAGCACGCCCACATCAATTTATATTTCTGTGAAATATTAAACTATCTGTATTATTTCTGCTTTAAAAATATGGTTTATGATTTTTTTAAATACCCATGGTACGCCAGTACGGTAGCTCGAGTATTCTTTTTATCGATCAAACGTAAAATTGTAACTTGATTATTCGGCTACTAGCACTTCAACATTGACATTTTCCGTTCAAAATCACGGTAAAGGCTGAAGATCTTTGCGCGAATTATATTTATTATGGGTTGCGAGTAGGACTACTGTAAGTTATTGATTTTTTACTATTACTTTTGGCAACACTTTTTACAACGCACATTGTCTCTATAAAAAAACTAATTAAAATTCGTGTATTTCATGGCCAGATTGATCCTTGTTTTGAGACTAGAATGATTAGCGATTTGACTACGATATTTCATAAATTGGAGCACTCTTGTTTACAACAAAGGCCCACTCGAGTTACAGAATTCACTGAAACGCTATTGCTTAATCGATCGACGAATTCCTCCTCACCGTAGTTTTTTTTTCAGAGATTCGCGTGTATACGACGGAAGAGCGAAAGATGGTGAAGAAGAGGAGAAGAGAGGGACGAGAATGACAGGCGGTCAGTTCACTACTTAATTATGTGCTCGGTAAAATAGTCCCGGTCATATCCGTTATGAAAACAATGCCGTTTTAGAACGCCGGGATTACGGTATCTTCTAAAACCTACTCAATTTTAGCAGACTATAGATCTGCGGGATATCAATGTAATCTTTGCAGAGAACCGCGTGGATACCAATGAAGGGCGGACGATGGAAGGGAGGGAGGAGAAGAGTCAAGGGGAGGGAAGAGGTGAGTGATTTCCTCCTTTATATACATGAAAAAATTGGTTCCGATCGTAGTGGTTTAAAAACAGATGATCATGATAGTCGATGACATGTCTTGGTTACGGTATCCACTGAAGCCTACCCTGATCAAGCGGGATATCGACCGGCGAGTCCCACATTACCGTATTTTTTTGCAGAGATTCGGGCAGGTACGAAGGATGGCGGTGGATGGAAAAGGAGATGAGGAGGAGAGAAGAAGAAGGGAAGAGGAAGATGGTGAGTGTTTCCTCATTCATATATGAAATAAATGGGATCCGCTCGTACTGGTTGTGAAAACCAGCTGATCCTGATAGTAATGTTTTAATTAGCAAATTTTTTAAAACTTTGGCGCTCGGATTCCGCTCTGTTTCTGAGGGGTGCTCTCAATTAGCTCTTCATCAGCTCATAACTTAGCTCATCACTGTTGTGTCGTACTGAAAACATGTTGTGCTCGAGTAATTTTATCCCCTCATTCTTTGCAGCACAGTGCCCATACAGGGTATCAAGCAGTGCTGCGAGTCGAGCAAGACGAGAATCAACGGCATGTACTACCAGGTACTGTAATCGATCGTTAACTTGACGCATTATTTTGATTACGGGAGTTGGTCATCAATGATGGTGTCAATCAATAATCCCTCAAGAAAATGGCAGTCGGCGATTTCTGCTGAAATAATAGGAGGATGAATTACGGTATATGACATAGATCATGAACTAGGTTTATTCAGTAATGTTTTATTTGCAGTCGTCCCCATTTCGAAGGTGATCAACGTGCCCGTCGACGATTGGACATGGAGGAGAGACGGTAAGGAATATTGGATTATCGATTTTCATTGAAAATATGAGGTGTACGAAATAAGTATCCTTACTTTATTCCGTACGACGCCTAGTCCTCGTGTCGACTTCTATTCCAGAGGACTAAGCTGGCGGAACTAAAGAATCGACTTGGGGCACTAACGTTATAGTATCCACTTAAATCGATTGATACCGTATCTGATTACCCTGATTGCCGTAATCTTTGCAGAGATTCACGTGCATGCCACGAATGAACGGGCGATGGAAATGAAGGACATGAGGAGGATGAAGAAGAGAATGGAAGAGTGAAGAGGTGAGCGTTTTTGTTATTTATGTATCAAACAAATAAGTCATAATCGTATTCATTGTGAAAACCAGATGATCCTGGTTGTCTGTAGAGCATCACGGTTACGATATCCTATCACGTGGGTTCATGAGGTGAATATAAAGGTCGTCCGGGAGCATGTCACGTTACTACGATAATACGCCGCCAATACCGTAGTAATTAAACGTTGCGTGATTATCGCTATTCAGTTTGCGATAGGTATAGAAAGATAATTACGCGAAGCGCATGTCTTCTCATTGTTTTATACTGAATTTAATTTTTAAAGGGATTAGGCAGCATTGTTTAAAATCAGATTTTTAATTTTCATTAAAAATCTGCTTGGCAGCACCATAGTCATGTTTTCCGATCATGGACGAACATTATTATTTTGTTTATTATTTCTAGCTGTGGAAATGTGGGTATCATTATATTTTAATGGACTAGGGTCAATCCCCGGCTCTGGCTCCGCATTTTCTAGTTCTATGAATATGATTAATGCGGCCACTTGTAGGTCATCAAGAGATGTGCCCAATTCTCCACCGCCACTCACTCATAACTAGAGAAGACTCATCTCCCGTCTACTCCCCGGTCCGCAGGCTCGCGCGTCTGGATCTCTCCCTTTGTCCCACTTTCAAGATCATTCTATTCTGTCTTAAATTTACTCTACAAATCCACGCGAATAACTTTTGCTTCTCAGTTTGATGAATCTAATTTATCCCTCGAACAATTTATTGTGTGATTTCTTCGTACTCCGCTGATCGCCACGTACTGTATTTGCATGTATGCATGTGTTTGTGTATGTATTGCTCATCAATAACGCCATAATGAGGTTGTATAATTTAAATTTCGTATGAGATACGGTAGTTCTCTGACTGTAGAGCGCCGCACATTATTTCCTTGTATTTTCTGTATAGTATTACCCATGAATCCACGAATCTCGTGCTGCTAGTCATTATTTTAACATATGATTGCGTTCCAGTCGATTTCTTTCTGATTCTCTTTGAAACTGGTATAAATAATATAATTAAAGATGAAAGCAAGCAAACATCACACAGTTATGAAAAAATGAAAATTACGAATTTTTTGAACCTCGTTGAAAATCTCGCAGAAAATCTCGCAACTTTTTCGACATCACTGAAAATCTCGCAGAAAATCTCGCAACTTTTCACCGAGGTTGCGTGATTTTCACGGATCAGTTTTTCGCGAACTTTTGACAGATTATACGGGTCGATGGTCATAATCCGATTGTATCCGAGTACATTGAACACTTGACTATCCAAGTATCTTCATAGTTATGGCCTATTGCAGGAAATCAATGAAGTACTACATATTTCTGGGAAAATATAAACTCGCCTCCAGGAAGATTCGCCTGAACGTTGGGGAGTACGTAACAGCGGTGAAGTGGCAGCTGCGGAGGCTGTGCTGAAACAAACACAAATTGGCTTAGATTAAAGGGACCTGGGACTGCAAATGAAGTAATTTTTAGATTACAGAGAATTTTCTTCCGATTAGAATGCAAAAAACCGCATATTTTTATGATTTTTTTGAAATTAGTTATGAATTTTCAAAGATCCCGTTTCAGGCGAGAATGACCCGGTGCTACTGTGTTTAGCGGAAAAATACATTGTGCCGGGTCATTCCAGCCAAAAATGAGACCTTTGAAAATTCATAACTAATTTTTAAAAAAAAATCGTAAAAATATGCGGTTTTTTTTGCATTCTAATCGGAAGAAAATCCTCTTTAATCTAAAAATCACTTCATTTGCAGTCCCAGGTCCCTTTAAAGTCTCGTATATGATCTTTTTACAAAACAATTTAAGAGCAAAAAAAAACAACTGAAAAAACCACGCCGCCCTATAATGTCCAGAGTCACAAGTGAACCATACAATCTGTGCGAATCATTCCTGATTTTTACAAGTATCGACTGGTCTTGCGGTCTCAAAGTCACACACATTACATGATGTTTATTTTTTATTTTTTTTAATTCTGTTGTAATCTATCAATTAAAAAATTATAAAGCCCCACTGACCATTGCTGTCACCAGCTCGCTGTAGTATTCGCTTGCCAGGGTCTCTTGGTAGATGCGATACCTTACGCGAAGCACGTGAGAACAGGCCCCGCCGCCGGGACTTAGAAAGAAAATAAAAAGAAAAAGAAGGTAAGCTTTTTTCATATATCCGAGGTTCACATTGATTATGCTCGTGGATTCATGAAAATAGGTGCAACAAATGTGCCTATCTATGCATTCTTATGCATTCTTAGGAACAAGTTGATTCGTTCGGAAATTGCAGAATACGATATTTAGTAATTCTGCGCAAATTTCATTGGTTAAAAATGGAAAACCATTTTTGTGCTTTTGCATTACTTTTTCCTACTCAGCCTACATCTTCCAAAATTGATACATACAGGGATGGTAAAACACGTTGGGAAGATTTTCCTTTTTTGGTTGGAGAGATTTCGTTCAGTTTGGGCTGAGTAAGTAAGAGTCCCATGTGAGGGGGGAATTTCACAGATGAAATTTGTGCTGCATCAAAAGGCAAATTTTAAAGTTCACGGTGAACGTTCACCGTTCACCAGTCGGGCGTTCACATGCCTAAGCCTAAGCCAGTGGAACGACGGGTGGTGAACGGGTGAACGGTGAACTTTACAATTACCCGCATCAAAACCTACATATAGTTGGTTCCATCTTTCGTCATTCGTGAGAGGAGGAGGAGCATTGTCGGCCTGCTCGTGATGACCATATAGACAGCGGCGATTAGTAACTCCTGCAGCAAATACATGCCTGTATCAAATATTTACACACCCCTCGCCGGACTGAGTTTTAGATTACTCGCCGTGCGTGAAGCCAATATTGTTGTCTACTATAGACATTAATAACAAAGCGCAAGTCCACTTGTACCAAAAAATCAGACACGTCAAAAAAGCCAAAGCGTTTGTTACGCCGCAAATGTTTGTAAAAATAGTAAAATATACTTTCTCTTCATTTCGCACATTGCACCTGACTGAAAAGCGAGCTGGGCCGGATTAGTGTTTTTATTATAATTATAATAACAATAACCCTTGAACATTTTATAAAGTACATAATAACCACAGTTGCTGCATTTCTATAAAGATTTTTCATTCCCCGCTATCTTTCTAACGAAAAATTCTGATTTTTCAACCTTTCAAGGCGTATTCTCTTTGAATTTCAATATCCCTTACGTTCAAAGCTTCGTCGAGAATGAGCAGAAGTTTCTTCAATTCGTGTTCTGGAAATTTTTAAATTTAACATAAAAAATATAATTTTTATGTTTACGACCGGGTCAATGCTATAGCATTAATCCATTACAAATACCAATAAAATAAACGTTGATTTGGATTAAATATTTCGCCATGGCTTATCAAAAAATATATACAGTCAAAATGACATATTGTGAACAAAGTATTATAAGATATCATAAGTTATTATAACTATTTATAACTTCTTTTTTTCTGAGGTTCCCAGTGAACCGAAAAATCTGAAATTTTGGCAGTCGCCTTTTTTCCGCTTGTGAATAACTTATTACCGAATAGAATTTTAATAAAAAATCATTTTACAAAGTTCTGGGCGGTTTCCCGTAGATCGCAATTTGAAGCCAGAGCCGGGATTCCTAACAAGCCGGATCCGGGAATTATATTTCGTATTCAAATTTCTCGCCTGGATACCGATAAACCGTTGCCACAGCTGGGTGTGCGCGAGCGGTTGGAACTACAACCCAACAATAGCCTGGCGAGGTATTTGAATAGCAGTAAATTCGAATTCTAATTCCCCGGATCCGGCTTGTTAGGAATCCCGGCTCTGGCTCGCCCGTGTCCCGGCTCTGGCTTCAAATTGCGATCTACGGGAAACCGCCCAGAACTTTGTAAAATGATTTTTTATTAAAATTCTGTTCGGTAATAAGATATTCACAAGCGGAAAAAAAGGCGACTGCGAAAATTTCAGATTTTTCGGTTCACTGGGAACATCAGGAAAAAGAAGTTATAAATAGTTATAATAACTTATGATATCTTATAATACTTTGTTCACAATATGTCATTTTGACTGTATAATAAGACGAAAATTCCAGACGAGAAAACTTCCCGTGTTTTTCACAGACGATAAAGAAAGAGAGGAGCGAGCGCCGTCCTTTGTTTTAAAGAAGGAGTATCTCGAATCAACTGGTCCCTAATTCCTCATCTCCTATGTCTCAAAGGCGCAGTCGCTTCCTCCTCGTTCCCCCTTATCCTCCCGATCGTTTTTGAATCCCTGCGCGTCAGGGTCAGTTTGGCACAGAGCCAAGCGCGAATAACTTTGTTCAACCTTTTCGGCTGAACATGCAGTTTGCGGGGCTCTTTTTCGGGAAACCTGTAACCATAACCCGACAGTGAGAACTCAGTTGACCAAAAGTTCATGGGACACCACTTTTAAACAGCGAAAGTCCATTATTGAGCATTCAGGTATGATCCGCCATTTTGAAAAGTTTAAAATAAGAAAACTTTATTAATTGTAGATTAAAAATGCACCGTTTCCACCCTCTCGTATATTGTCCTCGATCATACTCACGCAGTAAATAACCGACACGCATACTGCCTGAAAATTGCATTCAAGTATTTATCACTATGTGCATTATGGTATATAGATATATATTTATTCATTTAACACCATCCAAATATCCTCATCGAACAATGCCAATTAAGTTATTTTGCTGCTGAAGGTTTTCTCTAATTGTGGGACTAATTCAAATATAACTGCAAGTTGCCGGCATTTTAAGAACCCCAAATCGTTGGAAGCACTCCAGAAAGGGATCTGACGTTAGAGTGTTGTAAGAAAGGATATGCCCTCGAACTTTCATCCAATCTCTCGCATCCAAATCCTTAATGGATAAGTTCTTGAGCTATTGTTACCTCATCAGTCCACATATCGGTGTGCTTTTGAAGCGTTCTCCAGTAGCGGAATACTGCGAGTCTCTGCTCGTCGTTAAGACCCTCAATTAACTCCAAATATATTCCTCCACTTATAGGAAATCAAAATGTCTGTCTGTTTGTCTGTGTGTTGGTTTTTTTTCCGTGCGCGTGACGGACATTTTTTTGCACATTTTCCGCTATAAATCGCTTCAAACTCAAGCAATCTTCTCAGATCTTTTTGAATACGATAACTCATCACGAAACACATCGAACTGTATATTTGAAAAATCGATAATTTCATGGCCAAGTCGGTAGCGAGCTCGAATTCAAATCCGAGGGTCTCAGGTTCGATCCCCGCCGGTGCATAGTCTTTTGCCGCATTTTTTGCAAGTGTAACAACTGGCCTAAACCCATTTCTGAGTAACGAAAATCATATTTGAGCATCTTTTGCCGAGTTTAAAAGTGAATTATCGATTGATTTCACGCGATTTCATGAAATTTTCGTAAATTTCGTTGCAAATCGTTCCACAGGCCGGCAAATTCTACAGGAAGGGGTTTGGAATGAGAGAAAGAGTGAAATCGAGAGAGTCTCTCTCATTTCTGCTCCCTCTCTCTCTCTCTCTCGCCCCTGACCCCTTTCTGGAGGGTCCGAATCATGCATCCGGAAGCTTCCTAATAAATCGCTTCAAAATCGCTATATCTTCCCAGATCTTTTTGCGAATGATAACAGACCAGAATATCTTTCGAATTTTACAAAATTTAATTGACCAAATCCATAGCCAAGTGGGTTACGCGCTTGACTTTCAATCCGACACCCCCAGGTTCGAACTCCGCAGCGGGCAAAACGTTTGCCGCATTATTCGCAAGTGTCAGAAGCCCTTCTAGCACGTTCTTGAGTAACGTGAAACACGTTTTCACCTGTTTTGCCGAATTTTGACATGAAAATCGAAAATTTCGAAAGGTTTCCAATTGATTCGCAGAGCGTGGGGGATCACAGGAAAAGTGTTTTGCGATGTCGGAAACGTGTCTGAACGTGTTCTAACACGTTTTAAAATGAAAAAATCGAAAATTCGAAATGCTTCCAATTGATTCGCAGAGCGTGTGGGATCACAGGTAAAGTGTTTTGCGATGTTGGAAACGTGTTCGAACACGACAGGGAAATCAACACTATCCTGCGTTTCCGTTGAGACTAAACTCCCCCTGGACCGTACTTGGAGCCGGCTACCGAGTCCTCCTCCCTGGACTGAGCCTTAAGCAAGCTACCGAGTTTCCCCTGAACCGTACCTGAAGAAGGCTACTGAGGCCCCCCTGGACCGAAGCTGGAGCCAGCTACCGATCTCCCCCTGGACCGAACCTGTAGTCAGCTACTTGATCTCCCCCTGGACCGAACCTGGAGCAAGCTACCGATCTCCCCCTGGACCGAACCTGGAGCCAGCTACCGATCTCCCCTGGACCCAACCTGCACCCAGAACTGTGCATAGAGCGTAGTGTACGCATAGAGCGTAGTGTATTTAACCTCAACACATCCCGGCTAGTTCAAATATTTATCCGAATTTCAATAATAGACTTTGAATTTCGGATAAATATTTGATTTTGCTTTCTTCACTTCGCGCACTCTACGCCGGTCTATTGGTGAGAGAGTGTGCGAACTGAAGAGAGCTAAGCCAATTATTTACCCGAATTTCAAACTCTATTATATAATAAGAATAAGATAAAACCACAATCCACTATGCTCTGACAGTGATCGGTTAAGGTTCATACAGTAAAATAACACACACAAATGTGTTTACGTCAGGACCGATGAAGTTATGAGTATAATTTGTTTTATAAAAAAGGAAAGGATTTTGTTTAATTGGAAGAAACTCTGAGCGACGAACCTTCGAGAACGCAGAGTGAATTCCCTCTATCATTTCGGTATTATACACTTCTTGATAGTGCGAGTCGAAGGGAAACGAATAGGTCATTCCGCGTGCCAGAAGCTGGATCAGTTTGGTGACGATGCTTCAATGATATGTTTGAAATAAGTTTCGAGACTAAAATATGTCTAGAGAAAAAGTCCAAAACGAAAAAAAAAAGAAAAAAAAAAAAAAAAAAAAAAAAGCTAACGTTCCTGTATGGTAAACAACGGAAGTTCGTTATTCGGCTTTTTGACATGATCGTATCATTTTATAAATGTAATAATCAACAAAAGACATCGAGTGTGGCAAAATAATTAGAGAAAAAAACGCAAACACTTGCTAGTAATAATTAAACGTTCTGCTGATAAACGCAGTTACGAGTTCGTTTCAAAACAAAACCATCTTCAAGATACAGAATCAATACGAATCGAATTTTTTTTGCAAAAAGATATGATTATAAAGGTATTGAGTACCTTGACTTTGAGTGGCAGCAATTTCTGCCAATGCCACTTTCTCTGCTTGCTCTTATGGTGAAATTGGCTGATCGCTCGGCTCATTGCCCCGATTATTGTCGAACTTTAAATTAGAGTTTGAAATTCGGGTAAATAATTGGTTTAGCAGCTCTCTTCATTGTACACACTCCCTCACCAATCGATAGGTGCAGACAGAGTGTGGGAAATGAAGAGGGGCAATCCTATTATTTACCCGAATTTCAAACTCTACATTGAATATTGTTTTCGTAAGTTTCATCATGCGATGATAATATTGCTATAGTTTGAAAATATGGGACTACTGCTGAAGCCCGGAATCATAAAAAAAGTTTTCAAGTAATTCCAAAAAGTAATTCCCGCGTGGTTGACCAGATCACCCCCCCCCCTCCTGTGAATTCCCCCTTCCTCAATTTTCTTTAGTTCGTCCATTTATGTACATGTTGTCGCACCTTTGTAGTGTGCGATAAATAAAAAAAGGAATCTAAGAACAACGATTCCTGAACAATGAAGAATGCCATTTTAAATTATCATTTCAAGAGCGCATCGACTTTTATTGGCCTGTTCCGGGCTTCAGCAGTAGTTCCGAAAGAATGTCTGAGTATCTATCGCAAAAAAAAAAATAAAACAATTTTCTCACCGTTGATCCTCATTATATTTGCCGTCAGACAGCAAGCTCATCTGTCCCGAAAGATTAACAAACTAGAAATGTTACTAGAAATGTAGAAATGTTTTTTTTCAATATTTTATTTTTTAATTGATTGCTAGTGTGAAAAAACTAGGGATGGCTTCGCAAGAAATCACCCTCTTCATCTCGCACGCTCTCTTACCGGCCTGACCGACGAGATAGTATGCAGAATGAAGAGAGCATTTCTTGCGAAGCCATCCCTAGAAAAAACACAGATCCATGCTACTGTGTCACACACATAAATGAGCCTGTGTAACGTCCCATAAAAATTTTGCGTGGAACCGAGTAGTTTCGCGTCTATTCCAGTCGATTAGTAAACATTCATTCCTCTATTTTCCTTCTTATGAGGGTATCGGACAGGTACAGTAAGAAGCAATACGGTAGTATTTCCTTTCGGGAGTTTGTCTTTACTCACGAGTGCCTTCATTTGCTTGTAGGAATTTTCTCCGTCCTTTTCCACTTGTTTCTTTTTGCTTGCAAGAATTTTATTCTTCATTTTAACAGTAGGAATTCCGCCGTATCTAAAAATAATTACAGTAGTCCCTCCTCATCTACAAAATCGGAGAAAAAAGCGAGACGATAATCTACAGGGATAATGACTTGATAATGACGATGATTATCAACTGAAAATATTAATAAACTGGCTCTAACTGGATCGTCGGTTACTTTTCGTTTCGAAAATAAAAATGTATGAGATTTAAAAATGGTTTTGGACAAAAGGAGTTTTTCTCACATTTCTGAGCTGAGGATGCCATCGTATCTCCGCGACCACTTGGATCTCCTGATCCTGAACGTCTTGTCCCTGAAATTGTTTTCAAACAAGGCGATATTTTCACATTTACAGTAATCCTACAGCACCTCTTTGGTTCCACTTTCTTGGTGCCTTCTAATGTTGCCGAGTGGGTTGCATTATCAATCACTGCAGAATGATTACTGTACATAGCGAATGGATCAGGGTACGGTAGTTTGTTGAATACAGTATGCGCGAACCTGAGATATCGACCGCAGATTTATCAGGTGGTTCATCGTCACCTTCCTGAAATGAATCAATTCGCGATCGATTACAGTATACGAAGCCATCATTTTCATAATCTAGGTGCGTTTGGTCATCTTTTTCTCAAAGCACAACCACATGAATCGTGACTATATTGATAAATGACAATGTAGGGCGGTCTACCTCTTTTTGCGAGACACTACTTATTACAGATATTTCTCAAGGATCAAATATGGATTTTGACTTTCGATTTTACTGTGATTGCGTCAGTGTCCGGAATTTTAATGTTTTCTGTAGTATCGCATGTTGATGGTATACTGTAGTCGACTCACAGGATCGACTTTGAGGCATCCCATCGCGATCATAAGGCGAACGTAGGCGGGAGCGACCAGTCGAAGCATTGGGGAAAAGATGAAATGAAACGAGGAGAGGAGAGAATCATGAGATAATCGTATGCACAAAATGACATAAAAATATGAAGAAAATGAAAATAGCGTTTAGAAAAAAAAACTCACGCGGGGAACCCCATTGGCAGTCCAACGCTTAAACCGCTCGGCCACCTGATCTTGTTGGGAAACCCTTTTTGAGATAGTTATTAATCATACACTGAGAGAAAACATACTTAGGAGTGTGCATACTAACCGGGCTAGTAGGCGCCTACTAAGTAGGGGGAGGCTCTGATTAGTAGGGCCTACTTAAATATAAGTAGGATCAGGAGCTTGCATCCGGAGGTCCATCCGCTTTGGGCGCGGTGAGACAGGATTCACACTATCAGAATGCTTCCTATTTTTTTCACTTTTGCGATTATTAAGTGGTATACCATATTATGAAACATTTGTTTATCCTTATATTACCTTTGCTGTAAATTGCATTCACTTTTTAATTTTCTTAGTTTAATTTCCTTATTTTGCATAATCCTATATTGATAAAAGCATTGTTGATACTAAAATAAATAAATAATATAAATAAGTAATAAATAACATACAATTAATATAAAATCAATGTTTGGAAACTACGGTATTCCAATTGTATATGAAATTCATGGGCTCCCACCACGACATTCCTGACTGACTACAGTATCCCCCAGTTTCGTAATTTTTGAAATTGCCGCTATTTTTCTTCGTTTTATCGATTTTATGTCGTTACTTTGTTTATTTAATTTCCTTTTTTACTTAGCGTCATGCCGGCCAGCATCGGAGAGGGCCGCACAAGCTGAAGAAGGCCGACAAGGAGGAGGAGAAGCCGTTCCAAGGTAAGAATGTGTTTCGAATTCAACTTTATTTGAAACGTTCCTCCAACTTCTATATTAGGCTTTCTGATCTACCGTGGTTATTCTGCGCTTTAATTCGCGTAAGCACACAGGTGCGCAAGGTACTGCGAGATTAGTTGTTGCGTTTTGCCTGTAATTGCGTCTGCTCAAAGTTAGTTCTGTTTCACTAAAGTGGCCAAACCCTGCGACGAGTATTTGACGTAATCTGTGCGCGACGAAGTTTTGCATCGCATACAACTAGATCGACAATCCCAAGGTCACGCTGCGTTCTGTGAAAAGGCGTTGAACGGAAAATAGGGCATCCGCGAACTGAAGGTGCAAATTCTGCCCGTGTTTGTGGCCCTCGTATTATTTTCAAATTATCAGGGTCAAACATGAGCCAGGACGAGGCGTATCTTGCTGAGTTTATCAAAAGGAGAACTTACCCTGGAGCTGATCTCGTCCAGCTCTTCGACATGGACAGGTACTTTCCTTGAAAATGAGTTTCTATAGTCACAGACTAAATAGTTCCGTTAACCGATAAACTTAACTTATTGCAAAGTTATTTATCGGAAGCTTATACATGAAGGTGTTGGGAACATTATTTAATAATTCCCGTACGGATCTGATGACACTCATTTGAGAACGCACGGTAGATTTCTTATCGGAACTATTTATTCTGTGTGTTTAACCCTACAATTTAAAACTGTTCATGCATTACACAGTATTGTTCAGACAGAAGCTCGCCGAGCTCTTCAAGTCTCGCCCCCGCAGACATCTATCCCGCTGACCCAAGCGCAAGCTCCTCGCTCTTCTTGCTCACCTCCAGAAGGCCAGGTGAACTTTTAAAAACACTTTATGAACCTTTGCTTGATTGTAAATGAATTTACTTTTTCGAAGAAATTGTTAACGTCACTGTTTTTTATATTGCACTTTTTACTAAATCATATTAAACCAAGTGTTCTCTGCGTATGTACATCATATCGACACGACCGAATTTCTCGAAAACGGGAAAAGAGAGCGAGTCACGTTCTTCGCAACTATGTTTATCTTCGAAAAAATGTTGACGTGCAATATCTTGGGCAAAGTGCGTAGTTTGAACTTTAGTGCACACCCCGCTAGTTGAAATACAGTAATGTTGATCTTTCTCTTCTTATTGCTTAAATAAAAACTATTCATGTGCTTTCAGTAACGCGATCTGTTCGAGAAGGAGCACCTCAAGAATACGGGAATCAACCTCGACTTCTCGGCCTACCTCGTGAGAGGAGTCAGGTGGGTATCCTCCATAATTGCTTAAAATTATCCACCCAAGTTTACCATAAGGTCTCAAAGATTTTTAGTTTCAAGTTTTCGCTCCCTTCGAAGCATTCTGTTTCTGGATCGCATCGATTATTCACACGTATATTTTTCTCAAATAGTGTATATTCTGCAACATTTGTGGCCTTGTAATAAATTCGGGATTTCATTTCAGCAATTTCGCGTTTAAAAAAACTGCTTGGGTGCCATCTTTGTTCGACAAATTGTATACCGTTTCTTTCTTTTTTCAAGTAAACTTTCGTGAACTATCTTGTCGCCGTCCGGCTTTAGCCGAAATACAAATGATTGTTTAATGAAACGGTTTACGATTTGTTTCGCGTTTCGAGTTCTTATCCTTCATATTATCGATTGACTATGCGGGATACTGTACTCAATTCTGATTCTATGCAATTTTAAGAGCATTCGTATTCACTAATTGCATTGAACCTTGATTTCCATACCGTTCACGCACAGTGAATCGATAATTATGATCTACTGATCGATTACTTCGATGCTGGGTATATTTGTAGTGAAACTGATATTTTTTTTTTAAATACTGCAGTAATTTGAAAATTTCTTTATTAATTATTTGCGTTTCTTCCAGATCGCTCATCGTCCGCCAGTGGAGGGAACGGTGAAGGATGATGACTACAGCTTAGGGTTCGCCCGGCAAACAAGGTCTTGGGACCTTGAAATGAGATAATTCAATTATCTCACTCCTTGCAAGAATAGTGAAAATCATTTCAAGATCTTGTTCCTTGGCAAGGAATTGGCATCAGAAATGGAAGATTTCAACCGATCAAAATTTTCAATTGTATTTAACTGGTGATTGAACTAGTTATAAGGTTTGTTACGTGGAGCTTATTTTCGTCGTTTCTTTTTATTTCCTAATACTTCTTTTGTATGCTTAGCCCCATAAAAGAAGAAATCATCATGCTATCACCATAATTAGATTCGCGGAGTACCATTTAGTAATTTCTAAGTTATTCAGAACGATATTGTTATAAAATTTGAAAAGTGTCTCTGACAAGATCTTGGTTCCTTGTTTATTCCTTGGTTTATCCAAGGAATAAACAAGGAATGACACCGATCGATTTCTTGCCAAGATCATTCTTCACTTTCCAAGGAAAAAAGCGGTCATTTTCCTTGTCAGGCGAACCCTACTACAGCTGCGACACAACTTAACCGACATAAATATAGTTGGGATGTTTTTTTCTGCATTATTTGATTATGATCAAAACTAGTTGACTGATGTTTCACTGTTGTTAATCCATTTCACTTTTACTATGATGTTGTTTGTTCTCGTGTGTTTTGTCTGTCGGTTGTTTCTGTTATTTAAACTATCAGCAATAAATCAGCCACTTTCAAATATTCGTTGTGCTTATTTACACATGAACGGCACAGATAATGCAATCAATGCATGGAGGGAAGGGGACGAAAAACCGTGCCGGGGCGGAGCCAATCGAGAAAGGGGGCGGGGCCAGGCCGGAGATCCCGCGGGTTAGTAGGGCGCATACTTAGTAGGGCCCCCTACTTATATATGACAGGTATCACGAGAGATTGCATGAGGCCGAGAACAACTTCTAAAAAAAAAAAAAAAAAAAAATTTTTGATTTCGATCAAACTTTTATGTAGAAGTACTCTGGGGACGAGAATTCCAACAATCCTGGTCCCAGGTCGCAGAACCGCATTTTAGGAATTTCCCGGTTCTGAAGCCGGAAGCGATGTAACTTTCTTCAAAATGTAGATACAATGCCGTTCAAGAGCTTCAAAAGTTCTTAAAAATATGCTGAACATTTTTTCTGTTTGCATAATTATTCCAAAGAGTGAACTGAAAATGGTAAAATTGAAAAACCCAAAATTAATATCAAAATTAAATTCTGCCTTTTTCAGCTTTGAGGATGCGCAGAATTTGAAAGCGGAATATTAAAGAGCAAGTCAATATTAGTCATATAAAAATATAAAATTGATAAGAAAGGTGCGTTCACAGACCCGAAAAATTGCGTTGAATGTCGTAATACTGCGATTTTTCAGAACAAATATTTCTAAAATCTCGAGTGTCGATACCAAACTCATTGAAATGGACTGTAAATTGGTGAAAACAATGAAATAATGTATCCCGAAAAGTTTTAACATCATTTCATAAGATATGCGAAAACTTATAAAAAATCGATATTTTCGTTGAAGAAAAATTAATATTTGAAAAAAATTGTAATAAATTGTTCAGAAACCGATTGTAACAGTCAAATAGATGTAATCCGATATAAAATGACCATTTTCAGAAGGAACACTTACTTCTGCTCTTACAAATCCTCTTTCGTGATGTATTCTCATGCAGTTGATAGATTTTTTGTCAATTTTATTCCTAAAACATTTTTAATTTAAAAAAAAATCGATCAATATACTTTTCCTGAATCATCTAAGCTTCTTTATAAAATTATGCCACTAATATTATGAGATTTATTAATAATATTAATTTTTCTTCAACGAAAATATCGATTTTATATAAGTTTTCGCATATCTTATGAAATGATGTTAAAACATTTCGGGATACATTATTTCATTGTCTTCACCAATTAACAGTCCATTTCAGTGAGTTTGGTATCGACACTCGAGATTTTAGAAATATTTGTTCTGAAAAATCGCAGTATTACGAGATTCAACGCGATTTTTCGGGTCTGTGAACGCACCTTTCTTATCAATTTTATATTTTTATATGACTAATATTGACTTGCTCTTTAATATTCCGCTTTCAAATTCTGCGCATCCTCAAAGCTAAAAAAGGCAGAATTTAATTTTGATATTAATTTTGGGTTTTTCAATTTTACCATTTTCAGTTCACTCTTTGGAATAATTATGCAAACAGAAAAAATGTTCAGCATATTTTTCCGAACATTTTGAGCTCTTGAACGGCATTGTATCTACATATTGAAGAAAGTTACGTCGATTCCAGTTTCAGAACCAGGAAATTCCTAAAATGCGGTTCTGCGACCTGGGACCAGGATTGTTGGAATTCTCGTCCCTAGAGTACTTCTACATAAAAGTTTGATCGAAATCAGAAAGATTTTTTTGAAAGTTGTTCCTCGAAGGGTGTGTTTTCATGCAATCTCTCGTAATACCTGTCATATTAGTATAGCTTACTTGGTGTCGAGATCATAGTAGGCCGCCTACTTACATATAAGTATGTTTTCTCTCTGTGTAGAGAGTATAAGAATCCATTAATAATCCACAGTTCGTCCACTTTTTTTTCCACATTTATTTCATTTGCAGGCAGCAAACCATATTTTCTTCGAATATTTTGGTTTATTTTTGAGCACCAGCAGCGAGATTCACGTTATTTTCAGCAGGTTTATTTTCGTAATTTTGCAGCGACGTGAAAACACCGTGGTGTTTCGTTTTGAGGAATGCGTCGTTCGCGCAGAAGGCGAACGTCACATCACGCTTTCATTATTATAAATATACTGTTCTGAGTGTTGTTTGTTCCGAAGATAACAACAGTACGAATATTCTTTTCATTTATCGATTAAAATTCCAAAATTAGTATCATTCGATAGAGCAAAGCCACACGAATTCATTGCGGTTAAGAACAGGAAACCAATCCACCTGCGCGATATGTAAATTCAAATAATCGTGAATTTACTGTTCCATGTTCGTATAAATGTAATACTTTCCCTGTTGGGTTTCTTTCATTTTATTGGCGCGAGATGTATACAACTATTTCACTAAACTTTCTAGAATCATCACTTTATCGCTGGACAGTCCATCTCGGATGGTCTGTGTCTTCATTGGTCGGGTGTGGGACTAGATGTCGCTGACGTCATCGTCGATGATGACATAGTCCACTCCATTGCTCTGTTGCCTGTACGGAATTTAAGCATTCCCGGGATACAATATTGAGTAGTTCAATTTAGAGAACGAATTCTGCGCAGTCGAAAAACATATTCGTTATTTACAGTTCGTTTCACTCGCAAACTTGCCGCCATTCGAAATGAATCGTAAACTGAGAAAACTCACGACTAGGGAATCGATCGGGCTCTCACACAGAAGGCGTTCGTGCCCGCTACCACAGAATCACGTACAATGAGGAGCAGCAAGGGGAAGGGCGCCAGTGCACTGAACGGTAAATAATAATAATTATTATTATAATAGATTGAATCATGCACTAATCAATATTTGCCATCCTGTTAGGCTAATAGAAACCATTGCTCACACGAAATACGATGTCGCATGGAGCGACAAAGAGGTAAAAACACAACATTCGAAACAGAGTCGGCGAGAAGGAGCATGGCGCCAGCTGGATGTTGTGAAAAATTGAACGTGTCGTCATCTCTCTTTTTTTCTTGTATTTTTAAAGCATTTTGTAAAATGTACTATTGTAATTCTCCCCCAGGAACTCAATTGAAACGGAAAAAAGTAGTCATTGAAAGAAACTTTTAAAATTTTCATGTTGCTTCAAATACTACACATTACTTTAATTCGATCAAGTTTTTTTTGGCATGATAAGAGAGGAATCGGGAGAAACTCGAGGATGGAGTGTCACTTGGAAAAATCATGGCTTTAAATTTCCTGAAAATTTTAGGCAAAGTACTACAAAGTCTCCTCTATCGAATAGCGTTGTCAGATTTTTTTTTAAAAATTTAGTATTGGAGTGAAACACAAACAAACCTGGTATGTTTGGCATTTTTTTCCAAACTTGCAAAGTTTGAAAAATCATAACTTCCTTCAAAATAAAGGTACAGATTAGCGGTTTGGTTTTCTAGATAGAAACAACAGTTGGCTACAAACTACAACTACAGTCCTGGTTGTTTCCCCAATGAAAACTTTCCGGCCCGGCCGGGCCCGGACGGGCCCAAGTGGACCCACGCAATTTGTGGCGCGAATAGAGATAAATTCGAGACAAACTCTGTGCAGTCGACGAGCTCAAGTCATTGGTCGTCGAATGTTATTGATTGAAAATTAAATTAATTGCTTTATTACGTTTCATTTCGTTGAAAGAAATGATTGCAAGGAAATGACTTTCGATAGAGATTGACGCAAAATATTACAGTATCTATCGGACTTTTGCATTTACCACGAACTGATTTTTCATAGAACGAAATTTTCTAATGAATAAAAAAAAATTACTAAAAAATAGTTATTTAAATTTCTGTTGACACTTACCGATGACGAATGACCTGAATTCGTTGACTGCACAAAGTTTGTCTCGAATCTATCTCGAATCGCGCCACAAATTGCGTGGGTCCACTTGGGCCCGTCCGGGCCCGGCCGGGCCGGAAAGTTTTCATTGGGGAAACAACCAGGACTGTAACGTTTTCATTCCCGCTTCATGCAGCGATGCGGGGTGGTTGCTTTTGTAAATAATCTTATTATTTTCTCAAAAGTTAAAAAGAAGAATCCCCTCCTAGTACGTTATTGTGGCATGTGTGGTCACTTATTCTAGCCAGAATATGAAATGCCGGAGAGGGTGTATTGTAAAGAAGCGCACAAAAATGTGAAATCTGGTTAAAATTTCTCATCGAAAAGTGATGTCGATATGTCTCATTTTGGGTTTAATCCAATGAAAACGAACTAAAAATAATATTTATGTTGGTCAAAATACATTTTATTAGGTCGTTATTCGACTAAACAATTTTGAAAAATTTAAAATCTAAATTTTGATTATATTTTATTTTCTCTGTTTCGAAGTTCTAGTTACCTGCAAGTATCTTAGTATTCTCGAATATAAATTTTGAAATGCGTATTTGCCCATATTATACTATGTGATCATGTTTACCGAATTTTTCTTTCGAAAAAAATTTAAAATGTTATTCATAAATTCAAATGCAACAATATGCCTCGTCACTTCATCAACGGTTTCTTCAGGAGATATGCAACATTCGTCCTTCTGAATGTGAGTTGCTATCTATTCGTAGAAAGAAGTTATACCGTCTAGAAAACCGCGCGTTGGACAAACGACGCGCGATCTGCCTTCTCTAGCACTCTCTCACTTCAGCACGCTCTCTCGCCCAGGTTCGGACCCCGGCCATAGAACCAATCTTTTGCCATAGTTACATTAACTTCATAAGAAGTGTTTCAGATAGAATTTGCTTGATTCCTTTGAGGTGAGGCTCTGGCAAAAGACTCACGCCCAGCTCGAGGCCCGAACCTGGGCGAGAGAGCGTGCTGAAGTGAGAAAGTGCTAGAGAAGGCAGATCGCGCGTCGTTTGTCCAACGCGCGGTTTTCTAGACGATATAATTTCTTTCTACGAATAGATAGCAACTCACTTTCAGAAGGACGAATGTTGCATATCTCCTGAAGAAACCGTTGATGAAGTGTCGAGGCATATTGTATCATTTGAATTTATGAATAACATTTTTTTATTGTTTTGAATAAAAGTTCGGTAAAAATGATTACAGAGTATAATATGGAGAAATACGCATTTTAAAATTTATATTCGAGAATACTAAGATACTTGCAGGTAACTAGAACTTCGAACCAGAGAAAATAAAATATAATCAAAATTTAGATCTTAAATTTTTCAAAATTTTTTAGTCGAATAACGACCTAATAAAATGTATTTTAATCAACATAAATATTATTTTTAGTTCGTTTTCATTGGATTAAACCCAAAATGAGACATATAAGACTAGTGCATCTAAAAAAAGTACCAAAGTCTGTCAACTGAACATAGCTACTTCTATTTATGGCATAATCTTTCATTTTTCTCAAATATATCAGGAAGGATAATTTTTAGACACTCATTTTGGCAATGTTGCAATGAACATGACAATTGACAGATACAGTAGATCCAACTACTTACTATTTATTGCGATATCTACCGTTTTTTTGTATTGCTGAATTTTGGCAGATCCCGCCATTTTTCAGCGCTGAATTTTGGCAGATCCCGCCATTTTTCAGCGCTGAATTTTGGCAGATCCCGCCATTTTTCAGCGCTGAATTTTGGCAGATCCCGCCATTTTTCAGCGCTGAATTTTGGCAGATCTCGCCATTTTTCAGCGCTGAATTTTGGCAGATACAAACTACAATCTGCCAATTTTCAGCGCTGAATTTTGGCAGATCCCGCCATTTTTCAGCGCTGAATTTTGGCAGATCCCGCCATTTTTCAGCGCTGAATTTTGGCAGATCTCGCCATTTTTCAGCGCTGAATTTTGGCATATACAAACTACAATCTGCCAATTTTCAGCGCTGAATTTTGGCAGATCCCGCCATTTTTCAGCGCTGAATTTTGGCAGATCCCGCCATTTTTCAGCGCTGAATTTTGGCAGATCTCGCCATTTTTCAGCGCTGAATTTTGGCAGATACAAACTACAATCTGCCAATTTTCAGCGCTGAATTTTGGCAAATCAAACTATCATCAAATATACAGGACTTGCTTATTTATTCAAATTTACAATATGATGAGATAACATTGGGGCAAACAGAATAAAAAGTTATAGCATATTAATTAGCACTTTTTCAGCCAAATTGCTAAGATTACTTTGGTTTGATATTATACGAGTGAGAAATGGCCAAAGAAACTGTAATAAGTGTATACAGAGCCAAGGAAATCATTTTTTCGGCTTATAAAAACAGTCTAATGGAACTACGCGGAAATCATTAATGGAAATCATTAGAATGTCTTCTTGTCGTCGCCGTCGAGGTAAAATAATCATTCTTCTCTTCTTCAACATACGGGCGATGCACTTGACGGAATCTGAATAGATTTTTTCATAATCGTGAGCGACCATGGGAATACACGGGAGGAAAGGTGGTGAAAACTCTGTACTATCGTAAGAAAAGTTCTCATTTTGAGACCCCTGATGTATTCTCTCTATCGGTCTTAATGCCCACGTTTGCGCTAAAAGGGTTTAAGAGACCATCCATGAGAGGACGGGGCTCTGGGCGGATATCCACAGATGGCTTTTTAGCAACCTATCCCAATGCCTTTGGGGTAGAGTCGGTATCACGAATGCTGATATTTAGTCAAGTAAGTAATGTTCTGGGTGTGCTTTTCAAAATTGTAAAAAAATCTCTATCGGAAAGTGGGGTTACTGTAACTTTTCCGTGCGAGACCCAGAACCTTAGTTACTTCGCTAAATATCAGGATTCGTGATACCGACTCTACCCCAAGATATTGGGATAGGTTGCGAAAAAGCCATCCGAGAGGTACTTCCACCCTCTCGTGGAAGCTCTCTTATACCATGTTTACTAACATACCTCTCAGAGTCCTGGCCAGAACGGGAAGAAGAAGAAAAATCGAAGAGTAGGTGTGGAGTCGACCGCTCCGAATGAGAGCGGGGAGTCAGTATGAAGAAGACGATTGAAATGAGAATAGAATTAACGATTGGGCATATTAAAATTGCAAAGTGCAGACAAATGGTTATGCAGAATCGTTAGTTCTATTCTCATTTCAAACGTCCTCTTCATACTGACCCCGTGCGCTCATTCTGAGCGGTCGACTCCACACCTACTCCTCCATTTTCCTCCTCTCTCCCGATCTGGCCAGGACTCTTGTGGTATGTTAGTCCTTCAAACATTCTTAAACCCTGTTAGCGCAAACGTGGGCATTAAGACCGATAGACAGAATACATCAGGGGTCTCAAAATGAGAATTTTTCTTACGATAGTACAGAGTTTTCACCACCTTTCCTCCCGTGTATTCCCATGGTCGCTCACGATTATGAAAAAATCTATTCAGATTCCGTCAAGTGCATCGCCCGTATGTTGAAGAAGAGAAGAATGATTATTTTACTTCGACGGCGACGACAAGAAGACATTCTAATGATTTCCATTAATGATTTCCGCGTAGTTCCATTAGACTGTTTTTATAAGCCGAAAAAATGATTTCCTTGGCTCTGTATACACTTATAACAGTTTCTTTGGCCATTTCTCACTCGTATAATATCAAACCAAAGTAATCTTATCAATTTGGCTGAAAAAGTGCTAATTAATATGCTATAACTTTTTATTCTGTTTGCCCCAATGTTATCTCATCATATTGTAAATTTGAATAAATAAGCAAGTCCTGTATATTTGATGATAGTTTGATTTGCCAAAATTCAGCGCTGAAAATTGGCAGATTGTAGTTTGTATCTGCCAAAATTCAGCGCTGAAAAATGGCGAGATCTGCCAAAATTCAGCGCTGAAAAATGGCGGGATCTGCCAAAATTCAGCGCTGAAAAATGGCGGGATCTGCCAAAATTCAGCGCTGAAAATTGGCAGATTGTAGTTTGTATATGCCAAAATTCAGCGCTGAAAAATGGCGAGATCTGCCAAAATTCAGCGCTGAAAAATGGCGAGATCTGCCAAAATTCAGCGCTGAAAAATGGCGGGATCTGCCAAAATTCAGCGCTGAAAAATGGCGGGATCTGCCAAAATTCAGCGCTGAAAATTGGCAGATTGTAGTTTGTATCTGCCAAAATTCAGCGCTGAAAAATGGCGAGATCTTCCAAAATTCAGCGCTGAAAAATGGCGGGATCTGCCAAAATTCAGCGCAGAAAAATGGCAGGATCTGCCAAAATTCAGCGCTGAAAAATGGCGGGATCTGCCAAAATTCAGCGCTGAAAAATGGCAGATTAGTAAAATTCTCCAGTTATCGGGAGAACATATAGCAGCATAGCTAGCTGCAGTTGGTTTGTTTTTTGGCAATATAGTTGACTAATCTATGGAAAAGCCTGGGTAGTATGCAACCCAATTGCCCGACTACGTGGAAAAATGGAAGAGGAACTTCCACAATAAATGTGGGAGACGAAAGTGGTGAAAGTACTCGAATGATCGATTTTGGTACTATTTTTAGATGCACTAGTCTTATATCGACATCACTTTTCGATGAGAAATTTTAACCAGATTTCACATTTTTGTGCGCTTCTTTACAATACACCCTCTCCGGCATTTCATATTCTGGCTAGAATAAGTGACCACACATGCCACAATAACGTACTAGGAGGGGATTCTTCTTTTTAACTTTTGAGAAAATAATAAGATTATTTACAAAAGCAACCACCCCGCATCGCTGCATGAAGCGGGAATGAAAACGTTAGTTGTAGTTTGTAGCCAACTGTTGTTTCTATCTAGAAAACCAAACCGCTAATCTGTACCTTTATTTTGAAGGAAGTTATGATTTTTCAAACTTTGCAAGTTTGGAAAAAAATGCCAAACATACCAGGTTTGTTTGTGTTTCATTCCAATACTAAATTTTTAAAAAAAAATCTGACAACGCTATTCGATAGAGGAGACTTTGTAGTACTTTGCCTAAAATTATCAGGAAATTTAAAGTCATGATTTTTCCAAGTGACACTCCATCCTCGAGTTTCTCCCGATTCCTCTCTTATCATGCCAAAAAAAACTTGATCGAATTAAAGTAATGTGAAAACCGCGCGTTGGACAAACGACGCGCGATCTGCCTTCTCTAGCACTCTCTCACTTCAGCACGCTCTCTCGCCCAGGTTCGGACCCCGGCCATAGAACCAATCTTTTGCCATAGTTACATTAACTTCATAAGAAGTGTTTCAGATAGAATTTGCTTGATTCCTTTGAGGTGAGGCTCTGGCAAAAGACTCACGCCCAGCCAAACATACCAGGTTTGTTTGTGTTTCACTCCAATACTAAATTTTTTAAAAAAAATCTGACAACGCTATTCGATAGAGGAGACTTTGTAGTACTTTGCCTAAAATTTTCAGGAAATTTAAAAATTATGATTTTTCCAAGTGACCTGGAATCCCAAAAAATGCTCGCTTCTCTCCCGATTCCTCTCATAAATGATTGATTGATTGAAACGTGCTTGAAGAACATATCGATCCCTGCTTGCGTTATGTTAAAATCAGCGAATTGTGAGAAAGAACGACAAGCAATCGGCGGCAAATCTAGGAAAAATATTATTTATTCTCAATTGTGTAAAGATGACACAGTCTGTCCTGCATTGTACGTTTATGATGTATGCTAACGTCTGTAAATACGAGATCGTTGAACGCATTCTACATTTTCAGAAGGTTTTCCTACAAATAATATACGAAGACTGCCACGCACTCGTCTCCACCAGCTTCTTGAACATGCATCGATCGTTCTCGGCGGTGTAGTACAGTAGAACCATACCGATTTCGGTGGCTAAAATGATTTTCTGATGTGTGAATTGTATAGAATTCAGCACGTGAATTGAATAGGCTTCACTCACTTTTTTCCAGAAACTTACCGCAGTTTCTGAAATCAGCTTGGTCCGCCCGGTCTCCGTATCGGATGGAATCGAGCAGATGAGCAATCAGTGTGGGAGTCTAAAAGCTTTGTAATTTTTTTCAAAAGTTTCCTTCTTCTAGAATAAATACTGAAGAATATTAAATTCGGCACTTTTAGCTATAGCTACTTCCTGCAAATACTTCATCACAGTATGGGAAGGCGCGTGACTATGATTCCGGAACAAAATCGGTCAAAACTCAGAGGCAAATAAATCTACGATTCCAAATGTCATGGCTACCGAGCGATGACTTAAAAAGTCTAATGGCATCGGCTAGAGAGAGGTGATCAGCCATGTCCAACTTTTAAAGTCGTCGCTCAGTAGCCAAGACTGTTGAGGACGTAGACGTATTTCCCTCTGAGAAGCTGAATCAGCAGGAAACGTGCCTCCAGGAAGATTTTATAGAATACACGGCGACATACGACAACGGTGAAATCAATGCAGCGAAGCATGTGCTGCAAGGAAGGGTAACTTCTAAGTATTAATTTCCTACCATCTATGCACTACCGTAACATCTAAGTAAGATTTTACCATCCAAGTACCATCTTTACGTCTAAGTCATAAGTCTGCGAATACCAGTGCGGCGATCACTTACGGTAGTCGCCCAGCAACAATCGTAGAATGTCGGCGGGCGCGCGCACGCTCAGCACGAAAGCGCAAGCCGTGCCACCGGGCCGGAAAATAGGTGATCGATAATTGCGAAATAATTCAATTTAACTAACTCATTGTCCAAAACGAGATAATATTGGGCGTGCGAGATGATAAGGCAATGAGTATTTTCTAGAAATCACCATCGCACGAAAAATGGCAAAAAAAAATGAATATACTCCCCATACTGTGGAGAAGAAAGTTACTCCACTAACGAGAAGAAGTTTAAAATTTATGATAGGACTTACAGTTTCTCCTCCCCATCCTTGGTCATTCTTGTGAGAATGAGTTGCATTGTCAGTCTGTGCTTGATCATCTCGGAGAGAGCAGAGGGCGGAGCCTAAACGATTTATTATTCACGAAAATATATGAAAAGTTTATCTCAGACGTTTGCCGCGTATCTAAAAAATTAAGCAAATATAATCAAATATTGCGTCTCATTTTGTCAAATATAAAGAGGAATTCAAGCTTACACTTCTGATGCTTCTGTCCAGAAGGTGAAGAAGAGAATCCACGTTCGGTGCTGAATTGATTGCGCGTACAAAAATTATTAGTAGCTATGTTTTCAGGAAGCAATCACAGTATAGTTTGATACGAAAATATTTGATAAACAAATAACGTACCGTAACCCGGTATATAGTTTCTCAATTCACGCTCGATCAATACCACGCAGTAGACCACGGATGCATAGTGAGCCTGAAACAGAATTTAAGATATTCATAGAGAAGAACAATGTAATATTTTTAAAACTGTTTTCACGAAATTTTTGAAGTGGGAATTTTTCACGTCTTTCTCGTTCAACGAGAAAGATCGTTGAGCGGGAGTGTGCATCGCGGTGCTGAACATCGTGAAGCGTTCGATTCACGCACCGATAATGCGCCGCGCATCGGTACCACGTCATTTTCAACTCCCAACACATGATTCCAAACCTACAGACCAGGGTTAGGACGAGAGAGTGTGCAAAAGTGAGAGAGTCCCTCTCGATTTCACACGCTCTCTCACTCCAAAGGCCTTTCTGGAAGATTGACCGGCCTGTGGAATGATGTGCCAAGTATAATTTATTTCAAGTTACGCATGCCTGCCAATTCCAATTTTCCGGTTTATAATGGAGCCGTCGCCAGCAGCCGACTACTCCTTCTCTGTCCGTGTGGAGGAGCTTAAATAAATCAATAATTCATAGTTATAATAATTTAGGAGCGGGCATTTTTTTATATATTTTTTCCGATAAAACATATAGTGCGAACTAGAGTGCGCAAAGTGAGACTTCCCGATACATTTTTGACCCGAATGATCGGAATGATTGGGAGGATTTCCCGATACCTTTTTGGCTCCGACCTGCGAAAATAACGTTGATAGTGCTTATTCGAGTATCATTTGACTCTGAATGTGAGTACTATTGCATTCTAATTTCATGCTAATTCACTTATTCCCTCTCATTTCGCCCGTTCGTCGTCTCACGAGAAGGTCTCTTCTCAGCACACAGGTTTGAATTATCTATTTTCACATCGGTTTCTGTGTTCTATTGTTTATATTGACATAAAAATGCCGTCTTAAAACATTGGCTTCCGCTCAAAGAGCCTACACCCGGAATATGACGTTGATTCCTTATTATCCTTCCCCTATATTTCTCAGTTCAACTTTTATCTTTCAGTATCGTCAGAAAACACCCCTGGTCTCGTTACTAATGTGACCTAATACGCTGCGCATGATTACAGATAGAAGACACGACACGGGAAGAGAAAAGTTCGCTGCAGCTTGTATGATTTATTTACGTATAATATGTATTTTTCAATAATATGCTAAAATAACCGTCTAGGGTAAGATTTATAATATGTGATGATTCATTTCTTTACAGAACCAAACTACATCCCGGAAACATCGAAACATCAGCTTCTTTTAATTTTATAATTAGTCTTGTCTTTTTTGTCTTGCCTACCTGAGAACTCGACATATACTCGAGTCCCTTCGAGTTACATATCAATGAGTAGTAAGTTCGGTGTTCTACCTCCCAAATTTCTCAATACCATACTAACAAGCGATTGCAAGCGGAAATCGTTCAAAAAATGAGAAAAAGTGTCTCAGGGAGCTGAAATAGCTTTTCAAATGATGTTGCGCGGAGACGACCTGATAGATGCAGAAACGCTTCTATCCAACGTTAGGAAGCGTCTAGCATATTTTCTTTACTATAATATTGTTCATGTTTAACTTTTTATAGCAGTTATGGGCTATTATTGTTGATTTACTGTGCCGGAGATGAAACGGTATCGGGAAATTTGGCGAAAGTATCGGGTCGGCTCACTTTGCGCAAAATGAGGAAAAGGTACCGGTCATTTCCCGATTTCCCGACCCGACTAGCGCACTCTAGTGCGAACCTGAGCGACACCGGAGATTCCGTCAATAGATCGCGTGTCGTACACTCCTTTGAAGGGCAAATTGAACGGAAAATAGAACGTCATCGCCTTGGCGAGTTGGATTATTAGGGGACCAATTCTGAAAAAGTTTGATTTTTGTTGTAGTTTTCAGCAATAAATGAACGAAAATATTTTTTTTAAAAACAACCAAAGATACTGCACCGTGTACTGCACTGAAACCACAATCGATCCCAGATTTGAGTGTAAATAGATCGAATCGCCTGAGAAAGCAGAAAGGTACATACATATTTTTTGTGAAAATATTGTTAGCGAGAAAAAACTATTAAATCGACCCTTACAATCCGTCAGAAGTTCGCGAACTTTTCACGCATCTTTTCTTGCTCGTTTTAGGCTATTTTTTAACGTAAACAGAGAGAGCGCAGAAATACAACAACAACATTGCTTACTTTTCCCTCTCCTCGTTCCGCGTGCTCTCTCGTCACTGTCTAGCTGCGTGAAAACAACTCGCAGAATTCCGCTACCTTCTAAGAGGTGCGGCTAATTCCCTAGTTTATATTTTTGGTTTATTTCTTCGGCATTAGTAGTTTCTTATGCGTCTCTAATGACCTAACGCAAATTATAAAGAAAATAGCCTAAAACGAGCAAGAAAAGATGCGTGAAAAGTTCGCGAACTTCTGACGGATTGTAAGGGTCGAATATTTTTGCAACAGTTCAGTGTCACATTTTGACTGTTGGCACACTATATTAATTGCACTGTGTACGAGGTGTGTCTTTTTAAATATTAATTTATGCATACGAAATAATTATGCTATGCGCGGAACAGATCATTCCTCTAAACTGTCATTCCAATAAAAAAATATGAACAATATTTAGATTTTAATAATTCCACTATTCTGTATGGAAATGGCATACCTTGACTCTGAGTGGTTTCGGGTAGCAACCGACCCACTTTTCCTTTTTGCTTTTCTCATCAAACCGACGAATTGCCTGGTGCATCGCCTCGACAATTCCCGCACTGTATTTAAAACATTTTTTTAAAATAAAAAACAGTTTAATTTTTTCAGTTCAAAAAGAAGTGAATTTTTTTGATGTTGAAATATTAATATATCCCACAGGGCAAATTTGTAATTAGGCTATGCAGGGAAAAAAACGGAAGCACAATATATTTTTGTGCAAGGCGCAAACTTCGAAACCTCTGTATTACATTTATAAAATGATACGAACACATAAAAAGTCAAAATGGTACTTCCTGTGTTCACCAAAGCGAGAGAGCGGGCAAAAGTGAGAGGGTCGCGTACGTGCCTGTGTGATAAATAACGGAAGCCCGTCATTTGACTTTTTGGTGTAATCGTATCATTTTATAAATGTAATAGATATTGTTACCTATTGCAATTACTCGCCGTTCTCTCTCCGTGTATTCACCGAGTTCCAACAGGACAAGCAGCCACGACAGTTTGCAAATAATTAAACCGAAATGTAACAAATATTCCTAGAATATGGTGATATCACACATGCCTGTTATCATTGACTTCATGTTGTTTTCTGTACGCACCAGTGCTTTCATTTGCTTGTAGCAATTTCCGGTGTCCTTCTCAGTTTGCTTCTTCTTATCAGCCCACATTTTATCGCGTATTTTCACCGTCGGAATTCCACCGTATCTTAAAATGACGCGTTTAGCTGTGAAGCAAATGCATGCTCTCCCGACATATTGTAATCTTAAGTTTCAGCTAATAGTTTTAGAAAACAATTTTTTTTGAACTATGCAAAAAAAACAAAAACATGTCTGAGCGAAGGATGCCATCGTATCTCCGCGACCACTTGGATCTCCTGATCCTGAACGACTTGTCCCTGAAACAATACAAAAATTAATCGATTTTGCATTGTATTTTACATTGTATAAAGTATTCCTACAGTACCTCTTGCGCTCCACTATCGCGTTGTCTTTCAATGTAGTCTTATTGCTTGCAGATGTAGCAACTTAAACTTTTCAATGAATCAATTAAATCCCTGCGGATCGATTATAATGAGTACAACAGGGTACGGTAGATGGCCGTTTACGGCAGGGAGCAATATCATAAGTAACCTGAGCCGTCGCTAATGTCCGAAGATTCATCAGGTGGTTCTCCTTCCTGAAAGAAATCACTTCATGATCAATTACGTCACTTGAGCAATCATTTCCAATATGCCAGTGCATGCTGATCGGTCATTTTATCTAAGATTGGCGCATCTAGTTGCATCTTCTGCGGAGCAAATGAGTATCGCTGCGCTCATTGTTAATCTAGCACATCCACTTATACAAATAGACATATAGTTTTGTGTGTGTAGTTTTATGGAAAAGTCAAGAGTTATGTTGTTTTACCATCGTAATATTTCGGTTAGCTGAGGTTACTGTATAGTGTGGTGCGCACGAAGGAGTACCGTAATCAACTCACATCTTCGACCTTGTGGCAGCCAATGGCGATCATAAGGCGAACGTAGACGGGAGCGACCAGTCGAAGCATTGGAAAGAAGATGAAATGAGGTGAGGGGAGAGTAATGTGCAAAAACAACTGACATGAAAATGTGAAAAAGAAAAGCTCTTTCGACGATGGTGGCATTAGCGAGGGGCTTAATTTTTGTCGAGGAAAAGCAAACGAAACCAATCTTGTTTCTGAACAATGATAATGCTAACAAAACTGCAAAAGGATTCGATCAGGATGAGATTCGAACTCACGCAGGGAAACCCATTGGATTAGCAGTCCAACGTATTTACCACTCGGCCACCTGATCACAATGGCTACAGTTCTTTCTCTTCATGTTATTAGGATAGCACTTTCACAAAACCTTCTGGAAGCTCCATTTTATCGCTGAAAAGGAATTCTCGGGTGGCTAGATGCTGCTGTGACGTCATTTTAAAATTTAAATAAGTAAATAAAAATTTCTCCCGTTTTTGTATCTGCACAACTATTCCACTAACAATAGACTTTCTAGCATCACCACTTTTTCTCGGGTGGTCTTTGCCTTCAGTAGTTTGGTTTACACGTGAAAGTAGGACTAGATCTCGTCGACGTCCTCGTCGATGATTACATAGTCCACTCCGCTCTTCTGCGTCCTGAATTCAGCGCAGTTTAGGGAAGCTGAGTGCTATTAACATTTAAAAAAGTAAATACAAATTTTGTCCATTTCTGTATATGAATGTAAAAAATACAAACTTTTGGCAAACGAGATGTTTTGGTTACTGTTTAACGACCAATTTTCCCAACACATTTACATGCGTTGATAGAGAAACCGTGCTGTAATGTAATAATTAAAGAGGCTCACAACTGGGTAATCGACGCCCGGACTCGCTGACAGAATGAGTTCGTACCATCTCCTGCCGTCTCACACACGATACTGCTTAGCAGGGGGAATGCCGCCAGCACACTACAGAATATCAGATTATTAACGTTAAAGATGCCACCAAGATTTTACAATGGACGATAGACGACATTAGGTGTGGAAGGTTTTAGATCCTGGTTTTCCGAACTTTTTTTTCGATGTAGTCGATGGATGCTTACTTGAATATAATGGCGATGTCGCTCGATCTGCAGCGTGCGTCGTCGAATCGAGAGAAAGAGCGGCAAACGATCGGCAATAAATCTAGGGGAAAATTGTTTAAATAATGAACATTTTGAACATTGAAATACAATCACGCCTCATCTGAAAGACCACGTTCTCTTATGCCGCGCAAATTGCATGGGTGGAATTCCACCCTATGAGGGTGGGAAACCAAAAAATAAATAAATACAAAAAATACAAAAAATCGTGTAAGTCAGCTCATACTGAACGAAATCTCTCCAATCAAAAGCAAAATGTTCCAAACGTGGCTCGCAATCCCTGTATCAAGTTGGAAGTTATAACTTCAATAGGAAAAAAAAGTTATGAAAGGGTGCATAAAACTTTTTGCACCTTGTATCTCAAAATTTGCGCAGCATTACACTGTGCGTCGAGTTTGCCTCCTGAGAAAAAAAAACAAAGGAATTCAAATTTCGAGATCTCGAAATTAATTTCTTTTTTAGATTTATTTCTGATTGATGAGTGGTCATTTATGACACGGAAATTTAACTATGTACAGTAGCGGTCAAAAGCCTTCGGGTGATTTTTTAAAATCTGATACAACTTTTGAACCCGAATAAGCTTTGTTTTGATATAGTGAGGCCTTATGTGAAATCCATTCGAGATTACGATGCAACTATTGAGGTGTTTGGATACCCATCAATGGAATCAGTGTGGCTGGCTCTATAATCTCATCCACAAATTGCATCATCACTATGCAATATTTCATCATCCTTAGGCAATACTCCGAGTTTCAGTGTTTTCTTAGCGGTAGTTGAACGGGCAACGGCGGAAAACATGCTAATGACATTGATCTTTGCGTCACTCTAGAGCACAAATTACGTCACTAATATGCAAAATTTTACTATTTTAAAAAGTATTGCCTAAGGATGATGAAATATTGCATAGTGATGATGCAATTTGTGGATGAGATTATAGAGCCAGCCACGCTGATTCCATTGATGGGTATGCCAGCCTTCTCCGTTAACTCAGAGCCGAGATACGCTCAAAAGTCGGAACCTTGTCAAAGGGCTGAAAATGGGCGTGAACAAACCAGTGTCCTTCCGGAGATCGATCGCCGCGGGCAGGAATCCAATCGAAACGCTTATTGCCCCTAGCAATCGGTTCTCCCATAGATTCTCTACCTAATCCACGCCCAAGCCAGATCTCTAGTGCAAGTCCTATAGGGGGGCCCTCGGTGACACCACAATAATCCGAAAAGTGACTTTTACGTGCCCTGAGGGTAAATGGTGGCCTACCGCCACCATATTCTCAGGATCATCGGCAGTCATCATGGCAATAGTTTGGTGCTTTGATCGGGTCTGTGGGATGTCTAGAAGGCGAGATACGATTTTCCGACCTCGATTTTGCAGCATGGCTGCAGGAGAATAATGCCCATTCAAAAAAAGTATGCACTGATTGCGTCATCACAACGCAATAACTGAACTATTTCGCAACACCTCAATAGTTGCATCGTAATCTCCAATGGATTTCACATAAGGCCCTACAATATCAAAACAAAGCTTCTTCGGGTTCAAAAGTTGTATCAGATTTAAAAATCACCCGAAGACTTTTGACCGCTACTGTATATGAGAGGAATCGCGAGAGAGTCGACCACGCCAGGACGTAGAAATTTATGATTTTTAATTTGGCTGAAAAGTATATCTAAGGTACTTGAACACCTCCTCTATCGATTGGCGTTGTCAGAATTTTGATAAAAAATTTCGCAATCGCGTGAAACACATCTAAACCTGGAGTCTTCAGAGTTTTTCCACGAAAGGACAAAGTTTGATAAATCATAACTCGCTTCAAATTAAACATAAGGATTTGCGATTTTGTTTGTTAGATAGAGAAAAGACTCGGCTACAGTTACAACTGTCCCAACTCATTCCTGGCAGATGCCTTGGAGAGAAGCGGTCGGTTTCACAAAATATGTTATAAATCGCTGTAAAGTTAAATGGGGTCTTAGGTTCTTTGTGCGCCAGGACATGCCGCCGGAGTACTCACTATATACCGGAAATAGGCAAAATCGGCCCATGCGTAGGTCTCGCGCTAGGGAATCTGTAATTTTTGAAAATAAATATATTAATTTCGAAATTACAAATTGTGTTATTTTCGGTGGAAATATTCGCAAAGTGTCTAAAAACACCACGAAAGTTGTTTAAAGGGACTTTTAAAGCGAACTTTTTGAGAGAAAAAAAATCGAAAAATTTCAGGGCTGAATTTCACTTTTGACGAAACTCCACTTTTGAAACGTTCTATTTTGTGCTACCGCTTTCACAATAATTAGAAATGATGCTCGGATGAAGATTGGCACATATTCCATTTGACAATGAAAAATTATTTGCAGTAAACTAATCCAAAGTTTGAAATTTTTAAAATTATTTTCTATAGGCCTTATTACCTTCTCATATCGACTAGGAGTTTCATCTGGGTGCGTAGAACATTTCATTAATTGAAAGTTAGTGGCTATCTCTTCGTTGAAAAGAGTTACAAAGCTTAGAACATTGGGAATCTGCATTGGGACGCACGCTCTGCCTTCTCTAGCACTCTCTCATTTTCACGCACTCTCTCGCTGGTTCGGACCCCGAGCTGTGCAGTAAATCTTTTGCAACTGATATACTGGTACCATACGGTGAAATATCTAAACAGGGGTTATCTTCTATCAAAATCCCGAGCCGATTGGGACAATTTTGCAAATCCGACTTACGGTAGGGTTACTGTAGCAGAGAGTAAGGTAGGACGAGTACGGTATCTCCTCAGTCAATAACTACTCGAGGTCTTCCTCATGCAACCCACCCCGGGTCTGTATTCTCAATTTTGTATTTCCGGATTACGGTAGGTAGGATTACGGTAGGTTGTGTTCGCTGCGGGACCCCAGCGGTTAAGTTACAGTATGTCACTTTGACTTTGGTGGACCAAACCCGAAACCCATTTTGGACCACATGCTTGCACCGTGCCCCAAAAATCTCCATGAATAGGGGGTCAGGCTCGCACTCCGCCCCAAAGACTGCCTCCACATTTGGAGAGCTATGCTACAGACTCACAAACACTCGTCCGAAATAATTAAACGTTCAGCTGATAGCACATTACGGAAGGCAAGAGAGCGTATAAAAAAGAAAGACACCATCAAATATTGAAAATATGGGCAAATTTAGGAGAATGTATTGGGAAGTAGAGTGCTAAATGTGAGACCACGATCTCTTCATTTCGCACGTTCTCTCACTCACCGGCCGTTGAAGAAATTGTGCGAAATCAGAAGAGCGTGGTCTCACACTTCGCACTCTATCGGGAGGAACTTACAGATATTTGCTCCCGTCTTTCGTCATTCGTGCGAGAATGAGCATCATTGTCAGCCTGCTCGTGATGACCATAGAGATAGTACCAATAACGCACTCCTAGAACCAATATTCCCTTGTATTAAATACGTTGGTGATAAAGAGAGTTTCCGAAAATCAGCTCAGGCCGTGTATTTGTTTTATTATACTGAAGCGTTTGCAAAGATTAAACTGATTGTCCAACTAGAACAATATAGTTTTAAAACGAATTTTTTTTCATTTTGCACAGGGGGCTGTATAATCTGTTAGAAGTTGGCCATCTTTTCTTTTTTTCTTTTTTCGTCAGTTTTGATTTAACCTTAATTTCTTTGCATTAGTTCAATAAACCACGATGGAAAAGTAAGAATGTCAAAGAAATAAACATAAAATATAATGTTATCGGCTAGCAAATCCGTGTTGAAGATGGATGAAAACTAGAAGTTGGCCAACTTTTAATTAGAAGTTGGCCATCTTCTGTTTCGCGGGCTAGACAGTGACGAGAGAGCACGTAAACAAGTGAGAGCGCAGAGTTTCGCAATAAACGTAAACAACACATGCTTACTTTTCCCTCTCCTCGATCCCCGTGCTCTCTCGTCACTGTCTAACGCGCGTAAACAGAAGATGGCCAACTTCTAGTTTTCGTCCATCTTTAACACGGATTTGCTAGTCGCTAACATTATATTTTATGTTGATTTAGTTGGCATTATTACTTTTTCATCGTGCTTTATCGAAGTATTGCAAAGAAATTCAGATTAAGTGAACAACTGACGAAAAAGAAAAACGAAAAGATGGCCAACTTTTTAACAGATTATACAGCCCCCAGCCCTTATCGAACCAACCGAAAAAGCGAGCTCGAAATGGAAAGATCCGGATGTTTAAAAAATCTACCTTGCACACTTAATCAAACTTTTATTTCTCCAAACATTTTTTTCCCGTACTCTTTCTTGATTTTTCTCTAATGCAGCAATGACAGATTCAAAACCATCTTACAATTGACAAAGCTATGTCGAGAATGAGCAGAAGTTTATTCAATTCGTGTTCTGAAATTTCGTAATTTGCACTTTATAAAAAAATATTATTTTGTATGTAGTTAACGATTTAAATTTACTATAGAAATGCACCGTCGCCATCCTCTTGTGTATTTTCCTTGATCATTTTCACGCAGTAATAAACGGAGATAAGGAGGGCCTGAAAACTGTATTTATGTATTTATTATTGAGACTATTTGTCTTACGTTTATCTATTTATTTATACTTTAGTATTCTTCTCCGAACAGTGTCAATTGCTTTTTCTTCTTACTCAAGAGGATTAGAACAAAACGCAATTGACGCTGTTCGTGGAAGAATATTAAATCGATTTGCACGTTGTCGGTATAACAGGAAAACCAATAAGTTCGACGCACTCCGGAAAGGGGTCAGGGAGCATTGTAAGATGAGATATCCCCCCTAGCTTTTATCCACTCTCTCGCATCCAAATCTCCTTTCTATATTTCCCCCGAACCGATGTGACCGTATAATTCCACAATTCGGTGTGCCTTTGAAGCGTTCGCCAATAGCGGAGTACTGCGTGTCTCTGGACGTCGTCGAGACCCTCAAATAGAATAATAAATATTATAATATTAATAAGAATTATATATTTGTTTAACCAAATCAAACAACCATTCACTGCTTGGTTAAGAATCAAAACAGCAAAATACACTGATCTCCTTCGGAATTTTCCTTCTTTTTTGCTCGCAGCAATCGACTCTCATATTTCTGCCCCAGTGGACATTCTCCAATTGGGATCCCACAGTTTCCACCATTGGGAAGCCGTCGGCACCTTTAATCTTTTCCCAATTGGTATATCAACTATTGATCAGTTGGGGAAAATACCAAAGGAGACCGATGAATTTGAAAAAAACAACTATTTAATAAATCAAAGTTTTAAAATTTTAGAAAAATGAAACATTTAGAAAAATTTGTACTTTGCATGCATTTTTATCAAAATGTTACAATCGGTGATCTTCTGTATTTATAAAGTTGCAACAAGTTCTTTGAGCGACGAACCTTTGAGAACGCTGAATGAATTCCCTCGATCATTCTGATATTATACACTTCTTCATAGTGCGAGTCGAAGGGAAACGAATAGGTCATTCCTCGTGCCAGAAGCTGGATCAGTTTGGTGACGATGCTTTAATGATAGATATGTTTGAAATAAGTTTCGAGGGTAAAATATGTCTAAAGGCCTATTCATTTACCGTGGACTCTTCTCGGTCAGCAACATTTCCGAGTAACGCGAGTAAATTGAATGAATGGCCTGAACAAGACAGATCGTAATCAACAATAGACATCGACTCCGGTTTTGAAACGCACGGTGTGCGCATGCACCACGGCCGTGCAGTGCACGTCCATCGTACGTTACGTGTACTGACTCTCTTCATTTCTTCCCTCTCTCGGCTGAGTATCAGCGCGGCGAGAGAGCGAAGAACTGTAAGAGAGACGTGCGCACATCGTGCAATCGAAAACCGGAGGAGTTACAGCGGATTGTCGCAAAATAATTAGAAAAAAAACACGAACACTTGCTAGTGCTAGTAATAATTAATCGTTCCGCTGATAAACGCAGGTACGAGTCCGTTTCAAAACAAAACCATCTTCAAGATACAGAATTAGAGCACGTGCCTGCAGTCCATACGGATCGCACATTTTTTTACAAAAAGGTATGATTATAAAGGTATTGAGTACCTTGACTTTGAGCGGCAGCAATTTCTGCCAATCCCACTTTCTCTCCTGGCTCTTCTGGTGAAATTCGCTGATCGCTCGGCTCATTGCCCCGATCATAGCCGCACTTCAAATATATTTTCGCGAGTTTCATCACACGATGATAATATTGCTATAGTTTGAAAATATGGGACTACTGCTAAACCCGGAATTGTCAAAAAAGGAATCTAAGAACAATGAAGAATGTCATTTTAAGAGACGTGATCGGTAAGACTGGACCATATTCGACCCTGCCCGGACACTTTTGAGCTAGCAATGAGAACCAGAGGTCCATACTTGAGTATATAGAGTACCTTCATCCCACATTACACAAAACACCACTTATTTCTAATTACCGGCTCCGGCCTAGGAGAAATATGGATTTGAGTGAAAAATGGTCGAAAAATCAAAACTTCTTAACTTGTAAAGATAGACTCAAATATTTATTTGCGTTATGTTAGAGGTGCCCAGACATTGTAAAAATGCTGTTCAGACAATTTTTCAAACATCTGTACCCTAACGGTAAAAAAAACTATTTTTCAAATGTCTTTTTGGAAAATCGGCCTCCTTTGGAGTTTTTGCCAAAGACCTTTAACAACATAATGCAGAACAATACTTTATGTGTCCAAATCACGAATGATCGGGATTAGGGTGGCCTAAACCGGGAACATCCCGGGAACGGGTATACAACGGGAACAGTACCCGTTGTGTATCCGGTACCCGGGACCGGGTCAGAAATGGACCGTGAGTACCCGTTTGTACCCGGTACCCGCGGGTACTTTTTGTACCCGCGGGTACTTGAGGCAGAATTAGGAAGAAAATAGGGTAAAATGTGAGAAAATGGTGTCTTCTGATTGGTGAAACGCGAAAATAATATAATATTTCTCGTCTACAATCACTATTATCGAGAAACCAGATATAATCAGCGCGATTATTTTGAAGTGTCAGAAAAATTGCCGCTGGGATAAAATATGATGCAAATTCAAGTACCCGCGGGTACAAGGAAGAACAGAGTGCAATACTTGATATTTCGTTCCCATTGTAGTTCAGGTGATTCAGACAACTCCCATTTTTAATTTTCTTCGGTTCAACATAGTCAGTCACCCTCTCTCAACAAATTTTGAAAGTCAGTACTCGCGGGTACTTCTTGGACCCGCGGGTACATTTTCTTCCCGCGGGTACCGGGAACAAACGGGTACTCACTCTCGCTTTTTCAGCTGTTCCCGGGAATAGCCTTTACCCGGGTACATCAAAATCCGACCCGGTTTAGGCCACCCTAATCGGGATCTTCCTGAGATGAACTTTTCGGAGAATTTTTTTTTAATTTTGTACTAATTTGTCCAAAATTGAGTTTTTTATTTTTTTTATTTGTAAATTTATCGTTGCTTACTGATGTGCAATACAGCCAAGGAATTGCACAAAAAGTGTAACTTCACTATTAATTGCTTTGAAATTGGAGTGATTTTTGAACTTGAAAACATTGAATGCAGTCTGCGCTACGAAATTTGCATTGATCACAATTTATGCTGAAAGAATGGAACAAGTTTCATGGTCAAATACTGCGTAACCTTGTTTTACCACACCCACTGAACAAATTTCAAACGGGCCCTTTCACTTTTGAAACAATTGTTTTCCCTCAAATATCCATGAACCCGGGGTCATGGTCGAAACAATGAAAACATTTTTTTCGTCTGTTTTTGCTCCCATTTAGGTTCTGAAATTTGGTAGTGAAATATTATTTACACTGTAGAACACGACTAATTCAACAATAGACGAAAAAAATGCTTTCACTGTTTCGACCATGACCCCGGGTTCATGGATTTTTGGGGGGAAAAAAATTGTTTCAAAAGTGAAAGGGCCCGTTTGAAATATGTTCAGTGGGTGTGGTAAAACAAGGTTACGCAGTATTTGACCATGAAACTTTTTCCATTCTTTCAGCATAAATAGTGATCAATGCAAATTTCGTAGCGCAGACTGCATTCAATGTTTTCGAGTTCAAAAGTCACTCCAATTTCAAAGCAATCAATAGTGAAGTTCTTCATAATAGAGTATTACACTATTTGTACAATTCCTTAGATGTATTACACATCAGTAAGCAACGATCGATTTACAAATAAACAAAATAGAAAACTCAATTTTGGACAAATTAGTACAAAAATTTAAAAAAATTTCTCCGAAAAGTTCATCACAGGAAGATCCCGATCATTCGTGATTTGGACACATAATGTATTGTTCTGCATTATGTTGTTAGAGGTCTTTGGCAAAAACTCCAAAGGAGGCCGATTTTCCAAAAAGACATTTGAAAACTAGTTTTTTTTACCGTTAGGGTAGATGTTTGAAAAATTTTCTTCAAGAAGTTCATCTCAGGATCATCTCAACTATAATTAATTTAGATGTATAATGTGTTGAAATGCACTGTGTGCGTATACATTCTTGGCAAAACTTCCAAAAAGTGCCGATTTTCTTCGAAAAATGGAAACTGAGTTTCGAAAAAGTGATTTCAGAAACGACCGGTATTTTGTCTGAACAGCATTTTTACAATGTCTGGGCACCTCTAACATAACGCAAATAAAAATTTGAGTCTATCTTTACAAGTTAAGAAATTTTGATTTTTCGACCATTTTTCACTCAAATCCATATTTCTCCTAGGCCGGAGCCGGTAATTAGAAATAAGTGGTGTTTTGTGTAATGTGGGCTGAAGGTACTCTATATACCCAAGTATGGGCCTCTGGTTCTCATTGCTAGCTCAACGTGTCCGGGGTTGGTCGACTCTTACCGATCCCGTCTCTTCAAATGCTCATTTCAAGAACGCATCGACTATTTATTGAGGTGTTGCGGGCTTTAACAGTAGTGCCGAAACAATTTTGTGCATCTATCGCAAAAAAAAATTAAAAACTTTTATCTCACCGTTGATCCTCATTATATTTTCCGTCAGACAGCAAACTCATCAGGCCCGAAAGATTGATAAACTGGAAATGTTGGATATTTATTTTTATTTTTCAATTAATTGCTAGGGTGACAAAAACATATCAATGTCCACCGTTCCATGCAACTGTATCACAGACATAAATGAGGCTGTGTAACTTCCCATGCTACCTCCCTTTGCTTGGAACCGAGTATTTCCCTTTGCTTGGAACCGAGTATTTTCGTGTCTACACCAGTCGATCAGTAAACATTCATTCCTCTATTTCCCCTCTTATGAGGGTATCGAGCAGGTACAGTAAGAAGCAATACGGTAGTATTTCCTTTTGGGAGTTTGTTTTTACTCACGAGTGCTTTCATTTGCTTATAGGAATTTTCTCCATCCTTTTCAACTTGTTTCTTCTTGCTGGTAAGAATTGTTTTCTTCATTTTCACAGTAGGGATTTCGTCGTATCAAAAATAATTCCATTAGGACACTCTTACAAAATCGACTGAGAAAACATTCCGCTTATGACTATGAACTGACTATCTGCGTCGTTTGCTACTGTTCTTTTAAAATTAAAATCTACGAGATTCAAAAATGGTTTTGGACAAAATGAGTCTTCTCACATTTCTGAGTTGAGGATGCCATCGTATCTCCGCGACCATTTGGATCTCCTCATCCTGAACGGCTTGTCCCTGAAATACATTTCAAATTTCCAACTAGCAGGGTGTGTTGAGGTTAAACTACGTTATGGTAGGGTGCGCACTACGTTTTCAAAGTATGGTTCAGGGGGGCGTTCAGTTGCAGGGCACAGTTCGGTCCAGTGGGGGTTTTGCAGCCGACTCCAGGCTCGGTCCAGGGGGGAGCTCTGTAGCCGGCTCCAAATTCGGTCCAGGGGGAGCTCGGTAGCCGGCTCCAAGATCGGTCCAGGGGGAGCTTTGCAGCCGGCCGAAGGTTCGGTCCAGGGGAAGCTCGGTAGCAGGCTCCAAGTTCGGTCCAGGGGTTTTTAGCCGGCTCCAATTTCGGTCCAGCGGGAGCTCGATAGCCGGCCCCAGGTGACATTGAAGCTCGACTTATGTTGGGGAGTGTTAATGTGCAAAGAGTACTGGCTTATTCCGTTGCAAAAGGCTCGTGAGGCTGAGAGCGATCGAAAAAAAGTTGCCACTACGCCACTTCGTGGCTCCGTGGCAACTTTTTTCGATCGCTCTCAGCCTCACGAGCCTTTCACAACGGAAACGCAGGATACAGTGCGTTCAGAACTTTTAGAGCAATTTCGGAAACGTTTTCTATGATCCCCTACGCTCTCTGAATCATTTTGGAACTTTTCGAAATTTTCGATTTTTCACGTTAGAACGTGTTAGAACACGTTCAGACACGTTTCTGACATCGCAAAACACTTTTCCTGTGATCCCCTACGCTCTCTGAATCATTTTGGAACTTTTTGAAATTTTCGATTTTTCACGTTAGGACGTGTTAGAACACGTTCAAACACGTTTCTGACATAGCAAAATACTTTTCCTATGATCCCCGACACTCCCTTCACCATTTGGGAAAATATCGAAAATTTCGAAAATATCGAAGATTTTTAAAAAAAAAGGAAAGGAAAATATCGAAGATTTTTCACGTTAACGTTAAAACTCGGCAAAACAGGTGAAAACGTGTTTCACGGTACTCAAAAACGTGTTAGAACGGTTTCTGGCACTTGCGAAAAATGCGGCAAAAGGTTTGCCCGCGGCGGGGGTCGAACCTGGGGGTCTCGGATTCAAAGTTTGGCTCGTAACCCACTTGGCTATGGATTTCATTAATTAAATTTTGTAAAATTTGAAAGGTATTCTGGTCGGTTATCATATGCAAAAGGATCTGGGAGGATAGCGCGATTTTGAAGCGAAATATAATGAAAATGCGAAAAACGTGACCGCCGGACACACACACAGACAGACACACAGACAGACAGACAGACGTTCTGAAATAATAGTCTTTAGTAATCGATATTTTCACATTTACAGTAATCCAACATCACCTCTTTGGTTCCAGTTTCTTGGTGCCTTCCAATGTTGTCGAGTGGGGTGCATTATCAATAGCTGCAGAGTGATTACTGTAGATAGTGAGTGAAAGTACGGTAGATTGTCGTATACGGTAATGAGAATACTGTATGAACCGGAGATATCCCTACCGTTCGCCGGTTCATCAGGAGGTTCCGCGTCTCCATCCTGAAATTAGTCAATTCGTGATCGATTACAGTAACCATAGCTTTAATTTTAATTCATTGACTTTTGACCAGCCTTTTAGCACATAAGTTGAACAACGTCAGGACACCATTCAGAATGGCAATTAATTGAGGACTAGGGTTTCATCTTGAGATATACTACTTATTATAGTGTTCTATTTTGGATGCCTAAAGGGTAAACGTTTTTTTATTAATGTGATGCCACCATTGTCGGGAATTTGAGGTTTGCCATAGTTTCTCATGTTGAGGTATACTGTAATTGACTCACAGGATCGACTTTGAGGCATCCCATCGCGATCATAAGGCGAACGTAAAAGGGAGCGACCAGTCGAAGCATTGGGAAGAAGATGAAATGAGGTGAGGAAAGAGAGAGATAGTCAAGCGATAATCATCTGCATAAACTGAGATAAAAATGTTTAAAAAATGAAAAAAAGTGTTTACAAAACAAACTGTAAACAAACATTCTCTTTTTTCGCGACCATCCCATTAGAGAAAGGAGTGAGTTTAGAAAGAAAAAAGTAACCGAGAAGCAGCTAAAGAAACAAACATTGTTTACTTTAAAAGTGATAAAATAAGACAAAATGATTCGATCAGGATGAGATTCGAACTCACGCGGGGAAACACCATTGGATTAGCAGTCCAACGCCTTAAAGGGACCTGGCACTGCAAGATAAGTTATTTTTATTTTAAAGAAAATTCTTTTCTGATTAGAATGCAAAAAAATCGCATATTTTTACGATTTTTTTGAAAGAGGTTATGATTTTTCAAAGTTCGGAATTTGTGTTGATGTACCGGGCGGTACGGTGTTTAGCGCGCTAAACACAGTAATGCCCGGTACGCGAGCACCTTTAAAAAATCATAACTCCTTTCAAAAAAATCGTAAAATATGCGATTTTTTTAAATTCTAATCGGAAGACAATTTTCGTTAAAATAAAAAAAACTTATTTTGCAGTGCCAGGTCCCTTTAACCACTCGGCCACAGGATCACGTTGGAAGATTGTGAATATTCCACAGTTCTGTGACTGTTTCTCTCATATTTCTTCCACTTGTTCACAGTAAACCACTTTTTCTTCGAATGTGTTTGTGTATTTAGAGAACCATCAACGAGAATTGCGTTATTTTTTCGCAGCATTATTTTCGTAATTGGTTTCGACGTGAAAGCACACGATTCCAAACCTACGGAACAGGATTAGGGCAATAGACTGCATCTCGATTTCACACGCTCTCTCACTCTAAAGCCCTTTCTGTAAGGTTCACCAGCCTGTGGAATGATGTGCGTGGAATTTCATTGCTGATGAATGCGTGGCTAGGATAGAAGGCACAGAGAAATGGTGCAGAGCGACTACCGTGTGGACCCCCTAGATCTCGTTCCCCAGTCCAGCCAAGAGTAAGATGGAGATATGACCTAAGGAGAGCAATCGGCGTGAACTGGTGGACTGCAACCTATGAAGACGACCGACCTATCCTCATCTGAGCGATTGCCGCCTGATATGATAAATTGATTGATTGATTGATTGATTGATTGATTGATAGAAGACGAATGTGGGAAGATTGCACAAGATAATATGTGTGATGACTGACACTGATGCATTTTGACCTTTTTTTACCTACAACCCATTGGGGCGACTCGGTCTGCACAAATATTTCACTAACAATACAGTTTCTAGTATCATCACTTTATCGCTGGACAGCCTATCTCGGGTGGTCTTTGCCTTCAGTAGTTTGGTTTATACGTGTAAGTAGGACTAGATCTCGTTGATGTCCTCGTCGATGATTACATAGTCCACTCCGCTTTTCGGCATCCTGAATTCAATGCAGTTTCTGGGAGGCTTGGAAGAAAAAGTTCGTCCATTTCTGTACATGAATAAATAGTTTCCTTTTTCTATTTGTTACCGCGTTTTCTTTGAACACAAATGTATATGTTTACAATCACTGACGAAACTGTCGAATTGACGAATGTCACTCACGGCTGGGGAATCGCCCGTGCTCTCTGACAGAAGGCGTTCGTGCCCGATCCTGCCGAATCACGCACGATATTGAGCAGCAGGGGGAAGGGCGCCAGTGCACTGAATGGCGTATTTCTAAACCTGTCCGAATCTCTTAATTTCCTAATTGTTCTAATATATTCTGTTATGATACAATTTCATATTTTAATTTAAAATCTCCCGAAAAAAAGTTGAAATAGATGGAGACTTACTTGAAGAACATATTGATCGTTTGTGGATGTATGTTGGAATCAGCGAATCGTGAGAAAGAACAACAGGCGATCGGCAGTAGGTCTAGGATAAATCCTACTTTCTTAAAATATTATCAAAATTTAATTAAAAAAAAGAAAAAATAGGTTACCTAGACCACATATTTTATTTTATACTAAATTATCGATAGGAGCACTTAGATCGTGTAGCGTTATGTTAATACATTTAGAGATTTATGTGCATTAGTGATGGCTTCGCAAGAAAAATGACCGGGTCATTTCTTGCGAAAGTGGAGAATGATCTTGCTTTTTCTTGGATAGAGAGAGGAGTGACTTGGGAGTATTGATGGGAATAGTGGGAAGAAATTCTTGAAACTGTCAAGAATCTTGCTCGAAAAAATGCTACGTTTTGTGTCCAATGAAAATTCTTTCCAGTCAAAATCGCATTCGCAGTGTCTACAATAGCTATTTGGCATATGCTTGATGTAATAGACCGCTACGTTCAGCCGCCAAATTCAAAATGACTGGGAAGCAAGATTCTTGCCAAGAATGGGAATCTTGCCACACCGGAAAAGTTCTTGGGAAATTATGCAAATGTTCAATTTCCCAATAAGATCTTGCTATCTTGCTTGACTAGCCATCCCTACTGTGCATACATATACATAGTTTTCCTACTCGTTTTCCATGCTATTTCGTCTTATTTCGCCGTATCGCTTTTTTCAAGACGAAATGTCAAGGGAAAAGGACAGATTTACGGACTAATGAAGAGGTGTATGATCTAGTGTTCACCGATCCTTTGTTAACAACCTTTGTTCGAGAACAAAGGAAGATTAACAACAAAACAAAGAACTGTTCCGAAACGGAGTCGAGCTTTTGTTGGTTTTCATTTCGAATTTTCGAGTGCGCATCACTAGTAGTGTTGTAATTTGGAATAATCCTATTCGAGAATAACAAAGGGTTATTCGCGAATAGAATTATTCTAAATAACAACACTAATCACTAGTATGCTGATCCTACTAATTTAAAAAGAATTGCGCTCACCCATCTCCACAAGCTTCTTGAACATGCATCGATCGTTATCGGCGGTGTAGTACAGTAGACCCATACCGACTATGATGGCTTAAAAACATTTAAGATAAGATAAGACATGTATACCACACAAAGGGGAAATTGTGGGTGCATGGGGGTGCAAAGTGATGGGAAGGACCATGGCGCCTTCTGCCATCGCGTGAGTGGGGGAAGGGAAGTGATACTATTCTATTTCATTAGTAGTGTATTGAGCACACGAATTTTAAAGGGTTCATTGCGGCATTTATAGTGCCTCTAGCTTTTTATCTGCAGAACTTACCACAATTTCGGAAATTCTCAGGGTCCGCCTGGTCCCCGAATCGGATGGAATCGAAGAGATGGGCAATCAGTGTGGGCGTCTGCTAGTAGCGAAATTTTTCAAGTCTTTTTCTTCCTAATGTGGAAAAATAAGTCAGGTTTCGCCAAAAATATAGACATTGCAGAACAAAATCTGTCAACAATAAATCAGCGGGAAACATGCCTCCAGGAAGATTTTGATGGATACGTCATAGCGTAAGACAACAGAGAAATGTGCGCAGCGAAGCATGTGCTGCAATAAAAGGATGCTAGAATCGAATAGCCTAAGTCCTCATTTCTTACCGTTTCAGTAACGTCTTAAGGTGTAAGTCACATCTTAACGTCTAAGTAATAGCGAATACCAAGGCAGCGACCACTTCCGTACGGTAGTCGCGCAGCAATCGTAGAAAGTCGGTGGGCGCACGCACGCTCAGCACGATAACACACGCCATGCAACCGGGCCGGAAATGAGGTAATTCATAAATGAATAAATTTAATCAAACAATCTCTAAAAACATCAATTATAATAGATAATCTGAATATAAAAGTGGGCTTGCGAGTTGTTAATGTAGCCACAAGTATTTATGGTAATTACGGTCGCATGAAAAATGGCCGAAAAATGTGTGCTTGCTCACAAGACATTGGAAAAGAACGTTGCTCCACTAACAAGACGAAGTTTCAAATATGTGATAAAACCATACAGTTCCTCCTCGCCATCCTTGGTCATTCTCGTGAGGATGAGTTGCATTGCCAGTCTGTGCTTGATCACCTGGGAGAGCGCAGAGGGCGGAGCCTAAACGAGTAAATAATTTTTTTTAAATCATGCATCATGCACGAAAATATGAAATTTTAGATGCAGAAGTTTATATAAATATACTCATTTCGTCAAATATCTGGGGAAATAAAACTTAAATTGATGATGCTGCACATTCGGTTCTGTAATGTTATTACTTGGTTGCTCCTTTATTTGTTTTTTTTTAAATTTCAAAAGCAACGCGACTATATGTATAATAGTGAGAATTTTCTATTTCAATTTCAATTTATCTCATTTACACTTTTTTTACTTTTACAAGTGAGAGATCTGATAGACATCGGGGTGTTGAACTGTATTGTCTGCCAAGAGAGCTGAACAAGTAGCTCAATGTAAGGGGAAAATACAGAAACGAAAATTTTTGAAAAGCAAACGGCTTACCGTAACCCGGTCGATCGTTTCTCAATTCCCGCTCGATCAATATGACGCAGTAGATCACGGACGCATAGTGAGCCTGAAGCATACATAGAGAATTCAAAGAATTCTCAGGGAAGAGAGACGGAATTCGGCCAAGCATGATCAGTCGCTTGCTAATATCTCTGGATACAAGAAATGATTTTCTTATCAGCGTTTTTTTTAAACTGTCAACATTCTAGGCTAGTTCAAGAAACGTGCAGGGGCGCCATATTAGTAAGACCCTATCGGATCACGTTCCGCCAATTTATCTGGCCATCGTTATTCATTTGAAGAAAAATAAATTGCTTCATTTATGGCCGGGCGAAAATTTATAATCCATTTAAAAGTACGCCTGCCTTGTGACTCCAATTATCCGGTTTATAGTGGAATCGGCGCCACCATTCCAGTATAGCATCTCTGTGCGTGTCGGTGAAGTACTTAATTAATTCAATTATTTACAATAATAATAATAATATGAATTAGGGAATGCCCGAGTCTCAACAAGTTAGAAACACTGTTGTGTTTACAATGATAACATCATTAAAGGGATCAGGCAGCAGGAAAAAACAGACTTTTAACTTTCATTTTAATGAGCTTTACTCGCAATGATCTAATGAAAAATGAAGAAAGAACTAAATTTTTTGTATTTTTTTCAGTTATTTCAATTTGGAAATTGCCTCAGGGGACCTGTTCTGGATAAAATTTCAATTCAATTCAATAAAAGGCGAAACTTTGAAAAATCATAATTAATGTTTCTTCAATCGCAAAAATATGCGATTTTTTCCGGGAACAGGTTTTTTTTCTTTTATTTAAAAATAACTTGTTTTTTTACTGCCTGGTTTCTTTAACTTCATATATCAAGAATAGATCCGATATCGAAATGGAGAAATTACATGGACATTACATGGACTAAAATATTTTGATAACCCAGCATCTTGGAACTGTTTAACTCATTTGAAAATTATTAACTCACAAAGATTTTTCTTTGAGTGTAGGGCTTCCAGCGAGTCTATACAAAATGAGGCGATGTACAATTGTCAGGAATTGCGAAACCGTGTTATGATGGAGACAGTGTCCCTCCGTAGTCTCCGCTTATAGTCGGAAAAGCGACTAGACGTGTTGGTCTGCTCCGCCTCGAATCGATTCTCTAGACGGTAACGAGATGGCTGCGACAAGAGATACCTTCCCGCCTATTCGCCTTTCCTCTAGATGTGACTCAGAGAAAAAACTACTTCGCCATGCATGCGAGTAAATGATTAACTTACGTGAGCTCTCTACACTTTCCACTGTCTCTCTGCAGAAACCAATTTCTCACAGGGAAATAAGTCTACGACTGCAGACTTCTCGGCTAGAGACGACCTCATAGGTCTACTCGCTTCGATTAGAGGCATGGGAGCGGCACTTTTTAGACTTAAAAGTCGTTGCTCGGTAGCCAAGACTTCTGGAGTCGTAGACTTATTTCCCTCTGAGTTATTTAGTCACTAACTCGCATGCATGACGAAGTAATGTTTCTCTGTGCGTGGGGACTTTCCACATCGCAAATGGGCGATTGTCCAAAAACACACGAATTCCAATTTCGCTATTTGCCCATGACGACTTGGGGTAAAATTTGGCTGATTAATGTCATCGCAAGGGAAACAAGACATTCGCAATCCCATTTTCCTGTGAATGTTTTACGAATCGGAAGACCAACAATGAGATGGAGAGATGTTGAACTACTTGGCGTTAATTTGGAGGAAACCTGCAGAAGAATCCCAAAAAAAAAAAGAAAAGTGCGGAAAAATATCATCGTTCATCGGGCCCAGACCTTGAAATGTAAAGATAGAGATGCTCTATATCAAGCGAATTTACAGTAGCAAGCTTTCCCAATGCATCTAGGGCACGTTACCTTTCGCAATCAAAGTTGCAATTTACCGCCCCGGGTTGGATGGAAAATCTTTATCAATATCGAACCTCCATGGCGATCCAGAAGATTCCGTCAATCGATCGTGTAACGTACACTCCTTTGAAGGATAAGTTGAACGGATAATAGAACGTCATTGCACTGGCGAGTTGCATTATTACGGCACCAAAACTGTAAAGTTTTAAAAAAACCAATTTTTTGAACAATAACAAGAACAAAAGAAATAAAAACAGAGAGGTGCTCACCGAGCGCATTTTTGAAACCACAGTCGATCCCAGATTTGAGTGTAGATCGATTGAATCGCCTGAAAGAGTGGAAAAATATAATATCCGCTACTTTTTCGAGAGAAAATTATGTGATAGTGATAAGATTGTTTACAAAGGACAACTCTTTTTTTATAAAAGTTGAGCTTCAAGTTAAGACTGTTGGAAGACTATTGCACTGATACTGGTTGTTTGTTTTGCTTTATTATAAATCTGCATGCGAAAATACATCAATATGCGGAATGGAAAATACTTCTAAAGTTATATTATTCGCAATATAAAATATAGTACTATCCTGCTGACTCCAATACTCTGATTGAAAATGACATACCTTAACCCTGAGTGGCTTCGGGTAGCGACCGACCCACTTTTCCTTTTTGCTTTTCTCATCAAACCGACGCATTGCTTGATGCATCGCCTCGACAATTCCCCTACTGTAATTACTCAAATATAAAATTTTAAAAATATTACAATTTTAAATGTATTTTTTTCAGTGCGAAAAACAATTTTTTTTTTGTTGAAATATTCATTCCCACAAGGCAAATTCAATTGTAATAATACATTAACTGTGTATGCTAATCGGTGACAGTACTGTCAGCTAGGGTTCTCTTACTGGAAGAGAATTCCATTATAAATCCAACGGAATTCCATTGCCCTCTCATTCTCCGTTATCTCTCTATACTCTCGCGGTCCGGTTCCCATTGTTCCCCTTATTGGAATTCCGGAATCAGTTCCAACAAGAGAACCCTACTGTCAACTATTGCACATACTCACCGTTCATTGTCCGTGTATTCACCAAGCTCCAACAGGACAAGCAGCCACGACAGTTTGACAAGCTGCAAATAATAGAACCGAAATTTAACGCATATCTCTTGGATACGGTAATTTCATAGATCTGCTTGCAATATGTCATTGATTTCTTCATAAGTTTTTTGCACGCACCAGTGCTTTCATTTGCTTGTAGCAACTTCCGCTGTCCTTCTCAGTTTGCTTCTTCATGCGAACCATTTTTTATGGCGCATTTTCACCGTCGGAGTTCCACCGTATCTCAAATAACACGACGTCATTAACGCCTGTTTGGCTGTCAAACATATTTTTTTCTCCCGAAATATTGTTATTTTAAGCTCCAGCGCTTTTAGAAAAAATCAATATTTTTTACTATCTCCTTTTCTGGCAAAAAAAAAGCAAAAACTTCTCACGTGTCTGAGTGAAGGATGCCCTCGTATCTCCGCGACCATTTGGATCTCCTGTTTCTGAACGACTTGTCCCTGAAATCAATATAACAATTAATCGATTTTACATTGTGTATAGTATTCCTACAGTACCTCTTGCGCTCCACTATCGCGTTGTCATTCAATGTTGTCGTGTTGCTTGCACATGCAACAACTGAAACAACTCAAATAATCCCTACAAACACTGCAGACTTATTACAGCCAGTGCTACAGTATACTGTGTTACAGAACTGCAGTATACAGAAAATACAGTCAATCATTTATCATGCCAAAAGTCGTTGATTGAAAATATATATAATATGTGAGCAAGGGTATGTGAACACGATGGGTGGAGGACAGGTTAGCAGGAGACATTTGAGCAGCAATGGAGAAGGGACAGTTGAGCAATAGAGAATACAGCAATGGACAAATAAGCATTGCACATTTATGCGCTGGACATTTGAGCAATGACTAGTGGGGGTCTCTACCGACCTTGGACATTTGAGCAATGACTAGTGGGGGTCTCTACCGATCTTGGACATTTGAGCAATGACTAGTGGGGGTCTCTACCGACCTTGGACATTTGAGCAATGACTAGTGGGGGTCTCTACCGACCTTGGACGTTTGAGCAATGACTAGCGGGGGGTCTCTACCGACCTTGGACGTTTGAGCAATGACTAGTTGGGGTCTCTACCGACCTTGGACATTTGAGCAATGACTAGTTGGGGTCTCTACCGACCTTGGACGTTTGAGCAATGACTAGTGGGGGTCTCTACCGACCTTGGACATTTGAGCAATGACTAGTGGGGGTTTCTACCGACCTTGGACGTTTGAGCAATGACTAGTGGGGGTCTCTACCGACCTTGGACGTTTGAGCAATGACTAGCGGGGGGTCTCTACCGACCTTGGACGTTTGAGCAATGACTAGTTGGGGTCTCTACCGACCTTGGACATTTGAGCAATGACTAGTGGGGGTCTCTACCGACCTTGGACATTTGAGCAATGACTAGTGGGGGTCTCTACCGACCTTGGACGTTTGAGCAATGACTTGTGGGGGTCTCTACCGACCTTGGACATTTGAGCAATGACTAGTGGGGGTCTCTACCGACCTTGGACATTTGAGCAATAGCTAGAAAAAGTCTCGAAACATCTCGCAAATAATCTGAATTTATCAATTAGAAAAAATTATTTCGAACTAGATGCTGAAATAGTGGTAAAAACACACCACTTTTATAAAAAAAATTGATTTTTTTTATTTTCAATTTTTTTCAATTGGTTAAAAATTAGGAAAAAATCTAAATCAAAAAAATTGGGGCTACCTTGATTATTTTCACGTTCGAAAAAAATTTGATTTTTTTAATAAAATTTAAAAAAAAACAAATTAAATATAATATTAACAACGTCTCATATATAGTGTGACACGTCGTACAATGCGCGCTCCAATGAACCCTGTTTGACCTGTGCGGTTCTCACCACGCTTTTTCTGAAAATGTATACAATATATTTTTATTCGCTGGCCTAAAATCCAGTGGCTCATTTTTTTTTCTCTTTTTTACTGTATCACTATTTCTGCTATTTTATTATTCCCTATTGTGTTTTTCAAAATTATATATATGCTTGTTTTTATATTTTTAATATTTCTAGAATGTCAGCTGTACCTCTCCCCCTGCGGATGCCTTCTGACACGATGAGATCGACTAAGGGGAAGAAATTGTATGCGGACGACTGCGACTACGTCTATCGGGTCTCTCACTCCGTCGGGGCCGACACCAAGCTAAGGTTTGAAATTTCGCCTTATCTTAAGCCGCGGCAGTTAAGTGACCACTTATTCAGATGCGTAAAAGCGAGATGTGGAGGTCGGGCGACAATCGGTGGAAACGGACAGGCGGAGATGACACCTTCAACTACCCACAACCATGCGCCATCAGACTACCCCATGGAGGTTAGAACTTTTTTGCAACCTCAATTTATGACGGTTTTTTCGTGCGAGGTTTCTCCTCATCACGCTTTGACCCAAGTTTCTTTTATGGAAGAGATGTATTTTTTGTTGGAAATATTGAAGCAGTTTCCATCCGATATTGCAAAATATTTTAATGAAAAATAAAGAACGGTGCGCCAAACATGCTGATCATTTTATTAACATCAATTTCCCGCAATTTGTAGGTGTACGGTGCGAGAAAGGCTGTGAAGTTCCTGAGGGGGCAGGACGTGGCCCCCAAAGCAGCAATGTCTGCTGTAACGGCTCAAATCGACCCTGCAATTCGCCCATATATGCCGTCCGCTGTCGCTCTCAAGAAAGGTTTCTTGCCAGTTATTTGTTAAAAAATCAGAATTATGTAAAAAAATAAAAGAATTAGAAAACATTAAAATAAGGCTATGGACGTAATTGAAGGTGCGCAACGGCTGGTTCCGAATCTTACCTCTGGTAACTACCCATACGTTCCGCAGATCTTAACGATGACAAGCGATGGTAATTTTCGTTTGATTTATAATCATCTGTTTCAAAAAAGTTTTATAATCATCTGTTTCAGGTTTACCCTTCATGCGTTTCAATTCTACTCCGACCTCACAAGATGGATGCGTCATTTTTTGCACATCATCCAGTGAGTATTACTTGTATTTGTACCGATGCAATATCTCTGCACCTTCTTTCATGAAATTGGCAACAAAAATGAATATATTTCGTTCACTTCGTAGGTCTCATGCGGATGAATACGAATAGTCATTGGTCAACGGACGGGACTTTCCGAGTTGCTCCTCCTCCCTACGCCCAGCTGTTCATCATCGGAATTCAGGTATTGTAAGAATCGTGTTTGAAAACTATTCATGAAGTTGAAGGATATGAGTCCCTTTCAAGTATTTTTAGAGAGAAAATATAGCGAGCGCCATTAAAAGGGGCGAGAATTGTATTTTTTTAGGACGGCCACCTCTTTGTTCCCACGGTATTCTCACTTCTGAGGAGCAAACGAACTGATGCCTACAGGGAGGTGTTTGATGCAGTCTTGTCGATGGGAGTCATCAATGCGCCATCTCACATTCTGATGGGTGAGTGTTACAAGAGTCATTGGTTTTTTGAGGCTTTATAAATAATGTAAGAAAATAATTCAATATATTCAAGACTTCGAAAAAGCCATCTCCAATGCTGCAAAAGGGGCTCATCCGAACGTGGTTATCAAACGCTGTCTCTTCCATCTGACGCAGATAATCTGGAGAACTGTTCAGGTAAGGTATGTTTATTAAAAACAATGAAATATGCTCGTGCATTGGTATTTCTTGTGTTTCCTTATATATTTTTTTCATTTCAAAATTATGTTTTTTTTTAGTCGGAAGGGCTAGTCAGCCAATACAAGAACCCTGACGTGAAGAAGACAATTCGATGCCTCGCCGCACTCGCTTTCTTAGATGTTGCCGAAATACCCGATTACTACAACGAGCTCGTCGCTCATTCGGCTGTTTCGACGCCTCAGTGCGAATGTGAGTTTTCACTTAATTTCCTACTGCCTATTTTACAGCAAAATTCTAATCAGTACCACATTAAATTCATGTTTTTAAATCTCACTGTAATTCTTTTCTTTCAGCTGTACTCGATATATTCGGACGCAATTATGTCGGGATCGATGCTTCAGGAGGCGTACACACTCCGCTGTACCCACTCGAAGAATGGAGTGTGCGCGACAGAATTCTTTCTTCATATCACGCCTCAAACTCTGCTCAGGAATCGTTCAACGCTAGCCTGGGAGTCAGTGAGATTCTGTATTTTTAGTTTATGTTTTGGAGATTAGCTAAATATTTTCTGCCGGTAATGCCGCCTTTCCATATTTTGTATTGTTATTGCTAATGAGTGTGTTTTACAGGGCGTTCCTGCTAATTGCGCTGTCTCTCGTCTCGAGACTGGTTTGCTTGAAGTGGCCAATGAATGGGAGGAAGAACATTCGAAAGCAGCACAGTCAAACCTTCTTCTCCCTCAATACCGAAAGCAGGGCACCACCAGGAAATCTAACGAAGAAAGAAGAAGAATGGCTTTGGCTAATGGATCGATGGGACGACCTGTTCTCGACCATCTTAAGGCGCTTTCCATCTACGTGACCATGAATAAGAAATGATTCTTATATAACTCTATACTTGAATTATCGTTCGTTTGTCTCTGGATCGTTTTTTTGCGTTACGCAGTTGTGATTTTAGTTTTCTTGTTATTCGTTGTTTGCTTATAAAGTAATCTTTCAGCCCACGAAGCTATATAATCACAACAATACTTTACTCTTTCCTAGTTAAGAAACTTTACTCGTAAACTCTCAGAAAAATATGTGCGCCATAGATATTTACGCTCCTCAAATGTCCAAGGTCGGTAGAGACCCCCACTAGTCATTGCTCAAACGTCCAAGGTCGGTAGAGACCCCCCACTAGTCATTGCTCAAATGTCCAAGGTCGGTAGAGACCCCCCACTAGTCATTGCTCAAATGTCCAAGGTCGGTAGAGACCCCCACTAGTCATTGCTCAAATGTCCAATGTCGGTAGAGACCCCCACTAGTCATTGCTCAAATGTCCAAGGTCGGTAGAGACCCCCACTAGTCATTGCTCAAATGTCCAAGGTCGGTAGAGACCCCCACTAGTCATTGCTCAAATGTCCAATGTCGGTAGAGACCCCCACTAGTCATTGCTCAAATGTCCAAGGTCGGTAGAGACCCCCCACTAGTCATTGCTCAAACGTACAAGAACCACAGAAGGCATCCGATGTTGGTGTTTGAGGGGTCTACACCTCTATCACTGCTCAAATGTCCATTGCTAATCTGTCCTTTGCTCATTTGAACATTGCTCAAGCTATGATCATTGCTCAAATGTCTCCTGCTAACCTGTCCTCCACCCGAACACGATAGGTACGATGTCACAACAGGGTGACAAAGTGAGAAAAAAAATCTAAATTCTTAAAGTAAGCTATTTTAATAATATGGATAGTAATCAATAGGAATATGAACACGGCATCAAATCATAAATAAGTCTCGATTCTGTGAAATAACTATGTTGTGGGGGATACTATTCCAAGTTTTTACAATACGATTTGGAAGGAAAAGGTGAAAAAAAGAAGAGGAGGAACGGTGCTTACGCAATTAAAACATATTGTTACGTCTTGCACGGGGAGGAGCTATACAGAGAAACGAGGGCAATCCAATGTCTACATCATTATGTACAACGTTATATGAGAGGAATCGCGAGAAAATCGACCATTCGAGGAGGGTATGCGGAACTAGAAAAATTTTCTATTCGATTTCCCTGTAAACATAATTCAAGGTACTTTCAATCGTGCTCTATTTGATAGCGTTTTCCGTTTTTCGAGATAGGCCTTATTTTTCGAGTACGCGAGTAACAAAGTGACGGTCCTTCGGATTTTGCACCCGAGTGTGCTTCTGTAGAAATTTCATAACTCGCTTTAAAATTGAGATATGGGGTTCTAATTTTTTTCATTAAATAGAGAAATGGATTCTCCACAATTCCTATAATTTCACGTGAAATTTTAATATTTTTCGATTTTGCAGTATTTTATTAGGTGAAAAGTGGCGTAAAAAGTGCGATCGGAAAAACTTCAATTTCCCTCTATGCACATTTTGTAGAGACCAACTTTATGTATTTAAAAAACCAACTTTCAGCCAAATCGGTAGGTGCAAACAAAATCGGCCTCAGGTGAAGATTTTTTCAAAAAAATCGATTTTTTGAAACATTTGTTTGTGATACTTTTAAATGGCACTTTTGCGGTCGAAACTGACTAATACCATCGGAAAACATTTTAGAAACTCTAAGTTAGAGAATACTAATTGATTTGACTCAAGGAAATCGATTTTCCGGATTATGGAGCGACAATATTTCGATCGATAAAACTAACGTTCCGGAAGTGTGGCATGTGCCATATCGACTTGAATCATGAACATATGTCGGTGTGAGACAGCTCATTTAGTTATACAAAAACGGCGCCAGCAGAAATTGAGTTATTTCATTTTTAAGGTTTTTGAAAATTTTACAGAATATCACATGTCCGTTCGTTTGGTGAACACGATCTGACGTACCAGGAGTACTGTGCTAACTATGCTGAACAACTTTGCTTTTTAGAGCTAGTTGATATCTTTTCAGAGAAAGAAGCTAGAGCCTCAGTAAAAGTGGCTCTAGTGTCTTTCTGACGGACGAGACTGACGGGTATTCTCTAACTTAGAGTTTCTAAAATGTTTTCCGATGGTATTAGTCAGTTTCGACCGCAAAAGTGCCATTTAAAAGTATCACAAACAAATGTTTCAAAAAATCGATTTTTTTGAAAAAATCTTCACCTGAGGCCGATTTTGTTTGCACCTACCGATTTGGCTGAAAGTTGGTTTTTTAAATACATAAAGTTGGTCTCTACAAAATGTGCATAGAGGGAAATTGAAGTTTTTCCGATCGCACTTTTTACGCCACTTTTCACCTAATAAAATACTGCAAAATCGAAAAATATTAAAATTTCACGTGAAATTATAGGAATTGTGGAGAATCCATTTCTCTATTTAATGAAAAAAATTAGAACCCCATATCTCAATTTTAAAGCGAGTTATGAAATTTCTACAGAAGCACACTCGGGTGCAAAATCCGAAGGACCGTCACTTTGTTACTCGCGTACTCGAAAAATAAGGCCTATCTCGAAAAACGGAAAACGCTATCAAATAAAGCACGATTGAAAGTACTCACCATGACAAAAGTTTACGGACACTTTTTATTGTTGATACAACTTTAGAACCCGAGGAAGGTTTGATACGACATCGTGGGCTCTTATCATAGCTCACCACGCCTGAGGCTCCACCCATGTATCCCTATACGTGGAAGCCCCGAGCCCCAAAGGATTTCTTTGGGGCTCGGGGCTGTCACGTATAGGGGGTCATGGTCCAAAATGGGTTTTGGGTTGGTCCCACCAAAGTCAAAGTGGTATACTGTAACTTCACCGCGGGGGTCCCGCAACGAAAACAGACTACCGTGACCCATGCTACCGTAACCCGGAAATACAAAATTGACAATACAGACCCCTGGTATGTTGCATGAGGTAGACCTCGAGTTGACATTGCCTGAGGGGGATACCGTAATCATCCTACCGTACTCTCGGCTACAGTAACCCTACCGTAAGACGGATTTGCGAAAGTGTACCAATCGGCTCGGTATTTATGTAGAAGATAACCCTCGAGTAGGCAAGTGTGTGGGGCATACCGCACCTCATCTACAGTACTCCCGGCTACAGTAACCTACCGTAACACGAAAATACGAAAATGGTCAATTCGGCTCGGAATTTTTGTAGGAGGTAGACCTCGAGCGGGCAAATTATTTCCGGCATACCATTATGTTCCTACAGTATTTACAGCTACAGTAACCTACCGTACTACGAAAATTCGAAAATGACAAATTCGACTATGTATGGTTACAGTAGCCGCGGATAATGTAGGAACATAATGGTATGCCGGAAATAATTTGCCCGCTCGAGGTCTACCTCCTACAAAAATTCCGAGCCGATTTGATCATTTTCGTATTTTCGTGTTACGGTAGGTTACTGTAGCCGGGAGTACGGTAGATGAGATGCGGTATGCCCCACACACTTTGCCTACTCGAGGGTTATCTTCTATAAAAATCCAGAGCCGATTGAGACACTTTCGCAAATCCGTCTTGCGGTAGGGTTACTGTAGCCGAGAGTACGGTAGGGTGATTACGGTATCCCCCTCAGGCAATGACGACTCGAGGTCTACTTCATGCAACATACCAGGGGTCTGTATTGTCAATTTCGTTTTTCCGGGTTACGGTAGCATGGGTTACGGTACTCTGTTTTCGTTGCGGGACCCCCGCGGTGAAGTTACAGTATACCACTTTGACTTTGGTGGGACCAACCCAAAACCCATTTTGGACCATGACCCCCTATACGTGACAGCCCCGAGCCCCAAAAATCACCATGTATAGGGGGTCGTGGAAGCCCCGAGCCCCAAAGACTGCCTCCACGTCTGGTGAGGTATGGCTCTTATACGAAATCCATTGGAGATTACGATGCAACTATTTGGGTATTGCGAAATCTTTCAGGTATTGCGTCGTGATGACGCAATCGATGCACACTTTTTTGAAGTGTCATTATTCTTACGTGGATTTTTTCCTGCTCGCCTAACTTTAAGGGTGTTGAGATATGCCCACGGTCTACCTATAAATTTTTTTCAAGTTGCTGCGATGCCGCTACTTGGCTCTAGCCAAGCTGCAAAATGGAGACCGGAAAACCATATCTCGCCTTTCAGACATCGCACAGTCCCGATCAATGCACCAAAATGATCACCATCATGACTGCCGACGATCCTGAGAATATGGTCGCGGTAGCTCACCATTTGCCCTCAGGGCACGAAAAAATCACTTTTTCTCATTATTGTGGTCTGACGAAGGGGAAGTCTATAGGACGTACTCTAAAGATCTGGTTTGGGCGTGGATTCGGTTGAGAATCTATGGGAGAACCGATTCCTATCTTCAATAAGCGTTTCGATTGGATTCCTGCCCGCGGCGATCGATTTCCGGAAGGACACAGGATGGCCACGCCCATTTTCTGCCCTTTGGCATCGATCAGACTTTTGAGCGTATCTCAGCACTGAGCTAACGGACAAGGCTGGCAGACACATCAATGGAATCAGCGTGGCCGGCTCTATAATCTCACTCACAAATTACATCATCACTATGCAATATTGCATCATCCTTATGCAATACTTTAGCGAATTATAAAAACACGCATATTGATGAGGTAATTTGTGGAGTTGTGGAAAGACCAAAATTATTTCATTTGCACTTTTTCCACCGTTTTCTGTAGACTTACCGCCAGAAATACACAAAAAGTAGGAATATTGCATAAGGATGATGCAATATTGCATAGTGATGATGTAATTTGTGAATGAGATTATAGAGCCGGCCACGCTGATTCCATTGATGTGTTTGCCAGCCTTGTCCGTTAGCTCAGTGCTGAGATACGCACAAAAGTCTGATCGATGCCAAAGGGCAGAAAATGGGCGTGGCCATCCTGTGTCCTTCCGGAAATCGATCGCCGCGGGCAGGAAACCAATCGAAACGCTTATTGCAGCTAGGAATCGGTTTTCCCATAGATTCTCAACCGAATCCACGCCCAAACCAGATCTTTAGAGTACGTCCTACAGACTTCCCCTTCGTCAGACCACAATAATGAGAAAAAGTTATTTTTCGTGCCCTGAGGGCAAATGGTGAGCTACCGCGACCATATTCTCAGGATCGTCGGCAATCATGATGGTGATCATTTTGGTGCATTGATCGGGACTGTGCGATGTCTGAAAGGCGAGATATGGTTTTCCGGTCTCCATTTTGCAGCTTGGCTACAGCCAAGTAGCGGCATCGCAGCAACTTGAAAAAATTTTTATAGGTAGACCGTGGGCATATCTCAACACCCTTATAGTTAGGCGAGCAGGAAAAAATCCATGTAAGAATAATGACACTTCAAATAAGTGTGCATCGATTGCGTCATCACGACGCAATAGCTGAAAGATTTCGCAATAACCCAATAGTTGCATCGTAATCTCCAATGGATTTCGTATAAGAGCCCACGATGTCGTATCAAACCTTCCTCGGGTTCTAAAGTTGTATCAACAATAAAAAGTGTCCGTAAACTTTTGTCCGCTACTGTATCTTGAGTTATGTTTACAGGGAAATCGAAGAGAAAAATTTTCTAGTTCCGCGCTCTGGTCGATTCTCTCGCGATTCGTCTCATATATGAAAGCAAGGTCAATCAAATTACGACGATATTCTAGAGGCTCTAAACTGAGTAGTTGTAACCTATCGGGATACAATCGGTACTCGATACCACATTTATAAAGCACTCGCTCAGAATAATTACGGAGAACTTTTTCGATTTCGAAGCACGTTTTTCTATCATAGGGTGACCATAGTTCGGAACAGGATTCGAGCACAGGACGGACGTAAGCTGCGAAAAGTCGAGTGTAGAGAAGGGGGTTTTTGGTGAGAAAGGTGCGGAGTATGTATGAACAGCGAGCACGTGCTTTAGATATCTTTAGGCTAATATGGGGGGAGAAGTCTAGTATATTGGTGTAGGTTATACCTAGGTCTTTAAATTCGGTCACAACAGGCAGTTTTGTTTTGTTCATAGAGAATTGGACAGGAGGATGAGAAGAGCCAATGAGCATGGTCTCTGTTTTAGATACTGTAAGTCCCCAGTGAGTATACTGTATACGGCAGTACATACCGTATGCGGCAGGGAGCAATACGAACGAACTTGAGCCGTCGCGAATGTCCGCGGATTCATCAGGTGGTTCTTTGTCCTGCAAAAAACCATAAAATCACGATCAGTTACGTATCTCGAACCATTACTTTAATCATTTTGGTGCTTATTGGTCGGATATTTTATCAAAGACTATTGCATTTAATCGCAGCTTCACTTCTTCAATACAAATAGGCTGTGGTTTTGTGGAGGATCCCTATTCTTAAAAAAACATAACGAGAAAAGAAATATCGATTATCTTGTTTTCACATCATTGATTTATAATATTTCGAAAAACTGAGGTTACTTTGTAGTGTGATATACTCAGGATTCTTATCTGTGCATGGAGTGCTACTGCACAGCATTCGAAACAGAGTCAACGAGAACGAGTTAGAGAAAGAGAGAGATGGCGAGACAGTGCGCCAAATGAGAGGGTCAGACAACGAGAGATGTTCTTGGCATGGTGCCAACTCGATGCTGTGCTACAAGCAGCCAACTCACTTCTTCGGTCCTGAGGCATCCTATCGCGATCATAAGACGAACGTAGGCGGGAGCGACCAGTCGAAGCATTGGAGAGAAGATGAAATGAAGAGAGAATAGATTCATAAGATAATCGTCTGCACAAAATGTCATGAAAATGTGAAAATAATGAAAATAGCGCTTTGAAAACAAAACAAAGACCAACTAACACGTTATCATTTTTCGCGAAGGAATCATTAGCTAGAATAGTCATTTTAGAAACGTAAGCAACAAATTCATTTTTCTTAACAATTATTATGGTGAAAATTGCAAAAAGATTCGATCAGGATGAGATTCGAACTCACGCGGGGAAACCCCATTGGATTAGCAGTCCAACGCCTTAACCACTCGGCCACCTGATCACGCTGGCAATACCATTCCGAGATGCCCATGTATGAAATGGAATGTTGGAAAAATGGATATTCCACAAACATTTCTCTGCTTCTCACATATTTACGACTTCTATTCATGGTTTAAAAAAACATTATCACCAAAATTAAACATTCTGCAAAACTTGATGAATATATTTCTGTCATTATTTTTCTACTAACCTCTTTCAGAAAATCGGCTTTCTGATAAGGCTTTCCCGCTCCCCACTCCTGTGAATGACCCATTATTAAATATCATTTTTATCTCGTTCATTTTTGTACATGTTGTCGCACCTTTGTGGTGTACGATAAATAAATAAATAGATAATCTTGTGCACTCTGTTCGGACCCTCGTTCTTGTTGCTTCTAATCGATCCCGATGACTGTCTTATATATCTTTATCATATATTTGTATTATATATTTATCATTTATCATATATTATATATTTGCATGCGCGAGCAAACCAGAAATCTTGTAGGAATACAATGTAATACTGAGAGTAGAAAATAGAAGCGGAAGATGATGAATGATAATGTGGAAGGGGAAGGAAGAAAGATTGGGAAGATAAAAAGCGATGTAATGAAGAGGGGAAGAAAAAAAGTAAATACGATCATGGCGTCTTTGAGATCCTCCTCCACATGTGCTTCGTCGTGTCGCACGACGTCGCTTTTGCTCTTCTCGTGAGTCTCCAATTTCACATCATTCCACAGGCCGGTCAACCTTACAGAAAGGGCTTTGGAGTGAGAGAGCGTGTGAAATCGAGAGGGACTCTCTCACTTTTGCACACTATCTCGCCCTGATTCTTATCTGTAGTTTTGGAATCTTGTGAATTTTTATAGTTACACCTAATAAGCCTGGGCTCGTACCACTATTATTACAAATTTAAAATACTACGTTCCACTCTCAGTACTACCTGTGGTGTGCTTACTGTCTGCTTCTCTTGTTTTCACATGCTCTCGCGCTCTATTTTCTGCTGTTTATCAGCGGAACGTTTTAATATTTTGGATGAGTGTTTATAAATTTGTAATCTTGTTTATACTGTAGAACTTGTGCATCTACGCTTGTATCTCCATTACGCGTGCACTCTCGGCGGAGTGTACTCGCGTACAAGATATGCAGGACCATTTTTTTACATTTTTTTTTGCATTTGAACAACTTTATCAGCTGATTTGGATGTTAGGTCAACTGGGTCGCCATTAGAATTCTCCACTGAGTTTGATTGTTCCTTGCGATTTGCATGAAGAGAGGTCCAGCTGCCTTTACGAAATCGTCGCTCCATCTCTTAGCCGGTCTTCCACGCTTCCTCTTGCCTCTTGGGGTCCATCCGAGCATTTTCAGACTCCATCGATTATAGCATAATTTCGAGAGCCTCTCAACCCATATCCATTTACGCTTTTCCGCCTCTCTCACAACATCCTTCAACTTCGTAGTATCACGCACTCGCTCATTTGTAATGTGATCTAGTACGGTGATCCCTAACATTTTCCGTTCGAGTTTACGCTGAGCAACGCAGAGTGATTCCTGATTTCGTTTAGTTAGGTACCAAGTTTCAGCATAGAAATGCGGGGAAAACAACACCATCGAATAGACGCTTTTTAAGGTACTTTGGACTGCCCCTTCCGAGGAAAAATTCCGAGTATTTGGAGAATGCCCAGTTCGCACTTCTGACTCTTCTGTGTAGTTCACCTTTAAATCTACCCGGTCCGAGGGATATTTCTTGACCAAGATAAACTACCTTTTCCTTTATTTTAACCTGTTCTCCTCCCACAACGACTGCTCTACCATTGGGGTTGGTAGTTAGTGCTACAGTTTTGGTTCCATTTAAGCGCATTCCCACCATCAACAACTCTCTTTCTAATTCGCGCACCATAGACTGCACTTGGCGAGAATCGTGGGAAATGAGAACGCAGTCGTCTGCGTAGAGTAGATAAGATAAGTATTCGCCATCTATGCATATTCCTTTTCGAGCCCAATTTACTCCCCGGAATACCGTATCCAATACAGACACGAATAGTCGCGGGCTCAATCCATCCCCTTGGCGAACACCTCTACCGATAGACACGTCTACTCCCTTCCCATTTACTATGATAGAGCTTTTACTCTGCACTGTGAGTGATTGTATGAAACGTGTGAAGGTGGAATGTACACCATCACTTTCCATTGCAGAGAGAACGGAATCACACAGTACAGAGTCGAAAGCTTTGCTTACATCGAGGAATAGAAGGTAGAGAGGGCGTCTATACTCTTTGCAGTTTCCAATAAGAGTGTTGAGAATGAAAATCCCTTCGGCAGTGGAATGTCCAGATCTAAATCCCTGTTGTTCTCGAGATCGAAGATCATCGAGCGAGCGGCCGATTCGGTTATTTATGACCGATGTGAGGGTTTTTTTTGTATAGCGGGAAGGAGGGAGATGGGGCGGTAATTTTTGGGTGTTGTTTTATCCCCGCCCTTATGCAGAAGAATGGTTCTACTGTCCCCGAAACCTGGTGGAATATTACCCTCGATGAGGATTCTATTGAATAGTGATGCCAGGTATGGGGACAATGTAGTTGCGCCGATTTTCAACATTTCCCCGGTAATCCTATCCTCCCCCGGTGACTTCCCAGAAGAGAAACCACTTAGAACAGCCTCAATTTCGTCCCTGCCTATGGGAATAAATTCATCCTCCGACTCTCTCACATTGTAGTTTCTTCCTCCATCTCCACGATATAGATCATTATAATAGTCCCTGAACACATCTTCGATATCAGTTTGAGAACTGACCATTCCACCTTTGCCCTGCATTTTAATGATTCTATCTCTCCCAGCACACTGATCTCTCACTGCCCTTTTGTAATTTGTCCCCTCTTCCACCGCCCTTTCTACCATCCTAGTCATACGGTCAATTGCATCTTGTTGGATGCTCCCCCTAAGTGCCTTGTTTATTGCTACCCATTGAATACGTTGATATCCCTGCGCAGTCGCCTTGAGCTTTGATCTCTCGGCGAACAGTCTGTTGGTTCTAAGAGAATAACGGGGAATAGCAGAAATCGGCACCATAGAAGAATCACCCGCCGCCTGTATGAGAGAAACCAGTGTACTGTAGTTACAGTCTTCTGGAATACCGTATACCTCCCTTTCAAGATGTAGTTTGAAAAGATCCCTGTCCAAGACCCCTCCATTTTTAGAACCTCCCGGGCGATCGCGCGGTCTACCTCCCATTGCGATTGAGGCTCTAACCATTCTATGGTCGGTCATGAAATCTAGTTTATTGATAACGTCTACATCCGTCACAGGGAAGTCTTTGGGGAAGATAATGTAGTCTATCCTATTGGCTGCAATACCCGTTGGAGAAACCCAAGTGTGACAGTGGCTAACTTGCTTCTGATACATAGTGTTTCCCACGCGCATTTTCAGGCTTTCACATAGCGTGACCAGCCTCTCTCCTGTATCATTACGGTCCCCAAATCCGAATTTACCAATAGAAGTTTCCCCTACCTGTCTACTTCCTATCTTAGCATTGAAATCTCCCATTATAACCTTGTAAACCTTGCGGAAACTGCGCTGAACAGGCACCTTTTCTCGAAATATTGTTTCTAACTCGCTTAGGAAATCATCGTACTTATCATCAGAATGGTTTGAGCACGGCGCATAACACTGTATAATTCTAAGAAGGACATTGTTCGGGAGGCGGCAATCCAAAATAGCGATACGGGGTGAAATACTCAAGAAACGTACTACTTTCGACTTCATCCTCCTGTGCACGTAGAATTGAGTATCGCAGGGCTCTGCGTGACCTACAGTTCTTGCATGATTCCATCCATAGACACGCGCTGGTGGACGCCACCAATCTATACACGCTTGCTCCTTTAGCACGTTCTCTCAGATTTTCTCATGGCTTACGCATCTCGATTCCTTACAGAACAGGCTCTATTTCCACTTGTGCAAGTCGATCCATAACGTTCTGGAATAACCTCCCCTCCCGCCTAGTAACTGCCCCCAAAATCCCCTTCTCCGTAGGTCTTCGAAAGACCCCAAAATTAGTCATGACCACCTCGCGAATCCGTAAGTTGTGATTGTGACACGAAAACTGCCTGATTCCGCCACCACAAAAAGTGCTCGATCCAGAGCCGAAGAATCCATCATAACGTCAAGATAAATCCAAATCCCTCCCAAAATCGCCCCTTGGAGAATAAAGATTAAAGATTAAAGATTAAACCCGCAACCAGCAGATCGATTGTCCAGTCTGTCCGTGTGATACAGTATCCCTCCAGAGCCATTGAGATCGATTGCTCCTTCTCCTTTTATTTCGTACCTCGCATAGTCCAACAATATCAGCTCGAATCTTCGTTACGGCTTGATCGAATTGAACGGTCCTTCCATCGGAAGCGAGGGAGAGGACGTTCAGGGTAGCCAGGAAGATACATGGGAGAACCATGGTAGGCCTTACTCCCACGGCTGGCCATTTCCGTGTTGGGAGGATCGAGTCGAGTCAGGGAGAAGACGGACGAAAGGGAAAGGCGACCGCTCTCAACGAGTGAAAATGACTAGAATGTACCAGGACCAGGATGAAGGACCAGGATGAAGGAATACTCAAGAAACGTATACGATCAAGCCAGGAAAAGGACCAGGATGAAGGAAAAATAGGGTGAAGGAAAAACTGCAGCCGGGACCCCTATTTTGGTCCAAAGTTAAGCAAAGTTTTAAACAAAGTGTTATATATTAATATCTAGATATGTACATCAAGTGCCCAGCAATTTTTAAGGAATATTAAAACTTGTAGGAGGATGGCAATTTATTTTTTTAGAACTTGGGAATTCGCATCACAATAGCTTCATGGCGAAGAAAAATTGAAAAAACAGCACGTTCGATCAGCAAAGGTAAGGTACTAAAGTCGATTAATTATTATCGATTAATTACTTTTTACTGTGGCGGTGGACTGGTGGAGGCGATTGCCAAGCTTACGGAGGAGAAACGTGAAAATTCGGAATTCATCAACGCTTTCAAGCATGGATACACGGTCCATAACAACGAATTTTGAGTATAACATTGTTAGAACACTCCGCTCTTTGGCGTATCAATGTGGCCCCGACCAGACCCTTTTTTTAAGAAAAAAATTGTTTGGAAATTCTATAATTCCTCTTTCCAGGGAGGATTTAGCGACGGATATAATGATCAAGCTGTCAGGATAAAGTGACGAGCAGGTGACGAGACCAAGAATAAATATCACACGATTCCAAACCTACAGGCCAGGGTTAGGACGAGAGAGTACGCAAAAATTGAGAGAGTCCCTCTCGATTTCACACGCTCTCTCACTCTAAAGCCCTTTCTGTAAGGTTGACCGGCCTGTGGAATGATGTGCATAACTATCATGTTACTGTGTCGTGCATGTGTCATTTCTATAAACATTATTCCAGTTCTGAATGTTGCCGGTTTACTGAAGCTGTCTCAGCGGTACGATATAAAGGTTCCTTTTTTTAATTTCTTGATGATTAGAAGATATTTTGATTGCAATACATATTCCCAGTTTATCCGTGATGAAGCTCTCCACTTCCTCTTCTCGCTAAATTTCGGGGTGCTGATGTACGAGAAACTAATTTGGTTTCACGCCTACGATCTGGAAGAACTGGAGGCATGGTACCACATCATTGCACAGACCGCTCAACCTTCCAGAAAGGCCTTTGGAGTGAGAGAGCGTGTGAAATCGAGAGGGACTCTCTCATTTTTGTACACTCTCTCGCTCTAACCCTGGTCTGTAGGTTTGGAATCATGTGTGTGGTGACGTGGCTCTGTGGTGAATGCGTTCAGAGTAGAGCGCGAAATGTGCGAAAAAAACACTCTCTAGACCGGTCGATAGACGAGAGAGTGTGTGAAATGAAGAGACTCTAGCTGATAGTGAGAGCCATTTGAAGTGTATTGAGCTCGATCCCAATTTGGTAGATGTGGATGTCAGCAAACTTAATAACGCATAAAATATATCTCGGGCCGAGATATGTGAAAGAGGGAATTGATTTGATATTTTCGAGCATTTTTAATATCAAATAACGCATCACAATATTCAGAATGATGCAGAAATAATATTGGATCACTTATATGGAAAAGACTACTTCGTAAGGATGAGTGTGAGTCTTTTCAAATTAACATTAAATCATATGTATCATTTAAAATATTATTTTACGCTCATTTTAATAATAAACTAAACTGTTTCAATTTAATAAATTTGCAGATGCAGAAAGAGTACAAACGTCTTAGCAAAGATGTTAAAGTGCAGCTTCTGGAGTATCTTCTGATTTAGCGTGATATAAAGAATGCTGAAAATACATCAATTCGTGCAATCTTTGAAAAAAATTATAATTTTACGAATGCATTATGTAAACTATGAATACTGCACTTTGGCTAGTGTCCTTGATTTTTTTCTTGTTTTATCAATGCAAAAACACTATTTTTAAACGAGTTCTCTGTAACAGCGTCGGTGGTACTGAGAACAGCAAAAAGTGAATATTTCAAAAAAGGAAGAAATTTATGATAGTAATTGAAATATGCTACCTGGAGCGTTTTGACGAGAGGAATCTATTTCTGCAATAAAAAAGCTGCCTTTTTCATTCCTTCATACTGTAACTTTTCAAAAAGAGTACGATAATGCAGTTTTCAGCGAATTTCTCGTGACGGAGAAGAGCAATCGCGCTGAAAAAGGAGCTCCAAGGATAGCTTTTCATGCTCCATCGATTGGTGTATGACTCGATGGCTCAATTTGAGATTTTTAAAGATCTTTGTGATCCCAAAGTTGGAGATCCGACCCAAAAATTTGACTGAAGTGTGTCCCACCCATAGGGATCGTAACCTGAAAGCTACAGCTCGATACGACCATTTTGAAAAGTTGTGCCATGTCACCCCCGCTGTTACAGAGAACTCGTGTTGACAATCGGATAAACACAGTGGAGCCTGTATCTGTTGGATAGCTCTGTTGAGATACTTAGATATCTCTTATTTTCCAACTATGTGTGATACAATTTACGAATATATGAATAAGTAGTTTATGTCTTTGTGTTCATGATGATAATAAGTACAGTACTCTACAGTATCTCATTGCTCGAAGCGTTTCATATATCGATCTCTAATTGCGAACGCTGCTTTCTTCGGGTCTCTCTGCCGCGTGAAGACGCCTTTGTGGTTCCCCACCACTCGAGTAGTGTCTGAATCAATCGATTGATTGATGTTTGGTCTATGACTTCCGGTACCGAGCAGTAAAACGATCGATATCAGTATCTTTATTCTAGTTTTGCTTTGTCACCTCGCCGAGCTGATCCGATCCGAAATTGTCAGTTCGGATCGGAGGATAGTGAAATAGGTCAAAAACCATTGAAATTCATGCATCTATGTCATATTAAAAATTATGCTTACATTGTCCAAAATCGATAATTAGTAAATTTAAAAAAAAATGAAAACAATCATTGAAACTCACCCATCTGTGTCATGAAATCGGCGAATACCCACACCATCTCGCCCGTGATTTTGTCCTCTTTCTTGAGTTGCTCAAGAGCGTTCCAAGTTCGATTGAACAGATCGATCTGGTAGTCCTCAGTGAAGACAAAGGACGGGTCCTGCAACGAATGCGTATGGTAGCCGGAAGATGATCGATCGATAATTACGATATTCCTACCGTACCCGATGCATTCCAGGAATCGATTCAGCGCCGTACTCTGTGATGAGAAGCGGCTTCTCGAACCTCTCCTTCCACGTGGTGAAATCCTGTAAAAATAATACATAATTGTTCAAATCGCTTAATTCTGCATCGTCTATCGTCAACCGGAAATTTTTGTTCATTAATTGAGATGCGGAGGATCCCGCTTAAGGTAGTATTCTAAAATGATTTCTGCCCATTCTCATTATGTATATTTACATAACTCACATTGTACAAACTGTGTTCGATCTGTTCCAAACGTCCAATGTCGATGTACCAACCGTAGTATCGATTGACACAGATCACGTCCAGCAGATCGGCCTACAGTAGTCACAATCAATACATTGATCACATCTACAGTATACCGTGTAATCGTTGTAGGACTGGGAGGGACCATAGACCGCAGTGATCGGTATGCCTTGCACATTGAGTGAGCGCGCGCGATCGATAACTGTTCTGAAAATCGATTATCAATATAGGAACAGCAGGGCTGCCGAACTGGAAGTATTTCGTCGACTCGGGTCGGTACGTCTGCGGCTCATTCGACATGGACCTTCAAAGTTGTGGTCAATTGCGTCATCGCTACGCAAACGAAACATAACTAAACATAATAGTTGTATAAATGATCACAGTCTTCCTTTTGAGTTTCAAGGAGAGTTAACATGATATCATTTTACTACACATTTGGTCGTTGCATCGTCACTATGTAACAGGGTTGGGCGAAAAATTTTGTCGGAAATTTTTTCGGAGCTCTCGGAAACATTGATGCCAGAAGTTACACACAGTTGTTAATAATTATATTGTAGCTGAATGAATACTGTACTACCAGAATGATCAATTGGAATAATCATATATATATTGCCTTGAGAATTGCAAACGATTTCCCAAAGATTTTCCGAAAATTTTCCGAGTCGGAAAATGAAACGGAAAATTTTGATCAATTGGAATAATCATATTTATATTGCCTTGAGAATTGCAAACGATTTCCCAAAGATTTTCCGAAAATTTTCCGAGTCGGAAAATGAAGATTTTCCGAAAATTTTCCGAGTCGGAAAATGAAACGGAAAATTTTCGGGAAATCGTTTGCAATTCTCAAGGCAATATAAATATGATTATTCCAATTGATCATTCTGGTAGTACATTCATTCACCTACAATATACTTATTAACAGCTTTGTGTAACTTCTGGCATCAATGTTTCCGAGAGCTCCGAAAAAATTTCCGACAAAATTTTTCGCCCAACCCTGCTATGTAATTCCACCCACCACATGAAGATGGAGGGATGATTACGATCCCGCAGCATCATCTCCTCCGCCATGTCAGCGTGCAGCTGCGCGTTGGCACTCGAAAAAGATCTGAAAGTATATTTTTTTTAATGAAAATATGTCATCACTACTGTCACGGTAGTGATCTACCATCGTTATCTGTTTGTGACCCATTGAGCCTATTCACAATTGTTATCATGTCCACACAGAGAGAGAATGAGTATTGCTAATGAATGAGAGAATGAGGCACGCTATAAAAGCGGTCCTCTCCTGCTATCAGGGTCAGTCAGTCGCCAATGAGATAAAGAACTTCTCCCCCTAGTCACCTCTTCCTACCAAACAACCTACGCTAAGACGACGTCCCGTCTTAGACGTAACACTAAGCTGCAACACTCCGAAATTGCTTCATAACTGTGCATTACTTGAGGCCGACTGCAGGTGTTTCCAGGATCACTGATATGCCTCTTCTGTCGCCCTCATAGATGCGCTCCTCTGCGTATGGATAGTGACTCGTTCTGAAAGATGTTCGATCAACTGTCATTTATTGCAGGTAAGAAGGAAATTAGCGAATCGTAGACAAATATGTGAGATGGGCTACTTTCCTCTTAGATTGATTTAAATCATTATTGCTCTTTTGAGATACATTATTCCGCATCATAATCGATACAGCTTTCTGGAAGCCGCCTGGCAAATTTTCTGGAGGTGCGCAACAACCACTACTAGATGTGCCGCAATGGAAAAAGAAGATACAACAAACGAGTGTTCCGTACCTATAACAGTTGGCGCCCGTCCACTCGAGCAGATTCAGATCTTTCGTCATCATTACCGTGTCGAAGGCGCGTCCTCGAATCTGAAGATGCGAAAGGTGGTCATTGGTATTATTTTTCCCAACACTAGGATTTTTTTGCGCATATTACAAATGAAAAAGGATTATGACAATAAGATTCTAATTATTCACGGGGGCTCAAAAATTCAGATCCTCTACAAGAGAAATGAACAGATAATGGTCACGAGCGCAATGCGTAAAATTTCCATTGCTTACTACGGTATTGCGAAGAAAATTGTGAACTACATCAAGCATTATACCGTAGTAAGTGCAGCTTATTCGCGGACCGCTTTTTTATCCGCCTTTGAGCCCCCGTGTTATTGATTTATCACTGCGCTCTCCCTCCGTTCCACTCACATCCGCCTCTTCGTGCATTCCGAATCCTTGACAGTAGAATGGCTTCCCGTTCCAATAAACTTTATCCGCGTCGAAGGTGACGCTTCGGAAACCGAACGTCGTCCGGAACTCGTCGATAGTCGCTCCGTCGATACCGTATACCCGAGCCTAAAAAATTATCGATTTTTATAAATTATACTTGTCACGATACTGTTCAATATCCACTTTGTTTTTAGTAAACTTGAGTATGATTAGGAAATTACCGTAATCGTGTAGAGATAGGGCGCGCCCAGTCCTCTCGGCCACCAGAGCTGAGCTTTATCGATTAACGTGGAGCCGGTGAGCTTGTCGTGCGAGTATACGGTGTCTCCTAAGGGTTATATGGATACGGTATCATGAGTCGAAAATCAATCGATACCTCTTGCATCGGCTACTTCGACGCTGAAGCTGTAGTAGTTGCCGTTGCCAGTGAGAGCGAAAGAGTACGTCAACGATCCTGAGAGATAAATAATTTCCAAGCGGCTGATGCCTCTCAAATTTGAAAGTTTTAGGGGGAGCATGCAAAAGCTCCGGAGTTGAACAGAAGCGATGATAGCATTGAAGATTTTTAATATATTTGTTTTTGCCATTCATTCGAGGGGAAATTGTGATTGTGATCGTTGTGTTTATTTATTTCATTGAACAAAATGTCAGATATCAAAGACCACTTCTCACCATTGGCCTGTGCGTTCACCATGAAGTCGTTAATGAACAGATTCGGCCTAAACAGCAATCTCACGGGGCGCATGATGCCAGCGTAGTGGAAGAAGTCGAAGTTGCCCTTCATGTTGAAGTATCCGGGCGGGTATCGATCCACCTGATACCGCATAGGTACAGTTGCAAAATCAAGTCGTATCATGCGCAAAATAGCAACATCTCCTCCTTCCCTCATTGCGGATATTTCCAGAGTAATGGAAGTAGAGAACTTCCCGTTCTCTGGTGCTGCAAATTCAGTACCCGCGCTATCATCACGGCATTTCGGAATGTTCAAGCGTTTGGACTACTTCTGTGCGCAGTCGTGAAGCGTCAGTATTCACAGTAAGATCACTCACCGGCACTCCCGATATGTTGTCCTTCTGCACGACATAGTTGAAATCGGCGTTCGGCACCGTCTGCCAACTTATCGTGTTGTTCAACGCGACGGTAAACCGATTCTCCGAACCTGCAAAAGCTTCAATCGTTAATTTCCAATCGATAACTGCGTGTATTACCAAAGTGAATCTGCTTGGTGACATCGAACTCGAATGGAATGTGCCCGCCAACGTGTCGACCCACCTCGACCGAGTTGACGTACTGTAACCGACTACGGTATCAATGTAATTATTAATTCACAACAGTAATCTACGTGGCTTTTACTGATTTACCGTACCACGATGGAGTAGTAGTTGGCGCTGTCGATGCGCAGGTAGATTCGCTGGTCGGAGTGGCGCGTGCTGATGATCTCTTTCCGCTGATACCAAACCCATCTGAGAGAGGGTTGCGGGTTTAGATTTTAATTTAGGGAATCTGAATATCATTTCCTTATTGAGGCAACGCTTGGAAAAGAGAGATTCACGGCCGAAAATTGAGACCAGAGTTCTTGATAAGGGTGGAGATAAGACTGATACCACGCTCACCCCACGTGGTCCCGCAGCGAGGCATCGCCCAGATCGTTGTACGAAGACGGCACCGGCATTACGGTAGAATTCTGCAATTATCGACTGACAAACTAAATTACTTTTATTGGAGCATATCGTTTATTTTTCAATCCTTGTCAGCTTTCTCTACATTTAGACGAACTACGGCTAATGCCTCACGGTAATATTCTGATCGATAACAGGATACCTCAAATCGTGAGAGGTCCTGGGCGAACCATTTCTGGGTGAGACCAATGTCCGGCCCGTTGTATGTATCTCGCACGAACGACCAGAGGCCATTGAGAGAGCGGACCTCGCGGGTTTCCGTTTCCTGGAGAGCATATACCAAATAATTTCATTGCTGATCGTTCCCAGAGAGAATGCGGATGCAGATGCGGCAATGAACAATCCACACATTATCGTTATCAAATGCCCCTTGATGCACCGCTAGTCAATACAGTATAAAATAGTGATAAGTGAAATATCAATCGTGAGACGGGGAACAGGGTGAGACATACCTGGACGGGCAATATGGCAAACAACGTTGGAAGGGAAAGTAGCAGGGCTAGCAACCGCATTGTGAGAGAGGCGGTTCAGAGTAAGACCGAGTACAGAGGATTGGCGTTTATATAGAGACCTTTCCAGTATGACTATAGTCGATAAGAAGCCCGGCAGTACTAATACTTTCGTTGTATAATGGCAACATTCACAGAGGGACGAGCGGAATCGTAGTGTAAACACTGGGAGAGTCGCTGATAATAAATCACAACATGTTGTGCAAAGGGAGTTGCATGGACATGTTGCATGGTCGAGGGTAGGAGTTTGAATATTAAGTGGAAATGTTTTGACAGATTACTGGTCAAAAGTTGAGAAAATATTAAAGAAAAGCCAAGGAAATGTCGATCAGTGTTTCGGCTCCCCGAAGGTCAAGAACAATGTTAAGTTGCAGTAGGGAAAATCGCATTGCAGCGTATGCCACGGAACTAGTAATGTACCATTGTGTCAGAGATGAGGATTAAAGGTGACTACGAGTTGAAGCGACTTAATATTTGAATTGCTGTCAATCTGAAAGATTTCGGCTAAATATTTATTCAGACAAAATAAAACAGTGAAATTGGTGGTGGTCTACTCGTTGTGTACAATCTGGTAAAGCACATCATGGTTGGAAATTTAAAAAATTGTTCGTGGTAAGGTAGGTCACGATAGGTCATGGATCTATCCTCTCCCAATGGGAATGGCTCTCGATTGGGTGAGAGCTGCGGTTTTCTTGGGAGCTTCGATGGACAAATGGCCGTCATTAGAGAGGGAAGAACGAAGAGATTCGAGATTCGCGTCTTCAGGAAGGAGGTATTTACGAACGAAGGATCTGAAGATTATAGAGTTGAGTAGGTTTAGAATATAGTGAGCTATAGGGGGGGGTGAACAAGTATGAAGCGCATTTCATGAATAAACCCAGAGCTTTCCAGTTGCAAGTACTGGTCAATTACTATGACATTGGAAGATATCATCTATTGGTTTGATGTATTGGCGTAGTTTGAAATAAATAGCTTCTATAAGGAGAAATAATAGGTAGATAATTAATTAGAGAGATCAAAGATCAACTTCTCACCTCTGAATCGTTCCATGTTCATCGCTTTTCTCTTCATGTTTTCCTTCGATCGTCAGTTCATTTCCGGTCAAATTCACTTTGATTTCGTCAGGCTTGAAATGCGAAACATCGAGAGACACTGCGAATTTCTCGGGAGTGTTCTCGATCTGGAAAAGATGTACATGAAATACTGTAGAGTCAGTCTATTTATCGATTTATTTATTGTTAAATCGTAATTTCGAAGAATTGAGTGAAACCGACCTCTCCGAGAGCGGATCCGAGATTGAGCGAGCGCTCAGAAGGAATGTTGGTCCAGTACGGGAAGAGACATCTGCGGCTCGTGACGTCATCGTTGAGCATCTAAAAGCACGGTAATAGGGGAAGGGCACTATGATTCTGATACGAGATATACTGAAGCAGCGAAATATTGAAAACAATGCACTATAGCTGAATTCCTAAGGAGGAGGAAGAAAATAGATGAACTAATCAGAAGACACTGAAGGAATATGGTGATAGGAGTACGGTAACTTGCCTGGTCAAACGCTCTCCACATGGATCTGTTGAAGGGAGAATATCCAGTGAGTGACATTGTAGACTGAAGTGGAGAAATGTCGAAATAGGTGGGTGCTGACTGAAGGAACCATCCCTCTTTATACCCGAGACTGGGAATCTTCTGGAACACTCTAGAATCTGGCGTAATAGAGGAAAAGAGCGAGGGAAGAGTTGCGCAACGCGACGCGAGATAACGAGAGAGTGTGCGGAAGTGTGAGAGGGCGAGACGACGAGAGCCGCGAGAGAGTGTGCAGAGACGAGAGAGAATGGGGGGGGGGGGAGGGGAACATTCGCGACTTTTCTCGAGATTTCTTGCGGTTTCTGTATAAAGATCGCGAGAATCATGGGAGTTTCAACCGATTCAACACTTTTGAATCTTTCTCAACTTTCATCAAATTTCTACAATGGTTTTCCCAATCTTCGATTCTCCCTTCTTTTCTCACTACAAAGAACCACTTCTCGTGCTCATTGATGATCTACATAACAAGAGGAGGTATGAATGATATTATTTCGCAATTATGTTTGATAGTATATCGCAGCTTTATCTTTGGTCTATGACGTCATTTCAACAAATATAATCGATTCCATTACAGATGTCCAGCTTCAAGTGTTCCTCAAGTCGCTCAGAAGCCGAATCGAAAAGTAGCCCAATCCGAAGTGAAAGAACCGATGAAAATCGCCCTTCACATTGGAAACTTCAAGCCCGAGGACATCAAGGTACGGCAGTTCGCGCATTTCTAGTTATCGTAATCCAATATCGCAGTAGAATAACAATCTAACCACGAACCGTATTTTAATCCTTCTTATACCAGGTCTCTCTGTCTGGTCGACTTCTCACAGTTGAGGGATCTCAATCTTCATCTTCCGATTCCTCTACGTTCTCTTCATCTTTCAAAAGAACAATTACTCTGAACGACCAAATCGATCCGTCTACCGTCTACAGTAAGATCACCCAGGACGGAACCCTCGAGATCGGAGCAAACCCCCGACCAATCGATAGGCAAATTGAGATTACGGTAGATCAACCAAAGGAAGGAGATGTCCCCACTCTGTCTGTTGATGCTCCTATTCTTGAAGCTGTTGGCCCCGATATGGATAGTGATCAATAGATCATTCATGGGCAGCAGGGGGCAGGGGCATTGTGCTAATTGGGGCTGGGATTTTTCGGGGCTCTGTGCAAAAGTCAAATAGTGAAAAATGTAGGGCTCATTTCACTTTTTTAATAATACGGCTCAGGAGCTGTGTGCAAAAGCAGTGGGTGATCGGGGGCTAGCTGCAAAAGGCCTCGGATAAGTGCTGCTCACGTGTGCAATAGATACCAAATATTGTACAGATCTCATGCCATGCAATGTAATATTCTTGAATCACGGGCGAAATAAATGATTTCAAGATAATGTTATGTGAAACGGTTTTGGAAATCTATTGAACTAGTCAACAATAAAGGAAATCAAAGATAGGCCTAAAGAAATGACGATATATGTTTCGGCCCTCGGTCTAGACACTGACCGCCTCCCTGGGGGCGGGCCTCGTCAGTAGACAAGCCCCAGGGACATTTTTAGTAAAGAATAATTTTGATTTTGAAAAAAATGATGAAAAAAAATGAAATACGTGCAATTGCTCAATATGGGTGACTTATGTTCAGGAGCAGTTGGTGAATAAAAAAGGTTATTCTGGTGTTATTATTAATCGGCAAAAAGTGCCAGCCCGATGCGCGACAGCCAGTTTAAGAGTCTGGTGCTCTACCGACTGAGCTAACCGGGCAGATGTCGCACGCGCCGAGAGGAAGGTACTCGTCTCCGAAGTTCTTGGAATGAAATTCGAATTCACATCCATACGATGTTTTCTTGAATCTCCTTTATTTTAAATTTCTCTTAAGAAATACAATTTCATTCTACACTCTTTCCGAATCTCTATCGAGGATAAACTTTTTTGTAATACGAACAGTTATGTTCGTATTTTACTTTTTAAATCTCCAGAATCATGATATTATCTCAAATTTTGATCAAAAATGTATTTCTGGTCTATTCATGATTGAATGTAACATTTAAAAAAGGAGCCGGAAGATAGCTGAAATACATATTTTTAGTTTTTTTATCGCTCAACGCTATCATGTTTTTCAAATTCCCGCGATTTACGGTGTTCACTAATATCAATTCGAGATTTCAGAATTGTAATACACTTTATGACTACAACAGTCACATGATTCCAAACCTACAGACTAGGGTTAGAGCGAGAGAGTGTGCAAAAGTGAGAGAGTCCCTCTCGATTTCACACGCTCTCTCACTCCAAAGGCCTTTCTGGATGGTTGACCGGTCTGTGCAATGATGTTGATATAGCACAGCGCGAACGTACTCTTTCTCACTAGTCGCGAAATCGAGTTTCCCGCAAATATCGAATTCCGTCGAAGGTTGGATAACACTTTACGGTTTTGTTCTCACCCAAAGTCTTTACCCAAAGCCTTTTCTCCCCGCTATAAACTTTCGTTATCGACCTTTTACCAGTGGGTAAGGGGAGAAGCACTGTTGAGTCAAGCAAATATAGATTTTTTGCACATCGGGTAGATTTCGGTGAATTATTTATTCGGATTCAGACAAAAATAACAGTTGAGAGGAATTGTTAAGGGGTCTACTCGTTGTCTAAAATTTGAGAGAAAATAAGTAGTAAAACAGGAAGGGGTAGGACACGGATTAAATGATGTACAACATGGTAGTTAGGGTTACGGTAGGTTACGGTAGGCCATGTATCTATCCTCTCCCGATGGGAATTGCTCTCGACTCTGTGTCAGTCGCGGTTTTCTTGGGAGCTTCGATGGACAAATGTCCATCATCAGAAAGCGAAGAATGGAGAGATTCGAGAATGGCGTCTTCAGGAATGATGAATTTGCGAACGAAGGATCTGAAATGTATAGAGTACATTAGGTTTAGAATTGCGTGAAATATTGAGGATTAAACAATTCCAGAGCGTTTCTTGAGTTTACCGGGCACTTTTCAGTTGCTACCTGTGCTAAATAGAGTGCGAAATGTTGCCCACGGCCTCTTCGTTTCACACAATCTATAGACCGGTCGATAGACGAGAGAGTGTGCGAAATGAAGAGACCATGATCTCACATTTCGCACTCTAGTGCGAAACTGAGAAATATCCACGATTGTTTCGAAGGATTGATTGGCGTTCTATTAAATTTATATCAAGCATAAGGGAAATATCAGATTAATATTTGACTAGAGAGATCAAAGATCAACTTCTCACCTCTGAATCGTTCCATGTTCATCGCTTTTTTCTTCATGTTTTCCTTCGATCGTCAATTCATTTCCGGTCAAATTCACTTTGATTTCGTCAGGTTTGAAATGCGAAACATCGACTGACACATCGAATTTCTCGACAGTGTTCTCGATCTGAAAGCGAAGAATTTGGAATACTGTAGCCTTGAATTTTCGTTATTTGCTTGAATTTTTTATTTAAAAAAAACTGACCTCGCCGAGAGCGGATCCGAAATTGAGCGACTTTTCGACAGGGACGCTCGCCCAGTAAGGAAAGAGGCTTCGACTGCTTATGAAGTCATCATTGAGCATCTACAAACGAGTACGGTAATAGGGATACTGTAGAATCATGGTGGTATGGTAGGTGAAGAGGGTATTGTAGGATTATCCTAAATTAAATGGGGGGGTAACTTGCCTGATCGAATGCTCTCCACATGGATCTTTTGAAGGGGGAGATGCCAGTAAGCGCCATAGTGGACTGGAGTGAAGATGTCGACATAGGTGGGTACTGACTGAAGGAACCATTCCTTCTTATACCCCAGACTGGGAATCTTCTGGAACAGTCTCGCCTCTGGCGAAATGGAGGCAAAAATAGAAAAACCGAGGGAAAGAGTTTCGCAAAGCGGCACGAGGCAAAGAGAGAGAGTGTGGGGAAGTGAGAGAGGGCGAGACGACGAGAGCGGCGAGAGATTGTACAGAGACGTCAGAGCGCGGCGAAGAGTGGAACGTTCGCGTCAACTCCCGCGATTTCTTGGATTTTTTCTTTTTTTTATAAATACCGCGAATTCCATGGGTATTTCAACCGAGTCATCTATTTTGAGTCTTCCTCAACTTTCATCAAATTTCTACAATGGTCTTACCAATCTTCGATTCTCCCTTCTTTTCTCACTACGAGGAACCACTTCTCGTGCTCATTGATGATCTACCCAACAAGAGAAGGTTTGTTTGTCCTTGATCCTTGACTGTAATTCTACGTTTAGTCGAAGATCAATGACCTCATTTCATCAATTCAAATCGACTCTACTCCAGAACTATTGTACAGATTTCATGTCATGTTTTGTATTGTTCTTGAATCACGGGCGAAATAAATTATTTTATAATGACAAGTTAAAAGAAATGCTTTTATTGTGACATTCAAAAACTCAGCAACGGTCTTACGCTCGTTAGCGATAGCGGGAATTTGAAAATATTTTCAAACCGATTGGAACGGAACGGAAAAATCAGGAAAACGCTTCTATTGCTTAATTACATGCCGTGTTCGATAGAGAATCTTCTTATTCATCGAATTATATGGACAAACTCGGTTGTATGAAGAAGGGGTCCGTGAGGTGATGCGGGAAGGTTCAATATTAAGTTGAAGCAAATCACATCGAATTTTAAATTTTATTTACTAACAACTTCACGAATAGAGGCTGTGCCACAAGTCCGAATAATACACACATGGCATCATTCGTGCATAGATCTTTTCAGTTTATTTGGTTGTCCACATTCCATCTGCTTCCGTGGCGCAATCGGCAGCGCGTTCGGCTGTTAACCGAAAGGTCGGTGGTTCGAACCCACCCGGGAGCGTATCGTTTTTGCAAGGATACGACAACAACTGCTCGCCTATTCTTTACGAAGTTAGGATGTTTTTCAAGTTCGCGCGATTTACAATGCTTGCCAATGACCAACCGTGATTGCAGATTTGTAAACTTTTGCATCGACTACAATAGTTTCGATAGGGTAGAAGTGGCTTCACTTTTTGCAAAGCGGAGTTACTTGAAAGATCGAAGATTGCAGTAATACTTTCGCAATACCTTTTCTGCCCATTTCATATTATCTTAGTATATCTTTTAGCTACGGGGCAATCCTATTGTGATAAACAAACCATGACTATGTGATAAGTCTGGAAAATTCAGGCGAATAATTTATTCGGATTCAGACAAGATCAACAATAGCGAGACATTGTTGAAGGGTCTACACGTTGTGTACAATTTGAGAGTGAATACATAATGAATGAGGACGAAGTAGGTCACGAAACTAGTAATGTACAACATGGTTGTAGACAAAGGGCTGTTTGTGGTACGGAAGATCACGGTAGGTCACTAATCTATCCTCTTCCAATGGGAATGGCTCTCGATTGTGTGAGAGCCGCAGTTTTCTTGGGAGCTTCGATGGACAAATGTCCATCATCCGAAAGTGAAGAATGGAGAGATTCGACATTCGCGTCTTCAGGAAGGAGGTATTTGCGAACGAAGGATCTGAAGATTATAGAGTTCACTGATGCCAGCGCGAAATTGTGGCGAGTTGCTCTGCATCTTTTAATTTCACGTGTCAAGCAATCACTTCATACTAGGGTCTGCATTTTTTCAGGTGAATCTTCATTAAGATTCATATGAATCTTCCTTGTTGCAGTAGAAGCCTAATGCAGTAATGGGGTAACATTTTCGCAAGCATAGACTATCTATGATAGCTGGCAATAGAACACTATAATTTTCATGCACAACTAACTTGTCTTTGATTCTACAAATCCTCTCACTTCCCAGCGTTAGAGTCATGGAAAATAAAGGATGATGGTTTAATTTGAAACTCTATCATTTCTAAACACACATGCCATCTCAAGTTTACTTATTGAATTCCTACTTGGCTAGATATTGTGCCATAGTTTAACCAATTTTGAACTGTGAGGAAGAAATTTTATAGTAAAATTACAACTAGTAGTTTTAGGGGAGTATCTAATCCAATGTTGATACCAATAAAGTGAAAACCGCGTCGAAATCGGATCAGAATTGGCTAAAACAGAACGAAGATTCAAATGAATCCCGATTCATTTGAATCGATTCACTTTGCTTCTTCGACCGCTCGAATCTTCGAGGAATGAGTCAAGATTCACTGAAAGAGTCAAAATGCAGACCCTACTTCATAGATACGAAAATTGCTCAACAATTAATTGAGCTGTGTTTAGATAAACACGCGGTTAGATAATTGTAATAATAAAAATCGCTAAATGAATAACCATCGAGATCAAAGATCAACTTCTCACCTCTGAATCGTTCCGTGTTCATCGCTTTTCTCTTCATGTTTTCCTTCGATCGTCAATTCATTTCCGGTCAAATTCACTTTTATTTCGTCAGGTTTGAAATGTGAAACATCGAGAGACACTGCGAATTTCTCGGGAGTGTTCTCGATCTGAAACGAAGAATTTGGAATACTGTAGCCTTGAATTATCGTAATTTGCTTTGATTTTTTTATTAAAAAAATGACCTCGCCGAGAGCGGATCCGAAAGTGAGCGACTGTTCGGCAGGGACGCTCGCCCAGTAAGGAAAGAGGCCTCGACGGCTCATGAAGTCATCATTGAGCATCTACAAACGAGTACGGTAATAGGGATACTGTAGAATCAGGGTGGTATGGTAGGTAAAAAGGATATTGTTTGGTAAGTGAAAATGTAAGAGTAACTTGCCTGGTCGAATGCTCTCCACAGGGATCTTTTGAAGGGAGAATATCCAGTAAGCGCCATTGTAGTTTGGAGTGAAGAAATGTCGAAATAGGTGGTTGCTGACTGAAGGAACCATCCCTCTTTATACCCGAGACTGAAGAATGTTCTGGAACACGCTCGCCTCTGGCGAAATAGAGGCAAAAATAGAAAGAGCGATGGAAAGATTTTCGCAATGCGACACGAGACAAAGAGAGAGTGCGTGGAAGTGAGAGAGGATGAGACGACGAGAGCGGGAGCGAGATAGTGTGCAGAGAGGAGTTAGCACGAGGGAGAGTGGAACATTCGCAATTTTTCTCGCGATTTCTTGGGGATTCTTCATAAATACCGCGATTTCCATGTGTTTTTTGACCGATTCAACACTTTTGAATCTTTCTCAACTTTCATCAAATTTCTACAATGGTCTTCTTTTCTCACTACGAGGAACCACTTCTCGTGCTCATTGATGATCTACCCAACAAGAGGAGGTTTGTTCGAAATATTTCACAGTTTGATCTTTGATCTATGACGTCATTTTATCAAATATAAATGATTCCATTTCAGATGCCCAGCTTCTCGAGTCCCCCAAGTCACTCAGAAAGTTGAACAACCCGAAGTAAAAGAACCAATGAAAATCGCCCTTCACATTGGAAACTTCAAGCCCGAGGACATTAAGGTACGGCTGTTAACAAAATATCAATTAACCGTAACCCACTACCGTAATCCAAGAAATTCTACCATATTCTAATCCATCTTATTCCAGGTCTCGCTATCTGGTCGACTCCTCACAGTTGAGGGTTCTCAATCTTCAGCTTCTGAATCCTCTTCCTTTTATTCTTCTTTCAAGAGAACAATTACTCTGAACGACCAAATCGATCCGTCTACCATCTACAGTAAGATCACCCATGATGGAACCCTCGAGATCGGAGCCAATCCCCGACCAATCGATAGACAAATCGAGATTACGGTAGATCAGCCAATTGAGCAACCAAAAGAAGCTCATGCCCCCACCCCATCCATTGATGCTCCCATTCTTGAAGCATTTGGTCCCGATATGGACAAATAAGTTATTTAAATATTTCACTTAAAACGTGTATTTTTTCGTTTCTTTGCTCGATTTTCTATTGTTCGTCTGTAATAAGTAAATAAATAATAATTATAAATTAATAAAAGCAAATTGCAATACAAAAAAAGGTAGAACCGGGATATTCTCAAAATCGGCCGCAAAATAGCTAAGGCATAAAACAGAATTTCCTACCGTAAGCACACTACATGTTTTCAATTTCGGCTGACACGGTTCTTTAACGGTCCCTGTTTACTCGTTTTCCATCGATTCTTCGCGTTGTTGACCGGATTTTGTTGTGCGAAGCGACCAAACTGAAGGATGACCATCGTTCGGGCCATTATTTCGTTGCGCGGCTATCGATCTTCTCGAGCACTTGCTGTCGTTCCGTTCCCACCTTGCCAACCGCTTTCCTCTTCTCTCATCTCTTGTCGATTTGCAGTAGATGTCGGACGACTCGTTGTCATCATCAGACGAGGATCAGCAGCCCGTCGCGTACGGCACTTCCGACAATCGAAAGAGCAGGGTGAGCGGTCGACATACGCTCGTTTAGCGACGTTTCACTACTGCTTTTGGGGCTCGATCGATCGAACAGATTAGCTGCGAATGTATGGACCATCTTTTCAGGGGTTTCGACCGAGTAACGCGCACAACATCGACCTCGATTCCGCCTACTTAGTGAACAAGTTCGATCGACCACTGCCCGTCAAGGTAATACAGGCTGCTTTATCGTTTTAATGTTGCTATTTTAATTTTTCTTTTACCAATGATATACTTTTGATCCACCTTCACTCTTTCTTTAGCTTCGATCCTCACGTGTTGACGCATATTCACAAGTTTTTGAATCTTACCCACTGGGTATTGTACCTAGTATTGTACGAAAACCACCGATGTTGCATCCAATTTTCTCAACATCAGTCATAGATGGGCGAGGGTTGTTGCTGGTAGGTCAAGAGCGGGAGGCTCAGTGACAAAACCAAAAACAAAAAAAACCGTACCGGCTCGAACCGAAATCGGGTGGGTTTTCGGCAAAAAGCGGGTGGGTTCGGTTGCTGGCTACACTCTAGCCCATGTATGACATCAGTCCTTGCCCACTTAAGATGATCGAGTTTATCGTTGTTCAAATTTTTCATGAGCACACGACAGTCAACAACGATGTCACATAACTCCCTAACTCTAGCGGAATCAGTAGCTTCAATTGTAATCACTTCAGGAAGACCTCATCATCTACGTCGAACGAAACAAGATTAAGCTCGGATATGTGAACAAGGTGAGCTCTAGTTTACTATCTTTATATTTTTTTACTATTTTTATATTAGTTTACTATTTGTGTTATTTTGTTGGCGAGGCTCTATGTTACCACCTCTATTGTCTCGATCACAGTATTTCGATGTAACCATTTCAACTGAATCTATTCGAGTCTAGTTAGTAAGGCGAACCAAGTGATTCTCCTCACTGGTCGCAGGATGAGTGCTCTTGCGCATTCTTTTAATTTAATTACTTATTCTAACTTAATTGCTCATGCTAATTAGGTCTCGTACAAGGACCAGTCGGAGGATGGGTGTGCGGGCGGCACTTTCTTCGTCGTCGATGAGATTCCGAACATGCGACCCACGTTCGTCCACAGTCACGAGGTGAGAAGGAGACCATAGGTTAAATAGGTTCTCGCTAGCGAGGACAGGCACTTCTGCATGGCGTCCAGACCATGTCGGCAAGCGAAAATTTTCAATGTTTTATGCATTTCTGACCTCTTTTTGACAAATTTATCGAAAATTAGGCAAAATGCACTTCGGCACGTGATTATAGGCAAATGTTCTTACACAATCACGCGATACACAATAATTCCTACATCACCCAATTATTGTGTTCCCGCACAATATTGCGGGAATTTAAATTCACTTAGGTCATACGTGTCTGAGGCTCTGGCTTAGGCTTATTCTTGTCTAGTTTGTTAGGGATGTTGTGAATAAAAGCATTCACAGCGCAAACTCATACCCCTAGCCAAATACGACTATGCGTGATCATAAGCATTGACGGAATACCAAATATTGTGTGAGAATAAAATAATATCGTGCGGGAACACAATAATTGTGTGGTGTACGAAATATCGTGTATTGCGTGATTGTGTAAGAACATTTGCCGTGATTATAGGCATTTCTGCACGAAATACCTGCGAGAAACCCATTTGACCTATGAAGGAGACCTTTCATTCGTTCATTCATTCCTTGTGTATTTCGTCATATTATACAAGAAAGATTAACTGTAAAGGGAGCAAATTCGGGCGTCAGTCGACCTTAGCATTGTCTTAGTGGTAACTAGGATTAAACTTGGCGCTAATTTGGATTCAACGAAACGACAGTAAATACACGACTTGATGAAACTTTTCTGTGTAGCAGAGAATGAGGGCACGAAATTGGAATTGGGTAGGCGTGATGTTCATGCTATGTAGATGAAACCCGAATATGTCAGTGGGATAAGAAGAAGTAGGATACCGACCGTATGGGGCAGGGAACTCCGGAGTTTGAGTGTGAAAAGCCTAGTAGAGGTGCCCCATGGGCAGACGTGAACTTTCTGTTTATTATGTTAATGTGGGTTTAATTTTAATTCAAAGAGAAAGCCTCACTACGACCGAAATTACTGGGCATATTTGATGATAAGGTGTTTATGAAGCCTGAAATCAAATGGGGAAAAAGTGTGGGCTTGATATTGCCATTATTTTGCTGCTACCTGCATCAGATTGGAAATGACTATTAAATTAAACTACTTAGATGTAGACGTGAAAGCTAGGCATTGCCCATTATATTTTTATTTTCTGCGAAATCGGAATTCGTAGAACTGCATTCATGACGACAATAGTTATTGATTGACTGCAGGGAATCACGGTGGATCGCTGCTTCAGCGTGGGCGAGACGGTGATGATGTTCAAGAACAAACACGAGGTACGGTAAAATATAGATTGATCCGCAGATGCGCCTCAACCCCCCGGTCTTTAAGTTAAACGGAGTAGCCATCGCATTGCGGTTTCATGTTGAAGTTTTAAGGTTTTTTTTCTTTTGTGAGTTGATTTTGCTCGATGAAGTGGACAATGTTATTAGTAACGAAGGTATTTAATTAAAACAATTTAATTGCTTCTCTAGCGGTTGGATACCGTATGCTTACCGTATGATTTCAGGGCACCGACATGGCGATCAATCGCTGCCACGCCAACACCATGATCGGTCAAGTTATCGCCGTGCGGGTACGGTAGCGTTGATTGACTATTACTGATTGATCCATCGTAGCATTCTAGCATATATTGCGATTTAGCGAAAAAAATAGAGTTTCCTTGAAACTTGCGATATGTTATCAATGATACAGCTTATCAGTCTAAATTGAAACTTTGCCGCAAACTGGTGTTTTTTTGTTATTTCCTTCCCTGGTTTTGAGCAGTGCGTAGTCTGTCTTTACAGTGGGCGCCCTGGACGATACAGCAATAGAAATGTATTTACATTTTTACATTTGAACAACTTTATCAGCTGGTTTTGGGTGTTAAAGCTGGGTTGCCATGAGAGATCTCCATTGCTTGCGATCGTTTCTTGCGAGTTGCACGAATTGTGGTCCAGCAGCGTTGACGAAATCATCTCTCCATCTCTTTGCCGGTCGGCCTCGCTTCCTCTTCCCTCTTGGGGTCCAATCGAGCATCTTCCGATTCCACCGATCATGGCTTTGATTCGAGATTCTTTCTACCCATATCCATTTCCGTCTTTCCGCCTCTCTAACTACATCCTTCAATTTAGTGATGTCACGGATCCGCTCATTTGTGGCGTGATCAAATACGGTAATTCCAATCATTTTGCGTTCTAGTTTGCGCTGAGCGACGGAAAGAATTTGTTTTTCTCGTTTATAGAGGTACCAAGTCTCGGAACCATACAAGAGTGCGGGTAGAACTACACCGTCGAAAAGGCGCTTTTTGAGTGACATGGGGGACCCACGTTTCCGAAAGAATTCGGAGTATTTGTAAAATGCCCAATTCGCGCTTCTAACCCGCCTGTGAACTTCTCCCACAAACCTATTGGGACCGAGAGTGACTTCTTGCCCCAGATATACCACCTTGTCTATGTATAATTGTGGTTTATTATTGTTGAATGCTATTTTTATTTTTTGTTATTATTTAATGCTCATTCACAGACGACTGCTGACGTGCTGCGGCTGCCGGAGAACAACGTGATACTCAAGGACGTGCCGATCGACAAGTTCAAGATGGTTAGTGGTGAAGGGATTGGTTGACCAGTCGAAGATGGGTAGAAATGATAGGGATGAAACGGGATTGCGCTGGCCGTTCCCTGATCACTCTTTGGAGCGCCTCTTATTCGGGGCTATCGACTGCGTGCGCATGAATGGAGTATCAAACGGAGAGCTTGTCTGTCTGAGAACTTGATAATTTCACATTTAATTTTTTTTGTTGCATTCTAAAAGTATTCTTGGAATTTGGACGGTGAACACTAATAATACGGATGGGAATTTTTTTCATGAAACGAGCAGGCGATCCGTGGTTTCGGTAGTATTTTAGCTACTGATGCGTATTGCGAGTTACAGTTTTAGCATCAACTATTGTTTACTACAAGAAATATATTAGAAAACACTGTAACGACCGCGTTGCTTGGTTGGTATTAACTTCGGGCCGTTCTCATTAAATTAAATTAATTAAATCTTATGTGTGTAATAATTTTGTTTGTAAATTTAAGACGGAGTTGATGAACTACAACTCGTCGCACAACTACGTCCTGTACAAGGAGTGGATCGGGGACATTACGGAGATGGAGAACGAGGTCACCTGCTTCTACAAGAAGCAGCGGTGAGCAACGCATATTATCGAATAAGTAGATGTGGTGAAACGCGGAAGGACGGGGTTGCCGTACGATTGTGTATTTCTCAGTGCAGGGTTTACGTCGGTTGAGAGGAGTGAGTGTTGCAAATATAAAAAGTTTAATAATAATGATGAAATTGGTTGCAGAGTCGTCATCAACGAGTCGTCCAAGCTCGAGTCCCATTTCATCCGCAAGGGCGAGGGCTATTCGAACAAGGTGAGAGTAAGTTTCTTCACTTGATGTTGTGAGTTTGCATCCTTTGCGAATTTCTAACAAAATTCACTATTATTAGTAGCCTAAGTAGCCCCAATACCCTTTTGCGCGCCTCGCGCTTTCATTTTTAGACTAGATATTGTTTATTATTAAATTAAATAGTTCAATTGCAGTCACTGATCCCTGGCGAGGCGGTCTACGTGGAGCTGCGCACGCTCACGAGCAAGTAAGTAATCATAAATCAATCAATAAAATATAAGTGGCAAACGTAATTAGGCAGTTATTGCTTCCAAAATTGATGTGCTCGAAGTGAAAATTAGACTAAAAAAATGCTCTGTCTGGGTGCACTTCAGAAATCATACGTGGGCGTGAGTGTTGCTAGCGATGGGACCCTCCCGCTTTTTGGCTCCGACCCTCCCGCTTTTGGCAAAAATTGGTGAAAATCTGACTAAAAAGTGCGCATTTCAGGCGATTATTCGAATATTAGCTTGGTATAAGTCGTCTAGATAGGCCGCGCTCGCTTCTACACCAATAAAAGCGAAATTCTGCGGCAGCTGAAATTTTTTTCATCTTTTTCCTTCATTTTCGTGTTCCAACCCTCCCGCTTTTTACCTAGGGCCCTCCCGCTTTTGATCGACCAGCGATGATGGCCGCCCATGTATGTCAGAAATTGTTATCATCGCTTGCTTAAACATATTTTTCTTACTCTTTCCGAACCATTATCAGTTATTGCTATCATAGTTTGAAAGGGTTCGTAGCGGCAAGTCTAAAATGCGGGTTGGGTTTGTCGAAAATGGGCATTAAAAATCGAAAATGCGGGTTGGGTTTGTCAAAAATGGCCATGAAAAACCGAAAATGCGGATTGGGTTTTCATTTTTTTCACCAAAAATTCTTAAAATGCGGGTTGGCTTTGTCGTACTTTACGTACAGTATCGATCAAAAGTATTCGCCCAAAACTTCGAAGTGGTATAACTTCCGAACCAGAATAGCAATCGGCCTGAATTTTTGAGTGGAAAGTACTCACAGCCTAGGGCCTCATTTCCGATTATTTCAGCTTAGGCCGATTTTCACATATTACGTAGTGATGACGTAACCTTGCGATGGTATTTCGAAGGCGATTATTTGCTCGGATGAAAATGTCTCAGGCATCGCGCTTATTTTGGTGAAAGTAGAAGTGGTGGGACACTCAAGAAAAATTAATACCAGATTGTACCTTTCGGTACCGGATCAGGACCATTACTCAAAGTAGGTGCCCGAAAAAATGGATTTTCGTTTCTAAACGTGCTAGAGACTCGTGCTTAGGCTCAAAATGATCGCAATCATAAAATAATACTATCCCCAAAGTTTGGTAGCAATATTATTGCATTTGCCCTTAGGGCATGAAATTTTCTCTTTTTCGGATCACCAATTTTGAAGGAGCTCATTCGCTCTGAGAAGGTTATCTAAAAATCTGGTTTGTTGACTAAAACTTTGAGAATCTAATAGAGAATCATCACTTATAATTTCATACATGTAGCATTTTTCCTCTTTGCATGGCATATCTTCTCCTGGATTGATGCATCGCTCAGAACGACCTCGCCTCGCGCACTTTCTCCGACCATTATCACTTTTTTTCCCGCTGAATAATCGTGACATCGTTTAATATTAGTTATTATTTGAAATGTGGATGATTGGGGTGCTATTGCAGCTCAGAGCGGGAAGAACCTTATCGAAACGACAGAAAATGTGTTCGATGCGAGGTCGTTCTGAGCGATGCATCAATCCAGGAGAAGATATGCCATGCAAAGAGGAAAAATGCTACATGTATGAAATTATAAGTGATGATTCTCTATTAGATTCTCAAAGTTTTAGTCAACAAACCAGATTTTTAGATAACCTTCTCAGAGCGAATGAGCTCCTTCAAAATTGGTGATCCGAAAAAGAGAAATTTTCATGCCCTAAGGGCAAATGCAATAATATTGCTACCAAACTTTGGGGATAGTATTATTTTATGATTGCGATCATTTTGAGCCTAAGCACGAGTCTCTAGCACGTCTAGAAACGAAAATCCATTTTTTCGGGCACCTACTTTGAGCAATGGTCCTGATCCGGTACCGAAAGGTACAATCTGGTATTAATTTTTCTTGAGTGTCCCACCACTTCTACTTTCACCAAAATAAGCGCGATGCCTGAGAAATTTTCATCCGAGCAAATAATCGCCTTCGAAATACCATCGCAAGGTTACGTCATCACTACGTAATAAGTGAAAATCGGCCTAAGCTGAAATAATCGGAAATGAGGCCCTAGGCTGTGAGTACTTTCCACTCAAAAATTCAGGCCGATTGCTATTCTGGTTCGGAAGTTATACCACTTCGAAGTTTTGGGCGAATACTTTTGATCGATACTGTACCTTTCGAGCTATGATTGCTATAGAGGACACACTAAAAGAGGAGTGGGTAGCCGGCAATAACCATGTTGATGGTATCGTACTGTTGACCACAGAATGTTCGTGAGACACGCATTTGAATTAGGATTTTCACCGTAGATTTTCAAATATTTCATTTGATCAGCTCATCAATATCCAGCGTAGGAACAGGCAAGTTCCATTTCAAGGAGAATGCATGAAACGACAAATTCCCATGTTTTTACTATAATCACGCGGAGTTCGCATTGTCCATTACTTGGACGCTTTCTTACTTCTTTCAAATACCACTTAAAATTTCTTGATATATTATAATTTCGCTGTAAATGCCATCTGATTCATTTATTCTGGTAGAGGTTGTGGTATTGCTTACGGTAGAAGCACCACCAATTATTATAATTAAAATGAAAATTATTACATGTGTATCTTGCAGATACGCCAAGTGGGAGGGGGAGCCGCCGACGGCGCTCCAGAAGCGAGCCGCGCGTCCCTTCCGGAGCTCGGAGAAGATTCGACTCGTGATTGAGAAGGTACGGTAGCACGGGTTACTGTCAGTAGTGTGTTATTATTAGTTCATGCCTATAAACAGGTCTTGCTGTAGTAGCATTGTCTCGATATTATACGTGTATAAAGGGGTACGGTAGATTACAGTAATCCTAATTCAAAGGTCGATCCCTTCTCGATCAGCGTCAAGTGGATACAGTCGCCGTCTGTGATGACCATGCCGGACACCAAGATCATGAAAGAGGAGATCAACAAGTACGGTAGTTTCGGGGTGCACATGGGTTACGGTAGATGAGATTTGGAGAAGGGAGAAGGTACTTGAGAGGGATGAAACAAGGTATTTGGCAGCATGCATTATCACATGGTTGATGTGCGGCAGATGATAGTGTCATATTGTGTCGTGATTGCATTATCGATTAATTGCTTTCAGTATCACTCTCATTGACGTCTCGGCGAATACGCGTGTCTCTTCGGCCGACCGAATGGTGTTCACGATCGAGAAGGACGTGAGTGGTTGAATGTGTTTGGAAAAAAACGTTTGAAACTAAAACGGAACTGTTTTGAAAACTAGGTGGGTTTGGGTTGCTCGTGTATATTAAGTGACCGAAATCAGAGAGATGGTGATTTATCCAACTTTGGTTTTTTGAACTTTATAGCTTTCCTGGCCCTTGGACATGTCAGTAGTCAGTTTTTTTTATAATAAAATAATCTTTGTTGCGTGCGTTCAGGTGCGGAAGATGACGAAGCGGGAGTACAGCGACTACCTGAACAAGGAGTACCGCCACTGGTTCGACTCCCCCAAGACGAGACAGGTACGGTAGGCAGATGATGAGAGTGGATACTGTGGATTGTACGGTAGACTGGTGGCAAAATGTGATACTGCGTTACTCGGCGTAAAATCGCATAGGCCGACAGTTATGCCGTGAATTGTTAGGAAAAGAAGAAGAAGGAGAAGATGGAGTCGACGTCGCTCAATACCGTGCACGAGGAGGAGGAGGAGATGAAAAGTGTCAAGGTACGGTAGTGTACTTTAGCTACCGTAATCTATCTAGTCAACTTTTCTCTCTGTCGTTTACGCCCCCACTGTAGTGGAGAAATGAAAAAAAGTAGAAATTAATGCGCTACTCTGCACGAATATACAGTAATTGTGAAGAGGTGCATACGCTAGATTTGTGGTCGATTAATAAATCGATAAATGAGCTTATTCTGCTCAGGATGAAGACCACGAAGAGGGCGACGAGGAGATGGAGGTGGATGAGCACGTGTGTTTATATTTTGTTTTTAATATATAAATCGAAAGGCGTACATTTATTTTGTGAAAAAAAGGTGAACTTGTCAATTTTTTGTACATTCGACCGCTATTGGTGGTTGCGTGTCTCACTGTTACATGAATTTGGCTCGACTGGTCCGGGAATTGATGTCTTCATGACTTTGATCCAATAAAATAAATATGACTTGAATTAGGGTCTTTGCGGAGACTAGCTAAAATAATTCAGCTATTTTCCCCTCTATACTATATTGATTGACGTTGAACGTTATACTTTCAGGGCACGGGAGACGTGGCTGGCGCGCACGATGAAGATGAGGAGGAGGAAGACGAGGGAGAGGAGGAGAGTGGCGGAGGAGGGAAGGGAGGAAAGAAGACGAGCAGTAATTCGTTGGCCCCCGCCGATCTGCTGCCCCCTGTGACGAGTGGGAGAGGAGTGGGCAGACTGAAGAGAGGGTGAGGGGATACGGTAGGATGACGGTGGAGATGAGGGTACGGTAGATTGGAAGAAATGAAGCAGAACATCGGGATTATGCTGCTGGTAATATATTTATGGAATTATGTACTGATCAATAGGTGCAATGATGTTAGGCTAAACGTAACTACTGCAAACACGAAATACGGTGTCGCATGGAGAGAGTAGGGAGGAGTAGGAGGGCGGGGGTATGCTAGAGTGGAAGAGAAGAAGCAGAACTACGGGATCATGCTGCTAGATTGGTGATAGCGAGTTTCACTGACCCTTTACAAAAATTGTGTATTTTCCTGTTACGATGCGCTGTGCCCCGTGGAGTGTACGTATGGAAATACAGTATTGATATAACCGTGTTCGCCAGCTGTTTGAAAGTACGGTAGACGACGTATGCAACCAATCGATATTTGCAGCCGCAAGATGGTGCGTACGCGTGAGCCGAGAAAGAAGAAGGCCGCGTCCGGATCGGGAAGTTAGTAGATGATTTATCGATTTTTTCTCACAAATTCAAAGAAACATCGATACCCATAACTGAATCTCCCTCCCTTGGAAAACGATCAATATTTGCAGCCGTGGCGCAACCGGAGAAGAAGGACCCGAAGATGTTCAAGGGCACGGCGGTCGGAGAGGTAAGCAGCCAATCACGTAAGAGAGACTATCTGAGTGGATCAACATATTTGTTCAGAGGTCTGGCACAGCACGAAAAAGGAGTCGTCGAGTTAACCATGGCATGGTGCACAGTGGCCCTGGAGGAGTTGCTAAGTAATGTAAAAAGTTGCGAAATCGCTTCTACGCCTCAGGGCACTACGTCATAGAAACTTTTGGTTTTTGCAAACCATCGTTCGGCTTCGTGAGTGGTACCAATCGATTCCTCATCAAATTCTAAGACTTTTTCGACTCTGGACATTTTTTGGTAATTATCGATGCAAGGCCAGAAAAACCGGAAATGTGTTATATTTTTCAGTTTTTATCCATTCTATCTGTTTTCCGACCGCCAACTACAAAATTTTATTTTCGTAAAACATTTCAATAACAATGAGTTACATGTCGTATTAATATTGAAAATTTTAATTTCGATGTATTTAGTAAACTTTGCTAAAGTCGGGTGTGATCAAGTATTTATGGTGTGCCTACAGTATGCCGGACGAGATTCGCATTTTCACTGGACGATTACACGATTTATCAAATTATAAATAATGGTCAAGTATCTCGGTAGCCGACGAATCATGTCACTCCAACAAATGTCTCCCTTGACGCCGCTTCACGGAAATACAAATCTCGTCCGACTTGCAGTAAGCACACCACAAATGGTCCGGCATAGCATTTTTGCATTGTTTACTAAATACATCGAAATACTAAATACATCGAAAAAAATTTTCAATATTAATACGACATGTAACTCATTGTTATTGAAATGTTTTACGAAAATAAAATTTTGTAGTTGGCAGTGGGAAAACAGATATAATAAATAAAAACTGAAAAATATAACACATTTACCAAAAAATGTCCAGAGTCGAAAAAGTCTTAGAGTTTGATGAGGAATCGATTGGTACCACTCACGAAGCCGAACGGTGAAGTTTGCAAAAACCGAAAGTTTCTATGACGTAGTGCCCTGAGGCGTAGAAGCGATTTCGCAACTTTTTACATTACTTATCAACTTTTCCTGGGCCACTGTGCACCATGCCGTGTATAACTCAGGAACTCCTTTTTTGTACTGTGCCAACAAAAATTCGATTCAGTCAGATAGTCTCTCATAATATACAGGGTGGGGCAAATATACAGGGTGGGGCAAAAGTCTTTTGACAAGTTTGACCTATCATAACTCGGCCATCAGTGAACCGTACGAGTTTACATTTGACAGGGAACCAACACAGTCTTCCATCAGTTATTCACAAAGGCTGGACGCCATTTCGTACAATGCGAAGATCGGTTCATCCGAAAACCCGCCATTCCAAAACTAGCCTCCGCGCCGCTGCTCATTTTGGCTCTCTTTATTTTTTCCAGACAATATCTGGCGATGAATGTCCATGAGCAAACAACCAAATACAAGGCAAAACATAGCTCTATTACCTATTATACCAGATCCAGTTCAGTACAGCAACTGATAATTTTACAGCTCGTGACGCTAAGCACTGAGAATTAAATTCCGGAAAAGTGACTTTTTCGATTTTCTTACAAAGTAGTCGAATGCTCTCATCTAGTCGTTTTTAGAATGATCTGGCATTACCAATGCTTGCCATCAGTAAAATTAGACGGAATACGTACAATGAGAATAATCAAAAGCAAAAATCATTTTGATAATTTATCGCGGAAATGCCAGTTCCATGAAGTCGGATGCACTGCCAAATCGTTTTCGTAGGAGTATGACAAAATACATAACACTGATTAATAGCTGAGGGTGATGTGCACTTGCCCCATGCTAAAAATAGAAAACATCGCTATTCATCTTGAAAATTATCCGTATTCGCAAATATGTCTTGTTTGCGCGCCGAAAATTGGATTTTTATAAAATATTTATAAATAAGTCAACAAAGGTTACCGGAGCTTGCCATTAAGACTGCAGTATTGTACATACTACAGACATATTAACAAAAAATACTGGGTTTATATTGCTCTCACAGTGCGCGTGGATAGACTCCGAGTTCAGTGAACTTGCACCTCAAAAATAGATGTAAACCAGAATCGCAGAGCAACTAATTTTATTAAAATTATGTAACTCCAGTGAACCTTCGAGACAAAATTTCACATGGTTATGATATAATTGCGAAGGCATGAGCAATATATGGCATAAAATTGAGAGCGATCGCACATTCATAAATACAGTTATGAGGATTAGCAGTGTGTCAAAAGACTTTTGCCCCACCCTGTAAGTAATTGCAGGTGATGATCTCTCATACGATGTGTGACGTGGAGTGGATGGACGGAACGATTACGAAAGGTGGGAAAAAGATTGCGTAGGGATGATGAAATGGGGCCATTCACTGTGAAATCTGGGCAATATTTGTGCGGAATTGAATTGCAACGTGATACGAACCGATATCTAATCGCATTCTCTGATTAAAAGTTGGCGTTGCAACACGAATATTCAGGGTGGTACGAATTGCGGAAACATGGGTGCACCAACTCATACCCGTTCCCTTTCCACATGATTTATTTGCCAAAATATCGATTCGCGTGGTTCCAGCATACAGTATCCTACCATAACCTACAGTATTCTTGTTTCAGACATTCACGGTGCGCAGCTCGTGCCCATCGATCCCGATCTCGACCAGCAGGATCACCTTCCCGGCAACATTATCGCCAAGAAGAGTGACGAGCAGACCAACTACGGTAAGATAGATGAACGAGATTACGGTAATGAACAAAAGCATAATAAATTTACACTTTGAACATTAGAATGCTTGAAACCATAGGTGGGCATAGGGTACCTTGACGACCGCCTGCAGGGGGGTATGCCCACCTCCTGCAGGCAAAATCCGAAAAAAAATCCCTATTTTACTCGCAAACACCTGAAAAGGGGGTCATATGACGACCGCCTGCAAGGCGAAATTGTGATCGAACAACCGCCTGCAAAAAAGTTGGATTTTAGCTGCCCATCTATGCTTGAAACCATTTGGTAAGTAGATTACTGATTATCCATTTCTTTTCCCATATCGTGATCTTGTCGGTGGAGAGCATAGCTCTAAAAGTGGATTGAATTCGACCTGACAGGTTCGGGTATAAGGCGATTACCTAGAGCCGAGATACCCACACTGTTTTGTAGCTACCATTGCCCCAATCAATTAAAAAGCTGAGGCGAATTGTGGAAATCTGCGGCACTTGGAAATAAACCTGCCCGACTGCAAAAAAATGCATTTCCTAGTGCAAATTTATTTTGCGAAAAAAACTTGCCCTCCCGTGCAGCGACCCAGTAAGCGATATTTTTGTTAGAAAGAGGACCATCAGAGGAATCGAAAAAGCTAAAGACCGGCACGTTTTTCTTCCTGGAAAAATTCTAGTAAAAATAATTTAAATCCGTCGATTTGACTTTTTGACCTATGGTGGAGAGGTATGGCAATGATGAAACGCGAACACATCTATTATCGCCAAATTATGCAACTTTATATTTTTCTTATTGCGCGATTCAAAAACTCAGCAGTCTACGCCCCTTTAGTCAATACGGTCGTTAGCGCGAATTAGTCCATGTTTCGGAACAATATATTCCCCATGAACTTCGCATCCGTATCATGACCCATTTGCAGACGACACGTTTGGCATCATTCTCTCCGTGAATCCTCACGAGCGCGTGGCGCAGGTGCGCTGGTTCACGCTGATCGACCGACGGGTCGTCAACGCCGGAGCTCAGCATACGGTAAGGAGGAAGGCACCTTCCATCGATAACTGATTTAAAATCAATACAAAATGTAGATATGGTTTCACGGTAGATGAATTATTAGTGTTTGGAGCTTGGTATGGATGTTGATCGAGAACTGAGTTTAAACGTAGGGGGTACGGTAGGTGAATCAGAAAGAATTTTCGGTAGATCGGTAGACGCTATTTTCTTTGATTATCAAAAAGCTTTTGATAGCATCGATATCAGACTCTTGCACAAACTAACAGATCTAGGGTTTTCAGCTCACATTATCAGATGGCTAGAGTCTTACCTGATTGGTAGATCTCAAAGCGTCTTAATCGGGAATTTCCTAACTCGACCCTCTCCAATTAAATCTGGGGTCCCTCAGGGTTCCGCAATTGGCCCGCTGCTCTTCATATTATTCATTAATGACCTGGGCAAATGTATTCCTAAAAGTGTTGAATACAACATCTTTGCCGATGATCTAAAAATTTACACAACTGTTCCCGACCGTAGCGATGACCTACAATCAGCAATAAATAATATTGCCGACTGGACCTCTCAGTGGAACATGACACTGAGTACACCTAAATGTGCCGTTCTCCATTTAGGCCGCCTAAAGAATAGATCAAAATATATGTTGAATGACCTCGCTATCGCATCCTCTAATAATGTTAGAGATTTAGGAGTTCACTTCTCCAAAGGACTGAACTTCGGATATCATATTACCCAAATAACGCGTAAGACCCGGTCCATGTGTAATCTAATGTTAAGATCATTTCACACAAACTCCTCTAATACCCTTATTAAGGCCTATAAGATTTACATCCGGCCACTCCTCGAGTCAAGTACCGTAATCTGGAATCCTACCGCAATCGGCCTAGTTAATCGATTAGAGAATGTACAGCGAGAGTTCACTAGAAGAGTTCTCAAGCGTAGTCAACACCCTCCACTTTCCTATCCCAACCGCCTCAAATTATTCGAAATAGAGACCCTTGAGTATCGCAGGGCTCTGCGTGACCTACAGTTCTTGCATGATTCCATCCATAGACACGCGCTGGTGGACGCCACCAATCTATACACGCTTGCTCCTTTAGCACGTTCTCTCAGATTTTCTCATGGCTTACGCATCTCGATTTCTTACAGAACAGGCTCTATTTCCACTTGTGCAAGTCGATCCATAACGTTCTGGAATAACCTCCCCTCCCGCCTAGTAACTGCCCCCAAAATCCCCTTCTCCGTAGGTCTTCGAAAGACCCCAAAATTAGTCATGACCACCTCGCGAATCCGTAAGTTGTGATTGTGACACGAAAACTGCCTGATTCCGCCACCACAAAAAGTGCTCGATCCAGAGCCGAAGAATCCATCATAACGTCAAGATAAATCCAAATCCCTCCCAAAATCGCCCCTTGGAGAATAAAGATTAAAGATTAAAGATTGATTACAGGGTGACGAGGAGTGCACGCTGTTCGACATCATGCCGCATCCCTACTTCAAGTGAGGCTTTTTTTTCTAACATTTTGTTTTTTTTATAATTCAAGTATTACCTGGGGCCCAATGCAACAATCCCTAATGTTTCGTATATGTACACTTGCTGCTACCGCGATGCACCTGTGTTGTGTAGTTGCAATTTATATTCATAAACTGGATTTTACAGAAATTTTTTTAGAAATATGGAAAATCAAATATAAAAATGTTGATTTCAGGCGTCAGTTCTGCGGGTATCTGGCGCTGTGCCTGAGCAAGTCTGACGGGCTGAGCACGCCAGATATGAAAACGACCGGCTGTAAGATTCTCGCGAATCTGCAGAACGGAAAGCAGGTAAGCAATTAATTTTTTGTTAATTATTCAAATTTTAACTAGCTAAGTAAACTTAATAGTTGTTATGGGTCCGCTTCTCCTTGTCGTTATGATTTTGTGAGCTAGTGATGAAGTCATCCTTATGAAGTAGTATTTTTTACATTTTCAGCTGGTCGAGTACTTTGACGGCACGCGCGACGAGGTCTGGCCGATGGAGCTCATGACGTAAGTTTTATTATTTTAATATTATTATTTCGATATTAAAATAGATTTTCCCTAAGTTTCTCCGATCCAAATATGCCAAATTTGTGTTTCACGATGTTCGTAATTGCTGACGTGAAAATATTTCCACGTTGAGAATTGGTGTCGCGCTTCCTTCAAAACAAGAATAAGTTGTTTTGCATGTACGGGCTGTAGCCCTATCTTTTTTTATCAGCCGACTATAATGTAAATTTATAATTGTTAATTTAAAAAAAATGTAAAATAATAAGCAATTGCAGACTGCCGCTGCACGAGCACGAGGAGGACAGCGAGATGGATGGAGAGGTGGACTGGATCAATGATACGGTAGGGAAGGGAGGGGTACGGTAGATGATTACTGCGTGTAGGATGTACTGTAAAAGTGGTACGGTAGATGATTATTGTCTACGGATACGATAGGTGCGGTAGATGATTACTGTAAGGTGTGCTGTGGACGGATACGGTAGGGGAGACGTATACAACATACGACAAACATACGCAAGATGCAAAGAGAGCGACTATGCTTGGACAGGGGAATACGGTGGGCGGTTAGGAATCGTAATTTCTGATGTGGATGGAGGAGTTTATGCCTTCTAACCAGAGCTATTGTTTATTGCAGGCCGCAGCTCTGGCCTCTCAGCTGCCGCCCGCCACGGCTGCAGAAATCCAGAGGGTCGTTAGTGGCGCAGTTGCTGCAGCTGCCGCAGAGAGCGGACCGTCGACGTCGTCGGCAATCGCAGCCGTTGAGACGGCGCTGCAGCAGCACTCGACGTCGTCGAAGGAGGTCGCCGACAAGATTGCGGAGCGGGTGAGAAGAAGGATGGGGCAATAGATACATGTTAGCGATGGCGGGGAAGTTAAATATTTTAAATATCCTTAAGTATGATGAGCATGTCATAGTACAACGTGGAAATGTGGGATGATTAATTCTTGCAACGAGAAATCAGCGAATGTGGGAGTATTTTAGACGAATTGGGGTATTTTCATGGCAGTCTACTAAATCTTCTGATGTCGTTGCCTATTCATGGCGAAATATTTTTATCTTCCATGGGCATTCAATCCGTCAGCATTATTAGCTATGGATCACGCAACATTTTAGTTAATCTGCTAATCGTTACCCTTCCTTTCCAGGAGCAGACGCCCATGTTCGTGCGCCGCTCAACGCGCAGCTCTGTGAAGAAGCGGAAGACGAGTGTGGCCGAGGAGGAGGAGGAGGAACTCATCCCCAAGAGTCTCCCGGTGTTCGAGAAGGGTCGGTTGCTACCATAATGTAATGTGTATCGATGTGAGATCGTTCTGTTGAAGCGTTGGGAAATTTGAGGATGTTGCGAAACTGGAATTTAGCAGGGACTTTTAGCCAAATACGATCTATTTTTTGTTGTTGTTTCACTGGCAAAAATCGACGCGGGATCGATTCCGATTGTGTTTGGAACTATACGACAAGGAGATGAAACACGGGTTGGGCGAGGTTGTTGTAGATGCTCGACTGATCCATGGCTAATGAGTTTAGCGAATACACTTTAGATGATTGCGATAGATGAATGAACAAATATTTTGTAATTAAATAAAATAAATATTTGCAGGCACGTTCACCGTGCTGGATGGCGAGGTGCTCATCACTCACAAGTACATCAACGACGCCGTCTGCAGTCCCAGCAGGTGCAGGCTTATTTATTGCTTATTTATTATTTATTGCGTATATGTTATTTAATGCTTATTTATTAATCTTGTTGTTATCAACGCAAATTAGTCCTCAAATTTTCCCTGGAATTTGTGGTGGCCATAGTTCCCGAACATTGCAGTCATACATGGTAGTCCTGTATGAACGCAATATCCTAGAAGCTGGGCATATCAACTCATAGGTCGAAAAGTGCGTAAAAACGACGAAGTCAACCCGCATTTTGAAAATTATTGGTGAAAAAAAATGAAAATCCAACCCGCATTTTCGGGTTTTCATGTCCATTTTTGACAAATCCAACCCGCATTATGGGCATGCCGCAACGCACGGCAGTATTGTGGCTATTTGCATTCCCAAGTGAAAGACAACTTATCGATGCTGGAAGATATGCTATGGCTTTATGAACTGTTGGAAGCACCAATCCTACGGTCACGGTGGAAACTTGTTCTAAAACTGCCGGGCTTGCGCGGATCATCTTTGATTGGATTATAAAATTGATAAATATATAATTTTGTGTATTTCTCAGACAGTGGATGAAGGCGGTGATGCGCGAGCACACGCACCTCAAGGAGCACCTCCCCGCCGAGATCCATCTGTGGGCATGGGAGAACAGGTGGGTAGCCCGATTGCATCATCATAAGGCAATCGGTAATAGACAGGATTGCATCGAAGAGACATTTTAACTGGAGTTAGCAACCCATTTCTGCGCCCATAGTTAATGTTGTAGTGCAACACGAATTTGCGCGGCTAAAATGTGCGAGCATGATGGACGATGATCAATCATGAAATGTTTTATTTCTTTTGGATTTGGAATTTTCATGTTTGCAATCTACCAAATGGTATTTCCAGAATCGCGACTTCACTTGGTCGCTTAGGAATTGTGCACCAATTTACACCATTTCTTTCCGTTCCGCTAGCCTCGGTGCATTGTTTTAAAAAGTGGCGTGTTAACTTTAAAAAAAATTTTTTGGACGTATTTGCAGACTGGATCTGATGACTCTTGTGATCTTCGGTCCAGCGGACACTCCCTTCGAGTTGACTCCATTCCACTTCGACATTCACATACCCGACAACTTCCCCGCCGCCCCGCCCAAAGTGCACTATTACGCGTGGTCACAGGTACGGTGAGGGTTACGGTACCAATACAGTACTGGTGAAGGATAGGGAAGGTTCGTACGGCGATAATGGGCCATATTAGCGTCAAACGAAATGACAGGAGAAAACGGTGACAGAATTGAAAACAAGGGTGTTTCATGGTTCAGAAATGATTGAATGAGTGATACGGTTCGCGGTGCTTCAATGGACTTGATGTTCTGATGTCAATTTTATTTGTATACTATCGATATCCATCGTAGAGTGGTTCAGTGATGCTCCATTCCAGGAGCAGCTCAACCCCAATCTCTACCAGGTTGGCAAAGTGTGTGTGTCGCTGCTGGGCACGTGGGATGGCGATGTGAGTGACGGTTTTGTTGTTTGATCTTTGATATCGCGTAGTTTGTAGCTAATATTTGGATCGTATTCTTCTTATTCAGGCTGCGGAGAAGTGGACGCCCACGTCTAATCTGCTGCAGGTCTTCCTCTCCATTCAGGGTGAGAGGGAGGGATATGAATTGTGATCAAAAGGAAATTAATTTTTGCAACTAATTATTTGATATATGAAGTAGTCATATTATTATTCTTTTATTATTTTGTTGGTCTTCAAGATTCAATCAAACTAATTTTGTACTCAAACTTCCGTGATATGTTGGTTGTGCAACCCAAGTGTCCCTGGTTGGCATAAACATATCTTCTTTTTTTTCGAAAATCGTACTCTTCTCTATTTAAAGGTCTGATTCTGAACGCCGAGCCCTACTTCAACGAGGCTGGCTACGAGTCGAGAAAGGTGAGTGGTGTGGTGGTGGTGAGGGGAGGGCAGCACTGAAGGCGACGTTTCTCAAACAGCGAAAAGTGCGCAATTTTATTTTAGCTTATTGATCAATCGTTGTTAGGCGAGGTGCGCGGTGTGGGCGACGTTTCCTAATCGTCGTTTAAAAAAATATTTATTTATTTATTCCAGAACGTTCCGGAGCACGAGGCCAACTCGAAGCGATACAACGAGACGGCGGCCATAAACTCTCTCGAGTATCTGTGGAGGATCTATGATAGGTGAGGGAGAGAGAGAGAGAGAGAGAGAAAGAGAGAGAGAGAGAGATGAGAGCATAGGTTGACAAGGCGAGTAGTGTAAATGTGAATGCCGAAAAATACGGATGTCAAAATTGCCCCTGAAATGCCAAAATGTTGGTTGGCTATGTCGTTATTACATACATGTTGACCTAAGTAGATGAGGAAAAAAGATCAGAGATCAATCGATACTTTTGGCTCGTTTTTTGACCGATCAAGCTGTATGTAACGCAAAATCTTGGGAGGCAATAATGAAAGGAATTACCAAAGTTTCATTTATGAAGAAGATGGTAATTACCGTAATTGCAGACCGCCCGCGCACATTCAGGCGGTGGTGCGACAGGGAGTCGATGCGAAGATTGCGGAGTGAGTTTTTTTTTGAAAAAGGATTTTTTTTTAAATATTGATTTCGTGCTTCTCACTGCTTTCATATTAGCTTGGGGTAGATGCTCGCGTTGAAGTTTCCTCACAGATCTTTCATTTCTACTTACAACGGTGAATACGTCAGCACTAGGAAATGGACTGTATGGCTGCTATGACCCAAGCAAATAGCCGCTGGAAGTGTTTATTTTATGCGTTGAAAGATTAATAGCGCATTGAAACTCAAACCAATGTACCTGTGAACCAGTAAGTTTCGCGCTTCACATTCGTATCAAATTAAAATACGTCTACCATATGCACTAGAATTCTATCCACCGCTTTGAACAATAATTATTGACTTCGCATTTGGCAACAGTATCGTTAGGACATTTTTGTAGTGATTGCATATTTCACAGCCGATTATTGCATAGTGATGACGTAATATTTCACTTCCCTTTATAGGTTCAAGTCGAAGGTTCTCGAGTGGGCGGAGGGAGGAGAGAAGAAGCCGGGCTACCCCGTGCACGCAAGCAAGGGATTCTGTCTCGCACTCAAGACTACCATGGGAAAGGTGAGTGGGGGGTACGGTAGTGACGCATAGGATACGGTAGCCAAAACAAATTATCGATGACGTGAGCAATCGGGCCCCAATGGTGGAATGCAACTTATGAAGAATACCGGCCCATCCTCATCTGAGCACTATTGTCTGACATGATAAATAATTGAATTGACGAATTGTAGACGATTCTGTTGAGTAATCCTCGTATTTTTTAAAGAGAATCTACCGATAATAGTGAAGCCTCTTGTAGATTTTGTAATAATGGATACCATATTCAGATCGTCTCGATTGTCAACAAGCACAACGCCAAGCCGTCAGATATCAGCCTAGACTGATCGATCGATTGATTGATTACTGTATCATCCCCAAGTACGATAGCTCTTGCCCTCACAATCCTCTTCTATCCAATGTCCCTGTTCCTTTTTTCCGTGTCAACCGATTCAGAATTGTATCGATTACGGTGGGCTAATGCGAGTGTATTGCTTTACTCTTTTATCGATCGATTTTTATCCATTGAATTCAAACTTTTTTATCCGACATGAACCCTCTTTCGTGGTAGGTCTGTGTTCTGCAAATCGATCGTAGAGATTACCCTACTATCCTACCGTACCCCCACATCGATTGGAACACACTCTTTGATCCATGTGAGAGAATGAGAGAGAAGTGTCTTTCCGCACCGAACTGTCATGTACATTTCAAAGCTCTATCCTTGTCCCGTTCGTTCATATTCGTTTTTACTCGTTCTAGATGGAATTTTTAAAGATATTGAATTTTTCGCATGCATGTGTAATGTGCTAATGAAGCTAATATGCAGAGATATTGTGGTTTGATCGCGTGAACTCTACGCATTACAAGTAGAAGACATTTATCGAATTTAAGTAAGAGCACAATTTCTCATCTCATTATTTCGTTCAGCATCTCACTTCGGACCCGTGTTTATAGAACTAACCACTTTATTGATTTATGTACCTCTTTCGTCGAAAGGAAAGGAAAAACGTTGCTTACATAATTTCACTAACATAAGGTGCGAAAAAGGGTAGTACAGCGAGAGTTGAGAGTGAATCATTTTCTCTCTCGAAACCTTAGCTTCGTATGTTTCTCATCTTTATAATTTTCTTTGACTCTTGCAATGTCGGAGGGGGTGGAGCGGGCAGCTGGAGATTGGTGCCCCGGCGGCCAGTGTTTATTAGCCTAAGACTGGGTGTGAAAAGATCTGAGTCCTATTTCATCACTATAAATGAGTTGTGCCACCTCGTCGACGTTCTTGCAATTTTTGTTACTACTTAACCTAAAACGACAAGCCCTGTCTGTCTGTGAGTCTGTGAGTCCGTCCCGTCCGAAACTACGGTAACAATTGCGCTGGGGCGACCAAACGTCCTTGGGTCAGATACATGCTATTTGTCAAAAACATGAAAATCAATAAATCAATAATCAATAAATTAATCAATACTACCGTAACCTACAGTACCCCTCAAAAAGTTCGCTGGGGCAACCACACTTCCTTGGGTCAGATACATGATTTTTGTCAAAAACACGAAAATCAATAAATCAATAATCAATATATCAATCAATACTACCGTAATCTACAGTAACCTCAAAAAAAGTTCGTTGGGGCAACCACACTTCCTTGGGTCAGATACATGCTATTTGTCAAAAACATGAAAATCAATAAATCAATAATCAATAAATCAATAAATACTACCGTAACCTACAGTACCCTCCGATGAGTTCGGTGGGTCAGACCGCAGGTCAGATTCATGATTTTTCTCAAAAACATGAAAATCGATAAATCAATCAAAACTACCGTAACCTACAGTATCCTCCGATGAGTTCGGTGGGTCAGACCGCAGGTCAGATTCATGATTTTTCTCAAAAACATGAAAATCGATAAATCAATCAAAACTACCGTAACCTACTGTACCCTCCGATGAGTTCGGTGGGTCAGACCGCAGGTCAGATTCATGATTTTTCTCAAAAACATGAAAATCGATAAATCAATAAAAACTACCGTAACCTACAGTACCCTCCGATGAGTTCGGTGGGTCAGACCGCAGGTCAGATTCATGATTTTTCTCAAAAACATGAAAATCGATAAATCAATAAAAACTACCGTAACCTACAGTACCCTCCGATGAGTTCGGTGGGTCAGACCGCAGGTCAGATTCATGATTTTTCTCAAAAACATGAAAATCGATAAATCAATAAAAACTACCGTAACCTACAGTACCCTCCGATGAGTTCGGTGGGTCAGACCGCAGGTCAGATTCGTGATTTTTGTCAAAAACACGAAAATCAATAAATCAATAAGTGCTACCGTAACCTACAGTAAAAAATTCGCTGGGGTAACCAAACTTCCTTGGGTCAGGTAAAAAGTTGCCACTACGCCACGAAGTGGCGTAGTGGCAACTTTTTGGACCGAACTGTACCCGGCGACTGAAGTACCCTTGGACCGAACTGTAGCCGGCAACGGAAGTCCCCCTGGACCGAACTGTACCCGGCGACTGAAGTACCCTTGGACCGAACTGTACCCGGCGACGGAAGTCCCCCTGGACCGAACTGTACCCGGCGACTGAAGTCCCCCTGGACCGTACTTTGAAAACGTAGTGCGCTTAACCTCCACGCACCCCGCTAGTTTGTTTTCAATGTCAAGCGATTTTACAGTAGCAAGCTACACCCAGAATTAATATACTTACTATTGAGTATATTCTATACTGAGATATGACACCGAGTATATGATATACTCAATATTGATTACTATATACTCAATATTGAGTATATTCTCTCGTTTTCGCACGCTCTCTCGACGCGCGAATATACTCAATATTGAGTATATCATATACTCGGTGTCTCATCTTAGTATATTCATTCTCTGTGTACCACGCTGGATGGGACAATCGGGTAAGCACCCGCTTGCTTTGCAATGTGTACCTACGTTTTAATTGCATTTAAATGTTTGATTTGTATTTTTATTGACTGAACAGATACAGCGCTTCATTTGTAATATTATATTTATCAAAGAATATTTTCTCAACAAAAATGCAATCAGACTTGTCATGGACGAAGATTCGTTTTGTAAAATCCGCTGGCAGCTTCTTCCCATCTTCTGCCAGACTAAATCCATGAACTTCTCTACTCCAGTTTTATTTAAAATCAGGAATAAAATCGTCTTATTATGGGCAAAGAAGAGCGCGATTCGATAGTGACATGCTCTAGGTGTGTCCAAACGACATCGGTAGTCCTGAATTTTATTACTTTATTCATTAGAACTTTTTTTAAATCATTTTTTGTCTTAGATTTTTTTCTCATTTAAATAACTAACTTGAGTGTGCAGGGAGCTCACGATGGTGATATTCTCGTGAATCAGCAGAACGCCGTCGGCGACTAGGAGCTCCCCCAAACCCGAGTGTCCCTCGTCTTGTGCATAAAGCACTGGCATTTCAGGATATCTATACACATCACCACTGAAATTTCCGGAGATTAGCAGTGGTTTGATGCTACCCTCTGAGTTGTTCACAAGTGAAATTTGGAAAGTAAAGTTGTATAAAAACTAACCAGATGCGTGGTCGACAAGCCATTATCCGACTATCCATTATCCGGCGCAATGTAGACCCACGGAAAACCATCGATGTTCAGTACCGATCGTCTTTTCAACAATTCTTCAAAATGATTGACTGTGGAATTATTTTCCTTCGGAGCGAGTGAAATGGCTTCGAGATGGTGTAAACATCTACAACAAGAAGTATGATTAGAAATGGTGAAATTGAATAAAACAGAAAGGGAAGGGAAGGCAAAAAACGAAGAAAAATAGAGAGAAAAACTCGAATGATGTTTCTGACTGATTTCTTGGCTTTTATGAGTGAGGATCGGAATATATCTAGCATGGGCGATTCCGACTACCCGCGCGAAAACAGTGCCACGGGGAATATCGTTTGACGCAGAATGAAGTGTTCCCTCTGGCCAGATATCAAATTGAGAACTATATGTGAAACTATTTTTCTCTTAACTAAATGTGTGGCAACGAACAGTTTGATTGTCACGAGCATCTCCGATTCGTAGCTGACTTCGCCCTCGGAGACTTGCGCAATTCTGGTGAGTGTGTGACATAGGTCAAATGGGTTTTCGCTAGCGAGGATAGGCACTTCTGCATGGCGCTCAGACCATGTCGGCAAACGAAAATTTCGAATGTTTCATGCACTTCTGACCATCTTTTTGACAAATGTATCGAAAATAGTGCAATATGCACTTCGACGTACGATTTTAGGCATTTCTGCGGATATTGCATGCGAGAATCCCATTTGACCTATGGTGTGTGATTATCGCTGCGAGCGGCTCTCGGAAATCCAGTGCAGTCACGCAAACTTGAAGTCATACACATGATTCCAAACCTACATATCAGAGCGAGAGAGTGTGCAAAAGTGGGAGAGTCCCTCTCGATTTCACACGCTCTCTCACTCCAAAGGCCTTTCTGTAAGGCTGACCGGCCTGTGGAATGATGTGCATAGTGGCGAATCGGTTCCGTGCCTTTTGCAGATACACCGTCCCATTTTGTCTTATCATGACTAGTGGGTTCTGAAAAAAATTCGAAAATCAAAACTGGAAAAAAAGTTGCGTCATGCAATATTCACAAATTAAAAGGTGAGGGCATTTTACCTTTTTTCCAATTTGCGTGTTGTTGAGATATTTTTACGCTTCCTCAACAAAAGCGACAGCGGAGAGCCATTTCTCGAAATCTGAAAGTGTTCAATTTGAAAATCTATTTCAAGGGAGCGACATCTGCACACAATCACTGTAATGTACGAATCGAAACCCCTATCTACGACTTCGCGTTAATGAATGAATGAATAATAAAACCGAGAGGGGGAGGACTCACCACTGGTTTGCATTGAGAAGAAGTTAAATGGAAGATGCTGAATGTGAGAAAGAAGAAGAAGATGAAGGAGCTCATGTAAGCCGAGTCTGTTTACACTCCCACCCAAGTAGGGTTCCTTAATGATACACGAGAATCCAATTATAAAAAGTGGAACAAAAGAATTTCTATTGTTCAATTTTTTATAATTGGCTTTTCGTGTACCCTACACCCAAGATGGGTGTGTAGACAGGCTGTGATCACCTCAGCAAAATCCGCGAAGTGGCGTTAAGTCAAAAGGTTAAGTTACTACTGGATCCAAGAGGACAGATGTCTCCGTGGCCCGCCGGTAATGCAGAGGATTTCTAATCGATGCTGTGAAGGCTTCTGGGGCACATTACCTTGCGCAATTAAAGTTGCTAGTAGGGCGGCAAACGGTGATGCGGGTGCCGGAAAAACGTAATGGTCTGACCCTCTCAATTCTGCATGCTCTCTCGCGCTGTCTGATCGATGAGAGAGCATGCAGAATGAGGAGAGTCTGATCATTACTCGAAAAGTGCTTTCGAAAGTTTCTTTCCTTCGCTGCGCGCTCAAAGCGCTTTCTCGTGCACCGCGAAGTACGTAGCATTCCGCTCTCACTTTTTTTTATCTTGCACCGTGTATCGGCACTAGACTTTGAAAGGCGGAACAACTACCCGTTTATTCCGTCTCATTTTCAATAAACGGAGCGGTTGGCGGGTAGTTGCGAATTACGCGGGTAGTTGCTAAGAATTCCGCGGGTAGTTGTTTAGCATAGTGATCTTTGTGAATTGATTTATGAAAATCATGAAAGAAGAGGAGATCATTATTATTCCTCGCTCATTTCTCACCATGTCGGCGCCCAGAGTTGGTGGGTTGCCTAAGTTGGAGCTAAATCGGAAGACAATAGCGCCTACTTACGCCAATTTTAAGATCACCTATTCGGATTTCGGCGGTCAGACTTTAATATATTTATATTTAATGCAATATTTTTTTAATGTTCCATGTTCACATCTTCCGAGGCTCTGATATCTTACTCGGAGCCGCGAGGTGGACTTACTGGAGGAGTTAGCGAAGGAGTATCCGAATGATAACCTGGGAGCACATTCGCAAACTCATTCGGTAACTCCCCAGGCAATATCAATCGAAAAAGGAAAAAAATAGCACACGACAGGATTCGAACCACCGGCCTATGATTTGTGAGCCTAAGCTCTATCCAATAGGCCACGAATACATTGATACTCAGCTAAATAAAGCAGTATATAAACCCTGGAGTCGGGGAGTTACCGGAGGAGTTTGAGAATGAGTTTCCGGGGAACTCCCCCGAAACTCATTCGCAAACTCATTCAGTAACTCCGCCGCCGTTTTCGGAGTATACCCATCTTTGATATGTTTTCGCTTTCAGGCTGAAGTCGACCGCAAGTAACGTTATCACAAGCCTCTTGTACATGAGATCTATCTGTCTGTGTTTTAGGGCTATCCGACTGTTCTTTCTCACTAGCCGTGGCCATATCGAGGCTCTGATACTTTGACTCACATTATTTGACCTATCAAATTGCTAAATAGAATACGGTACTCAATATGTCTTCCAGTTTGTAAAATTTAAACCATCATCCGGCATATCTTCGGTAATAATTTGACTAGGTTATGCTAGCCTCCTTTCTTCACCTAACCAGAAAATCAATATGCCGCGGGAAATACCAAGTACCTAACTTTTCAGAAATATAATCAGTTTTTGATAGTCCAAACTACCGTAATCTTTGTCAAAGGAAACCGCAATAGTTCGAGAGTGCGATGAGTTACGAACGATATTTGAGTTTGGATGGACAAGTAATCACTATACTGATAAGTTTAGTATCGATTGAAGAACTCAAGGCTCATTCTACTTTTACAGAATCCCGCTTACGCAACTAGTTGCGGGGTTAAATAAACAACTACCCGCGAAACCGGTTATACGGAGAGTAAATGGGAAAATGAGAATTCCGCCAATCTCGTACGCAACTAGTTGCATTGTTATTTATCGTTACCTTTCGAAGTCTAATCGGCACTGCACCGCTTCCGCCACCCTAGTTAGTATTAATATGAAGCCGTTCGCCTAAGAATCGAGCAAGGGCCGGCACAGTAAATAAAGGTCGATTTTCTGTAACTCTGTCATTTGAGGTTATCGAGGGTGCTGATCACGATAGACATACTCATTTTGCACAAAAGGCGCCCGTTGGCGCCAGATGGCGCCACGTCGAAATTGCATTTTCTCAAATATTTCATTCGCCCCTTTTACTTGCAATCTCGTTACACTTTATGTTAGCTTAATTAAAATTCCTATGCCGAATTTCGCTCAAAATATAGATTTGGAATCCTCTCGACACGCCGGTCCGATCTGTGTACATTAACAAGGTCAGAAATTACTCAGCGAAAAGTTCCATTTTTAAAAATTATTAATATTAATCATGAGAAACGAAGTACACAGGCGTGATCGCCATGAAAATCTACCCTAGAAACACTAAGGAGAAAAAATTAGCATGATCAGCAACTGAAGTATTTGAGAAAGTGCAATTTCGACGTGGCGCCATCTGGCGCCAACGGGCGCGTTTTGTGCAAAATGAGTATGCCTATCGTGATCAGCACCCTCGATAACCTCAAATGTCAGAGTTACAGAAAATCGACCTTTTTTACTGTGCCGGCCCATGCCGGATCTGCTCGATTCTTACACAAACAGCGTCATATTGCCTCCACCGAAGTGCTTTAAGGCGAAGTGGCGTAGTGGCAACTGTTTTTCTATCGCTCCCTACCTCACGTGCCGCTTGCAACGGGAATCGCAGGTTCTCTTTTAATTTTTTTAATTAACAAAAAACATTTTCCCAACGTTTGCTTCGACGGAATGTGTACTATGTCATTTCTTGAAAATGAATAATCACAAAAACATCGAAATTATTTATCTACAGTGGCCGGCAAAATCAATATTAATGTATTAAATGTTTACACTCGGATTAATATGCATACAATTACTGGACAAGTATTATAAATTGAAAAAATTCTTCTTCATTCTTCATTCTGTGCCTCGTGACGGGCGGTCGACAGTCTCCCCGCTCCTCTCCCACCTCAGTTTGGAGAATCCTTGCCAGTCAGCTTGGGCAACCCGGCAAGTATTTCGCCCACCTGGTACCACTTCGAGAAGAGGACCCGGATCGCCTACATCTAATTCAAGTCGCCAACTTTCAAGAAAGGCCCAGTCGACAAGACTACGACGTGAGTTCCCACTTTGGTTGATACACGCTAGTCAGGACGTCACTGGAAGCTGGAAGATCTACTTCTACGCTCAATGTCTATCGTCCAAGATCGGCACTACAATTGACCAAGGAAGCCAAGCATGATCCATTCCCTTGACCCAGTTGCCTCGAATTCGAAGATCCCGACCACCTCTGTCCCGAATGATACCTCCTGCAGGCCCTTGCCTTGATGTCAGGATAAATATGTATATGTATTATAAATTGAATCCGTGTCTGCATTTTTCGCATTTGAACAGCGGCAAGGCGGAGTAACACTTAAACAGAAGAACACCAACAATTCCCCACTTTTATGAGTAAAATATTATCACTAAATCAATCAAACTTTCTGCACTATAGTAGGGTTTATGATCATAGCTTAAGACCCGATTTATTATTTATATTTCATCATTGTTCGATTTGTAGTTATTATCAAGAGGGATACGCAAGAGGAAAACGTCCAAAGTCAAACATTAAACAGTTTCGTACCGGAAAAGGATGTGAAAGTGAATGTCCGAGAAAAAAACGATCTTCCTTTTTAGATGAGCTATTCGTTCTTTGTTTCAAATGATCAAAATTTAGATCTAAAATAATTCCCTAAGGGACAGCAAAGATCCAGAGTAATTTGCCGTTAAGTTTGTTCAACCTCCCTGTCCATCGGTCACCATCTATTCAAATATGCAAAATGCAGACCGTACAAAGAATGAATATTACTTAAGAGGGGAGTCTTGCTAGGAGTCGATTGAGTTCCTCGAGCATGGGAAACAGTCCAGCACCACATTTTCCTGAGTAGTCGTCACCGTTCAGAGTGAGAAGGCTCACACCTCCTAACTCCTCCTTGACGATGTAGTCCATCTGAGTATAATCAAGTTACAACTGAATGAAGTTAAGAGACCACTCCATAGGTGTCCAAAGCCGACGGCTTGGACAGGTATGGATCACTCACAAGAGACACATCGTTCCACCCCCCGTTATGGCATCCAGAAAGGGGTTGATTTCCCAATCTACCGTTTTTGTGTGTTTGACACCACGAAATCTACTGTAGGAAGGTGATAGACGGCTACACGTTACTCGAGACGGGGTTGACATAGGCCGACATGTCCCTATCTCCCTTGCCTCTCAACCCCGTCTAGCGTAAAGTGCGCGTTCCCATCACCACCCTGACCTCTTTCCTATTATCGCAGCAGTGAAACTATTGTTTTGTCGAAATAGAACGATGTGTAGAGCAAGTGAATAGGGAACACGGGTGGGGACAATGTAACATACTTTCTATTCGTTTTCTTTGAATAAGGCCCACAAGTACTGTTCGCCGTCGTATATATTCACTTTTTTATGATATTAGGTGTAAAAAAATTGACAACTTCCATAATTTTTTCGTTATGAAATGCGATAAATACTTTAGGTTAAGTATACTTACGCGCTGATTCCGAATTTAATCGGAAAGTAAAAAAATCTATCGAAAATACATATTTTTAGTGAAACAACAGCAAGACTACGTTGAAAGAACTAGCGGTATGTGCTGAGGTTGGACAAGCTCAATGCGTACACCACGCTCTATGCTAAGTTCAATGCGTACACCACGCTCTATGCTTAGTTCCAGGTTCGAGTTCGCTTCAGGGCGTTCGAGTTCGCTTCGGGGGCTTCAGATTCTGTCCAGGGGGATCTCGGGAGCCGGTTGCGAATGATATTAATCCGCCCGGTTACAGTTGGCACCCAGCCCACCCGCCGTCCCTGGCTGCAACTTTCACCCCCTTCTCTAGCGCTATAGCGTACCAGGAATGGGAAATTCGATGAGACGCAGAACAAAGGGATCAAATATATCTCACTTTCCCAGTGAGAGATTTTTTGCTAATCTATTTATCCTGTGTTATCTATGCGGAATTAAAGGGACCAGGCAGCGAACAAAAACAGATTTTTTTATTTTTATAACTTTTTAATAATCTTTTGAAAAATGAAGAAAAAATTAAATTTTTAGCATTTTTTTACAATTAGTTATTTAAATTAGAAATTAGCCCCAGGAACGGTGCGTCGCCTATTTCGAAAAGACAGAAAGCAATGGAATTTGATCGGATGATTAGATTTTGATTTGAAAAGAGGAACGTTGGGGTTTTGACCACTCCCAGACAAAATGCGCACAACCACAGTTCATGAAAATGTCTGGTTTTAGAGAATTGAATTGTGGTGTAGTCGCTACCGTAACCTGCTGCGGAGAAAAAGCGAAACTTTGAAAATTTATAAATAATTTCAAAAAAATCACAAAAATATTCGGTTTTTAGCATTCTTCCGGGAACAGGATTTTCTTTTATTTAAAAATATCTTTTTTTTTCGCTGTCTGGTCCCTTTAATGCCGCAATTACAACAAATTCGATTTTCCCATCTCATTCCACATTCCTTAATCAGGGAAGCCCGGCTATTTTTGATGCATATATCCGAATGATTTTCGGAAACGTGTCTGAGCGCGCCGGGACATGTTCTAAAAATTGAAAACACTGTTTATTGCGTTTCCGTTGTAAAAGGCTCGTGAGGCTGAGAGTGATCGAAAAAAAATTGCCCCACTACATCACTTCGTGGCAGCTTCACGAGCCTTTTCCAACGGAATAAGCCAGTGTTCTTTGTAACGATTTACCCTCCTCAACATACGAAGACCTTTAATGTAGCCGGGAGCCGGCTACCGAACTCCCCCTGCACATGTGCATCATTCCACAGGCCGGTCAACCTTACAGAAAGGCCTTTGGAGTGAGAGAGCGTGTGAAATCGAGAGGGACTCTCTCACTTTTGCACGCTCTCTCGCTCTAACCCTGGTCTGTAGGTTTGGAATCATGTGCCTGGCCACACCTGCACCAAGAACTAAGAATAGAGCGTAGTGTATTTAACCTCAACACTTCCTGGCTGGTTCCGTACTCGACTTTATGCGCAAATTCGTATCGCGAAAGTTTTTGTATACAAAATATTTGTTTTATATGCATATTATGACAATTGTTGCTCGATAATATGACGTTTTAACTCGTTTTTCATCGATTTTCAATTCTACCATAGATAAATATAATAAGAAAAAAAACACTTTCCACCTATTATTTCACACTCAATTACATCACTAGAATCAGAATCGCAAGACTATTCGAATGAGGTATGACCTTCGCACTTTAATTTCCAAAATATCGCAAATAAATTAAATCACCTCTCGAATGGGATCGATATCGATGGGCGAGAGTAGAGGGGCGGAGAGGGCGGACTGCTCGCGAAAATCTGCGAGGATAGGACGTTTTGGAACTGCCGTTTAGGAATCCTCAACATTTTTCGACATTTTTGTGAAACGTTTCAGAACATTGAGCAACTTCTCTATTTTCGGGTTCCTAAGTGGAAGTTGCAAGACGTACAATCATCTCTCGAATCTGCAAAACCCCTGATCCTAAATAATAACCATTGAATTCGGGCGTAGTGTCCATCATATTCACCCGAATTCACCTCGTTTACATTTTTGGGCATGATTTACAACCTGATAATAATGCAAACAAACTGACAGACGACCTCCTTGATCATGGGTAGATTGGAGCTTCTGCATTTGTGTCTGCACACTGGACACACGACTCGACTGTATTGGCTGGAAAATGACGATCTTTGATCTTTCGACTTTTCAAGATTACAATCGATTTTGCTCTCCGGGGCACTGCTTTACTTTACCGGACCAAGCAACCCGTGCTAATGAGTCTCTCATTCATCATCTGCGCGAATCTAGCGGTAACTTTATTAGAACGGTTTGCATTGTCGGGTAAAGCAATCCAGTGCCGCTCTCCAGTATACGGTACTCTTCAGGTTACTGTAACTCGGTATAATGTAATTCGGTATACTGTAACTCACTCGTCGCCCGCCTTCAACTGCTCGATACACACTAAACACATGAGATGGCCGCACTGGAGGGCGCGCGGAAGCAGCCGGCCGTCCTCGCCTGAAAACACGTATGTCTACGGTAACTAGTCGATCGATAACTGACTGTCCGTGTCAACGCACGCCATTCACCTGACGTACACCGATAACTTAATCGATAACTGATGGGGACCGTATCTATGGGAACAACCTATGAGTACCGTATTGATCCCTGAAGGTCGCCAATCAATCGATAACTCACCGTCGCGAAAGTCCTCGAGGCACACGGGGCAGCGCGCGCGTTTCAACTGCTCTTCGAGTGGATCGGGGCGAATAAACGGTGATACGGTAATGGGTGGTGCGGTACTTGGAGGTACGGTATGTGGTGATACGGTAGCCGAGGAGGCTGTGGAAGAAATCTGGAATGATTGGAAAATTAGATTGAATAAATTTGGGAGGAGATAAAATAATCAGGTCTTATTAGCGATTTGGAACATGACTAATCTCCATTGCGGTTGTGACAGTGGGGGGAATGGTTGATAGGGGCATTCGACTTCCCGCAAAGCCTACAGAGGAACATACTCTCGCCCCTGACCCCTTTCTGGAGATTTGCAATCATGTGGGAGAAGGGGGCGATGAGAAGAAGGATGCGTACCTGAGTCGTTGGCTGTAGTGCTGCAACTGCTGCGGCGGCCGCGCCCAAGTCGTCACCTCTGGCTGCTGCAGATGCTGCTGCTGCAGCTGCACCGGTCGGACGGGCAGCAGACGAGGAAGCTCCCCCATCCTGAACAAGGCAGTTGCATCAGAGACGCCGCGAAAATAAGGGCGGAGCGGTCACAAACCTGCGGGAAGAGCGCCGCCAACCACTCCATTCAGGCGGAAGTATTGGAAATGAACAAGTGACGAGAGTGATTTTGGAGATGAGATTTGAATGAAATATTTGAAGATTTTGCATGCCAATTAGCGGAAATGAGCACTCTGAAGTGGAGACAGATTCAGGATTGGGGAACACATGATTCCAAACCTACAGACCAGGGTTAGCGCGAGAGAGTGTAGGAAAGTGAGAGAGTTCCTCTCGATTTCACACGCTCTCTCACTCCAAAGGCCTTTCTGGAAGGTTGACCGGCGTGTGGAATGACGTGGGAACGTGGATTCGGCATGTGGCCTGCAGGCCGATCAACCCTACAGAAAAGGGCTTAGAGTAAGAGAGCCTGTAAACTCGAAAAAGGCTCTCTCATTTTTGCGCATTCTCTCATCCTGATCCCTTTCCGTATATAGCTTTGGAGCCCGGCGACGATAGTCTGCTGGAGTGTCGACCCTTGGAGAATTCGGCTGCTTGATACACTCTTGTCTGATGCATAATCAATCGATACCGCTTAGAGCACTTTCGCGGATAGAGTATTTCTCTAAATTAGGATGCTGTTACAGACCGACGAATTTCGTGTCATCTGATCATTTTGATCTCAAACCGACTTAATGGCGGGCATTAAAAATGTAGACGCCACACCTAGCCGCAACGCGCAAGGAGTGATTCGGGTGAAGAATAGAGATGGGGGAGATCTCATATTCGCGTCCACGGTGAATTTGTGTGTTTTCCTTTCTAAATGTTTTGGATATCTTTATCGCTTTTCATTATACTTGAAAATTTCAGAACCAATATTTAAACAATATCTGCAATTGTTGTTCACAATGACTATGGAATGCGTATTTATTGCGTTTTTAATATGGCTTTCGGCGGAGGCAAAGTGCGAAACGAATTTTATTGCAAGCATTTTTCATTATTTGTCTTATCACAAATGGCACGTTCGTACCCGAAGAGGAATTATCGCCATTTCATTATTATATGTGGAGACAGTTAGGAAACAACCCTAACTTTAAAAAAAAAAGAAAAAAAGCATGCATAAAACGAATTGAATCACTTCAGCCACCCACACAGAGAAAATTACTTCGCCATGCGAGTTAATGATTACATTACTTAAGTGTGCTTCTCTGTGTGCCAACAGCGATGTTTGCGATGCCGGTACCATTTTTAAAAATACTTTATTCCACAATTGTTTCTACAATGTAGTACGCAAAATATAAAATGCAAGAATTTGTTTATCAGTGTATTGCTCTTGCTATCAGATCACGATGCAAATAAAGCATTCAACAAGAGGATGAGATGTATAGATTGATTCATTTTACAGAACATTCTCGAGATACGGTACGTTTACTATCGCAAGGAAAGAAATGGAGAGAAACCGGTTATGAGAAATGTATAGTATATAGATACAGTACATTGAGGGAAATCACGAAAGTCTGGATTACGGAGGTCGTTGGAATGATGTCAAAATTTGAAAATAGTAAAATTGGAATTCGACATGTACGGTAAGGGGAGGTACGGTATGAAATAGAATCATGTGGAACGAGAATAAATAGCAAAGTGAGCAGATTGAGACAGATATGGGAGTATTGATCTACATCATGACTACGGGTGAGTTTCGATTGGCAGTTTGATAAAGGATTTCGGTATCTAGTGATCAGTGATGAGAGTACGGTAGGTCGTCCACTCATCGATCGATAAGTGGGCGGAGTCTCTCAATCGGAAGTGGTCGTGGGCGTGGCCTGCTGCTGCAGCTGCTGCTCCACCGACATCTTCTTGTGTCTGAAAAAGTTGAACTTTTGGGAAAACGCAAAGTTCAAACTTGGTAAAATAAGGATCGTTTCGCAAATGCCACCATTCTCCCTTCTCCTTTCCACACCGTGAAGTGACTAATCCCACTGTTCTGGGGGTATTTTTCGAACGGAGAAGCCTCGCATTTGGTTCTTTTTAAACACATACTGTTTATCTTGCATGGGCGGTTCCTCCCTTTCCTTTCAACATCCCACTATCAGAATATCAAATTTCCGGCCTTTATCTGCCGCAGTCTGTGTGCATTCACCGAACAGGTCACAAAGGAGCCTCCACGGATTATCACTGACCCCCCCCCCAATAATGTGCATACATCACCATAATTGCGTTGCGCAGGTGTGCGGGGATGGGAAAGGGGGGATGGGGGCAGTAGCGGTCCCGCATAACAAGAGGCAGGCGCCATGAGTTATGGGCAATGACAGAGGCTCTGGCTGCGGATTATCGATTGCGCAATACCGTACTCTCTGACCTGACTGGCGGGAGAGGGGGGAGTGGTGGGACCGTCTATCGCTCAACAACCTGTGAATAGCTCGGTGCATTGCGCAAGCGCCCATGTCTTAATGGGAATACACCAGATACTTACACCCTGTCCAATGATAGTATGTATATCCCCATTGAGTGGTTACAGATACTCAATTGTCACATTGTACAGACAGGGTCAATGACAACTGCCTGTAACTCTATCCCGGTTTCCTCGTCTCACTTTCCGCCTTAGAGAGAAACACTGTTTGTGACCTAACGAAGAGCATAAATCACGATTCCCGAATTGCCATTGCTTTCCTATGAAATTTGAGGATGCATAAGGCATTATAGCGTAGTAAGAGATTTTGATTCTCGTGACCACTTTTTTATCCGCCTTTGGGCCCCTTTGGGAGTAGCCCATAATACCATCTGTTGCCATTCGATTCTCTCCTTAGCCAACCATCTTCAAACGACACTCGTGTGTGCTTTTATGGTCATCCATCAGGCAAACCGCATCATTTGAGGGGACAAAGGATATCTGCCCCATCCATCTAACACAGACAGGCAGAATGGGGAGAGGAGGAGGGGGTGAGAGAGAGAGAGTAAGGGAGTAGCCCGAATAATTAACGCTAGTCTGACGAAATGCCGCGGGTCTTGAGAGGCGGTGGGTTATATTGAGATCTAATCACACTATTGAGAACCAAATTAAAATCTAAGCAAGTTTCAAAAAAATAGAGATCTGGTAACACATGAATTCACCTAGCACATCTTGAATCAAGCGGAAATTTGCCTTATTTTCGCACCAGATATGGAGTACGGGTATAACTAACAAAACTTGTGCTAACGCCACAGCCACCATTCTCCTCCATGCATAAATAAACTAAGTATGAGAAAGTACAACAGGTGTTGTTTAACACACATCCCGCGAACGAATCGACCTAGATGACCACGTGAAACTTGAAATACATAGTTCACATACGCATTTGTATAAAAATTACCCATTTCAAAACATATTTCTCCCGCATTTTCAATTTATAATATATAATATTGTAATCTTTGACTCACTTCTCGGCGACCATCTTCTGGTGGAGGCTTCTCGGTCGCTCGCGCGCCGTCGTCGGCGTCGTGTCCAGCCCGCGGTGCTGCTGCAGCTGCAGGTTCTCCGCGTCTCCCGCAGCACCGCCGCCGCCGGGCGTACTGTAAATCGCTCGAGCATTGATTGCGCCTAATTCATTGCATCATTTATTTGGAATGCATCAGTTCCTTCCTCTCACACTACCGTGCCACTGTCCCTTCTACTAATCGATAATCACCCCCACCGTATCCCTACTGTCAATCGACAACTGACTAGCTACCGTACCTCTCCACCTTCACGGGCGTTCGGTCGAATTCGACAGTGGGCGATCGGGGGTCGATGGCCATCCGCGTGTTCTTGGGTGTGCTTCCATTGGAAGCATCATCGTCATCATTGAGTGCAGAGCGGGGAGAGGAGGGCGGCAGGGCGGAGGAGAGATACTGACCCATTCGAACTGCAATTGGACTAAGGGGTTTGGTAGGAATAAATTGTTCCTCCGAACAAGTAAAGCTTAGACCAGCAATGAACAGAAACAGATACGCGTTGCAAAATTCTCCTTTGAATTTATGATACAACCATTAGTAATGCGGGCCTGATGCACGAAATAGATACAGTATACAATAGGGGTATGGTAAGTAGACAAGGACTGGTAGCAACGTTAAATGCCAGTGAATCGAAGATGGATGACAGGGTTACGCCAGAGAGGAAATCGGAGATGAATGAGGGTGGGGGCGTGGTCTCCTCTCATTCAAATGGCGCGCGTGGGTCAGTTGGCGATCGTGCCAGTCCGCTGGGTCACATCGAGTTTGGCGGGGCGCGCTATCCTCCCTCCGATAGGTATTCAAGGTTGTGCATGGAGTGACAAGTGTTATTCCAACTTGCTAGAAGAATAATTGAGTGGCAAAGAATTTATCCATCGGAAAATGGGTGTGACCGGACAGAAAACACATGGAATCGTGGTGTGAAACTGGGCGGAAATCAATCGATTATCACCGTTTCAACAAGCTGAGTAAAGTCAATAGCAGTAGTGTATGTGTGTACAATATCTCTCGGATACGAGACTAAATAACATTGATCGATAAAAAGAATCATAAATCCTAATCTCGACAAGTAATCATAGATTACGGTAACCATCGATCGGCGCGATCAATATGAAATGAATACATAGACAGGTAAAATATGGGTCAATAGTAGCATAAATAGACATATCTGTACAAAAAAAAGTCGATCACAAGCTAACCGATCTACCAATAATACAGGTACGAAGGATAAGCACAATCAATCAGAAAAAATCGGTACTCGATATACGACAATTGATCGAAACCTACTCGGTTTGGGTGTACTGTATCGGAAAGTGATTGTTCATATCACCAATCAATAAAATCTGGCTAGACGTGGTGCGGTAGGGTACGGTAACTGGGTAACACAACTGTAAATCGAGGGCATGGAGGGGCGGGGGAGACTCGGTCGGATGACTAGACAGTGGGTGTGTACAGATGGGGTCAACGGGCAATGGACAGAGGGGGGAATGTGGGGGTGGATGAGTGTGTATGGCTTGCTCCTATGCCTTTGCAGCACGTGCTGCAGCAGCTGCAGCCGCCTAATTGCCGGCTGTTCTTCGGGGGTCGCGGGAATTCTGGCCGGGAATGGGGTGCGACCAGTCGGCGGCCTGCTGTGCCTGAGTGAGGAGACGACGGGAGGAGGTGGAGTATATGGGAAGCACCTCAGATGCCTCCACCGGAACCGCCTGCAGGGTACAGTAGGTTATTAAGTAAAGGCTATTTGTAGTCAGTTGGAAATCGACAGCTCATTGCTATCAGAAATTTGCAAGCAAATAACTGAGACGCGCGAAACGCAATACTGCCGAGTTTCGTTCGTTCGTTCGTGAAACCAGACGAAACAAATGCAAGAAACGAGCGCTGATATCGATTCCGTACCTTCATGTAGATGCATGCGTCAGTACCGTAGCCCTCCATCGAGATGAGGAAGAGATCGCCCTGGAATCGATTTACCGTTGGGCACAAGAAAGAAATCTATGAAATACACTATAAGCAAAAAACTCAAATACTCTTCAGACAATATAAGTAAGAGTATCATGTAGTTCTATTGCTAGCGCATCATTTTGCAAAAGTATTATTTCATTAATAAAGATTATGAAGGTTACTGGTTTACCTTTTACAAACGCCAACGCGCCTGTCAGAAAATGGAACATCATAACCAGGGTTGGGCGAAAAATTTTGTCGGAAAATTTTTGGGAGCTCTCGGAAACATCGATGGCAGAAGTTATGAACAGTTGTTAGAAATTATATTGTAGCTTAATGAATGTACTTCCTGAATGATCAATGGGAATTATCATATCTATTCTTCCTTGTGAATTGTAGCCCATTTTCCGAATCTTTTCCGAGTCGGAAAATCAAACGGAAAATTTTCGGAAAATAGGCTACAATTTTCAAAGCATTATAGATATGATAATTCCAATTGATCATTCAGGAAGTACATTCATTAAGCTGCAATATAATTACTAACAACTATTGATAACTTCTGCCATCGATGTTTCCGAGAGCTCCCAAAAATTTTCCGACAAAATTTTTCGCCCAACCCTGATCATAACTAATATTTGTAAAGTTCATTTGTTCGGAAATATATCGCTGATTTATTATGAAACATCCACGCAATATCTTTTTCATGTACATGCTCACTTATCTTAATTGCGTGCCGTAAGTCTAGAAGAGCTAAAATATTTTCACAAATAAAGATTGCATCTCAACCATCTATCAGATGAACCATTCAAATGATTTCACACTCAAGCAGAGCAAAATTATAACTGCCGTTTGAAAAGTGAACTGAAATCCCAAATAAAGGTATTCTTAAAATAGCAGCTGGATGAAGCAGTGCAACGCTGAACCATTAAATACTAATGTAATCTACACGAAACATTAATCTCCCGCGCTGAACGGGAATTTAGAAAAAAAATTAAAATAAGAAAAGTGGGTGAAACCTGGAAGTAGCGGGCGTACAACCGGGAGAGCGGCAGTCCGTATCCGTAGCCAGCCTGACAAGAATGCATACTAGTTTCGACCTCACACACTGATTTCAAGTCACGAAAAGGCACCTGAAAGTGGTGCCTCGAAATTCAGATTTGGATTGTGGACCTCAAGATAATCTCGAACATCACTCACCAGCGGGGCTTGGGTGCCGTCGCGAGGAGGAGGAGGGGCTGTCGAGTACCTGAGAGATGATACATTATTCATTATAATATTATACATAATAAAGTATAATCCAATTTCTCAAAATTTAAAAAAAAAACATTCACGCATGATACGCAAAAAAAATAATTTTTTGTTAAATACATTGTTCGACGAAGACAATGAAATCGCTGAGTATCGACGGCTACAGCTAAGTGGACGCGGTGAAACGGTAAACTCACATGTAGTTGAAGAGTCGCTCGAGGATCGTCCGAGAGACGCCGCCGCCTCTGTCGCAGATCTGAATACGTTTTTGTTGAAATAACAAATAACAAAATAATTTAGTTCTAAATTAGTATGATCTGAAATTATATAACACAAAATGAGGATTTTTCTGTCTACCAAGGTATGTGATTATCAGGAGACCAGCAAGCAAGCCATCAAGCTGCAATCAACCTCCAACAACTACTAACCTTGATACTCAAATCCTCCGAGCCCTTCACGACGTACACCTGGAATGCAGAAAGGGATAACTTGTTAGCATTCTATGGTCGGAGAGTCGATCGTCACTTGCAAAACATGCGTCACGAGATATTACAAAGTGCCTGGAACGCTAAATCGCTATGATGTTTGGGACTCAAAACAAAAATTCACAAAACTTCCATGAACAATCAATAATTGTCACTTTCTATGCTTTTATATAATCAATATTCTCAGGCAATAAATATATGCTCACCTTGATATCAGGCGGATCGTCGTCGACGCCGTGGAACTCGAGCGTGGCGCGCATCGCATTCTGAAATTACCGTAAATATTTTTATTGTTCTCCAAGTACTGTCAACACGAAAGCGAACTAAGCCCCCACCATCCCACTTATCCCAACACCATGGAACACGAGAGTGGCAAGTTTCAATTTATTTTTCGAAACTCGAGAAACCTCATATTGATGATCTTTTTTTAGTAACTTTAAAGGTATATGCAGAAGAGTGATCATAGATCAGCATCTACAATAACTATCAAAGACCAAAGATCGCACCTTGAACAGCTCGAACATGATGTGGTAGAGGTGAGAGGGCACGGCGACAATGTTGATCGGCTGACCCTGTCATATGAGAAATTTATCGTTTACAATTTATTGAAAGCTTGTGATTGCCAAAATTAAATCTAGTCCTCTCCAAATTATTTATCATTCCCATTAGTATTAGCTTCACATAAACAAGTTGATTTTGTGCTTCTTCTAGTTCTAAAGTCTGCACGATATTGCGAATTTACAGTCGTAAGAAGATATCCGATGTCAACTAGCAATAATACACCAATCGTCTTTGCAGCTGCACGTATGCTACAGCGTCAGCGATTCGTTGTCGACCTTGATTGTTACTTGATGTTTCGCTTGTAGGGATATAAAAATAATTTTTAAAAATGAGACTGTTCCCACCTTGTCGACCATGTTGTGCATCTCCAACTTCATCATCGGCGACGTCAGGTAGTAGCGGTCGCACAGGAACCTGAAGAAATTATTGATTTCGCTTTTTTGCCTAGGGGAAAGCAGAAAGATCACCTACAAGTCGTACAGAAGAACCTGATCATCGCTTTTCAGAAAATGCATATAATATAGTAATCACACTTTTGAAGACCGGGAATCAGGGTTACTTCCGATTTTTGAAAATTCCGTAAACCCACTTTGCATTCTCAAAGGCGTCCAGGACGACACTCTCTACGTCACACGCCGGGTCGATGCAGCCAACGTGTCTGAAACAGGGAATATTGATTTATTTTCGATCGAAATATGGAAACACAGCTGATTCAAAATATAAATAAACAAACTCTGAAGCGACTCTCTGAAGGAATGAACGAGCTAAATCAACGAATGAACGCACACCATAACTGATGTAGTGCCCCCTGTCCTAGAATTAGTATTGAAAACACTTCAATTTGTTTGGAATGAATGAAGAGTAGCGCTAACTCTTGCTCATCATGCACATCAATAATCCTTAGTTTTTGTTTCAGTTGTTATTTTCAATAAAATTATAATGAACAGGAATGCAAATTTATGAAAAAATACTGTGTACAAATACTGAACACGCACAACACATCATTACACTGTCCGATCAAACCTCCAGAACGAGGGCAGGAACGAGATAGTGTGTGGGAATGAGAGGAACTCTCATTTTCCCGCACTATTTCGAAGCTGACCCCATTCTGGCGTCTTGAAGAAAGTGGAAACATGCATGAATATGGCTCGGAGATATCTCACCGTTCTCTATGCAGCGCACTGCGGCAAGATCTCAACAATACCTGTTGTTCTTGTTGGCAACGTTATTTTTATCCCTCCTATTTTGTGGATATTCCACCAACAACATTATTATGCTACAAATAATTATATCGAGAATGCTTCTAGCTACAGTAAATATGTGCTTACATATAGGACATGCAAGATCGGTGCACCTGGATATTACCCCTGAGATAACCGATCACGATTATAAGTGTGTCTCGTTAAAACAACGAGGAAAAAAATCAGTTCAACTAAAATATTAATGTATAGAGTTTTTTGTTGCATTTCCCTACATTTCTGTACTATTATTGTTATTAATTTATTTTTTTCGACTATGAAGCTACTATGAAGACTATGAAGTTGATATTCGATTGATATTGAAGAAGAGCGAACATTGTGACATACAAGGCGACCGTGCATCTTCGAAGCGCCTTGGTCTTCCGCACACTGACCATCGTATAGTGCGTACGATAAAGTACAAATCAACAAAGTGCGATTCTACTCAGCTAAAATTTAGTGTGTACAAGACAACACTTATTCCAATCCATTACACTGTGATGGTATCCATTTTCCCTTAAACTTTGAGTCGACGATCAACCATCTTTAATACCGCAACAAAACCGAGCGCCGTTAAAACTCCAACTCCCACTAAAACCCGCAACTCCCGTTCACCGTATATCTGTCAAGTATCATAACTCCAGTCATTCCTCGATCAGCCATCTATTCACCGTAATCTCCTCACCTCGGACTCTCCGGCAGGACGTTGCCGAACACGACGAGGTGCTGGTTCTGCAGCATTCGAATCGAGATTCGATTGATGTAGAAGCGATCGAGGAAGTATTGGATGCCCCTGCATCGAAAAGCTAAATAGAGGGATACTGTAGTTACAATCGATAATCACCTTCCCAGCACTCGCATCCAACAATACTTGCAGTAAGGCCGTCGTACCCCCTTTCCAGTCAAATGAGATTAGATCTCTTCACCCCATCTGCGTACAAATAGACATCCTCCTACCGTACTCCTGCCCACAACAGCGTGACACCGTACTCCCCTCTCCCCTACCGTACCTCTCGGACGCGATATCGACTCCGTCCGACTCTCTCAGCTCGATGAGTCCCTCTGCCATCGTCTCGACGACGTGCGCGTGACGCTTCAGAATCACTTGCAGCTGGTCGTTGAACCTGCAATTTCGTTATTTTCTTGTTATAATTCATTATCAATATTATTTTCTTCGAAAATCAAATATTTTTACTGAATTGTTTTATTGTTGGCATTTTAATAAAAACAAGTTTAATTATCCAAATCACTCAACGTAGATCCATCGCAATCTTAAAATGCGCGTGAAACCCCGTATCGCCATGAAGCATCACACGTATTCACCAGCCTCATTCTCCTTATCCCGTCCGCAATCTCGGCTAAGCTTCCCGAAATCCGCCGCAGGCTTTTCCCATTTGGAGAAGACGTTACGCATCGTTAATCGAACACGATTGGGGATTCACCCGCCGCCCATAATCGTAATTATACAACACAGTAATTACTCCTTTTTTTTCAAATTCAGCCAGCCTACAATTAAGAATAGCAAAGAGAGAAAAGGATGGGCTGTTGCCCTCCGTTTCTAATTAAAAGCTCCGAACCACAAAGATCACTGTTCACCCTTCTGCCTTTTTCTCCATTACACAGCGCATCATTCTCATCTCTCTCAGGGGGTTTTGAGAATCAACCACTACTATTACATATTTAAAAATGATGTGATAAAACAAAATGTTATTTCCTGTGTTTGCCGAAGTGCATACAAATGAAAGGGTGCTCGACGTGCTTGTTTGGTAAACAACGCGGAAGTTCGTGTTTTGACTTTTTGGTATGATCGTGTCATTATATAAATGTAATACATGATAACTTGTCTAATCTCACGTATCACGTCAACAGACATCCCACCCTACGCCACCCCCATCATACGCCACGCGCGAAATAGTGCGCAATTTGGCGACCGTCACCCCAGACACAACAGGCACTATCGTCAAAATAACCCCCACTCTTCTTTCTCACTCTCTCACAAACAGAGAGGGTTAGTCCTTCCTTCCCCTCCTTTTCTCTTTACCCCTTCCCTTTCCTCTTTTTTTCTGTCACGCGTCAACTCCATTCTCAGGCAACCCCTCAGAAAGGCGTAAACAAGTAGAAACTACAATCAACCGCGCGGGACCCATATCGTCATTGGACTACGGTAGTACCCAGATCGATTTCCGGAGCAGACTACAGCGACCCCTGGGTTGCAAAGCGTGACTATACGCTACTGCCATACTACACCAATATCAATACTGTTTTTTTTTGTCTACTGCATCCACTACCATAACCCGCCAGATCAATATCGTAATCAGACTACCGTATCAATACCGTAATCCACTCACCCGTCCACCTTGTCCTGCGACGCGGGCACGTCCTCAAACTTGATGAGGTCCTCGAACGACTCGCAGTACCAGCCCGACACCATCTTCGAGCTGGGCATCTGGAGCAGCTTGGGCGGCAGCAGCGAGATCTCCTGTATTTATCGACTGATCATCGATTGGAGAGGGAATACTTGGTTATGTTCATATTTTGGATACGTTTAATAAGAGTTCTGAATCAGAGCAATGGTAATGAAGGGGTTAGATCAATTTTTGATCTAGTACCTTCATTACCACGGCTCTGATTCAGCACTCTTACTATACTGATTAATTATCGATCGGTTATCGCTAGTTTCCCGCCCTTCCGGTCCTCTGTACCCCCTCCTGATCACATGCCCGGTTCCTTCTTTCATATCTCTTATCAGCTTCACTCGCCACGTGTGGTGACAAAGTCCGCGCATACCCTGGTCACTCATCAGAGAAGCTTGGACTATTGATTGATCGGCGGCGCGGCGCCGGGAAAAGGCGGCAAAATACCGAGGTCAACGCGTATTTGTGTGGGTCGATTCGATTCGAGGGAGAGGGTGCTTTTTGTGTGTGTTCCAAGTAGTTAGTCGTTCGTGGTAAACATGGTTGTGCCTCTCTAACTACAACTCTCAACCGACACCGGCACGATTCCCGTTTCAGTGAACATTCAAACTCCCCGCGTCTCTCGTCCCCTAAAGTCCGCCAGTCCTTTGATATCAACGTGTTGCTTCCTAGTCGGAGAGGGGAAGGTCGATGACGAGGGGAGGCAAAGAACAAGGAGCACGAACAGCTGTCAAGTGCGAAACCACCCGTTTCGAAATGTGAATCATCGATTCGCTAGCATTACTAAACAGTTATCCACAGCGCCAGGGGGGACTAGCGTAAACAACACATTTCCACATTGCCAAGACGCAACATTTATGTGGCGACTGAGTCAGAAAACAACCATGATTCGCTTCAGAAATTGAAAACGTCGTGTTTTAGAAAAACAACTTACGATTTTAGGCTCACCTGCATTATGTTAGCCAGTCGAACGAGCAGCTCCTTGCGCAGAAACTGGAAGGACGAGGTGGCCGTGCCGTTTCTGCAATGACATCAATCGATATTACCCTAGAATCAACCGATAATCGTCAACGTTCGCATGAAAATCAATCGATAGTACCTGCCAAAGTCGAGGTACTGCTGGATGGAGAGGGAGGAGGGCTGGAACTGCGAGTAGTGATCCAGCTTCTTCGCCACAGTACCCACGAAGGGCCCGAGCGACCGGCGCGTCGCGAACATTTCTGCAAAAGTCAATCGATCAATTACTAATCAATAAAGTGTTAATTTAAAAGTGTCCCGAATATGCGAGGGGTTAAAGTACACAAAGTCAAAGCGAGGGGAGGCGAGGGGTCAAAGTACTGATCACTTCTATTTCCGAATTCGACAAGGAACACGATAGTAGCAGCCAAAACAAATTCGGTGGAAGGGTTGAATGCGGAGCTAACTGAGAAGATCTTTAAACCTGATATGTCTCGAAATGTATTGCATCTAACTGAATTAGATTCGTCACAGTATCAAACTTGTTGCTGCCGACCAAATAGGGACGATAACAGGTAAAATTACAATGCGAAGGACACGCGGCGGAACGATATTCGAGTGTAGTCACGGTGTGGTGAGAGGGGGCCGCAATCTCTCTAACGTCGCCCATCACACACCCCGCCTCCTTTGGCTCACCGTCACGCGGCGGCAGGGGAACAGAGACAAAAATGTGCAATCGCAACAGTTTTCGGGGGCCGCATGCCGCATGGAACCAATTTGTGAGCGTGGAAAGGGAAAAGAGAAGGGTGCTGGAGTGTGGTGTTTATCGCTGTTGTTGTCTGCTCTTCTATCAGCGCTGGTCCTCCTCGCAATCACACTATACGACGACTGGATGAGAGAGGGGCGGGGAGCCCCCGGGCGTCTAAAGGAGTTTACAGCGGCCGGCCGGGCGGGGGATGAACGGAAGAAGGGAGAGAGGGGAAGAGTCGGGAGAAGTACGTGTGCGAGAGACGACCGAGCTTGAGATACGCAAGGGGAAGAGTGCGATAACGAAGAACCCTCTAGAGAGGGGATTCCCCTTCTCTTTCTCTGGCCATCTCTCACAGGAATAGTCGTTGTCCCGAGAGAAGGGGCAAATGATGAGTGACGTTGTTAGACCTTGCTGAGACCACGGGGCGGGTCAGAATGATGCAAGGCAGATGGGCGAGGTGCCGGAAGCGGAGACGAATAAATTTGAGAAAATGGGGGCGGAGCTAAAATTCATTTCAATCCTGGTAAGCGCAGGAAAGCTCTTACAATTAAAACAGCTAAAAATGAAATATAATAATATTTAAATAGTTTTTATGACATGTATAGATTTCGCCAACATAAAAACAAGTAATTATAAAATGAAATTAATCCTTAAAAAGGGCTTGAGAAAAGTATAGACTTACGCTGTTTAGAGACGTTGGAATCGACTATGCCCCGTCCACATGGAGAGGACTGAATTTTGCATGGTTGTTTCGACGCTTTTAAAGCGTGTTTCCAACTTCGTTTTAGCATTTTATTTTAAATTAAACCTTCCGATTTCGAATATACTATCATCCCACTATAATTGTAATCGATAGCGCTCGTTATAGCTCCGTTTACCTTGTTTTCTCTTCGTCTTGTGTTTTATTTAACTTCTTTGGCATAGCCGATCTATTATTAGGCGTTTAATATGCCCACCTCCGTTGCGCATTATCACAATCAAAGGGACTTCTTGGGTACCCTTCTCTGACTTTGATCCGCTCTCTCTATTTGAAGTTTTCTATCTTTCATACCTCCTTCTGTCCCTTTTTTCTTCCATCGGAAACCTTTTTTCTGTTCTTAGTGCTCCGCTTCTTCACCTCCAGCGTGTCATTTCACACGTTGTATATTGAATCGGCTAGAACATCTGGAATCGACCCACTTCCTCATTGGTGAATGGCACCCTTTTGCTCTTGACGGTTCGTGATCGCCTACTGACACGCACGAGCGTCTGTCAATCTCTTCCCTCCCAACCATTCTTTCCTCTCTTCTCTCTCTCACTCTCTCTCTCTCTCCCCCTCTTTGTCGTCATCCGGAAACAGACGCATTCAGCCTCCCCCAGACAGCAGTAGACTGTACCTGTAGTATGTGTCATAGTAACGGATTAGCAGGGAAAACTCCCAGACAATATTCATGGTGGGCCACCCGTCCCATTTGCATGTTATTTCCGCACTGTCTGCCTTCACTTGCATAGCCTCCCCAGGAAGCTGTTTTCCGAACATCAGTTTCGTTCGAATGACACCTGTCATTCCACATTTCTCCCCTATTCGTTTCTTGACTGGTCAGTTCCGCTATAATATAGCCCCACTCCTTCTCCCCACTCTGCCATTCGCTCCGGTTCAATAGAAATTCAGCTTCTTTTCTCCCGATCGCTTTCGAGCTGTAATTATGCTACATGTAAGGATGCGCGGCCGGGTGCGAGCGCGAAACTGCCCCGATGCCTGCTTTCATTCAACAACAATTCCACTTTTCGCGCGTTCTTCAATGGGCACTCGATTCCCTCCTTGCGTAACACGTTCAGATTTACTATGTGCTTGTAAATCGGTTCGCATATTTGGGTCAAGGAATGTTCTGGGAATTCCTAACTTATTTCTTGTCCGATTGTGATTTGAACTGGTGACCATGCTTCTGGTTTGAGACGCTCATATTTCTACATTTATCGATGGGGCGAAAGTTGGTTTGCCTGCTGCTGAGGGTCACTCTCGATTTCATCGCTATTTCGATCGCGAGATTCATCTATCTCTCAATCCATTCCCATCCCCCCTTCATTCTCACTTCTTACCATCGATATCTCGATCAGAGACGAGCTCTCTGTTCAATCTATTTTACGGTTTTTTGCTGGACTCTAGTGCTAAAGCCCGGCTCTGATCAGGATTTTCCTAAATTCGTTTTTTGCCACGCTATTGACTGAACTGACCCTGACTGTAACTGCGTTTAATTGTCTAGTGATAACGTAATTCTGTGGCTAAATGGTGTTGCGTGGGCGCCGACAACGATGTTTCCATGTAACAGTCTGTGATCAGACTCGGGAATGACGAGCGAATTTTGAGAGTGATCTCGTATCCCGCTAGTTTATGTTGTGTCAGCTGGCTGAAAGGCTGTGAGGCTGAAAGTTGAGCTAAAGAGTAAGGGAGGAGTCGAGAGTGAGAGGAAGAACGAGAGAGAGAGAATGAAAGGAAGAAGGAAGGCTAACCTGTGGGTGTTTGCTGTATGTGTGTGTTAGCGGTTGCCACATGCTTACAACTTGTACCTTACTCTTTTCAATAGGGTGTCTTGAGGTGCTTCCTTATTGTTTCTCGCACTTTTAGCGCATAATCACGAAACACTTTCGGAAAGATTTCTCATTTTATCCCACTCACTCATGCCCCACCCCTTCCCCCCCTGGAGCTTTGAATGGGCGTGTGTAATTCTCTATCACATCATGACCTGTTTTCTCTCGATTCCTAAGGACGAGAGGAGGTTAATTGACCGGAAGGTCTCGTGTGTTTTCGCCACTTTACTTCGTTCTTCCTCCTCTCCCCCAGTCATTTACACACTTTCTCCTCTTCTCATGTGCATTTGGCAGTGTCCACATGGTGCCAAAGCTACCTAAAAGGGCCAGAGCCAGAGAGTGTGCAAAAATGAGAGAGTACATCTCGACTTTGCACACTCTCTTACATCTGTAGCTCTGGAAATATGTGTTTTCCTCTTCTTATATGCATCTGACAGTGTCATTCGAAAGCCGATTTGCTCCATTCATGCACACATTTAGTGCGTTTGGTGTAAGCCGATCATGTCTGGGTCCTTGATTTCGAGAGTTGGCTATGCCATCGGTGTGAATGACTTTCAAGTGAATAGCGAATGTTGATGCGTTTGAGAGAGCGGGGCGAGGGGATATAGTACGTGTGTGGAAAACAAATCTCATGAGAAGAGGAGAAGAAGAAGTATTGAGTGACGAGTTGTTTGGACCGGTAGAAGAGAGGGGGTTTGAGCGGCTTTCCTCTACTTTTCCTGCTGTTGGCATGTCTGATGATCCGAATAATGAGGGAGAGTGAAAGGAAGGTAGATCAAGGAGTAGGGGAATCGTTTGGGGGTAACTCGTACCCAAAGCAGTAGCACTCACTAAGAAATAACTCTAATCGCGATATGCCCAGAGCGAGAGTTTGAAATTTGTGCGCAATTGAGTCTTCTTATCGTGCAATCTGCCGCAAATTGGACTTTCAAACTCTCGCTGTGGGCATATGTAGTTTCAGATTACTAGAATTTTTTTCTTTGCGCGTAAAGTGCGAAAAGTGAGACCATTTCCATCGCTCTTGCTATCCTTCTTCCTAGAGAGGCTTCGAATCTAAAAAAACTATATAGTTCGAAGAAACAAAATAATCGTCCGAAATTATCACTAATTATTTCTTTGAAAATGTCTATCATGATCTCATAATTTCGCACGTCAATCGGTCCTCCTATTGAATGTGACCCGGTTCATCTTATGATATGTGCTTTCAGAAACGTTGTACCACCAGGTGTTCGAATTTTTCTTGCGCGTGTATGCTTTATGTGTTTTTGCCCGAGGTCTGCGCGCTGTGCACTTGAAGTGTGCATTCACCCTACCATTTAGCCCCGCCGCAGCTCACTTAATGCTAGACGGGCGATCCTTGTTCCACCTATCACACCCTGCCTTGACACACACTCTGTCTTGAGTTGTCACTGCGTCATGGCCATGAATAATCGATCGATCGCCTACAGTAATCAGCTCAATCACGCTGTTTCGAGTAGGTTTTTCTCGAGTTTCTAGTGGCGATTGACTCATTCCCTGTCCTCTGCAAGTACGCCGTAACCCAGTAGAGAGTGTTCGACAACAGTACACGTTGATTTCCCTTTCCACGCGTCTCTCTCATAGTCAGTGAGAAACTCCCACTGTTCCCTTCGATAATCCCTATAGCGCCGTCTCCATAGATGAAAGACTGGCTCCACCCCGCACCCCAATCGTCAAAATGTCTAGCCTATCGCTGATCCGATGTTTGATCATACCGTTGAACTATCAGGTTAAAATATATTTATGTGCATGCTCCTGCCCCGTTGTCAGCGCCTCAATTCCAACTCCTCGCCCCCCCCCCCTTCTCTCTATCGCCCATTGTTCATTCACATGAATGTTCTCACCCTCACTCTCCCGCTTTTTGCCTGCCCAAAGGGTCAAGAAAGGCGCTGAGACACTCGCTTTCATATCAGATTGTTCTTGACTACCTTCTCCTCTTTCTTGCCGCGTGGCATTGCCCACGTCACTTTTCCGTGCGGGCACCGCGCTTTTAAGTACTTATGCTGGCAGGATTACTGTAATTCCCGGTCTGCTCAGTTGTCGATCGATATCCCAATACCATGGACACTGCTCGACTTTCTGCTAAAGCTGTTTACGTTAGGGGTCAGCGGGCCCCAATTTATAACAGATGTGCGAGAAGAGGGGGAAGTGGCTGTTTTTTCCCTTTTCTTTTTTTTCTGGAGCCTCGACTTCATGCATTTGAATAGTAGATCGCAGCTTGAAACTGCTTATTGATTCATGCGCGTTAAGAAGTTATTCGTTAGCGAGTAATGTTCAGACTCGCCTCATTATGCATGTTCTCTCACCGATCAGACAGCGCAAGAGAGTTTGCAGAATTGGAAGGGTCAGACCATTACTCTCGTGAACCCCCATAGGTCAAAAGGTACGTAAAAAACGACGGAGCCAACCCACATTTTGACATTTTCAAAGCCAATTTTTGAAGAATCCAACCCACATTTTTGATTTTGAGAAAAAAAATTGAAAAACCAACCAACATTTTCAGGGTTTCATGCCTTTTTTTTGAAAACTCAACCCAAATTTTCGGCTTTCCCCAACGCACCCTTTTGACCTATGGAACCCCCATATCAGTTAGTAGAGGAAGTTGAGGGAGAGACAGATTGATGATCGGGGTACACACATACGCAGTTTAACTGTACCATTTATTGCAAGGTTCTTGATGTTTGATAGGTGGATAGTCCTGGGTGCACATTAGTGATTTGTGGCTTGATGTTTTAGAAAATTTCAAATAGCGGACCTCGGAATTTTATGTAAACATCGCAACAGGTTTAAGATGCGAACCGCCACTGTGGAATTTTCTGCCACTCATAGGTCAAAAGGTACGTAAAAAAACTACGAAGCCAACCCACATTTTGGCATTTTAAAGCCAATTTTTGAAAAAATCAAACCCACAGTTTTGGATTTTCAGAAAAAAATTGAAGAATCAGCTCACATTTATAGTGTTTCATGCCCATTTTTGAAAAAAACACAACCCACTTTTTCGACTTTCCCTAACGCACCCTTTTGACCTATGCTGCCACTGTTGCGTGCCCCCCTTCGATATCGAAATTTGGTGCGCATATTTTTTCGAAAGTGATAGATCAATCAACCCTGCAACCTCCCGTATATTTCCCCCTTTTTCAAGAAACGAAGCGATAAAGCGCCGGGTTTGCACAACTGCTCACGCCTTTTGCTATCTTTTTCACGCAAAATTTTAAGTTCCATTTGTGCCACATGGATCGAATCCCTCTTCTTCGTCTCGGCTAGTTGGTTCAGTTGTCGCGGTGAATTGAACTGTTCGAAATCTCTTTCACTTTCCGCTTCTCTCTCTCTCTTTTTTCTCTCTCCTCCCTCTGTCTCATAGCTTCTCACACCTTCCACACCCCATTGCTCACCCTGTCGATTATCTCCCCTTCTTCTTCTTCTACAAACTGTGCCCCTCTCCCTGCTCGGGTCTCTCTCTCTCTCTCCCTGCTCGGTTCTATCTCAATGTGTATATCTATTCCATCTATGTATGTGTGCAGTAGCATTGTTCGTTTGTTTCGCGCCAGGCTCCAACAACAGACAGATTAGTGCACGGACAAGGGAGAGAGTGGTGGTATTCTAGGGGGAGGCGAAATCATCAGTCGAAAAAACGTACCCCTTTCTGAGAATTTTTATATTTATCGAGTTATAATAACTCTATAAATATGTTATTATCAGAAAGGGGTATCCGAAAACGATGAATTACGATGAATCCCATATTTAATCTTTCTCATGCCTAATTTTCAACAAAAAAACACTACCCATAATTTGACTTTTTCGTGCCTGCCATTTTAATCAATGGGCGAAATGGATGAACTTTCCCCCAGATCAACAATCCCCCGTTGATTCAGTCGAATTCTGTTGCCCGTGTAGTTTCGGGGGATTACAACATTTTCTATAGAATATAGTGCACCGTTAAAGTTTACGAGAACAGAGCGGCTTATCGATTGATTGTTGGTGGTACCGTACTATCCGTTAATCTTGTCGGGACCGCGCCCCTGGCAGAACGTGGCACGGCATGGTATCTTATCAACACTATCAATTTTGGTGTGTCGAGTGGAAGAGTGTTAGAGGGAGAAGAGAGGAATAGGGGTACAATGGACAGTGAGAGTGGGGAGGAGAGAGGAGGGTAGAAGTGTTGGCATACTGGGCACGGTTTGACAATAATATCGATGCGACCACTATATCGTCATAGATACTGCGCGGTTTCGGCCTTAGTATAGTGGAACGAAAATGCAGGTGACTATTAGCAACCGCTTATTGTTAAAGTAGCGGGGTGATTGGTGTTACAGAAGCAAGTCTAGTAAGAGTGTTGGCGGATTGGACTAATCCACGGCTCAACCCAAAAATATGCTCGAATGTGTTGCTCATCACATGTTCTCTTACCATCCTTATCTCCCCCCCCCCCCCCCCCCCCGCATACAAACATTTCATCCCCATGCTCGCATAGTGCGCGGCGCGCGCAAGTAAAAGAGAGAGATGCTAGTCTTACTCTTTTCCTCTCTTCACCTCTCTCTCCCCTCTTCTTTTCCTTCCCGGTCTCTCTCTCTCCTCCATTCCAAGTGCGTTGTCCTTGATTAGACTGAGATTTCGAATGTGGTTGGAATCGAGGCGCGCCATCAAACCCGGATTTACTCTTTTGCGCCAAATGCCTCGCACTTCTTTGCGCCCTTGTAGTCAATGACTACTCACAGGGAAGTATGTCTAGGAACCCATAGGTCTAAGCTGGAGAGCGACTACTTTCAAAGTCTATATGCATTGCTCCCCTGCGCCTGTTATTCTTTGAAGTCGTGGCTGGCCATCTTGCAATTAGACTTATCGAATCGTAGGCTTATTTTCCCCTTGAGTAGTAGGAGGAAACTGTCATCGCCATTTCTTCACGTGCTCGATCTCGCGTGCTTGCTTATTCACATGAACGAGTATATGATATGAAGGGAGGAGGGAGGTTATCGATTGATCCCTCTGTTTGCCATGTTTTAACCATGTGTGTTTGGATCAGACGCATCATCTTTCGACCCTCCAGCTACAATCCTTGCCCATCCATGAATTGATTGTCCCAATTGTCACGGTGCACCGCTAATTTTGCGAAGTGTAAATTGAGCATGATTCAGATGTTGTTCGCCCTGTAGCTAAGGACTAGAAAGGAAAGGAGAAAGAAACTATTGCATGCGTTGCCTTTAATGGAGTGTATTTATTGTTGGCCCGTGCGCATTTCGAGCATTATTTCTGCTTTTCCCCTCTTCTCTATGCTCTTTTTCTTCTTCTTACCTCCGATTGCATGCTAATGCCCCCTTTATCGCATCATGTGTTCGTTGATGCGCCTGGTGATTGCTCGCTTCAACTAGTAAGTATAAACTATCTTGTGAACACCCTTCCCTCCTCTTTGTATCAATTACAAGTAGGAAGTATGAGAGGAAAAGTTGCCGCTTGCTGACACGTGGCATGACGTCATGTCCGCTGATAGCAGAGTGCATGAGTGTTGCCTAGGGATGACGAAATGTGGACATGGTCTCTGACGCGACGATTGTTATCTCGTTATCCTGAGACATTTCCAGCGATATCTGATTGCGAATGCACATTGTCTGTGTGTAGAGTGCCATTCTGACACGCCTTTTCTCCCACTCATGAAATGCTTATCCACCGTGTTGTTGATGAGTTATCAATCGATTTGCAACCGAATCATTATCACAGTATCTTTCTGCTTGCCCGATTCGTGTTTCATTGATTGGATTTGTTTCATTCATCTCTAATCTGTATGAATGTCCAGATGTCCCGGTGAAGCGCTATCTGGCACGGGCTAAGACGTACGTACTAGAGGTGAGTACTAATAATAATATAATTATCGATGTATGTACTAATGTGTTAGGCTAAAATGTTAGGCTAAAAGCAAATACTGCAAACGCGAAATACGGTAGCGAAAGGATTACGGTAGCCATGAAAATGACGATATTCCCTTTTGTTGACTCAGTCAAAGGCAAGTTGTGTTTGTTGTTATTCCGTGCCACGTCTCATATTTTAGGGGGCGAGGGGGGGAATCGTGCCTGTAATCTGATCTTACTTTTTAATTATTGATTTTTAGTCAATAATCAATCGATATTCTTCAGATCAGTCTCCTCATTTTATATCCCCTCCCCTCCTCTCTCTTCACTGTCTGCTATGGGCGGCTGGCCGCGCATGTCGCCCGCCCTCTACGTGGCAATTGGCGTGCTCAGTGAGTGAAGACCTACCAGTTATCGATTGAATTATTGAAGCGAAATAATTTAAAAATGAATAGGTTGTTTTTTCTCAAAATTATTTCGAACAAATTGAGCCCTGCTTGTATTTCAGCTATCTGAACAGCATGGGAAACACGTAGTCGCCTAGTTGTTAATTTGAAAAAAAGAGGATAATCTATCATTATTCCTGGGGTTATGTCATTGATTGCATCATCACTACGCAATAATAAACTTCTTTTTTTCCAGTCGGCATCGTCATCTCCCTCTACCTGCAGCCGCCGTCGGGCGGCTACGGCTCGGTGGCGGAGCTGGTCGTCTTCCCCGCCGCCGGAACCAGCGACAAGTGGGTTTCAGCTTTTGTTGAATACTCCATGACAATGCTGGTGCAGTTCAGTATCGTTCCGTTTGAACAAAGTACAGTGGATTATACGAAACAAGGGGATATTGCGTTTGCTTCCGAATTATCTTTGATGGACACTATTGTGAGCAAGTGACAAGTGGGTTTCAGCTTGCTTTTCAAACAATTTACCATGGGTGTGTATTTGATTATGGTCTGTTTTCGCTTCAAATTCCGATTCTGATGGTAATTATTTTGTGCAGAACAGTGACAAGCGTGTTTCAGAATGCTTTGAAACCTTTTGATAAGACAATCAAAAAAAATGATTGTCTTATTGATGAACACTCCTTTTCGTCTTATTTTAAAATTTTGTGTGCAAAGGCAAAGCCATAAGTCCGCGCAAACGATTAGTGTTTTGACACTGTATGTGCGTATCCATGGGGGGTGCATTATATCGGGGCTCTGTTTGTTTAAGACAATGATGGCTGGAGGAGGTGAGAGATGTAGGAGAAGGGGGGGGGAGAGATAGAAGGAAGAGGAGGTGAAACAGAGATCGAACTGAGTCTGACTCTGATGACCTCCCTTACAACGAGCACTTGCTAGCCCATTGTTTAGGAGAGATACTTATCAGTGTAGTTAGCAGAGCAAGAGAGCACAATGTGCGAACTACGAAAATGCACTATTTTGAGTCGTAAAAAAGAGTATAAATATCGGTGTGGAATCTTGGTGAATTACAGTTTCGCGGGCTGTATTAGTTAACGAGGAATTACTGTGAAATAATTGCTTTGGGTCTCGTGTGCTATAACGAAATAAACAAAGACACAACATTCAAAATTGGCGTGCGTCCAACCTCGAGTTGCGACCATTTCCGCGTTTCGAAATTTAATTTGATGCTGTTTTCATTAAATTATGTGGATATTTCGCTCTTTTCTATGTCAAATCGGGCCATCACATGTTCCCATGACAGTTGGTGCGGATGTGCCGTGTATCTATGGGAGAAAGAGAGAGAGAGAGAGAGAAGGAAATGATAGATCCGCAGGCATTGTGAAACGGGATTTCATCGTCAGCACTAGGGTCTTGGGATCTGGGAAGACATGATTCTGGTACGGAGTAAGAATGGCTATTTTCAAATGATAAAAATATTGAATCAATAGTCTCATTACTAAAAAAATATTAATAATAATATTTAAATATAATAATAATTAAATATATTAATTGCAGAATTCGTGCGAGTCGAACGTCGGACGACGACCATCAACACGGCGGAGACGCTCATGCTGATGAGGTGAGATCCGAAGATAATATTGATTTTATAAGAGCATCGGATCTTGTGAAAGTTGCAAATTGTTTAAATATTCTCGTCATAAGTCTTTGTAAAACAGTCCAAGTAGAGTAAATGTTTCAAGCATATTTCCTACATTTTCATTACGCTATTGTTTGACCTGCGGAAAGTCCGGAATCAATGAGGCCAGTCGCGAAAACGTATATGTTTTGGATGGGGCCGGAAATCACCGGGGAATTTTCTTAAATATTTATTCTTTGATCCCGGGATTTAATTGCATTTAATTCGCAAGTTGTCGAAATAGTCTTGCCATTTGTCAGCATGCAATTATAGAAATATTCATTTGGTATTGTGCCTAATTCTTTTTGACCTGCAAAATCACCGGAATCAATTGAGGATAGTCGCGAAAGCATACACGTTATTGATGCGGGCGCAAATCACCGGGTTCAGTTTCTTTTCAAATAAAATCAATATTATTTGTTCAGGAAGTTGACGATGCAGAGGCGCCCGCGCAGGCATTCGAGTTCCACGGCAACGGCAGCAACCACCACCATGAGGGTGAGTAGGAGGGGATTATTGATTGATGCCCATCAATCAATAATTGAAACATACTTGATTACACTTTTACCAAAATGAATTGTTGTGGAGTAAATATGCCAAAAAGGGAACCCGATGGTTCTGTGTTGCATCGATAATGCAAGTAGTTCATTATTCTGTGAACGATATTCAGATGCAACCAAAATTAATATATAAAAATAAAGGTAGCCATAGACAAATAGGTAAATATGGGTCGATTATCAAGGGGAAATGTAAACTGTATTGAAACTGTATAGATTCGCCAGTGTCAAATGAATGCGCTGGAACAGTAGATCAACTGATTTGGAAAATAAATGGCTGCAATATTCACTTTGGCAGACGAGGATCGGCTGGCGCGCGAGATCTCTGGCAAAGTGCGCATCTTCTGCTGGATTCTAACGGGCAAGCAGAACCACGAGAACAGAGCGCAGCACGTGAAGGCCACGTGGGCAAAGAGGTGAGTGGGGGGAGAGGGGATACGGTAGCAAGTTGGTATGTTTGGAGGAAATTAGGAATTGAGGAGATGTTATGGAACATTTCGGGATATCGGTAATGGTAGAAGTTACTTCCCGATTTCGATCTGGGCTATCTATAATTTCGAGATATCGGGAATAAATAAGTAATTGTAAGTACGATGAACAATCAAGGTTGAATGCACTCGTTCGCGTAAAATGAGTGCGCTGGAAGTTCCAGCCTGGAACATGTATTAAACTTGTTTGACAAATAAAGTAAAGGCGATATTTCAGGTGCAACCAATTCGTCTTCATGTCTTCCGCTGAGGATCCCTCCCTGCCATCGATCGATCTCAAGATTCCCGAGGTGAGTACCGTACTCTTTTTGTATACGGTTGCCTACGGTAGTAGCTTGTTAGGCTGATTTCGCCGATGTTAAACGTCGATAAGTGAAATTGACAGTACTTACTTTCTTAGTTATTTAGTAGATCCATCTTCAACGGGCGGGGCCGCACATATATTTTTTTTAAATTTTTGTGAATCACGGTTCTTGCAATAGTTTCAAATTGACGGTACTGGGCCAGTGACGATCGATTTATATGCCGTATTTGCAGGGTCGCGACTACCTCTGGGCCAAGACCAAGGCCAGCTTCACGTGGCTGCACAAGCACCATCTGGTCAGTTATATTTTTGTGAGCACATGCTCGAGCAAATCGTTATACTTTCTACCCAGTGAATTCATGGGGATAGCGAAACCAGAATTTACCAGGGTACGATTTAAATATGATGAAAAAAAACAAGACGATTTTTGCAGGAAGACTTTGACTGGTTCCTCAAGGCGGACGATGACACGTACGTGATAGTGGAGAACCTGCGGTACATGCTGCTGCCCCACTCGCCCGGTTGGTGGTTTTGAGAAAAAATTATTTTTTTAAAAAATTATTGTAGAAGTCACTGATTACTGATTTGTCAAATACGATTTCATACTGTTTCAATCACCGATGAAATGGGGACCGTTCGCTCAAATTTTCCTTGTGTACACAGCCGTTAGGAAATTTTTAATTCAATTTGGAAAAAATCTCCATTTGCAGACGAGCCGATCTACTTTGGGTGCAAGTTCAAGCCGTTCACCAAGCAGGGCTACATGAGTGGCGGCGCCGGATACATTCTGTCCCGAACTGCACTCAAGAAGTGAGTCGGTGGATTTTAAAAAAAATTGTGACGGACTAGGCGAAAGCGGGTTGCATTGTGGACACAGATTAAATAGTTTCGTAATCGAATCTACCTTGTGTTCTCAAACCAGAGTCATCAGCTCTATCCGGCAGTTATTTCAATATGCTCCCAAAACTTTCATGTCTAAGCAATGTCAGTTTGGAACGGACAGCTTTCATGAAGAAGTCAGCATAAACCTCGACCTACCATGTTGTCGCAAAATGACGTATTCACACCGTTAGGGACCTACCTTGTCCTGGTAAACTATAAACCACGAACAGTCTGGTTTTAAATTGAAATATGGTCAACCATAGGCCACGAGTCTAATTTATGCACCAGTGCACTGAAAAAGTACCGATAAATAACTTTGCCACAAGGTAGGTTTCTCGGCTAACGGAACTATTTAGTCTGTGATTGTGGAATCATACTCATCATTCACGTTCCTTCGACAGTCGTGATTATTTGAATTAGTTGAACAGATATACGGACCCGAACCAGGCTGTGTGTGTATTGGGGTGGTTTGATTTTCTTTTCAAAACATTGAGAGGCTTTGAACAATTTCCAGATCTACACGTTTGATTTTTAGATTGGTCGAGGAGGCTATTCCCAACAAGAAGCTGTGCTCGCAGAATCACGGAGGTTTGTTGTTTCGTTCTTTGCTTAACCACTATTCTGGTTTTATTCATACGATACGATCTTGCTGATAAGTTCTGTTAACTCTATTGCATACTTCAAATATTTGAGTCGCTAGTACTCGTTACCGTAACTTCATTTCTTTCCGTATAGGAGCCGAGGACGCCGAGATGGGCAAGTGTCTGGAGAAGGTGGGCGTGCGGGCGGGCGACAGCAGAGACGCCGACGGCCACCATCGGTGAGAGGATTATCGATTAATTATGGGAGTACGGTCATATTTAGTTTACTGTAACTATGGCGTATCATAGAGAGAAACGCGGCGTCTAACGCGGTTTCGAACGCCGAATTAGCATAAATCTAAATGCCAAAATCAGATTCATGCCCTTCGTTCCCGAGCATCATCTCTCGCCCGGCCACATCGACCCCAAGTTCTGGTTCTGGCAGTACACCTACTACCCCATGGACCAGGTATACTTTAACCTTGGAATCCAAGGCTTGGATCATCAATCGATAGTTGGGAGAACGTTGTGCGCATACGGAAAGCTATTCGAATTAGTATGGCAATATCTATGTGCTACAAGTAATAATGTTCGCAATATAGTTCGCTCCCATAGCGCTATATTCATCAAATTAGATGACTTTTATATGCGATAATACTATAGAATATCGATCGATTACAGGGTCCGACGTGCTGCTCCGACTTTGCCGTTTCCTTCCACTACGTCAATGCGAATCTGATGTCAGTTTTAGCATTGTATTTGAGAAAGCCAGTGAATACAGTTGTAATCCTTTGCTTGATTTTATCCTACTATTGAAACGTTTTAGCTCCGGGTCGATTAAAACAATCCTTGGAAGTAGCGAGTTTCTTGGGTTTTTTTTTTCAAAATTTTTTTCCACTGAATGCCAGCTCTAGGTGCAATTCCATCAATCGATAATCCCCCTCTCTCGTCAGGTACGTCCTCGAGTACATGATCTACCATCTGCGGGCGTTCGGTGTCGATCGATCGCTGCCCGTTGAGAGGGGAAGGGTGCCGATGGAGGTAGCCATGGAAGAGGCGAAGAGGAATCAGGGAGCAGATGATGTACACTTCAATACCACCAAGTAAGAGCAGGAGATTGCGTCATTGTTAGGAAATAAGCAATTATGAAAGTGTGATAATGATTTGAATGCACCAGGTGATGAACGGTTACAGAGTGTGATTAAAAGCTATAGTGGAGGAATTGCGGTGATGGTCGCTCCGATCAAAATCAAAACAAAATTTTCTTCAGAGTGTAACTGCTCGGCGATCAATCTGCTGTGTGACGTAGGAAGTATCGATCGACTGTCTACCGTAACCCCCTCCCTTATCTACCGTAACTTTACGGGTTCTAAACCCTCCTTTCTCCTATCTTCTAGTCATTGTCCCTGTTACAACCTGTGCCATGCCGTTTTGGTTCACTGTAAGACGATTGTCTTATTTGCTCATACTGATCATTACCCTATTCATTGATTGACCCCTACGCGTTTACCGTATTCCTCCAGCCCAGCCAAATACCGTAGTCTAAATAGAGTGAATTTACAGTATTACGATGTGTAAGATAGTGTAGATTGTGTCTAGCTTGCAGTATCAATCGAATGTGGCATCTCTAATCATAGTTTTCTATATCACTTTACTGCTTGTGTGCACTAATGCCAGTCTCTGGTCCTTTGCCGGATACTGTAGATGCTCTCAATTTATCGATTGCTTTCACATCGAGAATACCTCCCGTTTGATGCATTCCCAATGACAGTATCCTCTCTGTAGGCTAAATCGATACGTACAGTACACCAACTAACCAACCAGTCTGTGATAGGCCTCAATTCTTCCTCTAACCGTTTTAAAATGTGCCTTGCAAGTTTGTTTTATCAGTAATTTATGTATGTAAAACAAACTAAAAGCTAACATTGTATAACCTGATACAGGTAATCTTGTTATTTCCTCCAATCTTACCCTTCCGATCAATAGATCACCCAGTAGCCTACTGTATCCATCGCACAGATGGTTACAGTACCCCCGCAACTCTAGGTCTTGTACCCGCCACTCTTCCCTGACATCAAAGTACGGTACCGGTTATTGATTAGTTTTATCGGCTTTTTGACTGCGAGGTTTCGCTGTGTTCCCATTGTTTCTTTCTTTTTTCAAACCCACCTCGTATTGACGGAAATAAGCAAAGCTTTATTTATTGGTTGTATGCAATATTGTTCCGACTGTTTCACTAGAGAAATGTGCGAGAATAAAGAGTAGCGCTAATTGAGACGGGTTGGTTGTCGAAAATTGCACATGGTATTGTTTCCGAAGCACGATATCTGAGATATTCTAACAGCAGAAGAAGACAGAGATTGAGATTTGTATTCGATATACAGAAGATGACTAGAGATATGCAGAATTCCGTCAGGAAGATTCCCCAAGATTGGAAAGAATTTCCCAATGGTGAGTGAAGAATTAGAAATTTGTGTGCACGTGGTTGGTTAACGTTTCAGCGGCGTCATTTGTGTGAGGTGTATTGGCATCTTTAATAGTCAGCGCATGTGATGTATTTATTTACCTAACCCAACGAATCGTGTATGCGCGCTGTTCGTTAGCGTTTCAGCGGTGCGATATCAATTTGGTGTGTGATTATTCTGTGGTAGGCGGATTAAAAAAGAAAATTCATTTAAATAATATGTACTTAATTGCAGCCATTCGTCGTTGTGCGTGGGAGGTTGTCTCAACTGACGCATTCAAATCATACCCGCGCGCTGCGCAGAGCGACCTGTTCGTGAGACTGAGCGGAGCAATGAAGAGTAAGCAGTAGTGTTAACTGAAAAGAACAAAGCGTTTCGACTCCGTTTCGGAACAGTTCTCTATTTCGTTGGCAACCTTCGTTTGTTGTCGAACAATGATTATTTCGAGAGGTCAACACTAGTAAGTAGTGTTTTTGTGCCCCCCGAAATTTTATTTTCGCTGTGGAACCCCCGAGAACTTGGCGTTGAAAGCCTCAGAAAGCAAGACAGAAGTAACCCATTTTGATAAATGATATTCTCTCAAAATATTCTCTAGAAGCCCCTAAGAAAGGTTAACTGGAAGTCAACTTGAAAAATCGATAATGTTTTTTTTCAGGTCATGCGTCAGTACACGACGAGACTGAAGTGGCCGAGTGCAGTTATAGCCCATTCATGGTATGATCTTCGATCTCTTTAGGCTCTTACCTTCTCTGGGCGAGTCATCCTGGACTTTCTCATGTAGTTTTAACCAATTTTTTTTCTCGCTTGCCTTCTTTTTTCTGACCTGCTTTTATTCTTTGTTATCGATTTGCAGATTTCTATGTGAGCAATGGATCGATTAAACACGAATCTGTATCTTGTGTACTAAAATTTCGATTAATTTCTACTATTATGACCATTTCCTTGACCCTGTTGCCCTGAGTTCGAAGATTCTGGCCCCCTCTGACCACGAAGCTGCCTTCCTGCAGGCCCATTTGCCTTGTCAGGATAAATCTGTAAATCTGTATCTACTATTATATTTTGTGTTCAGAAAGCGCTTGCTCGCGCTCACATTGTCATGGCGCACCACATGGAGATGATCGTGGAGAATGGATGGATCGACGCGCCTCTGACCGGAGAGGAACCGGTGGGTTACGGTAGAAGAACCAGTAGATGACGGGTACGATATTATACCAGTGGGTTACGGCGGAAGAGGAGTGCTTTAAAGCCCAATTGGGAAACGGTGGGTTACGGTTCATGAGGGATACGGTATTGAAAATAGTGGGTTATGGCAGATGACGAGTGTAAAAGAGGCTAGTGATTTGTTGCATCACATTTTAGTTTCCAAAAATAAAATCGCGGTATTTCTGGGTCTAATATCGCATTGAGAAAGTCGACTTATTTTCGGAGAATTGTCTATCGAGTAATGACCGATTACAGTACTCGGACGGTACTTTCCCTGAGAAGGAAGAGGACGAGGAGCAACCGATAATGGAGGAGGCGATGGATACGGTAGTCAAAGAGGAGAAGAAGGATACTGTAGTCAAGGAGGAGGAGGTGGAGGATACGGTACTCAAGAAAGAAATCAAGGAAGAAGTGGTAGAAGACGAAGGAGAAGATGTAAATATGATCGAAAAAAATAATGAACAGGTAATTATCTACTTTGTTTATGTATATAAAAAGCTCTGTGTTGGTGAATTTATATATTATCTCGTGAAAATTTAATGAAACATGTAGAGGTCGTTTCTGATTATTGCTGGAGATACTGTACCAAGAGGTACTGTAGTCGTGATCGATATTTCTTCTTTTTCCCAGATTCCTCTCTTCTACGCCTCGGGACCCGCTGGTAAAACGAAAAGAGTGCGGAGGAAGTACGGGGATGATATGAGCGCGGACGAAATTGGTGAGTTGTATTTTTTATTTATGTAATGTGACCAATAACTAATTAACAAAGCGTTGACTTACCTCGTTTTCTTCATTCATTCATTATACGAGTCTGTCAGCCTGTTTTTTTAACATCACGAGCTCGGATTTTGACAGTTCGTAATATCGCCATGTGCAATTAAGTAACTGCACATGCAGCAGTTAATACGGCGTGGGTGAAACTGCGATTTCGCCCGTTCCATCTAAAATGTTCGAACACGAAAAAATGTTGTGTATGCGCTTCTTCAACTTGCTAGCACGACTTTTGCCGTGATTTCTCACACAAAATAAAATTGAGTGAGCGCCGTTCCATAGCTAGTGATTTGGCATCTCGAAACAAGACTTCGGGATCCCTGCTGATTCGCCGTTTCACCGCGCGCTGATAGTTTGGTCGGCACTGCACTCGTCAATGGGTAACGTGACGCGCGTAGTATAGAGTTGATATTAGTAATATTCTTCCTCCGGTTCTCGGATTAAAACGAAATTGATAAAATTAAAATTAAATAAATTAAAATATATTTGTAGAACCTTACTTTGATCGGGCGTCATCGGAGGCGATCGACGGGTCGAATTTCACGAACAGCGAGAAGAACCAATTGAAATTGGCGATGAAAGATGTGAGCGAATTATTGATTTTTTATCGATTTTTCTTTTTAAAAAAATATTCCACTTACTGATCAGACCCCCAGAAAGGGGTGTCACACAGTATCATGACTCTGACCAAAAGAGCGCATTAGCAAAACGTGGTGTGTATCAAGCGCGGGAGGTTCAAACGCTTTTTCAATGTTGGTCTCACGCGGAAAGTTAGCGTACTGTAGCTAGTCCTTCGCCAGTATCCAGGGGAATCCACTGAACAGCGATTCCGCAAGAATGGGGTGAGCTAAGTTGATGAGTGTCGCATCGGCCCACTTGGCTCAGAGGTAAGTTTCTACAGTGTTAATCTAGGGGACGGGGGTTCGACCCCCACCCCATGCAACTTCTCTTGCTGATTTTTGGGGAGGCTTTGACTTTGTTTCAACCACTCTTTCGCGGCATACGGTAGAAAGCACACCAAGGGCACATCACGCGTGCATGAAGTGCATTTCCTTCAATGCATTGGCCATAATACTGTGGTCAGGGTCGAGACCTCGTATTTCTTTTTATCTTGCCCCTCTTGTAATTTCTGGGAGATTTTAAACTTTGTGCAGATATGGATGCGATTCTCTGCGCGCGCAGTTATTGCAGTCAATTTTCTTTTGTAAAATGAATGCTGAATGCAAGCTTAGAGAAAAAAAAGATTTCAAAAATTGTTTCCCAAAAAATGTGGCTCCTTCAGTGGCTGGTGCGGGGTAGTGGCGGCAGGGGACTGACGGACGGACAAACCAACACAGACAAACAAACAAACAGAGCGTTCGAAATTATAGTCTATAGTTATAGTCATCAGCTTGCAGGTGATGCTGCGGGGTCTCAATTATCAGTTCGCGGCCGTGAAATATTGCACTCCCGGCCAGCGAATAATCGCATTCTCATGTAAGATCAAGCAGATTTGCAAGCGATTGAAGAAGATGGAGGAGAGTGGAGGTGAGGAGAGATGATCTTTGAGCTTTGGTGTTATCGCGTAATTGATCATAGCCGGACACCGTAGGAGAGTTTGGCAATTTGAGGCGGTGTTATCAAAGCTAAGGGAATTGAATGCCAGTTTCGAGTTCCACTTTATTAAGGTAGTGAGACACGAATCGGCCAGGTGTCGCTACGGAAATGAAAAACGCTTTAAATTGAGTGTTCATAATAAGCATGGTCATGTTTTAAGGCAATTTACTTTTTTGTCCTTCTTATCCCTAAATTGGATCTGAATTGTGCTGATTGCAGAACTTCCCTCGACGTCGTCTCATCCGATTCCAACCCTCGACGCGACTCCCGAGCAGAAACTGATTTATGTAAATTACAAGGTGAGAAATAATTTATTTAATTGCGGGAGACTGGAGGGTTGGCGCTTCATCGACTAGTGAACCACAATTGATCATTCCTTTTGACAATTTCGTCGGACTGTGTGTTGAATAAATAGTTAATAATTTTTAGAGCTGGTTCGAGGGGTGGGCGAAAAAAATTTAATAATAACAATATTGTTTAAAATATTATTTTGCAGATAGACGAGATCGTCTCTGGCTCCACGCTCAAGCGGAATGGGAGAGCGCTGCTGAAGCGAGCCGTGAGACTGTGAGTTTAGTGTTTCACCGGTTCATTATCCGCTCCTCCGAAGATTCTCAAGACGATTTCTTCTTTTTATCGAATTCGCCATTTACGTTAAAAATCACCTTTGCATCCTTCTCCTCATATGCCTTGTGCTCATCATGAACGTTAGTCCGAAATGTGACCATTTTTCATGCATTACACAGCATCCGAAAAAGTTACGGCGAGAACACGTTAGAGATAGAGGGAATCATCGAGATAGTGCGGGAAACGAGAGAGGCAGACAACGAGAGAAGTTTTTGGTATCGTGCCATCTCGATGCCGTGTATTATTCCCTACGTGCCCTCCTTATTCTTTTTCTAGCTATAATTTACTTCGTGCTAGCTATATATGAGGCGAATCGCGAGAGGATCGACCACCAGAGCTCCTTTGTGAAAATAGAAATTCATGGTGTTCAAAATGGACGATAATTAAGTACTAAAAAGCAAGGCGGTTCGAACTGCATTTACCGTTTTTCGATAAAAAAAATTGTTCACGAGCTGTAAAGCCTCAAACATGACGAAATATAGAAAACACCGGAAACCACCCCTCACGAAATTGATCATATCTCGTTTCAAAAGTGAGATAGAAACTTTTTCAAAAAAAGGAATTGAAGAGCAATAGATTCTCTAAAAAAATTTCCCATTACGTCGCAACCCTAACTGTGAAACCCGGATCACCCTGGTCAGTTATCGGCAAAATGGCCATAACTCGAACAAAACGAAAAACTATTTTTTTGGTTATGTGCAAGTTGTAGGTCATATATGGTAGTATTTAGTCCCCACGTATCACATTTTTCGACCTAGGTATAAAAAAAGCGGGCTCGATTTAGTGGAGGGCTGTCATAGTAAGCTACCCAAAAATGACCTTTTCTGCTCTCCATTTCACCTCATTTTCAAGAAAATATTGTAAAAATAAACTATAACCACTTTCTGGGTGTTCATTTCCCTCAGAAATGCAGTAGTTTGATGAAACACGAATGTGACGGGCAATATTTCAACAATCAAAAAACCTGGTATTTTCATGTTTCAGACATGTCTATATAACTTGAAATTTACCATTAGGATGGTATAAGAGAGATTATCTGACTCAGTCGAATTAATCTTGGCACAGGTCGAAAAGTGAGAAGATGAGATAAACATGCCACATTGCACTATGGCCGAGGCGGAATTGATTCATGATATTGAGAAAGTGCAAAAACATTTCTACGCCTCAGGGCATGACGTCATCGAAATTTCCGGTTTTCGAAAACTTCATCAAATGGGCTAATGAGTGGTACCAATCGATTCCTCATAAAATTCTAAGACTTTTGTGACTCCATGAGTTTTTCGCTAATCTTTGATCTAAGTCTGAAAAATTGGTTTTTAAATAAATGATTTTAAAAATTTAAATATTTTTGTGTAGTTTCCCTGAGGAGATGGCAAAATTTTATTCGCGTAATACAATGCTATAACAATGATAGTTCAACTGTATGAAGGGTTGTTTGTATGAGGGGCATTAAGCTTGTTCAGTAAACTGAAATTGAGTGGGTCCTTGGAATTATAGTGTACCTACAGTCACCAGGGGAAAAGTCATAATGTTATTAAAGCGGCTCTGGGAGACACGATATCCATTTAAGCATAACTACTCAATAGTAGGTGGCCAGGGCTTTCATCGGCCTTACCGCCGAACCTGCCGGATAATAATTGGAAATTACTCCGGGTTACTGTAGTACACCATAATTCCAAGGACCCACTCAATTTCAGTTTACTGAACAAGCTTAATGCCCCTCATACAAACAACCCTTCATACAGTTGAACTATCATTGTTATAGCATTGTATTACGCGAATAAAATTTTGCCATCTCCTCAGGGAAACTACACAAAAATATTTAAATTTTTAAAATCATTTATTTAAAAACCAATTTTTCAATTTTTCAGGCTTAGATCAAAGATTAGCGAAAAACTCATGGAGTCACAAAAGTCTTAGAATTTTATGGGGAATCGATTGGTACCACTCATTAGCCCATTTGATGAAGTTTTCGAAAACCGGAAATTTCGATGACGTCATGCCCTGAGGCGTAGAAATGTTTTTGCACTTTTTCAATATCATGAATCAACTCCGCCTCGGCCATAGTGCAATGTGGCATGTTTATCTCATCTTCTCACTTTTCAACCTGTGCCAAGCCTCTTCAGAAACATGTTGATTCACTCAGATAGTCTCTCATAATGCCCCTCTATTCTCGTCATGCAAAGCGGGGCCATATTTCGGGACATAATTAATTTTGAAACCCAATTTTTGAAGATTACTGTAATATTAACAGTTCAAGGTATCGGTGTATGTAAGATACATAGGAACGTTTGTCTAGTGGTACTGAACAACTTTGCTTTTGAGTGCGAATGATTATCTTCACGTTGAAGCTAGCTACAGGTTTCAGAAAGTACAACAATAAAGGTCAGCCGCGAGCTCTCGTTTCTCTAGCACTCTCCTCATTTCGCACGCTCTCTCGCCAGTTCGATGCCCGGCGAGTGCAAAAAATCTTTTGCAATAGCAAAATACGACGAAATTTACCTTTACTTGCAATATTTCAAGTAACTCCTATTTTGCAAAATATTTTTTGCACTCGCCGGGCTCGAACTGGCGAGAGAGCGTGCGAAATGAGGAGAGTGCTAGAGAAACGAGAGCGCGCGGCTGACCTTTATTGTTGTACTTTCTGAAACCTGTAGCTCGCTTCAACGTGAAGATAATCATTCGCACTCAAAAGCCAAGTTGTTCAGTACCACTAGACAAACGTTCCTATGTATCTTACATACACGGATACCTTGAACTGTTAATATTACAGTAATCTTCAAATATTGGGTTTCAAAATTAATTATGTCCCGAAATATGGCCCGCTTTGCATGACGAGAACAGAGGGGCATTATAGAATCCTAATGGTAAATTTCAAGTTATATAGACATGTCTGAAACATGAAAATACCAGGTTTTTTGATTGTTGAAATATTGCCCGTCACATTCGTGTTTCATCAAACTACAGCATTTCTGAGGGAAATGAACACCCAGAAAGTGGTTATAGTTTATTTTTACAATATTTTCTTGAAAATGAGGTGAAATGGAGAGCAGAAAAGGTCATTTTTGGGTAGCTTACTATGACAGCCCTCCACTAAATCGAGCCCGCTTTTTTTATACCTAGGTAGAAAAATGTGATACGTGGGGACTAAATACTACCATATATGACCTACAACTTGCACTTAACCCAAAAAATAGTTTTTCGTTTTGTTCGAGTTATGGCGATTTTGCCGATAACTGACCAGGGTGATCCGGGTTTCACAGTTAGGGTTGCGACGTAATGGGAAATTTTTTAGAGAATCTATTGCTCTTCAATTCCTTTTTTTTGAAAAAGTTTCTATCTCACTTTTGAAACGAGATATGATCAATTTCGTGAGGGGTGGTTTTCGGTGTTTTCTATATTTCGTCATGTTTGAGGCTTTACAGCTCGTGAACAAATTTTTTATCGAAAAACGGTAAACGCAGTTCGAACCGCCTTGCTTTTTAGTACTTAATTAAATTTTTTCGTCCATTTTGAACACCATGAATTTCTATTTTCTCACCCAGGTCGATTCTCTCACGATTCGTCTCATATGTTGTATGCTACTCCACTCTAGATAAATGGGCTCAAACTCTGAAAATAACAATGTCAGTGTCGTCTGGGACGGTCTCTCCATCGCTGCGGCTTCGAATCGAACCGGCCTCGCCGCCTCAACCATGTTCCCATACGTCGTCAAGGTATACGGTAGCGGATGAGTTGCCGATTGGAAACTGAAAATATACGGTAGATCGGAACGTGGAGCGTATTTTTTAATGTGAAGAGTACGGTAGATCATATTGATTATCGACTACTAAATGTTTGCACAGGCTCGGTCGGCGCTGTCGGGACTGCTGCAGATGAACGCGCCGGGACCGAGTACGGTAGCGAGCACAGGTGATTATCGATTGATAGACGAAAATTGCGGTGATATTCGAGGAAAAAAAGGTGGTAGAGAAATGGTTAATCATAATTTTGAGCAGTCTAGTCAATGTCGCATCTATGTTTTGAGATCATCGAATTCTTCTGCTCTCTCAATTCAGCTCGCAATTTAATTAGTAGCTTTAGAAAATAATTGGCTAGTCGATAACAACTAAAAATGTGAGTAGGTCTTATTTCTTTGTATTGGCAATGCGCATTTTGATTATTTTGCTAGTTTTGACCAGGTGATTTGCGACCACACGAGTATCACTTCGCTTGCGCGAGTTTTTCGAACGTAATGAAGCGAACTGCGCCGGTTGAAAATATACATTTTTTTTCTACATTTCAGCACTTATGTGTGGTGCTGATGACGACGAAGAGCAGGGCTCAAGCAACGACGCGAGTGAGGAGGAGATTAGACAGACTGTCGAAGGGGTGAGTCAACTGTCGCCTTTTGCTTATTGGCCCACCATTCCACGCATGTATCGCACCACCAGAGAGGGGTCAGGAGCGAGAGAAAAAAAATGGACAGTGCAATTTCTCTCTCTCTCTCTCTCTCTCTCTCTCTCTCTCTCGTAACCCCCTTTCTGAAGGTTTCGAAACGTGGCGTGGTTGATGGCAAAGGGGGGTGTAGGCAATGAGTCAGATGATGGAGACTACCCCCGTGTGTATTGTTGTTGACGCTAGGTCATTACACTTTCTGGTCATTCCTCCACAAAAGCGTGGAACGTTATAGAGTATGTACAAGTGAGCACCGTTCTGGGGGGGGGGGGTGAGTTGATAATGAAATGGTAGTCTTTGAATGACACAATCCAAAATCACTTGTTAACATGAGCAATCAGAGGCGACCAACCAGTGTAATACGGTAACGGAATGTGCTGATTGCAGGTTCTGGCTTCTGCTCAAATCACGGAAGAGAGAAGGAAAATGCTGTCTCGAGTGATGGGTGAGTGACTTTATTATAAATATTTTTTTGTTCTTTTGCGAACATATCGAACGAATTGGCGAGACGAACTTTTGCAGCTTACAACAAACATTTGAAACTACTTTTCGCCGGGATGTTTTTTTATTTTTTAATAATAACTAATAATTTGTGCAGTAACTGCGCTGATGTGCCCGAAGGAGAGCACGAAGATCGCGGCGTGCAGACGGGAGAATATTTCAGGTGGATATAATTTTGTTATTAATTTATTAATTATTAATTAATTAATTACAAATTTATGAAAAAATAACAAGGATCATTTGGAGGACTGCATGCTCCAGAAATACATTAAAACTACAATGTTGTTCTTTCCGTCATTAAAAGTGAAAATTTTGATTAATTAATTAGCGTAGCATCTTTAATCGATATTTTTCATGCACGCATGTTCAGTAACCTCCGTCGCGCCGTATCTCGCGCGGGCTCGGGCGAGACTCGAAAATAGACCACCGGCAACGAGGATTTCCACTGATGTAACTTTTTTTATAAAACATTCGTTCTTTATTTTGATTTTACATTTGTAAGTTACATCCGTAAGTTAATAAATAATTTAACAAAGGCTCGGTAACATTCGAGATGTTTATTTAGAAAATTTAGGGTAATATTTGTTTTTATTCACACCTGATTAGAATAGTAATGAATTGAAATTGAAATAGTAATGAATCATGGTAATCAGCGCAGGACATTACTATTATGATTATGATTGTTATTTCCATAAAAAAATATGAATTCCTGATATCATTCCCACGAAAGTGGCTATCTGTTCAGGAAATGTCTTTTCTCCCTCGAGAAGATTCGATGGAGGGTATCGACGAGTCCGAATATATCGAGAAGGGATCTGTTGTGATCGAAGGATGTGAGTATAATAATAATAATAATAATTATTATTATTAATTGAGTTTCTTAAGTGTGAAATATGACTAAAGAATATTTTAACCAAATTCTGCTTAGATCTGCTTCCCAATTCATGTTCCGAGATCCGCCGACAGATTAGATCGGGTGAGAATTTGAATAATTATCTTTTTAATTAATAAAAATGGCCTAATTAAGTAAAAAAAATAACCTTCGCAGGCGAACTGTCGCATGTGAAGGCAAAACCATTCGAGGGCACGCGAAAGATGCTGAGAGACAAAATCGTGACGGTTTGTTGCTTTATTATTATTATTTAGCTTTTTAAATAAATTAATAAATTAAATTGATATTATAAAAATAATAAATTAAATTAATTAAATTAATATTATAAAAATAATAAATTACTAAATTAATCCAGATGATCGCAAAGTTCCGATATCGAAATGACGGCGTGAAAATAGCTGATGGTATCATGGCCGTCATTATCGATCACAAGTCGCACGATAAGGTGAGGTAATTGCGTAGTAATGACGTCATAATGATTATTTTATAAATTAATTTTTTATCGGGTCGTTTTTTATAGGTTGTCGAAGAGTTGGGAGTGGCGAACGCTTCGTTGATTAGATACAAAGCAGTGGTCAAACTGCTAATTGACATGAAGAATATCACGGTGAGTGTTGCGTCATCACTATGTAATAGGGATGCCGATTCGGTATTGTGCCCTCAGGCAGTCTTTTTTCCATAACTCTCTTCAACATATCAGCCGTATTACCGATCTTTCACTCAAAAGGCCGTGAAACTAATACCGAACCTGAATCCCCACTATGAAATGCATGTCACATAATTGCAAAACTACAACAAGGGGTCAGTGCGGGAGAGAGACCCTCTCAATTCTCCATTTCAGCTATTCGAGAATGGAATCAAGCGGAAAATTAAACCAAATATGAAGATTGAGAATGGACAGAAGAACAAATATTTACGAGACGGCGCAAGGGGAAAGAAGATACAGGTTGAAGTAAGTTTGAACTTTTATTTCTAAAGTTTATATTATTTTATAATTTAAGAAATCTGATGACGACTGTGAAGGCACTGAGGAAGACTCCGATTAATCTTTGATCTTTGATTCTCCAACTTTGTTGATCTTTTTTTATGTGTGTGTATTTCATGTTTGATAAATTTCCGTTGCCTTTTAAAGCCTACGCGAAGCATAAATATCTACACGATATTTAGGAAAGTTGTTGTAAAAGGAAACGTGATTTTTTCAAGCTCGTTTCCCTTTACTTGACCTGGTTTGCTCGAGATTCCTTTTTAAAAATCGGGCATGAGCTTCGCGGGACAGACACTTTACGAGAAAAATAAAAAACTACTTACTTCTACGAGCGGATGAGAAAAAAATTATGTGAGCTTCGCAGGATTCAGTCTTCCTGTGTAAAAAGTACCGGGCTAACCTCACAGCGTTCCAGAAATTGATGACGAGAGAATGACAGCCACAAGATAATTTGTGCTCGAAAATTACTGTCCCGCGAAGAGCGTGTCAGTTTTTTTTCCCAAAAAGGATTCCCGAGTGTTATGGTGCAGAGTCCAATATTTTTGAGAAAATTGGGCATGAGCTTCGCGGGAAAGCCACTTTTCGAGCAAAATAAAATGTCCAACCTTTGTGTGGCGGAAGAAACGGGCGTGATCTTCGCAGAGACTTGCCTCCCTGTGTAAAAAAGTAAAGCACTGACCTCACCACGATCCCAACATCCGACTCGGTTCTTCTCTGAAGATAACGGAGACGAGAGAACCTCTTTGGTGGAAGCTGAATTGAGAGGGGCAACAATTCGAATACGGTTCTACTCCATTAGTCACTGGGCGCTTGTACGGCATAGTGCGCATCAAAGCTATGGTAGGTCAAAGGCCGATGAAGAAAAAACACTGCGTCGCATAACCCGGAACAATAACCGATCGAATGAGCACAAGTTAAAGGCCAGACAACCAAGTCAAAACATTGGGAATTGATGATTGATCTCTCATTCGATAGGCTATTTTTCTCCGATTATTGGCACTAGTTTACTTTACCGGACCACGAGAGGTGACCGCTAGATTCACACAGTGAGATGATGAATGAGGGTCCACCCCGGGTTAACCCGGTTTTCCTGGTCCGGTAAAGCAAACTAGTGCCAATGTATTTTTCATAAGCAGTGTCGATGGATGAGATGACGGAGGCTCGAGAAGAACTACAGCGGACGCCGGCGAGAGCGAGATGAGCCCTGCAAATATATCATTTCATGTTGTTCGCCTATTTATTTTTGTGTCATCCGCCTATTTATACAGTACCACCGGGGAAAAGGTATGGGTGAGTCTCTTCCACGAGCAAATCTGAACTACTGTAACCCGATTGGGAGAGAATAGAGAAGAAGAAACAGTAGGAAAAGGAAGCACTGTAGTCACGAGTGCCGATTAGCACCGAAAGAAATGGATATAATTTTGCCATGAGACATTATATTCATTCAACGATTGCTTAAGAGACCATCCAGGAAAAACCGGGACGCAGGGGGGAAGATACACGGATGGTTTTTTTTAATCCTATGTCGTCAATAACTTGTTTAGTAAAGATACAGGTTAGAAGTACCGATAGTTGACCAAATTAAGCGTACCGAAAAGATACAGTAACCTACTTTCTACACTATCACAGGAGGTGAATATATTGATCATGCTCTTCTATGAGCATGTGTTTGGTTAGAAATAAAAACAAATGGCGATAAATTCCCCCCACTATTTTAGCGCTTCAGTGCCTGAGGTTGTTAGATTACCTATTGATTACTAAACGAGTAAGATCCAGTGGTCGGATAGAAAATAACAAAAATGGCGATAAATTCCCCCGCTATTTTAGCGCTTCAGTGCCTGAGGTGTTTATATTACGAAACGAGCAAGATTCAGTAGTCGGATACCAAATGAAAACAATATGGCGATAGATGCCCCCGCTATTTTAGCGCTTCAGTGCCTGAGGTTTTTGCATTACGAAACGTGCAAGATTCAGCAAGATCACGCCTCCCATGAGAGACTCGACACAATTCTGGTACATTGAAAAAATGATGTCGTATTTTCCTTTCGAGAATTTATCGTTATCCCCTCTATCAAAAATAGGTGGTATCAGATTTTAAGGTCGTCTCTGAGCTGCAGAAGGTTGCTGCAAAGTTTTCAGTGTGTCAATTCGACGGCATGAAAATGACCTTCGAAATGCTTCGAATTTCATGAAATTTGGAATTTAAGCATCCAATGGTAGGTACTGCGACTTCCCAGAGTCATTTTGGAAGTGCTCCTCTTTGATGGTCTGAGTAGTTATTGTGCAATAACTTTCTAATGTCACATTTCGCGCACTAGATTTTTTCACAGATTGTGTAGATTAAGATTACGCATCGAATGAATATCAAATATCGGGGGTAAATCGGGAGCACTGGTCGTGACCATAGCGAAAAACGCCTATAGGTGTGATGCGACTTGTAGCGATCCATTCAAGATTTAGGTTGGTGGTTCGAATCCCCACCGGTGCAGAACTCTTTTGCCATTTTTTCCGCAATATTCGCAATAGTTTTCTGACATGTCCCGACGCTGTTTAGACGTTTTTGATGTTTTCGCACCCGTCAGCGACGGTATCCTAGGCCTTTCAAGTACTACTTGTGCGGATCATCCGATGCATCAGCCGGTTTGACGTTAACCGGAAACCATAGACCAAAAAGATCATTCTAGGGAACAAGCCCAGACAGCTTTTTGGGCATTTGCGGCGAAATTTCGAAAAATCATCTCAGGTCATCCCTAAAAAATATAAAAATCAGACATAATTTTCGATTTTTGACCCTAAAACCGTAAAAACCAGACATTATTTTGGATTTTCGGGAACCCTACTTCTCTCTGAATGCGTGATGAATAACATACCGATCTCTAACACAACAAGTAACATTCTGATATGATATATTCATCACAGAATGACGATTAGGAAAACAAAGAGTTTGAAGGGGATTATTTTTTCAATTCTAAAATAGAATTAATCACTTGCAATATCATTACACCGTTAAGTATGTCAATTGAGACGAAAGACCTTGCGGCGCATGTAATTTTTCGCATTTGCTCTTTCAAGGATCGGTATCCAATATCGTACATTCAGAGAGAACTAGGGTTATCGGTTGAAGTCAAATTAGAATTGATTATTCGCAGAACAGCTCGTGCATCGGATGAAAACATCTAAACAGCGTCGGGAAATATAAACTAAAAACTATTGCAAATAATTGGAAAAAAGAGTTTTGCACCGGTGGGGATTCGAACCACCGACCTCTCATATTCGCCCAATAAATCGCTATCATTCTGAATGGATGGTCACAACATGTCGCATCATCACGAATAGGGGTTTTTCGTTTGAGGCACGATTAGAACTCCCCAGTTATTTACCCCGACATTTGATATTCATTAGATGCGTAATCGTAATCTACACATTTTACATTTTACATTTACATTTGAACAACTTTATCAGCTGGTTTTGGGTGTTAAAGCTGGGTTGCCATGAGAGATCTCCATTGCTTGCGATCGTTTCTTGCGAGTTGCACGAATTGTGGTCCAGCAGCGTTGACGAAATCATCTCTCCATCTCTTTGCCGGTCGGCCTCGCTTCCTCTTCCCTCTTGGGGTCCAATCGAGCATCTTCCGATTCCACCGATAATGGCTTTGATTCGAGATTCTTTCTACCCATATCCATTTCCGTCTTTCCGCCTCTCTAACTACATCCTTCAATTTAGTGATGTCACGGATCCGCTCATTTGTGACGTGATCAAATACGGTAATTCCAATCATTTTGCGTTCTAGTTTGCGCTGAGCGACGGAAAGAATTTGTTTTTCTCGTTTACAGAGGTACCAAGTCTCGGAACCATACAAGAGTGCGGGTAGAACTACACCGTCGAAAAGGCGCTTTTTGAGTGACATGGGGGACCCACGTTTCCGAAAGAATTCGGAGTATTTGTAAAATGCCCAATTCGCGCTTCTAACCCGCCTGTGAACTTCTCCCACAAACCTATTGGGACCGAGAGTGACTTCTTGCCCCAGATATACAACCTTGTCTACCGTTTGGACTACCTCACCTCCCACTACGACCGGCCTGCCCATTGGATTTGTCGTTAAAGCGACAGTTTTTGAGCCATTTAATTGCAATCCCACCTTCAGTAGTTCCCGTTCTAGTTCCTTTACCATAGTTTGGACTTGGCGTGAGTCATGGGAGAATATTACACAATCATCTGCATAGAGAATGTGGGAGAGATATTCGCCGTCTATACATACTCCCTTTCGGTCCCATTTTACCCTGCGGAATACCGTATCAAGCACCGAGACGAAAAGACGCGGGCTTAATCCATCACCTTGGCGCACCCCCTTTCCGATGTTAACCTCCACCGCTTTCCCATTGACAACTATGGAACTTTTACTCTGAACTGTGAGTATCTGCAAGAATCGGGTATACGTTGAATGCACACCGTCATGTTCCAGAGCAGATAAAACGGAACTACACAGGACAGAGTCAAAAGCCTTGCTAACGTCTAGGAAAAGGAGATAGAGAGGGCGCCTGTATTCCCTGCAATTTGAGATGAGAGTATTGAGAATATATATACCATCTACAGTGGAGTGCCCGGCGCGGAATCCCTGTTGCTCTCGCGATCTTTGATCATCGAGTGAGCGACCAATTCTATTGTTGATAACGGCAGTGAGGGTCTTTTGAATAACCGGGAGGAGAGATATGGGACGGTAGTTTTTGGGAGTTGTTTTATCCCCGCCTTTATGGAGTAATATTGTTCGACTGTCGCCGAATCCGCTTGGAATAATACCCTCTATGAGAATTGCTGTGTACGACCTCTAATCATAATTGTGACCCAACGAACTGGTTGCGCCCTAGCTGACCTCCATACATTTCTTATACATTTGGCGCCAATTCAAACCTGCCTGAGTATCACAACCCACAATGTATATTGACTGCGTAGCTGAAAGTTCCCGCTTCTTTTTCCTACGTAATTCTTCATTTCCATTTTCTGCTCGCGTTGCGAGACGTTGTTTTCTCCGTGCTTCTCTAATATAAATATATTTCTCTAAAACTCCCGTTGTGCAGCGACATAACATTTGGCGATCAGGATTGTTTCACGAGCTTGCGCGCGCATAGTAACTAGGTGTTTTGCATAGTGCTTTATCGAGTGTCGCCTCTAGTGCCGTTTTCCCTGGTGCTAGAGGTTCGCAGGAACTTCAAACCCGTGCTGCCAAGTTTAGCACGTGGTCGTCGACACGAGGTACTGCAACTCTGAGATTGAGTGTGATTAAGTGGTGGTAAAGGTAGCCAAGCGTGGACCTTGTTGGAAGTTCCAGCAAGCGAGCTAAAACCTCATTAGTGGTCAGGGTAGCCAAGCGTGGACCTTGTTGGCTGTGCCAACAAGCGAGCTAAAGCCGTGGTTTGTACTGATAGCAGCGGAAGCTATCGCCAATTTTTTTTTGGTGATAAATACCCTGCGTATTGGTTAAACCTGAGAACACGACTGATAGTTTGAAGTTGGTCGAGTAGATCAATAGCTAAAGGAAGTGCGGCTGGTTGAGAACCATGAAGGCGGATGACGAGGAGGTCTCCCCGACCATGACGCAGTTATTCACACAGATGGTAGAGATGCAGAGGAAGGTTGTTGAGATGCAAGCAACTCAGAATGAGAAGTACACGGAATTGTTGTCGTCGGTGACTAAGGGCGAGGGAGATGCACAGAATGTGAAGGGACAGAGTACATCCAAATCGCAGGGACCGACGATTGATGCAATCGAGGCGAGGATTGTCGACTTCGAATACGACCAGGAAGAGTGCACGTTCGAGCACTGGTACGATCGATACCAGGATGTGTTCGATCACGACATGAAGGGCATGGACGAGTGCTCCAAGGTACGAGTACTGCTGCGGCATCTGAGTGTCAAATGCAGTGCACAATATCGTGATCACAAGGCACCCGAGGACGTCATGAAGGTGCCGTTCGAGGATACGGTAGCCACTCTAAAGTCGTTGTTCGGTAAGAAGGAGTCAGACTTCGAACTGCGAGTACGCTTCTTCAATCAGAAGATGTCGACTTGTGGTAGTCTCGATGTCATGAAGTTCGCTGGTGAAGTGAATCGTCTATACCAGAAGGGTAACCTGAAGGTGATTACGGAGGATCAGATGAAGATTACAGTATTCATGGCTGGTCTGGATCTACCCAATCAGAAGGCGATGAGAACTCAGTTGTTCAATGCAGTGGGCCAGAAGCCCGCCATCACGTTCAAGGAACTACTCGAGAAGTATTCCTCACTAAAGGCGCTGGAACGAGATGTGGCAGTAGTGCAGAAGGCATCAGTGAACATGGTCAACAAGACATACAATAAGGGAAAGACGGAGAGGAAATGGAATTCCGATAGACCAAAGACCAATGACGTCACGTGTCGATACTGTGACAAGAAGGGTCACTTCGAGAAGGGTTGCTGGTTGAAGCACCCTGAGCAGAGACCGAAGAGATCTTCGAATAAAAACTATTCTGTGAGAGTAGTGGACTGCAACATCATCGACAACCGCGTGTATGTCGACGTGAATGTATGTGGTCGAGAGATTCAGTTCCAACTGGATACTGGATCCGATCTCTCGTTCATCTCGGAGACAGACTGGAAGCAGCTGGGAAGTCCCATACTGGAGAATCCCGCTGATGTGGTCAGATGCGCTAATGGTAGCGGCATGCAGGTCATCGGACGGTTCCGCACTGAAGTGGAATACGGTGGAATGGCGAGTAACGAGTGGGTCCACGTTACGCCAAGGCCAATCCGACTGGTCGGAAACGACTGGTTCTTCAAGTTAGACTTGAAGAGAGCATTCTTCGAGGAGAAGAATGAGGCGGTAGTCGCACACATCAAGTCTATTCCGGAAGACTACACAGACTGGGTCAGAGAGACATACCCAGGAATTTGTGAGACTGGACTGGGCAAGTACAACAAGACTGCAGTGAAGTTGTACGTGAAACCGGGTTCGAAACCGGTGTTCAGGAACAAACGGCCAGTGCCGTATGCCAGCCAGCAGGTGTGTGATGATGAGATCGATCGATTGTGTGATATGGAAGTGTTGTCCCCAGTGGAACACTCGGACTGGGCGGCTCCATTCTTGCTTGTTGCTAAGAAGAATGGATCGAAGAGACTGTGTGCCGATTTCAAGACAGGATTGAATGACTGTCTGGAGGACAGTGCACACCCGCTCAAGTTGCCGGAGGACATCTTCGCCTCTCTAAATGGTGGAAGAGTCTTCTCCACGATCGATTTCAGTGATGCGTATCTCCAGTTGGAGATGGACGAAGAGTCGAAGAGACTGCTCGTGATCAATACGCACAGAGGGTTGTACAGATACAATCGCCTACCGTTCGGAGTCAAACCCGCTCCGGGAATCTTCCAGGCCATAATGGACCAGATGTTGGCTGGAATGAGTAGAACAGTGGCATACTTGGATGATGTCATTGTGAGTGGGAGGACGAAGGAAGAGTACGATGAGAACCTGAGGAGGGTACTCGACAAGATCCAGGACAGCGGATTCAGAATCCGTCCTGAGAAGTGTGCATTCGGACTGAGAGAGGTCCACTTCCTTGGATTCATTGTGAATGAATCTGGACGTCACCCCGACCCCAAGAAGGTACTCGCACTGAAAGAAATGAAAGTACCCAAGGATGCTGCCCAGACAAGATCGTTTCTGGGAGGTGCAAACTACTATGGAGCGTTCGTCAAGAACATGACGGAGATGAGAACTTTGGATAGACTACTAAAGAAGGATGTCAAGTTTGACTGGACTGTTGAATGCCAGAGAGCATTTGACATGATTCGTGAATCGATCAGTGCTGATACGGTACTGGCACACTATGATCCTCGGGAAGAGATCATCGTGGCTGCTGATGCAAGTCAGTATGGAATCGGAGCCGTAATCAGTCACCGATACAAGGATGGATCGGAGAGACCGGTGATGTACGCGTCCAGAAGACTGAAAGATGCAGAGGAGAAGTACGCTCAGATTGAGAAGGAAGGTCTCGCTCTTATCTTCGCTGTGAAGAAATTTCACAAGTACATCTACGGAAGGAGATTCCTCCTGCAGACCGATCACCGTCCGTTGCTGTCCATCTTCGGAAGCAAGAACGGAATCCCAGTCCATTCCGCTAATCGACTACAGAGATGGGCTCTGACTATGCTCAACTACAACTTCCACATCGAGTATGTAAAGACGAATGACTTCGGAAAGGCAGACATGCTTTCGAGGCTGATGTCGGAGTGTACTCGAGAGGAAGAAGATGTGGTGATTGCCCATGTATCGATTGAGGAAGACATTGAAGAGATCCTGCACAAGGGTGTGAGGGCAATGCCCCTCACTGTGAGAGACATCAAATCGAGTACGGAGAAGGATTCGATCCTTCAGAGTGTGATCAAGTATCTCTGTGAAGGCTGGCCGCCGAAGCCGCCGAAGGATAAGAGTATACTACCGTACTACACGAGGAGAGAATCGATTTCTCTCGTGGATGAGTGTCTCATGGTGGCAGATCGAGTAGTTGTCCCCGCAAGACTCAGAGAAGCAGTTCTCAAGGAACTGCATAGAGGCCATCCTGGAATGGTCCGGATGAAGTCATTGGCACGGTCATTCGTTTACTGGCCAGGAATTGACGAGAACATCGAGAGTATTGTGAGATGTTGTGAAGGATGTGCGTCCGCTGCAAAGAATCCAGTAAGAGTTCAACCACAGGCGTGGCCTGCGACGAGTCGATCGATGGAGCGAATCCACATGGATTTCGCTGGTCCGATGAATGGAAAGTACTACTTGATCATCGTGGATGTTCACAGTAAGTGGCCAGAAGTGGTGACCATGGATAGAATCACGGCAAGTGCGACCGTGAAAGCAGTGAGGGACTTCGTGTCGCGATATGGAAGTCCCGAGACTATTGTCTCAGACAACGGAACTCAGTTCAAGGCTGAGTTGATGAGAGCATTCTGCGAGGAATACGGTATCTCCCACATTTTCTCTCCTCCGTATCATCCTCAGAGTAATGGACAAGCAGAGCGTTTCGTTGATACGTTCAAAAGATCACTGCTGAAGATGAAGGGCGAGGGTCCCGAGGATGAGAATGTGCAGAAGTTTCTCATGATGTACAGAGGTACACCGAACAATCAGCTGAGAATGAGAACTCCAGCTGAAGTATTCCTCGGAAGGAAGATGAGATTGAGACTCACTCTCTTGTCTCCTCGAGGGGGAGAGGGAAAGAAAGCAGTCGAATCTGGTGTCGTTGACAAAGAGTTCGTCAAGAACGATACGGTATACTATCGTGATCGTGATGGTCCGAACCATGAGAGGTGGTCGGATGCTACGGTACTCTGCAAGAGAGGCAGAGTGTTGTACGAGATCGCGAGATCGAATGGTTCCACTGTGGTGGCCCATGCGAACCAGCTGAGGAGACGCTGGGTGGAAGATCTGAGTGATCCGTTGAGTGTACTGCTCGAGAGTTTCGACATCGACAAGGACATCGTCACTCCACCGCCGTCTGCCCCAACGCCGCCGCCGTCTGCCCCGTCTACGCTGTCGTCTCCCATCATCGTGCTCAAGGACGCCGTCTTGACTTCAACGAAGAAGAAAGTGAACGAGCCCACGAAGAGTGTGGAGAACGACAAGAAGATCAATCCCAAGTCTGATGTGGCCAGTCCACGCCCATCCAGACCTACCCGTAATAGGTACCCTGTGAACCGTCTCAATATTGGTCATAACTCGGGCCAATCCTATTCTAAGTAATCTATTATCTGTACCATCGTTATGTCAGATATTTCATGGCCCATTTCATATCTTGTGGCGGAGGTGCTGTGTACGACATCTAATCATAATTGTGACCCAACGAACTGGTTGCGCCCTAGCTGACCTCCATACATTTCTTATACATTTGGCGCCAATTCAAACCTGCCTGAGTATCACAACCCACAATGTATATTGACTGCGTAGCTGAAAGTTCCCGCTTCTTTTTCCTACGTAATTCTTCATTTCCATTTTCTGCTCGCGTTGCGAGACGTTGTTTTCTCCGTGCTTCTCTAATATAAATATATTTCTCTAAAACTCCCGTTGTGCAGCGACATAACAAGAATTCTATTGAAGATGGAAGCTAGATACGGTGATACAATATTGGACCCCAGTTTAAGCATTTCTCCCGTTACCTTATCTTCCCCGGGTGATTTGCCCGATGTGAAACCACTCAACACGCTCTCAATTTCGTCTCTACCGATGGGGATGAATTCATCCTCCGACTCTTTCACTCTGTAATTCCTACCACTATCGCCTCGATATAATTCATTGTAGTAGTCTCTGAATACCTTTTCCAGCTCAGCTTGGGTACTTACCACTCCGCCTTTCCCTTGCATTTTTACTATTCTCTCTCTCCCAACACTCTGCTTCCCCATGGCCTTTTTGTAGTTTCGTCCCTCCGCCACTGCCTTTTCTACCATCCTAGTCATTCGGTCTATTGCATCCTGTTGAATGCTGCCCCTGAGCGCCTTATTGATTGCCACCCATCTAATCCTATCCCTTCCCTGCACTGTCGCCTTGAGTTGAGATCTCTCAGCGAATAATCTATTTGTTCGGGGGGAATACCGGGGAACAGCGATAGCGGGGACAGTTGAGGAGTCAGCAGCTTTTTGGATGGAAGAGACTAGGTCAGCGTAATCGCAGTCTACAGGGGTACCGTATAACTCTTGCCTCAGATGTAGTTTGTAGCGATCACAATCTAACACTCCTCCATTTTGAGCGCCTCCGAGGGGACCGTGCGGTCGGCCTTCAATGCGAAATTTGGCGCGCAGCATACGGTGGTCAGATATAAAGTGAAGCTTATTAACCACATCCACATCCATCACTTGAAGGTCCCTGGGGTACATGATATAATCGATTCGGTTACTGGTAGTGCCTGTGGGGGAGACCCAGGTGTGACAATGACTAATTTGCTTTTGGAACATGGTATTTCCAATTCGCAATTTTAGATTTTCGCATAACGTCACCACTTTCTCTCCTCTCTCATTGCGCTCCCCGTATCCGAATTTTCCCAAAGCTCTTTCTCCGGCTTGTCTACTTCCCACTCTTGCATTCAGATCCCCCATGATCACCTTGTAAACTTTACGATATTTCCGTCGCTCTGGCACTAAACTTTGAAACGCGCTTTCGAGATCGGTCAAGAAATCATCGTATTGATCTTCGGTATGATTAGAGCATGGACCGTAACATTGGATTAGGCGCAGAAGAACTTTGTCAGGAAGGCGGAAATCAAGAATCGCAATACGGGGAGAAATAGTCAAGAACCTCACCACTCTCGATCTCATCCTCCGATGGACGAAGAATCCACATCCAGCTGATCGATTATCCAGGCGTCCCGTATGGTAGAGAGTTCCAGAAGAGTCCGTGAGGTCAATTGCGCCTTCCTCCTTTCGTCGTACTTCACAAAGTCCGATAACGTCCGCTTGAATCTTCATGACTGCTTGATCGAATAGCGTCAATCTCCCGTCAGTAGCGAGGGAAAGGACGTTCATGGTTGCCATGAAGAATGGGAGATCCATGGTTGGGCCTTTCTCCCACGGCTGGCCAGTTCCGGGTTGGGAGGATCGAGAAGACTGGAGAGGGGCGGACGAAAAGAGGTATCGACCGCCCGCGATGAAGGAAATGAACTCGAATGAAAAATGTAATCTACACAATCATTGAAAATATCTAGTGAGCAAAATGCTACATGAAGGTTATTGCATAAAAACTGCTCAGACCATCAAAGAGGAGCACTTCCAAAATAACTCTGGGAAGTTGCAGTACCTTCTATTAGATGCATAAATTCGCAATTTCATGAAATTCAAAGCATGTTGAAGGTCATTTCCATGCCGTCGAATCGAAGTGACACGCTGAATACTTTGCAGCTCAGATGCGATATAAACATCTGATACCACCTCTTTTTGATAGAGGGAGTGATAACAATCAATTATGGAAAGTAAAATACGACATCATTTTTTTTCAATGTACCACGAAATAGCCGACTTGTCTAGACTCTCTCGTGAGAGACGTGGAGTACGAAATGAGTAAAGATTTCCCCGGTATTCAGCGCTTCAGTGCATGAGATGGTTAGATTGTCTAGTTATTACAAAACGAGAAAAATTAAGTGGTCCGATACGAAAAAAATTACGATATGAATGAATGAATGAATGAATTACCGAATGAGTTTGAAACAAGCTCAGTCACGCGTAGCCCTAACAAATAAGCGATCGACAAACTCCTGCTTTTTAAGTTTGTCATGGACTGCGATTGGATAAACATTGAACGATCAATCGAAATCAGTCAACACCAACCTGGATTCCATAATTCGCCTCGTCCAGACCTCCACCCATTGAACGAATCCTTCCATCCAGATAGAGAGGAAGCTGTAGGATTGAGGCGTTTCCATCACTTCTCTCATATATTATTAGGCTATTTTACGGCCTTCATTCAACTACCGTAATCCGGGGAGCAAGAGATACGGACCGAGAAGGAGTGAAAGGAGGAGATGAGACTCTTCGTGTTGAGACGACGAACGAAAATGCGAATTGGGGAGGGAAACCTGAAATCAAGAAGGTATTGCATAATGAAGTCCGATCTTACTCAGAAACGACACTCAACGCCTCTAGGTTCTTATTCAATCATTAATTTCATTTTTCGTATTTCATATAAAAGGTGTGATATCGATGAATAGATGAATACGATCACCACCAAACTCAACGTTTTCAAGATGGGTTCTAGCCCTGAAGTTCGTACCCACATAAATATACGGAACTTCCAGGTTCCGAGATAAATTATTGGCCGAATACGGATGTCAGCAGTAAAAAAGTACTAGACACGAAAGTTGGAGGTTTCAATGACCCAAGACATTTTTACATCAAATCAAATATGACAGTCTATCTCGGTCGCTTTACAATAGTTGATCTAAACAGAGGAAAGAGCCGGTGAGAACATAAGTGATTTTAGAAATTCGTTCTTTGGATAGGGAAACGAAACGGAAGTGAGACAAGCGAAGGAATGAGTGTGAGCGTGGGTGCCAATGGGTAAAGACCGTTAATGGAAGAAGATACAATAACTGAAAGGACCCATATTTTATTCTACCGTAATCAGTGAGCTTACTTATCGATCGTGAAATGGTGGGATGGGTGGTGACTCCTCTTCAAGAAAATGGCGGAGAGAATAAGCTCAGGAGAAATTACAATCTGAAATTATTACTTTTGGAAACAACCTTACAAAAAGAACAGATGCACAAACAAGTTTGGGTGAACATTGCACCCGAGAGAAAAGTTTAAAAGAACCAGAACATCCGAAAGCTAGAATTTACAAAGGCGTTTTTACAGCCAACATTTTAGTTTGTGTACATTACTTTCTTTTAAGAATAGTCGTTGAACGGACCAGGGAAGGAACGAGAGTGGAGTAGTGAGAGAGGAGAGCCGCTTCTTCGAGTTCTTCTCCTCCTCCTCATCACATGACTTGATTCATCGTTGAACCGTCAATCTGTAAATGCCAATCAATGAATATTTAAATTAAATAAATAAAGTAGTGAGTTGGCACAAGGCGGGTACTAGTTTCAACGAAACTATAATCATTTATTTGATATCGTTGTTTGCATGGAAAAAAAACGGACCAGCAGTGACGGTAGAAGCGGCGGAATGAATGAATTGAGGGAATAGACTAAAAGGCGGCCCGCGGCCCGGAAAGTGACTAAAAGGCGGCCCGCGGCCCGCGGCCCGCATTCCGAAGAGTGACTAAAAGGCGGCCCGCGGCCCGTAAAAATATTATTTATTTATTTTTTATTTTTTATTATTTTTGTTTTTAATATATTTATTTACTTTTTAATATATTAATTGACACATACATAACTAGAAAAACCTCATTGCTAGTGAAATACAGTGTAATTTAGGGACTAATGGCAATGTTGAGGTTGAACGATGCTGAATATTTAAAGTGCTGGATTTGCAATTGATAAACTGCAGCGCATCAGCAATGTTCATCTACAATAATACAATAAATTATTATCTCTTTACAGGCCCCGCAGTGGTTCGTAATAAGTCGAGGTTCTCTTCACACTCGTCGTGATTACATAGGTGTAAACTGTTGTCCCTTCCATTTATTTCCTGCTTCAAGACGCATTCTCGTTCGATTCACACGGACGTAGCCAGAAAATTATAATTGGTGAATGATAACCCTCATTATATAGAACGGAAAGCATTGATGTATCGGACTTTGTTGCCCCTTCCAAAGCTCTTTCTATCCGTAATTTTGTTTGAACTGGTCCAATCGACCCAATTTTAACGGGGGGTGCATTCTGCGGGCGCAGGGATGCTCCTCTGTCATTTTGAGGCGGATTGAAAAGTTTTTATTTTTTCGAAAATTTCATCGCTTTTTGCTATTTCCGGTGCTCCACCTTTCGGTCCAAAGTATAGGTGCTCCCTAAATTTCGCAAGGGAGGCGCTTATCACCACCGGTAGTGCCCATTACTCGCAATGCATGCAGATCTCGCTTGCTCGGCGTCCCACTATAGACCGACGAAGCGTCAAAGTCGTGAGATTGAGAAAACGTGCGTGCGCAAACTAGGCATTACTTTCCGGGAAAGGGTCGTAGCGGTGTGGAAACCGTATTGTTCGCATTCTGGAGCCGCGTACTAACCATCGTTCAAATATTGAGGCATTCTGTGACTCTGAGTTCATCCACAATTTGAACGCTTTTCTGATTTAGCGATTGGAGTCGAAACTGGCGATTTCCATAACTTTGCTCAAAGTGGTCCAATCGACCCAATTTTAACGGGGGGGGGGTGCATTCTGCGGGCGCTGGGATGCTCCTCTGTCATTTTGAGGCGGATTGAAAAGTTTTTATTTTTTTCGAAAATTTCATCGCTTTTTGCTATTTCCGGTGCTCCACCTTTCGGTCCAAAGTATAGGTGCTGCCTAAATTTCGCAAGGGAGGCGCTTATCACCACCGGTAGTGCCCATTACTCGCAATGCATGCAGATCTCGCTTGCTCGGCGTCCCACTATAGACCGACGAAGCGTCAAAGTCGTGAGATTGAGAAAACGTGCGTGCGCAAACTTACTTACTTAGATACTTAGAAGATCCATCTTCATCGGCCGTTGCCGTGTGGATCACAATTCCTCCATTCTTCTCTATCGCGAGCGCGCGTAGTCCAATGTCGGTAGGGCTGACGCTGCGAGGACGAACACTGTAGAACACTGTAGGACTTGAACACTGTAGGGCATCTTCGCATATTGCACGATCGAATCCCTCCATCTCACTGGCGGCTTTCCTGGAGGTCTGCGGAGATCGGGAGGGGGGAACCATTCCGTGACTGTTGTTGACCATCTACCGTCGCACGTGTCCGTCGCACCGTCGTAAGCACGTGTCCCGCCCATCGATGCTTCGCCCGTTTGATGTAGCGTATCGGGTCAGTGAGGAGTGACTGCCGACGGACGTCCGAGCTGCGGCGCTTCTTCCGGTGCATCGTGAACAAATTCGTGCCAATCAACGATCTCTCGAGTGCTCTGTGCGTGGTCTGCATGTAGGAGATGACTGAGTTCGAGAGAGGCCATGACTCGGCTGCATAGCACAGAGCGGGAAGGACGTGAGAGTCGAAGAGCGAAGAGCGGAGCTTGGCGTCCTTCAGCATGGATGTGACTTCTCTGATGCTTCCGTAAGCCGCCCAGGCTGTTCTCTTCCTCCTTTTCAGTTCCGTATCGATTGAGCCGTCGCCTCGCAGTTCTCTTCCAAGATACACGTATGCATCAGTTTCCACGAGGGTCTCTCCGTGCAGAGCGATATCTGCACAGATTAAACTGCTGGCTGCTGGCACTTCCACGGAGTCGAATGCCTTACAGTAATCGACGAAGACGAGACCGAGGGGCTGGTGGTACTCGCGATGGAATTCGATTACGGTCGAGAGCGTGTGGATGTGATCGAGACAGCCAAATCTTCTTCTGAATCCAGCTTGTTCCACGGGTTGAGCCTCGCCCAGTATCCGCTCCATTCTCGTCACCAGTATCTTCTAGTTAGTGAAGATCTTGTAGGGGATTGAGAGTAGAGCAATGGGACGGTAGTTGTCGAGGCTGGATCTATCTCCCTTCTTGTGGATGAGGATGGAGTTGGAGCCCTTCCACTGAGAGGGAAATCTCAGAGATGCAAGGTATGGACTGAAGTGCGCGGCAAGGAGCGAGTGCAGGGGAGGCCCTCCGAGTCGTAGCATTTGGCCTGAGATCACATGGAGGCGACGGGCAGCGAGGGACTGGTGCCTCAGATCGGAAGAGGTCGGTGTAGAACTCCTTCACTCTCTCCTCGATCCCGGCTCTGCTGGTAATGGCGGTTCCAGCTGAATCGAGAACAGCTTCCATCGGGGATCAACCCTTCGATAGTTCCTGCTTGGCCTTCTTGAGGGAGCGCCGGGCTTCTGGAGCCCTCAGCAGTACCGTACTCCTGTGTTCCTTGATGTCCCTCGCCACGAAACTCCTGCACGTCCAGTTCGCCATAGTTTTCTCGAGGATGGAACAATCGGGGTCCCGGGAAAGTTCGCCTCTTCTTCTTATCCAGAACTTGGATGCATCAGATAGACGAGGAGGGAGTAGTGGGGGAGGGATCTCAGCTGATCTCGCGCAGTCCTTGAGACCGACGCAGATGAAGTCGTAGTCTCGCGATGGGTCGAGGTCAGATCTCCAAGGGTATCTCTCGATGGCAGCCTGGTAGAGAAGCGGATCGAGTACCGGTCGGGGCTTTTGGCGTCTTGTGTATCTCCAGCTCTTCTGTTCTTCGTATCGATGCGGATGCGTGATCGAAGAAGTCTATGGTCGGAGGGATAATCGAATACGTATGAATCTCGAAGTGATCGAGAGAGAGCGCGTGCTAAACTGCAATCGCGATTCTAGTTCCTTGGGGGGGGTCTTCGGTGAAACTTGTGAAAAGTATTTTGCAGGGATATCGGTTCGGTATTGGGTGCTAGCCTTTGGCAGTCCTTTTATTTCTGACTCTTTTCGCCTTATCAGTTGTAATACAGATCTCTCGTCCAAAAGGCTGTAATACGAATACCGAACACGAATACCTTATGGCTTTAATACGAATACCGAACGGCTGTAATACGAATACCGAGCACGAATACCTTACGAATACGAATACCTTATGGCCAGTTTGCGCACGCACGTTTTCTCAATCTCACGACTTTGACGCTTCGTCGGTCTATAGTGGGACGCCGAGCAAGCGAGATCTGCATGCAGTGCGAGTAATGGGCACTACCGGTGGTGATAAGCGCCTCCCTTGCGAAATTTAGGGAGCACCTATACTTTGGACCGAAAGGTGGAGCACCGGAAATAGCAAAAAGCGATGAAATTTTCGAAAAAAATAAAAACTTTTCAATCCGCCTCAAAATGACAGAGGAGCATCCCTGCGCCCGCAGAATGCACCCCCCGTTAAAATTGGGTCGATTGGACCAGTTCAAACAAAATTACGGATAGAAAGAACTTCGGAAGGGGCAACAAAGTCCGATACATCAATGCTTTCCGTTCTATATAATGAGGGTTATCATTCACCAATTATAATTTTCTGGCTACGTCCGTGTGAATCGAACGAGAATGCGTCTTGAAGCAGGAAATAAATGGAAGGGACAACAGTTTACACCTATGTAATCACGACGAGTGTGAAGAGAACCTCGACTTATTACGAACCACTGCGGGGCCTGTAAAGAGATAATAATTTATTGTATTATTGTAGATAAACATTGCTGATGCGCTGCAGTTTATCAATTGCAAATCTAGGTACCGCAGTCTCCGCCCACTTTTCGACACTTGTGGAAGCGCCGCTACAGTATACAAGGCGCCCACTTTCGAATTCTATCGCGAACTGAGTGAAGTACTCATTTTCAAAATTTATTTTTTGTTACTTCCTGCATTTTATTTTTTATTTCTCTTGCGTTACGCGATTGTCTGCTAGCATTCCACTATATCGTCATTATAGGTTCCCGTTGGGGGGCTGGAATATCTTTTTTTGCGAGCGATCCAAACACGAACTTTTCAAACACTGTTCTCTCTAGATGCCGCATGATGCCGTTCTCTAATTTGAATACTATAATAAGAGAGATTATCTGACTCAGTCGAATTAATCTTGGCACAGGTCGAAAAGTGAGAAGATGAGATAAACATGCCACATTGCACTATGGCCGAGGCGGAATTGATTCATGATATTGAGAAAGTGCAAAAACATTTCTACGCCTCAGGGCATGACGTCATCGAAATTTCCGGTTTTCGAAAACTTCATCAAATGGGCTAATGAGTGGTACCAATCGATTCCTCATAAAATTCTAAGACTTTTGTGACTCCATGAGTTTTTCGCTAATCTTTGATCTAAGTCTGAAAAATTGGTTTTTAAATAAATGATTTTAAAAATTTAAATATTTTTTTGTAGTTTCCCTGAGGAGATGGCAAAATTTTATTCGCGTAATACAATGCTATAACAATGATAGTTCAACTGTATGAAGGGTTGTTTGTATGAGGGGCATTAAGCTTGTTCAGTAAACTGAAATTGAGTGGGTCCTTGGAATTATAGTGTACCTACAGTCACCAGGGGAAAAGTCATAATGTTATTAAAGCGGCTCTGGGAGACACGATATCCATTTAAGCATAACTACTCAATAGTAGGTGGCCAGGGCTTTCATCGGCCTTACCGCCGAACCTGCCGGATAATAATTGGAAATTACTCCGGGTTACTGTAGTACACCATAATTCCAAGGACCCACTCAATTTCAGTTTACTGAACAAGCTTAATGCCCCTCATACAAACAACCCTTCATACAGTTGAACTATCATTGTTATAGCATTGTATTACGCGAATAAAATTTTGCCATCTCCTCAGGGAAACTACACAAAAATATTTAAATTTTTAAAATCATTTATTTAAAAACCAATTTTTCAATTTTTCAGGCTTAGATCAAAGATTAGCGAAAAACTCAGGGAGTCACAAAAGTCTTAGAATTTTATGAGGAATCGATTGGTACCACTCATTAGTCCATTTGATGAAGTTTTCGAAAACCGGAAATTTCGATGACGTCATGCCCTGAGGCGTAGAAATGTTTTTGCACTTTTTCAATATCATGAATCAACTCCGCCTCGGCCATAGTGCAATGTGGCATGTTTATCTCATCTTCTCACTTTTCAACCTGTGCCAAGCCTCTTCAGAAACATGTTGATTCACTCAGATAGTCTCTCATAATGTGTCGATTTTGGTACTTGAAACAGAACAGGAGCTAGGGGTGCGCAATGACGCGCAAAGCCTCAGCGTCGAAAATCATGAATTTCAAGTATCGCATTACCACCCATTTTCTTCTATTTTATTTATTTTTTTTCTTGCTATTGTTGAGGTCTAGGGTTCTTATATTTTTTTAATATAATGGGTAGTGTCGACATCACACTTTACCTCGATATTGTTCAAGCTCATTCGCGTTCAACCGCCAACGAGAATTTTGTAAAGAGATGTGTTTTCAAAAAATTATAAATTTTCATACCATTTTCATTGTTTCTCAAGGGTTTGTGGAGCTGTTAAGGAGCACTAGTATATTGATTTGTGGATAAATAAAGTGAGAAGCTGCTCCGAATTGAAAAGATATTAACGAAAACCGTGCTTTTGCATTTTTAGAAAATATTTAGCAGCTTCAGCGCTGCATGTTCTTCCAAGATCTACTAGCGTAGGACTCTTAGGAAGGCATCCTAAGTTAGTCGGGAAATGTAGTTGAACAAAATGTACATAAACTGACAAAATATAACACGTACTCGAAAATGTATTCCTGTGATGTTGTATGAATATTATTTCAAATACCATTGCTTCCACATACTGCATTAGTATTGGGTACTCGATTTATACATAAAACATAGGAAAAGAAAAATTCATTTCATGAAAAATTCTCGAAATTTCATTTCGAGTTATGAATTTGACACAAATCTGACACATGGAACTCACCAAACCCCGCCCACTTTCATGTGTTTTTGCAACACATTTTCGAAGACGTTTTGCCACTTTGTTTTATTTTATTGACTATTTTAATTTTAATTAGTCGAATCAGCACAATTAAAACTATCATTCACGAGAAAGCTAGACTTTTACGCTCGATTTCGTTGTATGCGCTGCGGTCCCTATGCAAATCCAGCACTTTAAATATTCAGCATCCTCAGGCAACTCGTTTTGAATCCAATTAGAAACAATTTTGAATCTAATCAGAACAATTTTAACACTAACCGTGGCTAAATTAGATTCTAATTTCTCTCTGATTAGATGCTAAATTCGTTAGATATTCTGATTAGATTATAAAAACGTCCTGAATAGATTCTAAAAAAGTTCACATTAGATTCCAAAAACGTTCTGTTTAGATTCCAAAAACATTATGATTAGATTCTAAATGAATTCTGAATAGATTATAAAATTAGTATGATGATGATTTTCTGAGCTGTCCTCATTTTTTTTCAAAATTGATGTAGCCCTATCCAGGCACAGCGGGGCACCTCGTCCCTTATGGGGGAAGGTGCTTGCGATCCCCACTCTCGCATTGAAGGGGAGAGTGGGAAACGATCCAAAAATGGCTGACATATCAGCACAGTACATCACCGAACAGGGAAAATCCTGATACGAACTTGAATGACCCGAGGCAATGAGTAGGCACGACGGTATGTACTCGAGACGGGGTTGACAGATAATTTGGAATCTAATTAGATTCTGATTAGATTCTGAATTCTATCGGAATAGATTCTAAATATTTGAAGGAAGTTTAGTATCTAATTAGATTCCGTTTAGATTCAAAAGCTCAAGAACAATTCAGAATCTAATTAGATTCAACGTAGACTCTAAAAACTGTATGATTAGATTCTAAATTCTACCAAACTCTGATTAGATTCAAAAAGAGTTGCCTGAGATCGTTCAACCTCAACATTGCCATTAGTCCCTAAATTACACTGTATTTCACTAGCAATGAGGTTTTTCTTGTTATGTATGTGTCAATTAATATATTAAAAAGTAAATAAATATATTAAAAACAAAAATAATAAAAAATAAAAAATAAATAAATAATATTTTTACGGGCCGCGGGCCGCCTTTTAGTCACCCTTCGGAATGCGGGCCGCGGGCCGCGGGCCGCCTTTTAGTCACTTTCGGCGGGCCGCGGCCGCCTTTTAGTCTATCCCATGAATTGAGGACTCCAAAAGATGAAGATCACACGAACTGAAAGGTATCATATTTCAAAGTTACGTTACCGTATCCCGTGCACGTACCTATCGATAGCGAATAAAGGAAGTGCTGCTACGACATAGTAATAAAGTAATCTTGAATGAACGCGAATAGTAGATGGGAATAAGACGAACATCTAATCTGAAATGACAATACTCTAGTATTCGCACATTATGCGTACTACAAATATTAATCCTGCTGATCGTAGATTTGTACCGATACCCAGAGGCACTCTACATTTACTTATTTACAGGCGGATTGCGTGATGGAAAAATACAGTTTAGGCGCAATCTACATGTGAAACGGGAAACAGAAATTTGTAGCTCCTGCGGCCTCTTTTCACCCCCGTTCGACAGTTGTTCTCACCTGTATTCACTTCCGATCGAATCCCTTCATCTCCCTCTCGCATCGATCCTCTTCAACTTCTAGAAACAGACGTCCACATGGAAATCTGCAAACAGCACAAGCATAACACAACATAATATTTAATTTATTCAGTCGCATCGAATATTTAGCAGTCAAGCGACGGACCGAGGAAGGGCGAAAAGGGCTCGAGCTTGACTTTGATGGGCAACCAGTGACGAGACTCTTAAAGAAAATAGTTTTATTTTGAAGTACAAAAATCATTACTCACCAAACGATATCAAACATCCGAGATCAGACACTTCTCAACAAAAACAGCCACTGTGTGCTGGAGTAAACTGTAGATTTCGCCTGCAATTAGCATAATTAAGTTAAAAAAACAAATAAAGATGGATTTATGGCAGTCAATGCTCACCTTGTAAATCGAAGCCGATGAGTGGAGGAAGCAATGAGAAGATGGAAAAGTGACGGGGCATTGGTAAAGTAGCAAGAGAAGATTCCGAGTGAGGCCAGATCGACGCGATTCGTCTCCTGAAAAAAGAAGTTCATAAGTCAGTCTGCGATACAGTCCACAAACCTCCATCAATCGATAATCCGCAGCCGCGTTCCACTCGATTCGACACTTTCTGAATGGAATACGACTTGCAATTTTGCAGGTAGGAGAGATACAAACTACCTCATTTTCAGGATCGATAATATTCTTGCTACACCATAATTATTCCTTCTTCTCTCTTCAAAATAGCTCTTCAAACCTTAAACACACAAATATCATACAACCGAGGAAGCAAGACAATATAATAAATACATAAAAGGGACTATTCCGATGTTAGTCTACATTCATAGCCATTTTATTCAGCTAAAATAGTAATGTGGACGGCAAGAGACGGACCGATGAAGGAATGAGAAGAGAAGAGAATTGAAATGAGTGATGGAATCAGCGTCGAGAAACGAATTGCCGGAACTGACGAATGCCCGTCTGAAGTTAATCGTTTTTACATCTTTTCTATGTTTCCGGCCATGCCTGATCTGCACCAACTTTCCAGCCGGCAGTGCTCGAATTATCATGGCAGGCACTCACCGGGTGAAGTTGTAGGGCAGGGAAAGTCGAAAGCGGACGACGCTCGGCCGGCGGTACTTGTGATACGGGTGAAGCTGCAAGTCACCGGGATATTGAGAATGAAATTGAATCAATTTTCACGTCTTCTTACCGGGGAAACCGCTGCTCCCTCGTTTCTCGATTGACAATTCTCTCCTCTCTCTTCACTTCTTCCAATCTCTCGTGACGTCACTCGATCTCTCGAGGACGAGAATCGATCGACGAGTCGTCGACGACGGCTGAGCGGGAACGAGGCATCTGAATATGATGATTTAGATACCGTAAAAGTATATTTTTGATCGATATATAACCCAAAAATACCTACCGATTAAGGCCGAGAAAGAGAAGCCGTCCGATCGCCGGTGGTCCCTCGATTCGGGCATGTTCGACTCACCCTCAAACACAATCAATCATTGGTCGATCGTATTTCAGCTATCGTACCAACCTCGATCGAGTGGTTTCCTTCACACTTCTTCAGCGCCGCGTTTCGTGTCAGGACCCGTCCAGTCGATAGCACGGTGATGAAGCTGTAAATATGCAATATTATCCCTTGTTTAGATTCAGTCAACTCCCGCATTTATTCACAGCCGCCAACCTGGTGGTAGGAAGAGAAGAGCTATTGAGAGACGAGCCCGTCCGCGACAAACTTGAACTGCCGGCGAAACTGCAAGTCACCAAGTTGGTTGTTATTGACCATAATATACATACGACTCTTACCGAGCATCTTCTCATCCCCTTGCCATCTTTGGTGTGATTTTTCGTCGTAGTGTCTTCCTCCTCTTCATTCCTCAATCACTTCGTGACGTCATTTCTTCATCTCTTCAATTCGATCCTTTCCTCAATCAGTCCTCCATTTCCTCTTCATTCAATCTCGAGCAGCGACCACTCGGGGTCGCAACTCGGCAGTCGTCCCCTGTAAAGGGACTAGCATTAGCACCAGAAACGTTGCGCTGGGAGGCCGTGCACCCTAGAAATCACTCGAAATTTAAAAACCGGGGAATATTGAACAGGACTGTGGCTTCCTCACATGCCCCACCATAGGGATTTGTACGATCTACTGTGATAAATCATCAGTGTGACCTCAACCAAATCCAGGTACATAGCCCGAAGGCCGTTTTGTCAAAATTTACCGATTCCACTGTGAGATCTAGATTAGGTGCACGGCCAGTCGGGGAACAAAACTTACCGGGAACGCGGAGTCCTGCGCTCATTCTTGTAGTCGCCCCGCACGAGTGTCGATCCTGTGCACTGGAGCATTAGTGATGTGGTAAGATAAAGGGTAAAATCAATTAATGTTCACTGCAATCTAGGGAAACGTTTAGCCTCTCTCCTCTCTCTCTCTCTCTCATTCCAGCACTCTTCGTCCATCCTCGAAACTCCCAGTTGGGACTCACACTGTGTCGGGTGGCATCTCTCTCCTCTCTCTCAGTCCACCCACTCAGACATTCCCGTGAGGGAACTCTACTCAGTGCACTCGTATACAGAGAGATTCTGTAAATCCTCCACACTCAACCAACTCTCACACTGAGCTCTGGTGGGGGACCTATTGCACTCAAACCAAAGTAGAATGAGTACTGATCGTCAGACTGACACTTTCAAATTGAGTCTCAATAAGAAAGCTGGCGAGGCTACCGATTTATTCAGTCGTCAGATCAGTCTCATGTGTCGTGAGATCTATGGCCGACCGGAACTCTCGCATTGAGTCTCAAAGCGAGAGCTGGGTGAGACCATCCCATTTAACCGGCCTTCGCTCGCTCATCGACACTTACCACGAGGAGGGAATGAGCACGTTTGCCCTCCAAGCGGTTTCGCGTGTCTAACACGCCCCTAAGGAGCGCCTAGCTCCCCCAAGTACACCCAGTTACCTAACAAAACAAATTGCACACTTGCACATGAAAAAAAATGCCGACCAGAAATAATGTGCGGGAACCGAATCTACGAAAAGAAAGAGGACTAGGAGCGAAAGGGAAAAATCGTGGCGAAAAGCAAAGAGTTATTGACTTTTGAGGTTCATACGCAATTGTTTTTAGAAGCGATATTTTCCTAGCGCGTTCAGCCATCCCATTTTAAAGAAGGGTGAAAAGGGGTGCGAGCTGACCGGGCAGAGTGTAGTTGTTGGCGGCAGGCGGCTGGTTGCGGGCGTTCCACTGTGAGAGGCGAGCGAGAAGCGAACCTCGCTAGACTTGATGGCAGAGCTGAAATTAGAAGGAAATTACTGAAATGCTGACAAAAAAGAGACAAGGAAGTGGCGCGTCGAGGGTAAAGCAAAGGCGTGCACGGGTAGAAAGCGTTGTCAGGACCAAGCATGGATGATGAAAATTGAATAACAGCTGGTGGAGAATGAGGGATGGTGCGTTTCAGTTGGAATTCGAAGAGGACAGCATTCGAAAGTTCGGAATCAGCTGCAAAAAAAAAATGTCCGCTGAAGGCTTCAGAAGCCCCTAGAAGACAGGCAAGGAAATCCAGCGATGAGAAGAAGGAAAATTCCAGAAGCCCCGACACGACACACGCCCGCGACGTCAGCAACGTGGAATCACAAGAAGTAAGTCAACGTCCTGACGTAATCGCGCGCGCGGGAGATTCAAACGGGAGAAACTGTAGGTCCGATATAGTTCTAGCGTTGTGTCAAACATGTGATTCAGCAACTCTATTTTTTCAATTACTTATTTCATTTGATTTTTAAAAATATTAATATTTTCCTTACGTTCAAAATTCATCTACTTGATCTAACGTGAAGTTTGAGCAATTTTCATCTTCCTTTCGTTCTGAGCTCCCATGAAATCCACAGTTGAATACAATAATTTATCAAACGTAATCTCTATCACTTTTGGGTTCTGCTTCCCAAAGCGCCCTGCAGTCAAATAAATCGTCAAATTTATAATTATGTATAATTTCAATTATATATCGTCCCTACTGGTCGTAACCATCTAGTGCATTTATTCGCCGTAATCATCTTCCATACCGTAGCCCTAACAGCGATGTTATCGATCTACCGTATCCCTTATTGGTTGCGCATCCAGTGATGACTTTGAATGGATTGGAAAGTAAAATGAAAAATGATTTTCACCACTTTCGTCTCGCACTCTCTCTCCTTCACTCTCTCACTCCCCTCCACCCCGTCTCGCGTAACGCAGTAACTCAAGGTACGCTTGGGCTTCCGATCGAATTCGCTCTGTGTTGGCGGAAACAAAGTTTTTGGGCAACTTCCAGGGGTTCCCTGGAGGCAAAAATTTGCTCGCTTCGTAGGTCAATAAAGCAGCGAGCAGAGATTCTTTTCTGTTGAAGAGAATTATTTTCGCTTACCGCAATTTGTGCGGTCCCTCAGACTCTATTTCACAAAATGAGGTGAAAGGATTTTTTAGTTCTATTTTTTTATTTACTGAAACCGTCCATTCTCAGGAATAAAAAAAAGATTGATAGTTTATCACGAGGAACTAAAATAGAAGGGAAAATAGAACTTAGTCAACTAAGCAAAACGACAAACGTGAGATATGATGTCACGTGGTGCGCAAAGAGCATGGGTTGGGATATAATGAGTGAAAAATAGATATAATGAGTCAAACGTATAAAAGGAAAAGCGAATGTATTCAGTCTTCGAGCAGGTATTCATCCTTGAGATGGTGAATATGATCCTTGCTCTTCAAGTAATCCTTGAGATGGTGAATATGATCCTTGCTCTTAAGGCACTGATCACTCATAGACACAGGGATGTGATGGGCTGACTTCTGAGTTTCAATTATCAAAATTATTTGTTTAGATATTTGTTTCGTAATTTTTTTTTTGCATATTATGAGTATCCCCAAAACGACGCTCGTCTCAATAACCATGAGAGAACGAAAGGACGGGTGTGAACATGGCAGTGTCTATTTTACAATCTTCTTTGGGGCATAAATTTTGAGACTCACATTTTTTGAGTGTGATAATGAGCCTTCTTAATTTTTTTTTTTAAATTAGGATTTCTCTCCTTTTTCACTTCCTCGTTGCCGGTTCATTCCTTTGCAACAACAGTCAACACAAACGTGCATTTTCTCATCGAGCATTATACTCTTGTTCGAAACGCAATGTTCTTGTATGAAATGTTTGAATTCTATTTCTGCTTGCGTCGATGCTTCTTTTGTTATATACTTCTAGCAATTGACTTTTGATTCATATAGGTTCTAGGTATTGCTGCTATTTTCAGGTGTACCTTTATTGGTTTTTCAATCATGTACGCTTGTCAAAGCTTTGTAATTACTGTTCTACTCATGACAGTTGAGGTAGGCACTTATTTTTTCAAGTACTCTTGAATTACTTGATTACTTTTATCGATGAAATATTTAGCAATTTACTAAAAAACGATGGGTACAATGGATTTCAAACATAGACAATTTACGAGTAAAATTTTCCGGCTAACCAGTTAAGTCCACTGTTTAAGTAATCGGAAATTTTACGGAATGCGGTTCCGTCTTTTGCGGCATCGGCGCTGACCGCCTCGGAAAACCTCGATTTCAGGTTGGAAATGGTGACCGGTACGGCATCCTCTTTCGTGTGGGGCACGTCCAAAATTGTGTTGGTATAGGAACGTGCCACCTGTAAGCATTGTAATCATTAATCGATCCAACAGAGGAAACCCCCGACCTCTACGACATAAATATATATTTTGCTTTCCTTCCTTATCTATGGGAAGGTGTGGTTGAGCGGTGCGGGATTTTAATGACATCCTCTTGGGTTTGATACATACCATTTTAGCTACTTCGAATTCCACTTTGATAACGGCGATTTCGATTTCAGCCAAATCGAGAGATTCAGCATTGGAAGCGACGAGAACGAGGACTTGCGTGGGAGAGTTGCGGGATAGCGTCTAAAAATATCGATTGAAAACTACAAAACCACGATTAGCGACCGATTTTCAGAATTATGAAAGAAACGGGGGCGATTCTCTGACGAATACCTCAGGGTGCATGAAATCCACACGCTTCTCAATTTCGCCATTGCTGAATTCCCAAACGAGAGGTCCGAAGAAATCGCGATTGAAAACCGCAGCTTTCCTTTAAAAAAAAGTAAGTAGCAAGTGATTGAAACTGTTGTATTTCGGAAAAAAATCTTATTTTTGCATTTTTATTGATTTTGGACTCACCCAGTAATGGTCCTGAGAGTTCTCGTCAAGTAGCGAGAATTGTCGTAGAAATCGCGTGGCGACGCGCTGACGACTATTGCAATCTGATTGCGCATCTGAAATTGTAAAAAAAATTAAGTGTTGTAGTAATTATTTAAAGGGACCAGGCAGCGAACAAAAACAGATTTTTAATTTTTATAACTTTTCAATGATCTTTACTCACTACGATCGAATGAAAAATGAAGAAAAAATTAAAAATTTTAGCATTTTTTAAAATTTTTTTCAAATTCATAACTAATTTCAAAAAAATCGCAAAAATATGCGGTTTTTAGCATTCTTCCGGGAGCAGGATTTTCTTTTATTTAAAAATAACTTATTATTCGCTGCCTGGTCCCTTTAATTGAATTCATTTTTCGAATGTTCGGGAGTATTGCATGATGGCGGGGTATGATGTCGCCCAAAGTGTCCATGTTAAAACATAATATTTGAAGTGCGAAATTGGGTATCTCTGCGTGGGCATATTCTTGGTCCGGTGTGTAATCCTTTTTTTTAATTTACAAAACTCACCTTGTTGGTTTCATTGAAGCAGTTCTTCTGGTGGCTCAAGTAGAATCGACGATTGCACGGACAGAGAAGGCACTCAACGTCACACTGGATATTGGTAGGTACTGATCTGGAATCGGAAGATTAAAAAATCTGATCCAAATGCCGTACAATTAGTCTACATCGACCGGAAAGCATGTCATCAACAAAGTATATTAACATAATCAAAATAGTGAAATTACCCGCAGCCTCCTCTGCATTCACTGCGAATTCGATGCTTGGCAGTAGTGTCGATGAGGTTAGCGGACAGTGTGAAGTCGATCATCGAAAGAATGAGAAAGAGACGAGAAGGAGACATGGTGGTATGGAATAATCAGTCAGACAGAGGAATAAGTACGACAGAGTCGGAATCCCCCTTCCGATCTCAAATGAGTGTGTTCCAGAAGGGCCGACCAGCTCTCTCATATAATTTTGAACCTCCAGAGAGGGAGAAGCGAGACTGAGAGAGTCTTAATACTTAATACTTCATTCTCCATTGGGAATGAGGCTGAGGACGGTTATCTTGACGTGATGATGGATTCTTCGGCTCAGGATTGAGCTGTTTAGTGGAGAATCAGGCAGTTTTCGTGTCACAATCACAACTTACGGAGTCTCTCTCACATTCGCACACAACCTCGTTCTTGGTTCGTTCTCGAGGATTCGAGTGCTGCTCCAGATCACATTTCCGATTTCAACCTTTCTGCTTGCAATTTTCCGCTAATTACTCAATGTTAAACTAGCCCGTTTGTGTGAGTGTGAGTTCTCTGCTGTCGAGCGAGGAGTACCAAAAAAACCGAAATATTAAAATATCTGTTTATCAGGACATTGATGCATGTTTTGGGAAACGTTTTCCGGTAGTTCGATTGACAGATCGGTAATACCTACGTTCGCTAAGAGGCAAAGAGTCAGAGAAACAGAGATTGCCAGAGGGCACACACAACTCCGAATCGGCAAATATCCCTAATGCCAATAATCAGGGAAACCGCCAGCGGGTAGTCCACTCTCCGTACCGTATTGAAAGATCGCAAACAACGCTCACCCTCTTGGTGTCGCTTATTCGTATTTCCTATATTTTTCTCCCTCATTTTTTTCTGCATCAACGTGTCATGGGCAGACAACGTGATCTACCGCGCTCGAATGAGGTTTGCATTCCACTTCTCTTGCTAATCACATCATTCCGGTCAACCCTGCAGAAAGGAATTTGGAGTGAGAGAGCGTGTAAAAGCGAGTGGCTCTCTCACTTTTTCACACACTCTCGCCCTTCTATTCGCTTGGAACCATGTACTATTTCCTAATTTATCGTTACAGAATGGTCTAAATTTCATTCCCGACGAAATCATAATGGAATGGTGTCGATATTTGCCCCAAAATAGTCGAAATATCTTTGCATTTTCGTGCAAACGAATTGCATGGCTTGAAAGAGAGGCTGGAGAGCGATTTATCCGAGAACTTCGAGTGCGATTGGTTCGTTTACACTTGGCTCTTTTCATTTTTTTAATTTGAAAAATGTCCTTCGCCTTTTATCGATTAGCTTGCACAGTATCGTGTAGTTAACCACAATCTCTTCGTTCCAATGAATGCCCAATTTCCATACTTCAGTGTGCCAACAATCACTGTGTCCAAATCAATTCGAATTTCATTTTCCACGAAACAGACACCGACGTGTGGAAAATGCTGGAAAATTTTCGTGTTCGGAATTTCGTAATTGAGGCAAGCTGTTAATTTTATTAAAATTACATCATTGTTTGTAATTAATGGTATTGCTAACAATAAGTATTTAGTAATTGTTCTTGACTGAGGCACAATTAATCACATTTCCAGCTAAAACCAATCGATGAGGATCAATACGTTGATTTGTGGCTGACATTGAGAAGAATCAGATTCGATTCGCTTCAAATTACATCGCATTCCGTTCACAACTTTTACTTCCTTGAGTGAGAATTAGAGTTTACCAGTCGAAACATCCACTTTGGTATGAAAATAAGACGTGTTCCCCGGCACATTCCGGAATATTCTACCCTTCATAGGATAGGTACACTGCTACGGGTTGAGAAAAAACAAGAATAATTCAGATTCCTTGGTATGTTGTTCGCCGAAAAGGATCTAAGCCATGCGAATCTGTATCTAAAATGGGACCGGCACTCCTCGGCCAAGAATATTCGAGTAGTAAAGGAGTGGCTACTGAAAATGCCCGAAACTCGAGAACTGATCATTGAGTGGAATGATAATTCGTCGAGAGTGAGTTTTCATTCTCTTTTTACTTCAGAAAATTAGTCAGGGCAAGAGAGAAAGTGAAAGAGAGAGAGAGAGTCCTTCTCGATATTTCGAGATCTCGATATTTACATATTTCCACGTACATTTTCGTATATGAAATAAAGAAAAAAATGGTTGCAATCATAGTTGTTCATAATGACCAGAATTTGTTTAGATCTTCTTTTCTGGGGACATTTCAATATTTCGAAATTATAATATTCAGGACGTGCCGGACCCCGAACTGGATGATAAACTTCTAACCTATCTAGCGAGGCATACTTCCAGTCTAAATATGTTTAAAGCTCTTGCATTTCATTCCACTGAAGGAATAGAGAATGTGTATGAGGTGAGTCAGAAAAATCGGGATTTTTTTTGGTTAAGTTGTATTGCAGGCATTTGACTCAACTCCTCTTCACAAGGCCCGTATAACTGTTTTGAATGAAACCAAGCAAGAACTATATCCCGGAAATTCTTCGATGACCTAGATATAAAAGGGGAAACTGTGAAGTCAGCACGGGATTTCTTCATAGAGGCCAGTCCGGTGGGACATACTCTCGTATAACAATGTCGAAATCTGACTCTCTCTAGACCCTCATTCCCTGTCTCTGAATCATCTTTTTTTGATAATTCGGAAAAAATTTACGAATTCTTCGCGATGATAACATTTCACTAATTATTTCGATTTTTGCTTTCATGTTTCAAATGTTGACGATAAGATAAATAACACAAGAATTTGACTGGATTTGAATGTGAACATATTTATAAACATTCCTCACGTATAACCATCCGGAAATGCACGTAATCTTCATTATCATTTGGTTATGAGTGTATTATTGACAAGTGTAGAATACAACCTCGCTCTCTGATTATCATGGTTGATCTTGCTTTTGTTATATAAATTTGTAAAAAAATCAATGATAAGATCTGAGCAATCTTTATCTATTTCTTTCGTTGTGATGATGTAACACTGACTGCAAGCAACAATATTAAACCATACGCAATAGGCACGATAGGCTGACATATTTGGAATGATGGATCTGACCCGTCGGACGAACAAACAATGGCGGAATGGCGGAGTACGGAAGCGGCACCTACGGGACAGAACCAGGTCGATATTTGTGACTGTGATAAATGATATGTGTATTGCTTCTTCACGTGAAGAATTGCTACCAGTTCCAATGAGAGCTCGGGAACTTGACTCGATTGAGATATTCACTGGGATTACATATGTGGGGGCATAACCGGGGAAGGGAAAGATGAACGAAATCTGAGATCGTGGAGGAGGAGATGGAAGATCAAAGATCAGTGTCTCTTGAGATGCAGAGACAGATGGTCTGATCGAGCGAAAGATCTGAAGCAGTGCGGACACTTGTACGGCTTGTCACCCGTGTGCTTCCGCAAGTGACGCGTCAACTCGTCCGATCTGCAATATCGATTGGTTACTTCTTTCTTCTACGGTGACCTAAAAAGTACTCTAGCTATGAGTACTGTAGGAAACGTACCGTGCGAATCTCCAGTCGCAGTTGGCCCAAGTGCACGCATACGGCTTCTCGCCTGAAATTAGATACCACAATCAGGTGAATGTCGTAGTCTACGCATAATATGTCAGAGCAACGGTATTCGACGTCGTGCTCTTGTCACACAATAAGAATGTGTGGTATGACAGAGCTACCGTACTCACCAGTATGCGTTCTGTAGTGGGCCTTCAGATGGCTGCTCTTAGTGTAGACTTTCCCGCACCCCGGATGAGTGCACTCGTGAGCTCGCAATCGGGAGGAACTGCAAATATTTCGACGATTTTTAATGAAGAACGATGCCAGTTTGAACCGATTTAGGCCAATCCACTTACCGTAGGCCAGAATTCGATCCTCCGGTAGACGAAACTTCCGATGATGACGAGGGAGAGGCGGGTCCGGGCTCCTGAACGGAATCTATGGTTACGGTATTCGATACGTCGATCGATACTCACCATATCCTCGTCTTCGTCCTCATCGAAGTGTAGCCTTCGCCGGCGCTCCTCCTTCTCGCGCTCACCCTCAGCCTCGGCGATGAGGTCCTGAAGGGAATGATTACTTTATGGTTATATCATTGATCCATGCGTTTGATCTGTCGAGACAGATGATTACCGTATACATTGATAGATAGTCTACCGTACCTCCATCATCTTCATTTGTTGTTTGACTGCTTCTAATTGGCTTCGGATGGTCGCTGGATCAACGGTTCCATCTCGATTAGGCATCACTGCCAAGCACGAATTCTCCTGAAACCATTAAATATCGATTTAGTCAGTCTAAAGTAGGTCCATGACTCCAAGTATAATAATTTGGAGAAGGTGTGATTAATGAGGAGGGGAGAGAGAGAGGAAGCGAGAGAGGGTTGAGAGAAATTTCTTCAGTTGACTAGGGCTCCTCTCTCGAGGAGAGTTGGGGGGGAGCAGCGCTCCCTCGATAAAGCGGTTGAGGAAAAGCTCTCGTTGTGTTTTGGGACATGACACTTGACTTGGGTGATTGGGTTTAGGGTTCGTACCTCCAGTCCGGCTATTAGTTATTATTGTATTACTCCCCTCCTTCTCATTTACATTTCTCATTCCTGTCTGGAGAGGCCTTCTCCTTGATCTCTTGTTGTGCATTTCTCTCGTAACCATTTGTTATTGCCGCACTAACACTCGGGTACTTGATAACGGGGACTAGGGAGTTAGTCCGGGCTGGTAGGCTTACGATATGGAGGTCCTCCGGGTTTCTTTCCCAGCAGGATAAGATTCCTTTTTAGCATGAGAAGGTAAGTTTGGATCAGCAGATCACATTTCCCCTACCCATCATTCACAGTCCTTTGTTAGTGATCCCAGGCGCGAAGCAACGAATGAGCACACGTGTTTCAAGCAGAAAACGTGAAAATGACAGAGCAGTCAAGAGCAGATAACAAACAGGAAAGAGCACATTTCCGAAAGTCGACTATAATTTATCAGCTATGTTGTTTCGTTGCGCGTATTGATTTTTTTTTTCGTGTATTTCGTGTCATATAAGACTAGTGCATCTAAAAAAAGTACCAAAAATAGTCATTCAGCGTGTTTCTCCATTTTCGCTTGCTACGATGATTGTTAAACTTACTCAACCAAATATATACGTACTCTGACAATTTCGTCGCAACATGCCACTCAGTACACATCTTAGTTCATTCTAATTTTGTCATTATCACGAATAGGAGATTCTGCCATTCTCACACGGAGGAGATTTGGCAGATTCTGCCATTCTCACACGGAGGAGATTTGGCAGATTCTGCCATTCTCACACGGAGGAGATTTGGCAGATTCTGCCATTCTCACACGGAGGAGATTTGGCAGATTCTGCCATTCTCACACGGAGGAGATTTGGCAGATTCTGCCATTCTCACACAGGCAAGATTTGGTAGTAAGATATGTACAAACAACAACATTTATTTCATCAATATCTTTGTAAAATTGATAACGATTGGGCAAATTGGGGGCAAAACAGACATGAAACTATGAATGTTTCAGGGATATTGTGTCCTACATTTCTACGAAAACAATCGACTAAATTTGGTCAGAATTTTTCCTACCGCGTAAAAATCAATTATATAGAAAAGGTTACAGCCTATCGGAAAATACTTGAAGGGTTCGTCTAAAGCGATGATAGGGAAGACTATCAAAGGAGGGTTCTTCGGCCATGCCAGTTCTTCTCCAGTCGTTCTTCAGCTGTCTCCCACTGAAGATCGCCGAACTTGGATAAACCTGAAAAGTACACCTATTTCCTCGTTTATGCGAAAATCATCCCGAGACTAATCACTTTTCTCGTGAAAACATTCAAAGAATGACAGTTTCTCATTTATACGTCACAAATATACTGATAATGACGTGTCAAGTAATTACGTTTGATAAATCGTTTCAAATGGATCAAACTAACCAGTGGAGTCCTATTTGAAACGGAGTAATTGAAGAAACATAGAAGAGCAGAAGAGGTGTCGACCGCTCAGAATGAGCGAAGAGAGTCAGTGTGAAGAGGGCAATCACAATTGTTCCAGGCAAATTTGGTAATTGGACTATGCAAAATCATCAATTACACCCATAGTTCCATTATCCTCTTCACACTGACTCCCTTCGCTCATTCTGGGCGGTCGATACCTCTTCTGCTCTTCTATCTTCCTTCAAGAACTCCGTTTCAAATAGGACTTAACTGGTTAGTTTGATCCATTTGCGACGAATAATCAAACGTATTTACACGTCATTATCACTATATTTGTGACGCATAAATGAGAAACTGTCATGCTTTGAATGTTTTCACGAGAAAAGTGATTAGTCTCGGGATGCCTTTCGCACATATAAAACGAGGAAATATGTGTACTTTTCAGGTTATCCAAGTTCGGCGATCTTCAGTGGGAGATAGCTGAAGAACGACTGGAGAAGATGAGATAAACGGAGGAACTGGCATGGCCGAAGAACCCTCCTTTGATAGTCTTCCCTATCATCGCTTTAGACGAACCCTTCAAGTATTTTCCGATAGGCTGTAACCTTTACTATATAATTGATTTTTACGCGGTAGGAAAAATTCTGACCAAATTTAGTCGATTGTTTTCGTAGAAATGTAGGACACAATATCCCTGAAATATTCATAGTTTCATGTCTGTTTTGCCCCCAATTTGCCGAATCGTTATCAATTTTACAAAGATATTGATGAAATAAATGTTGTTGTTTGAACATATCTTACTACCAAATCTCGCCTGTGTGAGAATGGCAGAATCTGCCAAATCTCCTCCGTGTGAGAATGGCAGAATCTGCCAAATCTCCTCCGTGTGAGAATGGCAGAATCTGCCAAATCTCCTCCGTGTGAGAATGGCAGAATCTGCCAAATCTCCTCCGTGTGAGAATGGCAGAATCTGCCAAATCTCCTCCGTGTGAGAATGGCAGAATCTGCCAAATCTCCTCCGTGTGAGAATGGCAGAATCTGCCAAATCTTGCCTGTGTGAGAATGGCAGAATCTATCAGATATGGTTAAATGAAATTGTCATTACTGATAACTGCTAAACTTTAATCCAAATCATGGCATCTGTCATTCTCGAAGTAACTGTGCCAATTTAATTCCCAACTCCGTGGTAAACGTGATAAATTTGTATACAAAAAAAATAAAAGCCAACTTCAGCAAAAAATTAGAAAAAATGAATGAATTTGGTACTATTTTTAGATGCACTAGTCTTATATCGTATTTTATTGTTGGCGGTAGGAACAGAGAGGACATAGGATCGATTTTTTTTTGCAAAAAGAAGGTAATTGATTTGTTGAACATTTTTGGTCAAAGGAAGGTAAGAATTGAAAAGTTAATTGATAAGTAGTACATTTTTGGTCAAAGGAAGGTAAGAATTGAAAAGTTAATTGATTAGTAGTGCATTTTTGGATAAAGGAAGGTAAGAATTGAAATGAATAGGAAAGAAATAAATTGTAAAAGAAATGAAATTAGTGATATTGAGGAAAATATGTTTATGAAAGAGTAAAAAAAAATGTCCCAACTGTTCCGCCATGAAAATGTGCCTGATCAGCACACCATAAAAATCTAAAAAAAGGGGTTAGGTATGAGTCATGATTGGTAAGTGATTCTTCGAGAAGCATCTCGGTTTTTTTTTGTTCCAGCGGAAATGCGGGGTAAAGATAACAGTTGAGGTCCAACGTCATCTTAGCCGAGCACTTCTTTCCTAGATATCTGTTGTAAAGTGTAAGAGCACTGACACCGGGAATGTTGCAAAAGAAGATAACTAATGACCGGTAGAAGAGATAGCAGAGCACTGCGAGAGAAAGCAGACGCGAGAGAGGAATGCGTCGGAGGATGAGGTGTAATCCACGAATTCCTTTTCCGAGATGGAATTCGTGGATTACATAATTCATAATTCGCCCCCGTCCACTAAGTACCGACGTCATTCTCGCAACATTGTCATCCGTCGACTGGGCTCAAGTGAGTTTGGCTCTTCATGTATTACGGAGTTGACTAAGATCCCGATCCACATTAATAACGAGCCGGTTATTGTATTGATGGATACTGGATCTACTGTAGCGTTTATGAAAGGAAGCGCAGCACGCCCTCTCAAGCTGAGATCCATTGTGGAAGAGCAGATCACATTGATGTTGGCAAAGGACGTTGTGCAGCCTTGCACGTCCCCATTCAGTTCACCGATCTGTCTAGTAAAGAACAGGGATGGAACTTATCGATTTTGGTTGGGGTCTTGTGAAAAGAGCCGAAATTACTCAGCGAGAGTTTAGGAGAACACTCATCTTGAGAAACGAGCAGTCGCATGCAGAGCAAATATGCAGAACTGTTTCTTTGTCCTTTCACAGAGGCAATTGATGGTCACTCAAAGTGGTGAGGAGAGAACATAGCATGTTCGATTTCACGCAAGTAAGCTTATGTTGACCAGCTGATCAGAAATCAGTTGAATGGAATCGAGCAACAAGATATTCGGGATAAGCATTTCTCTTCTCAAGATAGCAGCATCTGTTACCCTCCAAGAGAAAGACCCTACGAGAGTCAGAACACAGCAAGTGTTTAATGACTCATGACTATGACTCCTCCTGAGCCAGGAATCTCACATTCTAGCAGAGGAATTTCGCATTTCAATTTAATCGTATCAAGAGCACATGATTCCTTACCAAGTAAGCTAGCAGAGCTTGTAATTGTGGATTAGTAATCCATTTTTGACACTCCATTTTGGATATGTTTTGGAAGTAGCAACTTCCACAAGCAACGATGATTTGGTGGATAGCATCCAAACATCGGGAAAGCTAATAATGAGGCACAGCGCTTCGGAAACATTCAGATCTCTTCATCTCTTCACTCGACTTCTTCACAATCGTCTTCCATTCGAATCACCCGAGTTTTAATCATCACTGATAGTTCGATTGGCACAGTTGTTCATGTATCGATTTTCAAATGTGATTGTGATTATTGTGAATGTGACATTCGGAGTGATTCTTAATAATTTCTTGCATTTTTTTTCTTTCCTTCCCTCGGTAACGCAACACTTCTCCCGGCAATCCCCATGTCAAGCATTTAAGGTCACCACTGGAAGGCATGAGGTCGACCAGGAGGTCGACTTGTCCGATTAATGGGGATGTCGTGGAGAAGGTGTGATTAATGAGGAGGGGAGAGAGAGAGGAAGCGAGAGAGGGATGAGAGAAATTTCTTCAGTTGACTAGGGCTCCTCTCTCGAGGAGAGTTGGGGGGGGGGCAGCGCTCCCTCGATAAAGCGGTTGAGGAAAAGCTCTCGTTGTGTTTTGGGACATGACACTTGACTTGGGTGATTGGGTTTAGGGTTCGTACCTCCAGTCCGGCTATTAGTTATTATTGTATTACTCCCCTCCTTCTCATTTACATTTCTCATTCCTGTCTGGAGAGGCCTTCTCCTTGATCTCTTGTTGTGCATTTCTCTCGTAACCATTTGTTATTGCCGCACTAACACTCGGGTACTTGATAACGGGGACTAGGGAGTTAGTCCGGGCTGGTAGGCTTACGATAAATTGTCAACATTACATAGTTGTGGCGTGCGCGAAAGACTGTTAGTGATTAGAGACAATGACATTATCGATCAATCGTTACATACTCACCGTGAGCTTCTGGATGGTTCGTTCCAATTCGTCAGTCGGGAATGGCTGGTAGAGGAACGAGGATGACGAGCTAATCGATGATGGTAGGTCACTCGTTCGTCCGATGGGAGACGCGCCCACGTCCATACGAGAGTCGTCTGACAATCCTGGAAGAAGGATTGCGTCATCACATGGTAACATTTGCCCAATTGTTTCATCACTAGGAAATAGTTATTGAATGCGTCATCATTATCTAACCTACAGGGATGTTTTCACCTGTCTGAATGGAGGAAAGACCGGGCAGGTTTGCCAGAGCACCGAGTCCCGTCCGGCAGCCACTCGTGTCCACTTGCAGAGGGCCGAACGATGATTTATCTGCAATTATCGTGTTATTATGGTTGGATCATACCGATTATCGATTGGCTAGCGGTGTTCGATTGTTTATCTGACGGTTGAAACATACTATCGCTTAATCATTCATTGTTTGAAACATATTATCGATTTCTTATTGATTGCTCGAATACTCTCTTACGTTGCGGTTGGAAGGGAGCGAAGGACGAGGCTGTCTCATGCGAGACCGCAGGTGAGGTCTGCGGTAGATGCTGCTGGGAGGTGGACGGTCGGTGCGATGAATGGGGAAGATTGAAGGGCGAGGAGGTGGAGGGAAGCTCCTCCGACCGCTGATGAACGATCTTGATCGGCACCCGGTGCACCTCAAATTGCATCTTTACTAGGCAATCCTTTCACGCCGATCTCATGGAGGCAAAAATTGTTAGAGATTGACAAACCTTTGGTGTCGAAGTGCCGGTTGGCGTGTTGATATTGGACATGGATGCAGAATGTCTCATGGAGTCCTGCAATTTGTGCATTACGCGATTATTCGCCTATTGCCTAGTGTTGATGCAATCGTTCTCAGGAGGTGTTGGTACCTGCAGGAAGTCGTTGACTCCGAACGACGTGCTTCTCGCCAGACTCGGATGCTCGGCGCGGAATGATGATCGTAGAGGGGAGAAGGCGCCTGAATGAGGGAGGGATTCAGGCTCTGTGAATGAATCGTACACCGTTCATGCCATTTAACTCACCTAACAGCGGATTTCATGCTGCGTTATCTACACAAGTAAGGATTGCCCACATGATTCCAAACCTACAGACCAGGGTTAGGACGAGAGAGTGTGCAAAAGTGAGAGAGTCCCTCTCGATTTCACACGCTCCCTCACTCAAAAGGCCTTTCTGGAAGGTTGACCGGTCTGTGGAATGATGTGTGCCGTACCTCCCATCGACATCTGCTGCAGTGCACTGCCCAGCGAGGTCGTGGGCGTTTGGAAACCGCTCAGGAGACTCATCGAAGCTGGAAATAACGAGATTGTTTCGGCGCGAACTATTTCACTTCTTTTATCCACGCAGTTATCTTTAATCCATGAATATGCATCTCCTGAGTAAGCAAGTAAGCATTTCACTCTATATACTGTTTTAATAGTGCAGACAGATGTAGAACTGGGACACGATTTGGTCTAGTGAATGAGAGCACTCCACCCCATATCAACCGGCTCTTATAGATATGCTGATTTTGTGTCCGTTTTCTGCATGTTCAACTAGACTGGTCAGAGCTACTGTAGCTGACCCATATTGAGGAGTACTGTAGCTGACCCATATTGAGGAACTCTGCTCGCGTGGCGTCCATGTGTCGCTGCATCGACGCAAAGTCCAGCCCGCTGTCGAAGATGCCTACACGGTACGGTAATCGATCAGCAATCGGGAAACGGTAGTCAATCAATATTCGATAGATGCCGTACCCGATGAGCTCGAAAGGTCTCCAGCATTCGGCTGGGACGGTCGGCGATAGAGCGAGAACGCTCCTGGCTCGTCGTAATCGCACATTGACGATGTCTCGCTGGACGTCGTCGCCCTGCCAGAGTCATCCGTACTGTCCGTCTGAAAGAGGAGTACGGTAATGGAGTGCTATCAACTACTGATGCACATCTGATACCGCATGAGCTTTGCGGCGTTTAGGGACGCTGATGCACTCAATCAACCTGTGGCCAACTTGTGCCGTAGTTGTGCCTAGTCGTAATAGTTTTAGCTACAGATGAACACTTCCTGCGTGCGGTGCCTGACACTCGATTTCCCCTCTCGATTGCAAAATGGCGATCATAAAAGGGCCGCCCCTCTCCCCCCGACCCCTCCCTTCCTTCCCCAACTTTTGCAAGCTCGCTCCCCTTCTTCCCATATTGGGTGTGGCTGCGTGCGCAGTGTGTCTACATACGAAGTGAGGGGGGGGGATGGAATGGTCAGCTAGGGGGAAGGGGTGGGGCTATAGATGAGAAGGGGAGGAAGTTGAGAGTTGATCATTGTCCGGATCAATCTACGACCAATATTATTGCATCATAATTCTGAAAGAAATATTTCCCATTCCGAAACAATTTCGAGATAGCGAAAAATGGCTTTGGCTCTCGGTTTAAAGGCGGAACTATTTGAAATTTTTAGAATGGCCACTTTTCTTTTTTTGCCATTCGACAATGCCATCAATCAAGCGTCCGCACTGCAAAGAGAGGTGGGAGATTGTTTTCTTAGTAGAAGGCTGATCAAGGTTTCACTCGGCTAATGTATGCGGGCTGTCGGGGTACTATTTGTAATGAGATGAAGCGAAGAAGCACCAAACAATATAAGCACACCATAATGAAGTAGCTTGCCATCTGTTCGGGCAATGACTGGTAGAATTCACCCCCTTTTTTCTTTTTGGCCGCATAATCTCGGTTCCACTTCTATCATCTTCTCTCAGCTGACAGTACGGTAACTGGGGCAATCGATCAGACAACGAATGCCGAGAATGGAATGTATGGGTGGGGCCACACGTGTTTTCATCAAATCTATCGAGAACTGAGTCGAGGGAGAGACGAATTGTGCGATTTTTTCTGTCTTTGATCCGTTCGTTTGCGCTGATCGACTTTCGAGTTTTTTGCGAACAATGATCAATGCCGTGAGAGTATAATCTCATTAGGAACAGAGAGAGGAAGCGAGCGGTGGCGCAATTTAATCGTAAGATAGGCCACGAAAAATGAATAACCACAGTAATCAATAAACAGACATGAAGTGTGCGCACAGGAGGAGATCGCACAGGGATGGAATTTGCGAGACAAAGAAAATTGTGAAATTTAGAAATTTAAAATGCGAAATCTATCTTACTTTTCGCAGCTGCCGGCTGGAGGTGGACGCAAATCGCAGCTGCTCCGACAACGGGTCGGCTGCAGCCCCGCCCATGCTGCAAATAACGGAATTTGATTGTCCGACTCCTCCAGGAAGGGGTCAGGAGCGAGAGAGTGTGCAGAAGGTAGAGGCTCTAGAAGGTTTAAACATTTACACAATGTTCAAACCTTCGAGTTTTGGAATTTTCCCGCGCCTATTGTTTTCGATCTCTTATCCGCAGAAAGTTTTGTAGTGCACTAACAATTGAGGCAAAAGTGTGAAGGAACTGTAGTGAACTAGGCAAGTGGAGTGTATTTTAAGAAAGCGAGCTGTCCTCTCCCACAATAGTTCAATTAGATCATTATGTCGAAATATGTTTTCCTTACTCTAACAATAAATGTGCACAATGTGCGAATAATGAGAGTGGAAAGAATTTGTGTGAATTCGGACAGTTTTGAGAGAAAAATGAACCGTGGAGTTTTCAAAACGAGAAATTTTAACAAAACCACGCAGAGTTCGAAATCGAATGTCACCGTACGGTAATTAACGTGCAGTTCTATCGCTATAGATTCGAGAGAAATGACAATTTAATTAAACATTTTTATAGAGTAAAACGTACAGTTCCATCACTTTCGATCCGAAAGCGGAGTACTGCTGCGTGACCTCCATGATTCGACGAGTAGCATCGTCGTGAGAAGAACCGGCTGCAGCTGCAGAAATACGCGATTTGGGAAAGATCAAAGATCGACGAATAGGGAGTGAAATTATGCAAGGAATAAGATAACAGTGTTTTAAGATCGATATAAATGACATATTGCATCAACATGTTTGGAGAACGCTTTTTTTACTGAGGAAGCAAAAAGGGGATTGAAGAAAGCAGCAATGTTATCTGACCAAGCTCTCAATAATGCAGGAGAAACTTTAGGGTGAAAGGTTGCAAAATGAAAGTTGAGCGCGAAATGACCGTGAAATGGCCTCATCAAGACATCTCAGCTTCTCATTCCACAACTTTATTTGGCTAGTTAGGAAAGACGACAGTTGGAAGAATACAGATGAAGAGGTAATGAGAAATAGAGTTGAAAACGGCGTGAGAGATTAAAGATGGAATAACTCACTCTCAATATATCCGGGTGACAATTTGACAATATTTGCTGCCCTTGCTGACGCGTCAATCGATAACAACGGCTTGTTGGGCATTCGTATAAGCGAGGTCGTCGAACCCATTCTGGAATGAATAATTGTTAGTTAGCATAATTTCACAAATTAGTGTTTGCCTAATTAGTTTGTGGCAGGGTACACGCCGTATTTTGCTGTTGCCATCAACCGATGTGTACATGCGATTTTGTATTATTTTTTGTGTGTGCATTCGTCCGGGGAGAACAACACTATCGAACAGATACATCTATCTCTTCCCCCCTCCCCGTCGACCCCCGATCATTGTTGTGACCGGGCGGGCGCGCCAGCCGGACAGGGGGAGAGAGAGTGAACTACGGTCGAATAAAGTACACGCGGATCGATTGCATTGTAAGGGTGACCATTTCCCCTCTTTGTTGTGATAAGTTGCGCTGGAAATGCGGATGAATTTACAGCGTAACTACCAAGAAATCCGGCAAACGAAAAACATATTGGATAATTTGCGTTTCACCAGCAGTATTTGGTCTGCGTCGAAAATCACTATTAATTTCTTGCTCCTACGTGGTCGTGCAATATAATTTGTGAGAATAATTAATTTCACACTCTCTTGTCGGTCAGAGTCGACGAGAGAGCGTGTGAATCGGGGAGAGCGCAGACACTCGCCTTTCTCGGGAGACGATACGCTCCTCCGTCGAGGACGACGACGATGACGTCGTCGTCTTCGTTTGAGTGTACATCTTAATTTGCATAATTAGCCTTATTAATTAACACTTAATTAATTAGCAATGAACCGACCAAGTAATACTACAAATTCACAAACGAAACAATAAAACGTGATAAATGTGAGTGAGCGCGCGAAAGCGAGAGAGAATCAGAAAGTAAGCAAAGGTAGTTATAAATTTGCAATCAAGTAATTAGCAATTAGTCGGTCTTAATTAGTCAGGGTTAATGAGTCAGACAACGCCGCTTCGTCGCAACTCTCATCCATTCTATCGCGGTCACGGGTCGACGTGAGATAAGGGGGAGTGGTGGTGATAATACTGATAATGACGACAAAAGGGAAGGAGAGAGAGAGAGAGAGAGAGAGAGAGACGGCAGATACACCCACAACCTCAGAGGAGAACATGCAATTTCGCAATACACTTCCCTAGTAAGGATGGGGGAAATCGCCAGAAAGGGGTCAGGATCGAGACAGTGCGCGATACTTAGAGACTCCTACTACGTCTTTTTTAACCAGAATCTCGTTTCTGACCCCTTTCTGGAGGATTGCGTGGGCGGTGAAATGATTCGAAGCAGCAAGAGAGCGTGCGAAATGAAGAGAGCAATCGATAAATTTAAACGATCGATATTTGGCAGAGTGACCGAAAGGCAATTATGGGGGGGGGCTACTCCAACCCTCGCTAAATGCCCCTCTCCTCCTCTCCTTAATCCATTTCCCCTGCACCGGAAACGGTTTGTTCGCAATTTGCGAACTGACGTGGACGAGAGAGTGCGGGGATCGGAGAGGGCGCGGCTGGACGGAACGACGGCTAGAGCGGACGAGAGAGTGCGCGAAAACAAGAGAGTGAGGCCGATTTGGGTGGATTCCTGTGGGGGAAAGGCGGGGGTGTGGCCCCGGCGCCCCATTCGCCGTCAATGATAACCCCGCGAGACTCGACTCTCTCGCCGATTATTGATAAGATGGTGAGAGAGTGTGCCGAATGAAGAGAGCGGCGAGAGAGTGGGTAACATGAAGAGAGCAACAAAAGAGCGTGCGAAATTGAGAGACGCAGAGAAAGAAGAATGTCATGATGCATGCAAAAAGTTACCACGAGATAAACGGAGAGATCAGGCGAGGGGGATTACGGTAGGGTCATAACCTATCGATCGACAAGTGAAAGCAGGAACTGTGCGCGTTGATTAGAGCAGCGGAGTTAGCTTCGATGGTTAGAGAGGAGTGAGAGATCGCGCGGAGATGAGAGAGGCAGAGAAAAAGGGATGATAGATAGGGGAGGAAAGTCATTGAGATCGTAAGACGCTAAAAGCGGAAGCAAATTTAGCAGCAGCAGAGTGTGTAAGAAAGTTCGCACGCACAGATAACATACGCGCGCGCACACTTTAAGCACGATTACGGTAGTTATTCAATATTCGGTATACGGTAATAATATGCGACAATTAATCGATACAGGTACAGCAAGAAAAAAATCGATATCGGTTGTGCGGGCGGAATTGGTGATTAGCGGAACACTAAAAGACAGTGGGGGAAATGCGCTCTCTCGTGATTAGGAAGGAGAGGAGCGATTGACATGAGGTGTAGAAGGGAAAAGGGAGGAGGGGGAGGAGAAAGGGAGGGGAGGGGGGACCCCTCCCTTCCTCTCTCTCTCTCCCTCCACTCCCCTTCCTCCCCCCTATCACCTAATCAACCGCAAGGTGCGGTTGTAACGACATCGCCGCGAAAAAGCCGCGTTACGCTTGAGCCCACGATCGATTCCAGATGTTTACCGTATTCCTTAAGTGGTTACGGTATCGATCGCCGCGGGCGCAGATCACGGTGATAAAAGAGTGGCGATAACGACCGTAACGAGTGATAATTGATTGCGGGTACATCGGATAGTGATAGTGTATGGGTGTTGTGTGTTCCTGGGGGATACGGTAGGTCACGAGCGCACGGAATGGGTGCGGTTGATAAGATGCACTACATAACTACAAACTCCAAGAAGGGGTTAAGTGCGTGTGAAAATTAGAGTATTTCCAGGGTTCACACTGTTGACCCCTTTCTGGAGGTGTGTCCTGCCTGTGGAATGTTGCGGGGTACTGTAGCCACATCGCAACCCCTTACGAACCCGTGTGCGTGTATCAGTTTCCCACTTTCATGGCCAATAAAGCATGTCACAAACAGAGGGCAAAAGAAGATGTCACTGATAAAAAAACTGCGCGAAAAGTGCCTCGTCAATGATCTTTGTTGTAAAAAAGACAAGTTTTGAGGCAACATCACCTTCCAATCCTCACGAGGAAATATGTCCACGAATCACTAGGACTAGACTACCCATTCACATGATTCCAAACCTACAGATCAGGGTTGGGACGAGGGAGCACGCAAAAGTGAGAGAGTCCCTCTCGATTTCACACGCTCTCTCACTCCAAAGGCCTTTCTGGATGGGTGACCGGTCTGTGGAATGATGTGGATTGCTGTCTTTCAAAGTCTAGTATTTTGTTTTTTTTCGTTTAAAATCGTCACTCGGTAGACTTTCAAATTTCGTAGACTTATTCCTCTGACTCATCTCCTCCAAAATGTGGGATATATCGACAGATTTTTAATTGGATCAATAGATGGCAAAAATTTCTGAGGAAAGTGACAATGAACTGTGGGTAAAATTAGAAAATTTAGGGAAACTCTCTCAAATTCACACACTGTCTTGTTGGGAAATGGGAAATGGACGTGAGAGTGTGGGCAAAATGAAATTCCTCAGGAAACTCTCTCAATTTCACTCACTATCTCTCATCTCAGAATACTGTAGAATGAGGAAGAATGTGACATAGAAATACAAATCTGTTCCGTGGAATTTTGCGAAATGAGGGGTTACCGAGGCAGGCAAATATTGTTATTGTCTTTCAACTACAGTAGGATGATGTCTGGCGTCGTGAAACATCTAAGATCGAGTCGCCCAGTGAACACAACAAAGTATGCACACTATTTCACAGGTCGGTCAACCCTAAAGCAAGGGGTTTGGAGTGAGAGTGCATGGACAATCGAGAGGGACTCTCTCCGTCTTACGTACTCTCTCGTCCTGACCCCTTTCCGCAGGTTTGGAATCATGTGTCTCTTGCTGTCTGACCCTTCAATGTCGCCATCTCTCGAAAAAATGTGAAGAATTTACACGAAATGATCATCACTTTTCTCTATTTTCGATCTCTCTTCGCCCATTTTCCTCACATTTTCGACCCTCTCTTTTTATAGCCTCTCTCTCATGCAACACACGCCCACCCACACCCGACAGCAACGCCACGCCCTGTCGGAGATTGGCGCGCTATCAGTGAGTTGACGCCCACCGAGTGTCACCCCCTCGCTTGACGCCGTTCGAGTGTGTGAACGAGGAAGCTACGACAGCGGCGGCGATGCGGGGCGCAGAACGGGTTACGGGTGATAGATTTGGGGTGGGGGACACGCCCTTTGAGCAAGACAGCGTGCGGAAGTGAGAGAGCGACGAGACGATGAGAGCACGGCGAGAGAGCGCGCGCCAATCGGAGAGCCGGAGAGAGAGTGTGCGGAAGCGAGAGAGCGCGACGAAATGCGATCATTTCTAATAGGAGGTTGTGTGTTCACTACTCTCAGGCGCATAACGAGCTTACGCCGAGTCGAAATAGGCGCGGACAAGGCGAAAGATAAGGGAAGTGCACTTTCGGAATTTGCAAACTCACAAGGACCAGTCGATAATCGAACTGTGTGATTTCAATCGATAATCATCGCGAACAATGATGAGTTGTTATGGTGCGAGGGGGGAAGAAGGGTTAACAAGCGAATCGAAATGGTCGAAATGAGGGGGCACAAGAGAGCGAGAGAACGGTGTACCGTAGTCTCTCTCTCTCGAGGTTCTCTCTCTCTCTGCTTCTCTGCACTCTCCTCGATGCGCACACTCTCTTGGTGCAGGGCGTGGCGCATCTATCACTAGATCACTAGAAGAACTTGGTGTGTCTCTCTCAGTCATTTCATAACTTTTACTTTCCACCCCTATCACAAGTGTAACACGCCCCACACCCCCTCTAACCGCAACTTCCTCTTCATCTCTCCTTCCCCATGAAAGAGCGTGAAAAATGACCGTGAAAAGAGCGCGGGGGCGGGGCAAGAGGCGCTCCCTCCTCCGCCGTCTCAAACCCGTCTCGCGTAAAGTGCGCGTGCCCTATGCAAGCGCACCCTTCAGAGAGACGACAACTCTGGATCCTCTGCAGTTGTCCGAGAAAATCTTTCGCCTTTTACTAAAGATTTCCGTGCAGAGGATCAAACTATGAGTGATACTCATTTTTTGGAATCCCCTCGAAAGAGCGGGATAAAAGTCAATGCCAACAATTGGAGATTCTTTCTCATATTATATGAATCTAGTATCCCCCCAAATGTTGCAGAATAGCTTCGAGTAGTTGAACGTTTTTCTACAGAATATCATTTGGCACCGTGCTGTCTCTGAAGCGGAGAGTGAACAAATGACCATAGCTTGGCCGAGACAGTGCAGTAACAAGTCAACATTTATTGCCACAAGCGACAGTTCTGCTCATACACAGTGTGGCACCGGGAGAGGGAAAGAGGGGGGAAGGAAATGTACAGGAAATACTACACTATACGTACCGACTAGGAAGTGAAGTGAGAGGAGGAAGGAGAAGGGGGGAAACGGGTTTGGGATATTCTCGGAGGTGGTTTCACAGAGATAGGAAAGAATGAGATCATATGCATGGTAAAGCGTGTCTTGATGTCTACAATCGGCGACTAGAGTTGGTCCAATCAGCGTTCCTGCAATTAAAGCAGATGATCTTTGATCCGAGCGCAATTTATATCAGTTGATTAGCTTAGTTCTAATCGGGTGTACAATTTTTTTTACTTTTTTTTACAAATATATTCGGCATTTACTGATATCGATTTTTAATTACCTGCATTTGTCGTCCCTTGGTCTCAATGGGCAGGGAGAGGGCGGAAATGAGTCCTATCAACGCCGCCGTTCCATAAATGCCTACGGGATATGACAGATTGTATGTGGCGGCCACCTGCAATAAAAGAATGGTCAAACTTGAAATATGTTTAAAAAAACGAAAATACAAACACTAGAGATCAAAGATCAAACTACGACCGACCTGCGCCACGAAGGGCGTTATGATGGCGCCGATACGGGCCATGCCAGAGGCCGCGCCCAGTCCTGACGCTCGAAGGGTCGTCGGGTAGACCTGAATATGAGATTGATCTTTGGTATTTGATGCTGTCGATCTCTGACTGATTATAGGTGCATGATGCATGATGCAATAGCCTTATATTAGATCATCTATCAATCGGTGAATCCGCTTTTTTTGACTACCTTTGATCTTTGGTCTCTGATCTCTCCCCTCACCTCAGGAGTGTAGACGTACGCGCACTGGAAGGCGCCCGAGATGAATGCTCGACCAATGAAGATCAGCGCGATTACGGTATTCCTGAATCGATCGACATTAATCGATTCGAGAGTCAGTTACAGTATACCTGTTCAGGCAGAAGTACAGCAGGTACGTGGCGAGACCAAAGACGGAGAACTCGAGGGCCATCGTCTTCTTGCGGCCCACCCATTCGATTATTAGAGCGGTGATGATGAGCCCTGGATTACGGTAGGGTACGGTATTATTGATTCACTGTTGGCCCGATGCCAAGCGCATTGGTTAGTCACAGTCTACGATTGGCAAACAGTTGACAGATCATTCTGAGTTCGTGAACTACAGTACTAGGCGCTGGGCGAATAAAGGGCGTTGACTGTTGATTGTAAGTTAAAAACTCCGATCCAATGGATCAACTTGGCACCGTGCCAAGACAATATCATGCTACTGCCCTCTTCCTATTTTCTTGTCTGTACTCGTAGTTACCGAATTCCGAGACAATTTTTTCACACTAATTTACCGGAAAATTCTGCCAATTTCGCGTTATCAATCGATTTGTCAATATCCTACCGAAACCATCCCTGTCTACCGTAATAGATTACCGGGAAATTCGGCGAGCGAAGCGGTGAGCAGGTCGAAGTAGTCGCTTCTCGTCAGAGGTACGCAAGTCTCCGATGACGTCACATTCGAGAACAGACCACCGTGACACTCGTCGTGCGAGCGGAACAGCACCGTCGTGTACAGCACCATACCGTAGTACGAGAAGGCGTTCACCATCCTGAGCGATCGAGGGGTGACTTTATATTTCGGCAACTACAGTACCATATCAACCAGACGAGCAGTGTGGTCTTGCGCAGGTCCGGAGAGAGCAGGGAGAAGATGGTGGTGGTGCCACCGTTCGACGCGTGGAACTGAAATGATATGGAATTTATGTGGGATTATGGTAGAAATACTGTATAGAAGATAACAGTGGGCTGTTATGGTAGGGTACGGTAGGATACGGTAAGGGTCACGGTAAAATGAACCTTCTCGGCGTCAGAGGCGACGAGGTCTCCCGGCGGCAGCTGCTTCCCGTTCTCTTTGGCCACCTAAATCCTTTGATCTTTGATCTTTGAACTGTGATCTTTCAAACCTTCATCAATGTTTCGAGAGCCTTGACGTCTTCTCCCTTGGACATGTGGAAGCGTGGAGACTCCGGAAGCCACTGGAATCGATTACTTCATCACTACGCAATCGCAAAACCAATCGGGCACCGCCCACTTCGCATCCCCCACTTTTTCGTCTGGCACTCTCCCGCTCCCCGTACTCTCTCGCCTGGATGTCAACCCCGTCTCGCATAACGCGCGCGCTCCCATCACCTGCCTCCCCTCTCTCACTGCTCCGGATTTATCCCAGTAACTCAAGGTACGCTTGGGCTTCCGACCAGATTCGCTCTGTGTTGGCGGAAATATATTTTTGGGCAGCTTCCGGGGGTTCCCTGGAGGCAAAACTTTGTTATTACTTTTTTTTATTTGCTGGAAAAATGTTTTTTTTTCTCAATTTGTTTGAGCTCTATTAATTTGGAACCAAATAGATTACAGTAAAGCAGAAATAATTTAACCCATGATGAGAGGGCGAATACTCCGAGTGGAAGGGAAGAGAGACAGACGAGCGCTCGCCATCCCCACGCATTCATTACGAAGAAGGCAAGGAGGGCCTGGAAAGGAAATACAAATCGGTTCAAACATCCTTCATTTTTGTTCCATTTAGAATCTACATTTTATTGTTAGACTCCTAAGCATTGGACAAAAACTTTTCTCCCACATCTCTGCATGCTGAAGGGGGGGGAATAATGGCAGATCAAAGGATAAAATTCCAATCTCAAAAGATCAAAGATCAACCTCAAGCACAGCTCCGATGGCCCAGAATGACTCGATGAGCACGACACACTTGGCACGCTGCGCAGTGGGAAGGAACTCGGAATATAGGGTGATCCTGGAATAGAGTACGGTAAAGCCACGGAAGGACACTGTAGGCACGATACAGTGATTATCGTATCGTGCGGGTTACTGTAATTAACCCGAACGATAGATAGAAAACGTATCTAATCGGATAAATCGGTAATGTCGTTAATTTTGTTTTCTAAAGCAACTTCTTCCCAGCATGTAAGTATCGTTTTTATATATTTCATCACTCCTATGCAACTCACGACTGTGGTACTCCTCCGATGCCGAATCCGACCAGGCCTCTGACGAAGAGGAAGAAGTAGAAGGATGAGGCCAGACCCGAGAAGATGCCGCACACACACGCCATTAGGGCAGAGAACATCAGACCCTGAGGATACGGTAGGGGTACTGTAGAATGGGGTACGGTAAGTTAGTGTCAAAAATGACGCGAGGGGTACGATAGGCCTCAGCAGAGGTACGTTATGATTACGTTAAATGTATGATGGGTTCAGCGGGATACGGTAGTGTTAACCGGTGAATACGGTAGGACTGACCCATTTACGGCCTATCCTGTCGCAGATTCTGCCCCAGAATGTAGACGACAGCATCATTCCGCAGAAGACGCAAGTGGTCACCAGCGCCTGAATGAGGTGAACTTTGATCTTTGAAATGAGTTATGGTAGGAGATCCCTCCACTTTTTCGTCTGGCACTCTCCCGCTCCCCGTGCTCTCTCGCATTGGTGTCAACCCCGTCTCGCGTAACGCGCGCTCTCCCATCACCTGACTCCCCTCTACCTCAGCTTTGGATTTTATCCCAGTAACTCAAGGTACGCTTGGGCGACCAGATTCGCTCTGTGTTGGCAGAAACAAACTTTTTGGGCAGCTTCTGGGGGTTCCCTGGGGCAAAAAAAATCGGACTCTTCATCAGTTTTCTTTGAAACGTGTTTCTCGGTCTTTGATCTCTCGTACCTGTTCAAACGAAGTGATGCCCCATTCACAGATGAGAGCTGGAGTCAAAAGGGAGAGCAACATCATCTCCATTGCATCCGCCATCTGTGATGATTATCTTTGAATTGTAGTTTGATCTTTGAACTTTGATATCTCGGATTTTGAACGCACATACAGTTCCTTAAAAGGAAACTCTCACATTGAGTATTCACGTACTTTGCCAGAGTCCGGGAATTAGGGAATTGAGCTGTTTATGAAGCGAATGTGATGCGCATTAACTAAAATATTCCACAAAAAATGCGCATAATTTCAAAGCGTCTGTAGACCACGTGGGTGCATTTCACAATAGATATTCCACCCTTATCATTCATTTTTACTTCAAAATTACAGTAGGTAAAACTCATGGTACTCACCCATGCCAAACCGGCGAGCACACTCAATTTGAGCTGGAACCGGCCGAATCCCAGCGTCTCAACGGCGTCATCTACAGTGTACGTCTTCCGCTGAAAATCGATAATTGATTGTTTTTTAAAAATAATTTCAAGATTATTTCCACCCGCTCAAACCATCAATCGTTGCTTGAAAATTCCTCGAATTCTAGATGGGGTGAGGGAATGGGGTGAAGAATTGTCATTCATCTCACATTTCTAATGGAAAGCATCAATCGCCCTACCAACAGCAGCAATTATTTCCAGGCCTATTCTTTCCTTCTCAGGAGTCTGTATTTTGCATCGCAGACACATCCATCACGACTCTCTCGATTTTGCACACTCTCTCGCCGCCTGTCAATCCCGTCTCGAGTAACGCGCGGTCTCCCATCACCTGCCTCCCCTCTCTCGCTGCTTCGGATTTATCCCAGTAACTCAAGGTACGCTTGGGCTTCCGACCAGATTCGCTCTGTGTTAGACGAAACAATTTTTTTGTGCAGCTTCTGGGGGTTCCCTGGAGGCAACAATTATGTCTACTAATCTTCCAAGCACTATGAAATGTGTCAGTTGATCTCTGATCTTCCATGCGTGTTCAACATTGTGAAACCTGCTGACGCTTGGTATTTGAAATGGCCCACCCTTTCCGTTCCACACGGTGTGGTAACGGTGGATGAGGTGTCGATAGGGCCGTGCCCATCTTCCAGATTGGAGTATCGCACACTAGGCTCCTCCGAGTGGACATTTCGCAATCTGCAAAAGATTTCTCAATACGTCTCGTCGATTTATAAATCTGTAGAGATACACGATTTCACAGCCTCCAGAAAGGGGTAGGCGCACAGTGTGCAAAATTACCTATGAGGGCTCTCTCATTTTCGCGCGCTCTTTCGCTCTCGACCTCTTTGTAGACCTTTGGAATCATGCGGAAAGAGGCGCATGAGATTGACAAGTGGTTTTCATTTTTATGAAGATTATCCCAGTTTACGGGCGGCGGCTATCGATTCTGACGGGGAGAAGAAAGAGAGGAGACGGCGTATTGTGTTGAGAAAGAGAGAGCTAGACAGAACAAACAAAGCTGGTGAGAGGTTAAGCTTGTGACTCAATGTCAGACGAAAATAAGTTTATTCTCGGCTGCCGTGCGACGACTTTCAAAGTCTAAACACCTCGCGCAATGCGCCTTTTAGACTTTGAACTCATCGAGGTTAGATTAATGGAGTCGGAAACTTATTTTCCCATGAGCACTTACTCTTTGATGATTCCCTTGGCGGTGAGGTCTCCATAGGTGTCCGTGAGATGGGAGGCCTCGAGAACTTCGGTGAGAATCGCCTTGTCCCCCATTGTTGGGAGGCAAGGACAGGCGAAACCGAAGGCACTATCCTCCTCCTCCTTCTTTTGCTTTCTCTCCTCTTCTATCCCCCTCCCCCTCGTCCGCTTTTCAGTGAGACATCGATTCTGAGTCCCGCCCCTTTCCCCCTTCCTTCCTCCCCCCTCGTCAATGCTGTCCCACCCTTTCTAATGGAAGCAGTTGGAGTCGATTAAAATAGACTAATTCAGGAAAGCCCCCTACCCTCAGGGCACGAGGAGCTATCGCGTTTCACGAGGTGTTGATATCTGTGTTGAGAGGGGCAGACAAAACACACACACACACACATGTTCGAGTGTCCAGAAACCTCTTGAGAAAGTGAAAGCCCCCGAAGGAGGGTGGACAAAGGAATGGCCATGCATGAGCAGTTCTCTTATGCTTGAGCCCGTAGGCACTAGGATTGTGACGTACTGAAACGCCCTCACCATTATCTAATTCATCAAGCGACGATGCCAAAATTGGTCATTATCCATTTTACTCGGTTTTGAATGATGTGAACTATCCTATGCGACGCTAAAATCGATATAAAGAGTCAAAAAGATGGTATTAAAGAAAATACGGTAGATGACGGTATGAGAATAAAGTGCGCCAATAGCAAACATCACTGGCGCGCGGAAAGTGTCGCTGACTCATGCTGTGCGCACGCGACTTCCCTCATTTCACGTGTTTTGATAGCTTTTTACTCGCGTTTTCGCTGCTCTAATCTGCTGTTGCTGCTGTTTCCTCACTCCCTCGTGCCATTCCACGCCTTCTGTGGCACCTATATCCCTCCTTACCACCCATATGAGCCTAAAAAGCCGGCAGTTCGTTGTTTCTTTTTGGATTTCGTCAAATCCGACGACCTATCAGTTTTGTGGATTATTAGTCATTATCCAAGCTATTCTGTTGTTTTGATCGATGTTGATTCTTTCTTTCTTGCGCAATTCTAAGCGCTTCTTGTGACTGTCAAGATGACGCCTTTCAGGTAGAAATGGAGGCGACTCAGACGCGCGTCAAGGCCGCAGTTGACGAGATGCTCGACGGCGTCGACAAGAGCTATCTGAGAGACATGCAGAAGGCCATGTTCAACTGCTCCTCCAAGTGCTGCGACGACAAGGTGCAGTAAAATTTACTGACAATCGGTTCTGGAAACGCAATAGTGCTCGAGCTATCAGCGCATCCTGGGTTCAAAAAGGCCAGTCTTCTTTCCTGGCCAATAGTAATACCGATCTTGGCCCATTTGCAAAGGTGAAGAAACTTCATCCATAGGGAAATTAGTCTCGGAGATTTACATATTGTTAGGCTGCTCTGCGACGATTTATCCAATTTCCTTAGCTACCAAGCGGCGACTCCAAACGTCTACCAGCTTACATTGTGGCCGGGTAACACGTGGAGCTAAAATGTTATAAAAATCCTTGATTGGTAGCCAAGTGGTCTGGATTTGTTCCCGTTGAGCTCTTGGTCTCGTTTCGTAATAGAATGGACTAGCCATAACGATGTCGCCGCGCCATATTATTGCGTACACTATTGCGAGGTCGTTATTTCTATAGTTCATTTCCTAAAGCATTTCCTGTGGATTGGTTAAAACCATTGGTTTCTGATGATTTCACTTGTGATAACAATAACTTCATTTGTGGTTTATGGGGGACGATTGACGTTTACTTTTTTATAATGACAACCCAGCTGAATTAACATCCTGAATCAGCGGATAAAGTGAGAAAAAATGTAAATGTAAAATTTGAAGAATATTTTTTTCAGAAGGGAGCTCGCGAGGGCGTCCAGATGTGCATCGAGAAGTGCAATCAGCCGATGATGAAGGCACAGAGAGTGCTCGAGGCCGAACTGGAGCAGATGCAGGTACTTACGTGGGCGGAAAATTATAAATTTTTTTATCATAGTGTTCCCGCCCTATTTGGCGCGATGGCATAGCGCCCCCAGCATTTACCAACTCCCCAAACCTTCAACTTTTCACTTCTCGAACTTTTGCATAGTGCCTCGCGACAAGGTTTCCCGAAAATGCCGGGTGACTTTGCCCATGTCTGACTAATATGGATCCGCATTTAGACGTTGATAGCGAAAATAGGTTCTCACGAGAAAAGGACTTATGCACTGCGTTTGGACTTGGTCCGCGAAAATGAGGTGGATGTGCAGGTTCAGTGATTTGGGGTTTCTAGCTATAGACTTGAAACTATCGCATGCAACAAATGTATTGAAAGTTGTGCAGTTTGGTTTTGGTTGGAGAAATCATTCGATAGAATGGCATTAGTCATCTCTTTGTAGAACGTGAATGGAATCACTGTTTTCGATAGGATTATCGGGGAACAAATGCATCATGATTTATTTTGACAGTCAACGTTTACCTTTCTTATTCTGTTTTCACTTTGGTTTTCACTTTTTTTCTTGAGAAATTAGTCAACTGCTATTGTATTTGTTCTTGACTATGCTGCGGGTTACCTTTATCTAGCGATTATCAACTTATTGATCGATATCTCTTGCAGTAAGTTCAAAATCGTAGGAGATCACCAAGTCCTTTTTCCCATCCTTATAGCATGAGACTGATAATGATTGAATTGGATAGATCTATCGCAGGGTTCGCTGTCTCGCTGCGCGATGACGTGCTACGACAAGCTGGTGAACGAGTTCGGTCCCGACCAGAGCAAGTACACGCCCGATATGATGGCGTCGTTCACCGGCAAGCTGGACAAGGTGAGAGGAGAGAATACGAAACATTTATCAACATTTTTACTTTGAAATGTTCAAAGACAACGCTCCGAATCTGAACATTGCAACGCTCCGAATCTGAACATTGCGAAGTATGATTTGTGGTAAATGTTTCGTGTTCGATATACACATCTCTCGACTCGACAATTGAAGTGATATCAGTATCATCATTGGTTTCAATTGACTATGTAACTCAAATTTACCCGTACAATTATATTTTTGCATAAATTTGTGTGTAGTACTGGGCGAGTATTTATATTTGGATATTTTTTTATTCGTGGATGAGGTATTGACATGACCAAATAATGTCGTTGATATAAGATGTACCTGAAACTCAAATGTGACTGTCTAAAATGAAATGCGCCTTAATTATGAGTATGCATTTGAAATTCTCTTTGAAAATTACCAATTAGCATTATTATTATTATTATTATTTATTCCAGTGTGTGGCTGTGTGCGCTGACGACCACATCAAGCTGCTGCCGTCGGTGAAGTCTCGATTCGCCAAGTCCCTCTAATCGATAAACCACGGGTCCCGCAACGATCTCTGTCGCTCTCTCAGATCTGATTGTTGCTTACGTATTATTGATTGATGAGTAGTAGGCTGTTTTAGCTTTATTGTTGAGCCCCCGTTGTTACTATAGAGTATTTCGAGTAGGTGGTTATGAATAAATTTGTTTTCTCTCTTTCACCTCTCGTCGATTGTGTTCCGAATCCGTTGTTGACGGTATATATCTATCTCTATATATCTCTGAATCTTTTTTCTCAAATTTACCGTAGCTGATGCACTGTAATTCAAATGGATTACGGTAGGTCGGATACTGTAATACCGGTGGATTACGGTATTAGGAGTACTGTAATTTTGTTCAGATCTATGCGATGATTGTGCGGTGGTTGATACGAGTGACGGCACTACTGGCGGCGGTCGCGGTCGCGTCCCTGCTGGAGGATGTGGATGTGAGTCACGGCATTTTACAGGGCGTGAAGGAGAGAGGTAGATCAAAAGAGAGTCATGGGAAGGGGTCAGCGAGAGAGGAGAGAAAGTGAGAAAGTCACTGTACTGGCATTTTGCCAATCCCCTGATTCTCTCGAAGGGAAATTAAGAGAGCCGTTCAAATTTGTTCCCTGTATGAAACCAGGAACTTCCCGGGTACGAATTGCTGATAGGGTTCCCTGGATTTTACGATTTCTTTGCCCCCCCCCCCATCCATTTTAGAGAACGTTAACATTATTTTATTGGATCGGGCTTTTCGAGTCGCTTTTGTATTACTTTTTCCAAAGACAACTGGATGCAATATCATTGAAATCCCACACTAGCAGTTTTATTAGAAACTGAAATGGTAGGGAGAGAGGAGAGATCATGGCAAAACAAGTGACACGCGTAGGTATTGAAATTGAGTACAAGGATACAGTGTTTGAGACACTATTAGTCCATTTCATGAACGTGTAATTGTATAATTGTAATTAATCAATAATGCTTTCAGACGAAGCTGCTGTCGCGCCGCAACGTGACGGAGAAGACGGGCGCAGCGTGCGCGTACGCCGACTTCAATCTGGACCGATTCACCGACGTCCTCCACTACCACAAGGGCAAGCTGTATGTGATGCTGCAGGTACGGTAGACCTGGGGGAGATACGGTAGGAGGAGAGGAAGGGAGAGGGGTATGTGGGGAGTGGCACATAGAGATGGGATATTGGCGGATGCTGTGGCGAGGAGATTTACCAAACCGTCGTACTGGTCGATGCTGGGAGGAGGAGAAACTATTGTCGAGGCTAAGGGAATGCGTATATCGAGGGGTGGACAAATACGCGGTATTGATACTATCCAGGGAAGATAGACTGGCAGCATTTCGACTTTTTAAGGCGAAATTTTGAAGAAAAAATCGGACATTTTTTTTCTGGCTCGCAAGGTCTGAAAATGAATAGACATTTTGGGCATTTTGGTACACAGACTTTTGGCCTAAGGGTATTGAAGTTGCATTGTTCCAGTTTAACGGGACCTCATTCGGAGACGTGAGTGGAGTTGTGCCCATTTGGCCCTAATCCGATGCGGATATTGTCCGATTCTGAGTCCGTCCGCAATACCTCTCTCTCTCTCTCTCTCTCTCTCTCGCCTGCTCCTCCTCTATTTCTCTCGCGCGTCACATCCGCGTTTCACGCACAGAATACATTCTGCAGTCAATTGATCGATGCCTTGTTCATGTCTTTTTTTTGCAGGAGCAACGCGATTTCTCGGATGAGAAACACAAGGACACGCAGAAGTGGATCATCGACCTGGAAGAGGAGCCGCATGAGGTGAGATTTTTTTTAGAAATATTATTTTACTTATAATATAATATTATTAATATTCAAGTAAATGCGCGTCTAAAATAGGGAGTGCGTTGTTTTCGTCGAATACTTCTCCTCTGCCATATGATTAAATAACTCTCTGCACTCGCGATAGAAAGTAACATCAAAACGTGAATCTCATTGAAAATTTGGCAGTTTATCAGAGCCTTGAAATTTGTGCAGCGCAATGTAGTGAATTTATAAATACCTGCATTTGCATTGAAAATGCCACAATGTTATTGTGTTTGATTGGTGATAACTCTTTATGTAGACGATAAAGAAATATCATTTATTCTAATTAGAAGCTATATAAATTAATGTATTCTTCTTCAGATCGCGTGCACTGTGGGCGACATCAACGGCGACGGCCACCCCGACATTGTGGTCAGCATGCGGGGGGAGGAGAACGGCCACTGGAGAGTGAGGTGAGCGGAAGGGTTACCCCTTTATTAGGTAATCGGGTGTATTGTGGAATGGTGAGTGCGGGAGAGTGACATCGGCACAAGGGAATACGGGAAAGTGTGGACACGTCCTTTTTAATTCACGAATTGTAGATACTTCACGTCGACTGCTGACCCAAAAGCACCTCTGGACAACGACAAGTTTACGCCCGGCAACGGCACCTTCTACGCGCGCGATCAAGTGGCGGTGCGTTTTTTTAAAAATTTATTTTATAGTTTTTTTTTATTTAAAGATGTTACGAGAATATCAATGAATGCCCGCTACACCGCAATTCCAATTCTTACCGTAACCCTTCCTGCCCTCGAAACTTACCGTAATCCTTCAGTTGATCGATGTGACGGGCGACGGTCTTCATGACGTGGTGGGCATGCACATCAACGGCGGTCTGCTGTGCAAGCAGGGATCTACGGGGGCGCCGCTCGATGAGGTGCGAACAAACATTCTTAATTGGGTTAAAATTATACTAATTACGACATAGTTCATTAGTGTTATTATCGACGTCCTTTTTTACCAGTTCGCGTAGGTTTACGAGAGTGAGAAATTGTATTTGGGCATATGTATATCAACCGTAATGATTTGCTTTTATATTCGATAACTGAAGATTTTTGGCCAGTCTAATTGATCTATATTAGTTGAAGGACTGCAACCATCTCTTCGAGGGGGCGGCGCCGGAGAAGCTGCACGAGAAGATGCCGACGCTATTCGGCGACGTCGACAACGATCGATACGCCGAGCTCATCTTCATGACGAAAGGAGATGAAGGAGAGCTGAAACCCGAGGTTGGCGGGTCAAATGAGAGATTGTTTATAGCTTGGCGAAATATCGATAAGACATTAGAAGAAGATTTAGTATCGAATAAATTATTTGAAAATTTTGTAAGAAAAATTAAATTCTATTTTGTATTTATTATGCATTTTTTTATTATTACTAATTGGCAGATCTGGCGGCGGAGTGGAGACAAGTGGCACATGAGCAGGCGGCAGCTACCGAAGCCAGTTGCGTCGTGAGTTTTTGTTTAAATATGTGTAAACAGTAATATTGATAGTATAGGCGCTGGGCAGAAACATGAGTTCTCCTAATGTTGACATGCGGAAAGTATTACCCGAAACTTTGGTGATACTTGAAGGATACGTGAGAAATGTCGGCTTACAATTTCACTTTGTGCGACACTAATATTCCTCATCTAATAGGTAAATGGAAATGTCTGTTCGTAGATCTGCATCTATCTAAAATAATTAATGTGCCCACCATACGTGGGCAGCACTTATCCGAGGCCTTTTGCGCACAGCCCCCGATCTACCGTATCCCGCGCATTAAAAAAAATACCGTAACCCGCCGAATTTTTTTTTCGTGCCAGTAAAAGTCGATCGCATTGCCAATTTTTGTTGTTTTAATGTTGAAAAACGCAGTGAATATGCTTTAGCAATCGATTAATCATGTGAATCTGTATTAAAAAACTGTTTTCCAAACATGGGTCAAATAGGTCTTCGCGTGCGAAGATAGGCACTTCTGCACTTTGCATATAAACCGGATTAACGCAGCGAGAGAGTGCAGGACAGACACATGAAGGACTCTGTCTACATCCCCCGCCCTATGCTAATTGCGAACTTGCGAAAAACCCATTTGACCTATGTTTCCAAATGCACCATCCATCTCTCCGAAAAAAATGCAGGCAATATTAACGCTATGGAATCAATAGTCATCGAGTGCCAAATAACTGTTTTCAAATCAGTTTTCGCAAATTATTAGTAAAGTTTAAACAACAAAAAATATGTTTTTTAAAAGAAACAAATGAAAGAATAATACTGCATCATTAAAAAATTTAAAAAGTTGACCCAAGATGCGCTCCAACTCTAAAAGTGACGATTAATCGATAAAACAGAGCCCCCGTTAGTCTCTGTCGAGCTTTAGGAATTGGATTAGTACTCCACCAGCTATTCACTTAAGCGCACGTTCTAATTGTTTCTATTTTTTTGAAATAAATGCCCCCGACTAAAATAAGCCTTTTCGGTGATAAAACAGTCGGGGCTGATTTCTCCTCCAATACGAAATATTTATGCCTGATTTTTTCATGCGAATTACTCCTCCCAAAAGGCTCCCTCCCCTCCCAGATTGGCGAACGATTTTGTAGCATGATAGGAGAAAGGAAATAAATTGAATATTGCATAACAGGGAAGACAAATTAATGCCCACCCGAACGAACTACCGTAGTTAAGTTAAGGCGGACTGCCGTCGTCTTGCCTTCTCGCCAGCTAGTTTTTCGTTTTTTCTCTCCAATTTTCTCAATGTTGACTTTTGCACACTGCCCCCGAAAAATCCCAGCTCCCATTTGCACATAGCCCCTGCCCCCTGCTGCCCATGTATGGTGCCCACCACTTCTGTGCTGCTAGGTGGATTTATGACAAGCCGGTGTTGGGAGACGATGCTCTCTCCGTTGGTGTTACTCCAGCAAATGTATACACTTATTATTGAAATTTACCGTATATTTTTCAGATTCAAGCACACTCTCGCTCCTCTGCTGGCCGACATTGATCTGGACGCGCGCATGGAGTTCATCGTGCCCGTGTGCAAGGACGACAAGTGAGTTGTTTATTATACATTATAATTAATATTAGGAATAACAATCACGTAGTACACTTTTATGCGGAAACCAATTGTTTGAACAACAAATCCTACTGTGCAGTAGAACTATGCAAAATATAACGACTTACGTGATAAGGTGGAAGCCCTGATCACGCGGGCCACGAGCTAACATATTTTTTCGACAGGTGCACTCACTAATGCTGTAAAATCTCTTTTATAAGATAAATGTACAGCTCAGATCTTGCGGAGGGATTTTGTGATTTTTTTAATATCGAGAAGCACACTGAATAACGCTATCGAATGTGATAGTTTAAGTGATAGGCATGTAGCACCGATCCGGCGGGTGCTACTATTGCATATTTTTTTCTTTCATTGTTGTCTAAAACAGAGTGCATCTTTTTTTACATTTCCGACTTTCCATTTTACTTTTTCACCTGTCTCATTCTCTCGTTGCAGGTGCACGACACTGGACAACCTGCTGGTGACGCGATGGAAGTGGAATGACGACTATGAAAAGAAGACGAAGAATGAACAAGTACTGAGCGAAGATGACGGCAGCTGGGAGCCGTGGACGAGGGTTACTGTGGATCTGGGGGTACGGTAGTTGACTATTCACTGTATTGACTGATTCAATTCAATTCAATTCATTTATCTCAGCAACACATGATAACAACTTTGTGGGAGTGCATAGGTAGATGGTTGTTTACTGTGTAATGAGGTAAGGGAGCTAATCGTGTAGCTCGATGTGATGTGGCGGGGCATGTCTTATATCGATTATGAATTGCAGAGTCAGGAGAACGCGATAGTGGAGGAGTCGGACACGCTGGCGAGAATGAAAGTGGGCGACTCCAATCTGGATGGTGAGTGGAGGGGATACGGTAGGATGCGTTAGTCAGTTGATTGATAATCGAGGTGGAGAAATGGCAGGAAAAGGTGCTATTTTATTTACGCTGTTGTTATATGAATCGCGTGCACTTGGTGAATGGGCGTTACAGTATAAATAATAGGGTGTTCCGAAAGTTCTGTCCATATTTTACTAATTTTTTCTCTAGTTTATGAGGAGACAAAATCACCCACATCGTTTTGTAGTAATTGGAGCTCCAGCAGAACTATTTTTTCCCATATTAATATCTGGCAAATATTTCGTTGTTATGACGCAATAAGCAAAAATGACTGATTTTTCACTTCTGTCTAGAAATTTATATCTCTATTGAGGATGCTTGCTGCAACCACAGACTTAAACCACAATTGAGAGGCACGATGTACTCTTTATTGAGCTATTGAAATTGTGTTTGACTTTAATTCTTCGAGAACTACATCCGAAAATGTCAAAACTGGGGATAGGAAAAATCACCATTTTTCTACTTAACCCGTTTCTTGAAGGATTAAAAAGGCCTATATAGTGGTTCTAGTCTACAATAATTATTTAATAATTTTTGACACTATTGCCGGAATCAATTTCGCGAAAAAAATGAAAATTACGTGGAAAAAATCGTATTGCGTAGTGATGTTGTAACTTGTGCACGGAAGCCGGGCTGGTTTTCGCGTACTTCTCGTCAATAATGAACTCGATTGGCAATATATTCAGATTTTACCCGGTGCTCAAAATCTTGAAAAAAATATGTAGTGAAAACAGTTAGATCGCCCGAACGCTATATTTAACCGGAAGTGCGATGATGCAATCGGTTCGAATTAAATATTCAAAGTGCAAAGGGTGCTCTATAGTGTATTCACTTTATGGAGCCGCTCGATCTATGTAGACTGAAATATTTAATTTTCAAACAAAATGGACAAAACTTTCGGAACACCCTAATATATGTGCGGCGTGATCATTTATTCGAGCTCTTTATCCCCCTTTACCTTTATCATCCGCAATCACACCATTCAAAGTCTATCACAAGAAAGCCGCTAAATGTATCAATGCGCTTATCATCTGTGCAGGGCAGGCGATTCGGGATGTCAGAGTTGTTGGCACTCTGTGAAAATGGGATAATATTAGTAGGGATGACTTGTTGTTACCAATATGAAGGTGTTTACGATAGAGGAAAAAATTAAAATATTTACTTAGTTGTTCTTAGCAGGTTTATTATCGCTTTGACACCTTTTGGGGCGGGGGCAATAATTGGCGTTATTTTATGCTGCGCAAAAATCAGGGGGTGCAAAGTGCAAGAAAAAAATTGGGGGTGCAAAAATCAAGGGGTGCAAACAAAAAATTTGAATTCCCGCAATTATCGATTTTTGCTTATATCTCGGCTCCCGGTGAACCTAGCGGTACAAAATTTCGTTTGCAAGTTCGAAATGTGTAAAGTAATTTACATCCGAAGTTTTGTACCCCTAGCTTCAACGGGAGCCGAGATATAAGCAAAAATCGATAATTGCGGGAATTCAAATTTTTCGTTTGCACCCCCCGAGATTTTTGCACCTTGGTGCAATTGCACCCATGATTTTTGCGCAGCATCAAAGACGATTGGGACGGTCCCAAAAAAAGTCAATTAAATTGAAGTAGCACAACGGCCAGGTTTAGGTTACTATAAGCTAGGTGAGTGAAAGTTGCTGAGAGATCTTATGTAGAGAGTGTTTTAGTCTGGTTGATGTAGTGCTTAGATCATTTGCAAAAAAAAGTATTTTTTATTAAAACTCAATTTTATAACCGCTGTTGCTTCAGGCTACCCTGATCTGCTGGTGACGATTGGCTCGCTCAAGGGCGGCAACAACTATGCAGCCGTGCTGGAGAATCGACCCGCCGGAGAGGACAGAACCGAGAGGTATACATGACAGTTAGTAGCAGAAATATTCTAGCGTTGGAATGATTTCTTTTTTAAATTTTACCCGGTTTTTGCGATGTAAATAAAAATAAATACAAAATATTCAGACGCTTCGAGAAGCAGCAGCAGATGCTGATCATGCCCGGACTCGCGCTCGGAATGGTGATTGATTTTACTTTATATTATTAATTATGCTAGACTTATTGCATGTATACAGAAAGATATCGTGGAGACTGTGAACCAGCAATTCAAATGTGACCTTGCAAATCAAACCAACGCCGGCAAAATTGAGGTTTCACATAGCAGTGAATAAAGACCTTTTGATTGTAGGGTCGATAAGGTCTTCCTTTATTTCTATAGTATTCGAGGTATGAGTTGTTGATAATGTTTGGTGTGAAATTTATTGTGTCCTTTTTTTTCTTCATTTCATTCACTTTCGAATAGGTTATGTGAGCAATCGTTAAAATTGTGGGTGCTCAAATGGCTACTGTAATCGACAATGATTAATCTACTCAGAAAAGAAGAGAGATCAAAAATAGACTTAATAAACGACATAGGTCAAATGGGGTTTTCGCAAGTTCGCAATTAGCATAGGGAGGGGGATGGAAAGAGTTCTTCATGTGTCTGTCCTGCACTCTCTCGTTACGTTAATCCGATTTATATGTAAAGTGCAGAAGTGCCTATCCTCGCACGCGAAGACCTATTTGACCTATGATAAACGATCAAAGAGCAGACCTTTTCCTCCTTTGAGATTCAATCTTCGTCGTTCTTCGATTTCGCCGAGGACGGCTATCTGGACATTCTGGTGCAGTGGAAATTGCGAGACGGCGACGACTGGCAGTGGAGTTTGTGCATCAGCGATGTGAGTTTATTTTATTTTAATAATAATATTATTAATGTTATAGAGTACATCACAAGAATAATTTAAATTAGAATCGCGCAATATTTATGATGTGCACGACTTTATTGTATTAGTTATCCTGATGGGGATGCATGCGATGTCATTTTAGGTTTGATTGAGCGCACATAGTGTGAAATGGGACCAGACGAATTAGTGATACGTAAGCATTTCATATGTGTTTATGGTAACTGTCGATCACTGAAACTAATATTTATAGTACAGAAAAAAAAGTCCACTGATGCTACCGTTTCGCATTTGCTCATCTTTTTAGTCTTGAAAAGTATGCTGCGTTTATATAGAAAATAGAGCTTAATTATTGGAACTGGTTCCGAAGTTCCAATAAGAGGAACCAATTTTGATTTTCTAACATCTAGTAGCTTACCTGTTTATTTCCCGCTGCATCAGTAATATTACATCTTTGGAGGGCAGGCATAGGTCAAATGGGTTTTTCGCAAGTTCGCAATTAGCATAGGGCGGTGGATGTAGACAGAATCCTTCATTTGTCTGTCCAGCGCTCTCTCGTTACGTTAATCCGGTTTATATGCAAAGTGCAGAAGTGCCTATCTTCGCACGCGAAGACCTATTTGACATATGAGGGCAGGTTCGGGAATTTCATGAGTACTGTGTTTTAAAATGCAGCCATGTTTCCTTTTTTGTATTCCTTTCGAACACATATGTTTAGTGTTACTGCTGTCAAATTTGAACCACACGTTTTTGCAGCCGTTGCACAATTACTATATACCAATTGGTGTTGGCATTTTAGCAAATAAATGTTTATTTCTTGCCTATCAATGCTTACTCTCCTCCCATTGCAGCCCGACAAGCAGGGCGACGTCACGTTCCTCAAGGTGCAGACCTTCGCGCCCCTCCCCACTGGTCAGGACATCAAGAGCGGGCTGGGTGAGTGGGATTATTGCAAATTCACTAACCGTAATAGTAAAATGTTCCGCTGATAAACACGGATGATTCGGTGAGAGATCGGGCTGGGTGAGTGGGATTACGCTTATTAGCACGTCTTAATTATTCGATAGATGGTTTTTATACAAATGTGGAGGAGCGTTCAGACGGATGGAATATTGCGCACACGCCGCTTTCTTGTTTCGTTGAGACCTCATATTTACTTGATTGTGCTTCAAGCAATATGTGCTCGTCTGTAGTTGAAATAATAAAATGATCATAGTTTTTATATTATGCATGTTGTTGGAGAAATGAGTGGGCAAACAAATTTTAACGGAATTATTCACCTGGCACTTTTTTACATCACGGTGATCTCTAGTTTTATTGCCATTTAAGAGAGGGGATCGGTAAGATTCGACCACCCCCCGGACACGTTGAGCTAGCAATGAGAACTGGAGGTCCATACTCGAGTGGGTGGAAGGTCTTATGCCCGCATTGCACAAAACACCACTTATTTCTTATTGCCGGCTCCGGCCTAGAAGAAATATGGATTTGAGTGAAAAATGGTCGAAAGATCAAAATTTCTTAACTTGTAAAGATAGGCTCAAATATTTATTCGCGTTAAGTTAGGGGTGCCCAGACATTGTAAAACTGCTATTCAGATCGAAATCCGGCCCATTCCGAAATGCCTTTTTTGACTCAAAATTTTGATTTCTTTTTAATGAAAAGTAACCATTTTTGGAATTTTTCATTAAAATTACTATGCACAAATATCACCACAATTGATTATGTATGCCATCCGCCTATAATTGGGAAGTTCCTGAAATGAATATTTGAGAATTAATTTTTCAAAATTCAGTACCCCACAATTGGAAAACGAGTTTTGCCTGATTCTTTGTAGAAAATTTTCCTTTTCCTAAATTTCTCAGAGAGATATGTATGTACACACTTTGCTACACTGCTTTGTGTATCTAAATCGGCAATATTCGGAAACTTCCTGCAATGAATATTTTGGAGACATTTTTTTTTCAAATTGAATGACTCAACAGGCCGAAATCGAGTATTTCTGACCCTTTTATGAAAATATAAGAATTTTATAATTTTCATCAAAATGTATATGCAGATATTTTAACTCAAACCATTAGTTATCCAAAGCGTCTATAGCTGGGAAGTTCCTGACTAGGAATGGTCGCGAACTCTCACTGAGCTTTCCGGATGAGATATAGCACATTCGATAGAGCTCAGCGAGATTAGATGAGATTTCAATTTTTAGCTGCTTTCCCTGAAGGAGCTCCGAGTTATTGAGGTCCGAAGTTTGACCTATTTTTGCATAAAATCAACGTGCGATGTGGGGACGCGCCTATCTAATGCACCACGCTCTCTCGTCTTCATCTCCTCCTGGTGTAGTGGTTGCATGCCTGTCTAGCAAACTTTTGCCCCTGGGTTCGGCCCCCAAAAATACACATCCTCTTTTGCTCATTTTTCAAAGTGATTTCTAATCTAATTTTCACTTTATTAACAAATTTTGATGTTATCTTTCAATTTACGTGCATGACACACGGGTTTTTGGAGAATGACTTTTTTGCACGACTATTTCTGTTTTCAATATTGTAATTCACAAATCTGATACTTCGTGACCAAAAGCATCTGGCATTCTCATCAGTATGTTTTCCGTATTCATTGATGCCACATTTCTCCACTTTTCCTCAATATCTGTTCCCGAAAGACGTAGTCACTGTGAACTATTTTGTCCTGCCACCTCTTTCTTTCATTTTATGGGTAGTATCTGTCTGGCCTAATCGATTTCCAGCCGAGGAGTTCAATAGTTGAAAGTCTTTCAAAGTCTTTCACAGAAATAGTCGTGCAAAAAAGTCATTCTCCAAAAACCCGTGTGTCATGCACGTAAATTGAAAGATAACATCAAAATTAGTTATTAAAGTGAAAATTAGATTAGAAATCACTTTGAAAAATGAGCAAAAGAGGATGTGTATTTTTGGGGGCCGAACCCAGGGGCAAAAGTTTGCTAGACAGGCATGCAACCACTACACCAGGAGGAGATGAAGACGAGAGAGCGTGGTGCATTAGATAGGCGCGTCCCCACATCGCACGTTGATTTTATGCAAAAATAGGTCAAACTTCGGACCTCAATAACTCGGAGCTCCTTCAGGGAAAGCAGCTAAAAATTGAAATCTCATCTAATCTCGCTGAGCTCTATCGAATGTGCTATATCTCATCCGGAAAGCTCAGTGAGAGTTCGCGACCATTCCTAGTGAGATGAATATTCTAGAAATAATTTTTCAAATTTCAGTACCCAATTTCTAGAGTGCAATATTTTCAGATTCTTTTCTTGAAATCGGTGCCTTTTCGGGTTTCTCGTTAAAAAGCGTAGTCATACAATGTACCTTTATACATTATGAATCTGAATAACCTTTAGTCATGAAACTAACTTGTCGAGAAAAATTCTTCAAACTGCTTCTCTTCAACTACACCGAACTAGTATATCTCACGGATTGAATCTCGCTTTGCTCGGCTCCATCATGGATTAGTGTGGTAGGAAGCATACCCAAACTGTCTGAAACTTGTTTTAAAAGAACACTGCTCTAGACAATCGACGAATTTTCAGAAGTTTGGAAATCGAAAATGAGAATACTGAAAATCGTCAAAAATTTGTTTCGAAAACAATTATTCCGGAAACTATAAGCAACTTTCACACTAAAATATTGCACCCACTCGTTTTCTAATATATGTTGAAGAAGTTAAAAATTAGTTTTAAGTAGGGTGGCGAAATCAGTGCAGTATCGATACACAGTGCATTCTCAGTACGTGCACTGAGTAGTACACCTGTGTATCGATACACTTGAAAAAGCGAGAGTGATGTACTGAAATGCACTGTGCACTGCAGTACATGCGCCCCGTGCACTGCCAGTGCACTAGTGTACTGCTAGTACACTACTCGTTGTGGGAGAGCGTGTACTGCAGTACACAGTACATTTCAGTACATCACTCTCGCTTTTTCGAGTGTATCGATACATTTGACTTCTTCAAAATCAAGTACTGCAGTGCACATGAGACTCAAGTGTACTGCAGTATTGTACTGCTATTAGCCACCCTAGTTTTAAGGTATTTGAGCAAATTTAATTTTTCATGAAAAACCATAAAATCCTGAGAAAATGCATTATCTTATAATTGTATGCTGGTGATGCCCTGAGCTACTCTCGAGCCAGTATGTAAATATATATCACAGTATGATTGCGTATTGTTCATATGAGCGCGGGAAAACAGAAATTTTTGTTGAGTTTTTCGTCTGGGCACCCCTAACTTAACGCGATAAATATTTGAGCCTATCTTTACAAGTTAAGAAATTTTGATCTTTCGACCATTTTTCACTCAAATCCATATTTCTTCTAGGCTGGAGCCGGAAATAAGAAATAAGTGGTGTTTTGTGCAATGCGGGCATAAGACCTTCCACCCACTCGAATATGGACCCCCAGTTCTCATTGCTAGCTCAACGTGTCCGGGCAATGTCGAATATTCTCGAATCTTACCGATCACGTCTCTTAATGCTCGTCTTATACGTCTTTAGATAATCGATTGTATGTCATGACCGAAAATAATCCAAATGAACCCCTTTGTAATTCTTGTCTCTCTATTTTTTTTTCTCCGCGATCAAAGGAGCAGTATTGCTTGACTGGCTGAATATAATTTAATCATTATGATTATATTATTCCTCCTCCTCGTTGCAGGCGTTGTGTGGGGTGGCGTGTGCGCCAGCTACGAGATGGAGACGACGGGAATCGGAGAGAAGAGGAGGGCCATCGAGTGCCAGTGCACGGCTAACAGTCATAAGGTATACGGTAGACAGATAGGGGGTACTGTAGCAGGGTGGAGAGGGTATACAGTAGAAACGTATAAGGTAGACAGGGATGGGAGGGGTACTGTAGTAGGGTGCGAAATGATTATTAGCAATAAAGTGCGTTGGTGACAACAGTTGGAAGTTACGATCCGTTCAATGTTGATAAGTGGACTGGGATAGACTTATCGATGGAATGTTGTAGAATTGCAGACTGCGGTAGTTTATACGGTGCATGGTCATCTATTGATTGCAGGCTGGTCTCACTCCTCCCTTCATCCTCTTTGGTCTGGGCAGGAATCCCAATTTCGTGGACCAGGTGGACATTGGAGTGCCGCGGCCGACCGATGCGGGCGCCAAGCTCAGATCGCATGAGCAGAAACAGGTGAGCGTTTTGCTGTAGAATTTATATATTAATTAATTAAATTTTAATAAAATGAGAGTGAATTGCACTGGGAGGGGAAACGGGAAAAGTGAGGAATTTGAACGAATGTATTGAAATCGGGTGGCTCGGTGTCTCAATGATGCATGAAAGCAATTAGGTTTGGGAAAATTGTAGTTTTCTCAAGATATCCGCAATTTTAAAAAAAAACTCGTTGTTTGTACGGCCAATAAGAAAAACCTGGTGATTTTGTGGTTCAACGTTGTATGAGAATCTTTCGGATTTGAGCGCCTGTGATACATCCTCTTTCTTTTGTAACGTATGCACATATTACTTCTACTCCTGATTGCAGATCGTTCCCAATGCGCGTATGATGGTGCAGCCGCCGACAGACGACAAAGGATCATGGGTGCTCCGTCTCTATCTCACGCCCTCCACCCTCATTCTCTCGTCACTCATCGTCATGGCATCCACGTGCACCATCCTTCTGATCGTCGTTCTCGTCCTACACTTTAGAGAGAAGAAGGTGGACAGGGTGGAACGGGCGGCCAACTCGCACCGATTCCACTTTGACGCAATGTAAGAAGATACAGTACCCCTCCACCTACCGTATACCGTACTCTATCGGGTAACCCCCACTCCCTCATTCGTGCCGCGCCATCCACTATTGCCCGCTCCTTCCGACTCTCACTCTTTCGTTGTGTCTCTGCGTGTGTGTGCGTGCAGTGCACCACACACCCTGTATGGTTACGGTAGCTACCCCTGCACTATTTCCCCCCCCCCTTTTCCTTTCCACCACTGCTTCGAGTGTCACTGAGCATACTGTAATCAGAATCGAACATCCGGTTAGAACGTCCAATCGATTCCCCTTCCTTCATGTCCTTCTTTCCTCCCAACTAGGCTGTACCTACCGTATCTGGTCTGGCTGTGATAATTATTGATCGAAAACACTCGACGCAATTTTTTGGTTTCCATTCCACTGATGTTCATCATTTCCGCTCCCACTTCATGTTGTTACATGCACGTTTTGAAATTTCGCGCCCTCCTAATCATGTGTGTATTATTTTATTTGCCTTCCGCGGCTAGAAGTACATAATATCAGTGTGTGTAAATGTTTTATATATTGGCCTCCACACTTGCTAACAAATTAGTTTGCTGAATTATCACTGATTATTACGTAATCAAAATAATCATGTATACTCGTTCAGAATGTGCAGATACGAGAGAGAAAAAAGCTTTAATTGTATTGGCTAGCGCATTGTACATTTATTTATCTTGAATAAAGGAAATCGATAATCTTCCGTCGTGGTCAAAGTACACCCGTTACCGGACTAGTTGAGGCATCGAGTTACAAGTATGATAAGCAGGCAACACGCTAATCGGGGCGATACGGTAGTCAACTACGGTAGATCATTTCTTGAGAGCCTTACGGTACTCCTCCTTGAATAATTCGGAGAATCGAGATTGCTGAAGTCGCTGAATGGGCGCGCCCTTCTGCTCCAACTTGTGCTCTGCACTCTTGTAGAATCGGATGAGGAATCGAGCCAGTGATCGGACGGGATACGACTGAGACATCTAAAAGAAGAGAAGATTGGCAAGTAAAGTAGGAGATTACGGTATCCCATTCCTTAACAAATTACGGTGTAGCAACCAGTAATTACGCCAGTCCAATGTAGCACTTAGAAACGTATAATTTTGCTCGCTGAGTAGTGAAAAGATTTTGAGGAAATGCGGTTGCTCAGAAAACGTGAGAGTAGAGAATACATGTATACACTGTGAACACCAAAAATTCACCTCGTGGATAATTTTCTCATTATTGAGCAAGTTCCGAACGATTCTCCACGGCATTCTGAGTGCAATTTATTGAATTTATATTTATTTTGTAGCTTATAGAGATATCTCGCATGACATCAACATCTCAATGTCAGACAAACTTACAAATATGAGTCAAAAAAGATTTATTTTATCGATTCTTTGCATAATATGTGGCACTCTGTTTATAAATGTGTGAATAGAACAGCAGCGGTTAGTGGCCGGAAGAACTAGACTGGAAATGGATCAAGTGAGGGTACGGTATGAGAGTACGGTATCGCAGATTCAAGAATGGTCACGCGTACAGTGTATACAACACAATCGAGAGATGGGTTGTCGGGGAGTGGAATTCAGGCCGATTACAATCCCCCTTTCATCGAGATTTCGCACTATGAACAATGGGATAGGGAAGTTCCGGAGACAATTCGTGGAACCGAGAATGACTAGAATCAAGTTGAGTAAAGGAATACGATATTAAAGGGCGAGATTTGAACGACAATTCAAGTAGCACGCCAAGATCGAAAATTCATGAGTTAGATAGGAAAAACAGAAACAAGTTAGCGTCGAGTCCTATACATATGAAGGATATGTAGGAAATATTTACTTTGAAATATATTTACTATGTATATAGGACTATGAAACAAATCTCAGCAACGAAAAATAACGAAAGCAGAACAGTACCGAGCGGAGATAGGAGTCCGGTCCATTGGGCAGAATATGTGGCGTCATAGTTTACTGCTTCTCGGGGAAGGGAGTGTCCAGTCCCTTGGCAACGTAGTAATCCACCAGAGTCTTCACGTTCACCTTGAAGTTGTCCAAGTGCTCCTGTAAGCAATACATTTTTTTTCAAAAATATTAAAACAACGAAAATACCAGTCTTTGTTTACTGTTGCTACGTTAATTCTCAGTTGGATAGTACACACTTGTTTTGACTACGAAAAAATAACACAGTTTCTTAAGCGCCATGATTCATTCCATCAAAGAACACTAAATTGAGTCATTTACTGGAGTCATAAAGTGACACTACTGCGACAGACGTCAACATCATGTCACGTTGATAAGAGATAAACAGCGATGAGTAAGTCAATTTATGTGCCCACCTCAATGTGTCCGATGCAGATTTCGTCCATTCCTTCACGTCCCTCAGCCACCGCCTTCAGAATCGTCTTTCTGTACGGAGCGGCATGGATAACCACCTGAAAAATGACAAAAAGATAATTTAAAGTACTTGAAATATATTCCAATTATGGAAAGAAATAGAGCATTTTCGATTAAATATGTGTAACTAATAATAAACGAGAAACACGAATCTACCTTGAAGACCTGCTTGGAGATGAAGTTGTGGTGTCGCTTGAGACTGCCCTCGTAGGCGGCGTTGATCACACTGACGAGCGACTCCGTCTTCGCCTTGTCCGTGCGGAAATCGCGCACCATGTTAATGAGCATGAGCAGCATGAACTCCAGTCCTCTGAAGAATAAAGGAATTTGCATAGGAATAAACATCGAAATAGTTCAGGGAAGCAATTGGATCAGCGCTCTTCATTTCACACACACAATAGACAACAGTTAGAATTGAGAATGATTATATCTAGTCTACTTAATTACCCGAATTGCGAACGCCACAAAATTGTAAAGAACGAAACAAAAACATAAGAAACGAAGTAATAATAAAAGTACCTCTTGAGCCAGAGCAGACCTTCAGTGGCGATGCCCAGCTTTCCGCCGTTCTCTTTCAGATCCGAGTCGATCAGCTTTTGTAGCGTGTCTTGTCCGATGGGATCTTTCAACCAGCGAGTGCGAACCTGGATAATAAGTAAGATACGCCAATTGCAAAGACAGTTAGTAATGAAAAGTAAGAGATCACTCATCACTTACTTCAAGCGATTTAAATTTTTAACAGATAAAGCAAAGACGATAGAAGATGAGCCAACCTTGGTCACGTTTCCAGCGATGTCACTTTTGACCGGTGAGAAGGCTGCTCCCATGAATCCTGAAGAATCATTATGTATACACAAACAAAGAAGGTGACCATAAAAGTAAGGCAACAAACGTGTAAAACAAGGAGGGAACTAGGAGAAATAAACTTGAATTCTCACCAACGAAATCGGCGAGTCCTTGGCAAGCACTCAGAAACTGTTCCGTGGGGATGCCAGTGTCCTCCTCGAGGCATGGGAAGAGATGTTCCTTCTTCGCGAAGTATGTGTGATCTTCAGCAGGTGCTACACACGCCATACTTGCCTGCAAATAGCAAAAGAATGAACAAAAATGAGCGAACAAGTAATTTGAATGGCTCAACAAGCTCTCAGACTGGTAAGAGGTTAGAAATGACACATTATCACCTGAAAACGAATTTCTGACTCATGTTCAATCGATACATCGCAAACTGAAATTGCCCAGACCTACCGTAGCTAGTCCCTTCCGTACGAGAGCCTATCCATTCTTGCCAGCAGCAGCCAAGAATCTCTCGCTCCTCTGCCCGTCGAGCTCATAGTGTGCGAATCGTTTTTAAATTATTTCTGTTGATTTTGAGGTGTATTGATTACTTATTTCTTACCCAATTTTATCCCCAATGTATCCTAGTCGTCCTTAGAACTGTTTTCACATCGCAAATTGTTGTTTCCTCTTTTATTCACCATCTTTACCTATTCTATTTTCAGGGAAACCACAGCCGACATGTACTGCCAGCGTCTCGCCGTCCCCGTCGCCCGCACCCTCCTCGTAAGTTGATATTTCCTATATTTAAATAGTTAGGATGAGGATCGGTCAAAATGTATCTTGATTTCCAAGATCCTGGCTATTTAATATCCAACCTCTTGACGTGGGCGTCTAAAATAATGTGTTATCTTCAGGCCCAGAGGGTTCCCCTCGCCATCCGCGCCGAGACCGCCGTCGCTGCTCGCGCCATGAGCACCTCCGTCGCTCGCCGCGATATCGACTCCGCCGCCAAGTACATCGGAGCCGGAGCCGCCACCGTCGGAGTCGCTGGATCCGGAGCTGGTATCGGAAACGTCTTCGGAGCCCTCGTCATCGGATACGCCCGTAACCCCTCCCTCAAGCAGCAGCTCTTCTCTTACGCTATCCTTGGATTCGCCTTGTCCGAGGCTATGGGTCTCTTCTGCCTTACCATGGGCTTCATGATCCTGTTCGCCCTCTAAACAGTTTCTCCTGGTAGTTACGATTTGAGTTTTGCACGGAAGTCGTTCATGTCGGCTAAGCTTGTCTTCTTCCTGTGCTTTTGTATTTTATAATAGTGATGAGGAGAGATAAAGATTTCCGATATCTATCCACATGTGTTTGCTCTAGACCCGTAGAATCTGCATTTTCGAGAGCAGCACGTAACCGACGGAGTGGGCAAATTGCACATGTCCAAAATGCCCACTCCGTCGGTTAACTATCCGACGGAGTGGGCAAATTGCACTACTTTTGAACTCCCGCTTACAGTAACCTCGTCATCATTTCCAGTAAAGACCCGTGTTATAACATGTTAGGAATGGTTTTACGGGAAAAGGTTGATCAGATTCTAGTGCTCTTTTCATTATTATTTTTTTTGTTTTCAATGCGTTCTTTTATTTTTCAAATTAGTTTTTTAATTTTTTTTTTGCAATTAATTAAAAACACTATCCGCGCATCTCTACGGGCGTTGAAGTATACGAAATATTTCAATATTTATGTTGAACCGTATAGTTTCCGTCGGAATATTTATCGATATTTCGTATAATTTTCGCAATCCATAAGATTGTATTTTACACATTTTCAGTACCTGCTTTTCCTTTGCACACGATCTGTTAACCAAAAGAGAGAGAAACGTAAAAGAATCGCGTTGGGTTTTGGATTTCCGCGCTTTTATTCATTCAAAACATGCCACGTCACAGATGAAACAGCTATTCTATGAAAATCGATATTTACACTGTTTCAAGGCCGAAGTTCTTCTTATATTTTGTAATTGCTCGCTGATGTTGTAGCTTCCTAGGAGCGGCTTATCAAAGCATCCAAGGTTGGGTTGGTTTGAGGCAGAATGAGCCGCTGCTGGACAACTGACACTTGTTCTTCAGGAGGAATATAATTGTATTCCCATTTAGCTAGTTATTTTCTGGTGTTCTTTCGCATTTGTAGCAAAATAGGTTAGCTTTCCTGTTACTCCGGGCCAAGGCAAAGATAGTGATCAAATAATCAGGTTGTTTCGATGGCCGTGAAGAAACCGACAATTGAGAGTTTTAATAACACATCGCATGCGTTTGGGTAGTCTCCGTGACGGGCCTTGAGCATTATTCCTTAAAGCCCCTTATGAAAAGGGCATTTTGCTTAGCCTCCACGCAGCTTAGGCTGTACTAAATGCGGTTATGAAATATGCGCCTAGGAAGGCTAAGTACCCATATTACTAGCACTTTGCATTATATTTTTTAATGACTTGCACGACATGATTCATGGTTTTGGTAGCGACTGTGAAGGGCCGTGAGCATTATTCCTTAAAGCCCCTTATGAAAAGGGCATTTTGCTTAGCCTCCACGCAGCTTAGGCTGTACTAAATGCGGTTATGAAATATGCGCCTAGGAAGGCTAAGTACCCATATTACTAGCACTTGGCATTATATTTTTTTTAATGACTTGCACGACATGATTCATGGTTTTGGTAGCGACTGTGAAGGGCCGTGAGCATTATTCCTTAAAGCCCCTTATGAAAAGGGCATTTTGCTTAGTCTCCACGCAGCTTAGGCTGTACTAAATGCGGTTATGAAATATGCGCCTAGGAAAGCTAAGTACCTTCTAAGTACATTTCTAGCACTTGGCATTATAATTTTTTGAAATGACTTGCACGACATTATTCATTGTTTTGGTAGTTAGTGTGACGGGCCGTGAGCATTATTAAGCCCCTTATGAAAAGGGCGTTTTGCTTAGTCTCCACGCGGCTCAGCCACAGCATTTCAGCACCCCCTAGATAGGGACTCCTGCGTTTGAACGGTTTTGATGTGCAGGGTTTTCAAATCCGGGGCGGCCGAACAGTAAACAACAACAAAGGGGCGGAGACTGCTGTCTAGCGCTCTCTCGCTTTCACACGCTCTCTCGTGTTTACTAGTTTCTCTGCCGCTCTCCGCTCTCTTGCCCGCGAAAGTCCTCGCGTGAAACGTTGTGCTCAGGCTGTACTAAAAAATGAAATACGATTCGTTGAAATATCAATGATATCGCTATTAGTCAATTTTACTGCTGAGGGAAGTAATTATTAATGAGCAAAATCAGCAGTGCATTGAAGATGTCGATTATCAACACACATACACACAAAACAAGATAAAGGGGAAAATGCTTGAGAGATAGCCCACAAAACCTTTCCTAACACGGTTATTTACTAGAAATTGTGAGGTAACTGTTAGAGCGGGAATTCAAAAATGTGCAATTTGCCCACTCCGTCGGATAGTTAACCGACGGAGTGGGCATTTTGCACATGTGCAATTTGCCCACTCCGTCGGTTACGTGCTAGTATTTTCGAGTAGTTGTATCGATTGTTCGAGCGAATGAACTGATTAATGGTTATAGTTGTGTTCAGTGGGTGGGGGCTTCTGGATTAAGGAGGACGAGGGGAATCGATAATTGGATACTACGTGTCTGGGGTTCTTACAATCGTAGGTTGGGACCAGGACTTGTCTGCTCCGTGGGCCTTGGATTATTCATTTAATGATTTAAAAATTAAATTGTTTTATGTGCTTCGGTTTACTGATGACCTAGTATAGATCGATAATCCACCCAATTATTATTTGCGTAAAGTGCACATAGCTAATTGTCCTTTCCTTCAAGTGAAGCGAAGTTGGGCTAGTATACTAAGTCGTTGATGAGAAGCTGTGTAAGTTCAATTTGGAATGCCATAGCTCAGATCATTGTTGTCTACTGATATATCCAATTAACAAGGTATAATGAAAAGATCTTTATGCAGCGATGCATAGCACAATCTGATAAATTATGGACACGAAAGTAATAACAGTACAAGTGACATAATGTACAGGTGAGTTTAGTTCACATGCAGGATGAATACAAGTTAGCTTATTTGCTGAATGGACGACCTCTTGGTCACAATGTCGAGTGGAAATCGAGGTCCGCGCGGCGGCGACTCACTCAATTCCCCTCTCTCGAAAGCACGAACGATGCCCTTGACTGCATCCCCACCCGATGATGGCTCAACCCGTTGCGAATTATTGGAGGATGAAGAAGACTGCTGTTGCTGCTGGTGATCTACCGGTGATGAGGACTCTTGACGAGATGTACGAGAGGAGGATGACGACGATTCGTCCCTGAATGAAGAGCGGTGATTACGGAAGCACGTACGGTAGATCATCATGGACATGTGCTACCGTATCCCAGATATCGTTGTAGGATACACACTCACTTTGTGAACATTTCCCTGTTTCTGCTGGCCTCGAGGGCGCCGTCAAAGATGCGCAGCTGCTCCATGAAGCCCTCATTGGGTGTGATGCAGTTGCGACGCGCCTTGACGAATTCGAGGGCATACTGTAACAGAAGGGGTATCGATTGATTGGCTTTGAGCATATTCTCACAGCAAACTTGCAACAATATAAGCAAGCATCTTTCTAGGAAATGGGTCAGAGGAAATTTCTTGCGACTAAAGTGCGTCAGCAAATGTGTGTTTGAATGTGCAAGTTGCTGGCGCACCTCGAGTGTCCATCCGTACTCCTTCATTGCGTACGCGATGACGGTGGAGGAGGAGCGCGAGATGCCCTTCTTGCAGTGCACGAGCACCGCCTTGCCCGACTTCCTGAAGATGAGGGGATAATCCCAAGGACGAAAAAGCAGATTCGAAAAATCGATCGGACATCATACGTTTTTTTGGACATTTCACTAAACCATTTATTTCAACGATAAGATTGGGAGGCAACCCATGATCAAGAGTTCGCCAAAATTTTTTACATTATACCCTGGATGAAATCCGACACCACCTAGATCTGAGCACGTAAAGAATAGCAGGAGATGTATCAACTCACTTGGCCGCCTTGATGAACTTGTTGGTGGCGTTCCAGTGGGAGAGCAACGGAGTGCCCGCCTCATCCGCCACCTGACAATTATCATAATCTAATTTAAAAAAAAAATATTTATAAAAATATATTAGATGCATCCTTCATAGGCGAAACAACATGGTCAATAACAGTCACGTATTTACAAAAAAAAAAATTTCAGGCAAATTAAACGCCAGTCCATAATAATGAGCTATCTCTTAAATGCCCATAAATCTATTTAATTATTTGATAATTAAAATTTCATCACTCACCCATATCTTCTTGTAGACGAAGCGATGCGGGAAGAAGTTGTCCACCTCCTGCGTCATGTTCAGTATGTAGCCAACGCTGCAATCGATAACGATAGAGGATGGATGGGTGATAGTGACGTCATCACAATAAGTCACAATAAGTCACAACAATAAGGTGATAGTGAAGTCACAATGCGTACTGTAATTGAAAGTACATCTCAACTTCTGATATTAGTTTATTCGTGAAACCAGACACCACATAGTATGTTTGATTCTTCTTCGATAGGAACCCCGCTAATAGGTTTTTCAGTTTTTTTTTTTCAGACTCCCCACTAAAGTATCGACATACTTATGCAATACACCAGCCTCTATAGTCACTTCCCGTCTATACCTTAAGTGTCATCATCACTATATAACTATTTCTACTTTGAATTTATACAACTGGTATGTCGCCAACCCTACGCAACAAACGGTAGTGAGCTTTCATTCAAGTTCATAAATAGCGTACCGCCATGTTTGCGCAAAAAAATCGCTACTATAAACTCTTTCAGCTCAGACCACAATTATAGTGTACTCCCTACGCAAAAAAGTCGCCACGACAATCCCTTCCCGCTCATTACGAGTTTCGTCATTCCTATGCAACAACTCCTACTTGTTCGCTTGCAGTTCATCCCAATTGGAGGCGTTCCACTCGCTGCCCAGGTAGAGGTACGAGAGGATCTGTGACGGTTTCTCCAGCTGTCCGAGAATCACCAGCATCTCACGGTCCACAAACTCCTGAAATTTACATTATTAGAAAATTAAAAAAAAAGAAATAAAAATTAAACAATTAAAAGTATGTGACCCTCAATATTCCGTTGTGAGGTGTGTGAAGTGGTAATCTAACCACACGCTGCATTTGTTTGTTTTAGTTATCAAACGCCGACATCCTAGTATAGCAGCCGGGAATTTAATGATGAAATATTTTTGCCGGGACCATAACGCACCTGGTTTGCGAAGTATTGGTCACATTTTGTAGCATCCAAAACAAGCCAAAATTGGGATCTACCATCTCATATTGTGTAAAAAGAGTTCAATACTCAATATTCTAGAATAATAACATTTAAAGTTTTTTTAACCGCATGACATCCTATCGGAAATCGTGGCGTTCTAGAAAAAGATAATCAAGACTAGCTGCTGCAGCCACAGTTCGTCTGGTCACGCAATAGTGTTGTCACACATACGTTTCTGTTTCAATGCATCTCATGCATCATCATCATCAATGCATCGAAATGAAATTTCGCACATAATTGTGTGAAGGACTATTTATATTTTACCCCAGGGCGCAACGAGATAAATAGAAAAAAATCGGGGGGGGGGGGGGGTGACATTTCCGCAAGGACCGCAACCGACGTTTCGGCAACCGACATTTCCGCAACGGGTCATAACTCGGTCAGGAGTGAGCCTAGCGCTATGGGAGTGGTGCCATTGTGATCAGCATCAGTTAATTAAGATTTAATTAATTAATTAACATTATTAATGAGATGGATGTTAATTAATTAATTATGAAATCTTAATTTGCTGATCACAATGGCACCACTCCCATAGCGCTAGGCCATCTCTCTCTCTCTCTCTCTCTCTCTCTCTCTCTCTCGCACACTCTGAAACCTCAATCACCCACGATCAGCTATCATCAGTACAATTGCCCCCAGGAGCTGAATTATTGTCCATCGCTAACGCGTTAATGGCGAACCTCACAAGCGCCAAGAGTCTAGAGATCAAAGACCATGGACCAATGACCAAAGCTCGCCTTGTGCAGGTCGACGTCGATGGTGGGCGTGGATGCAGCCAGCTGCTGCTTGATGTCGCGTGTCGTCACCGCCTCCAGGTCCACCGACTGCATGATCTGGCGCAGCTCGCAACTGCAAGGAGGAGAGAGATTGCATAGTGATGATGAAACGGGAAGCAAGGGCTTGCAGTGTAGGAAGGAGAAATCAAGCACTCGTGATCTAACGCTTTTTTTCACTATAGAGAGAAAAGAAGAAGGAAAACACGAGATAGTTTCTATAAGACGACCGTTGTTGCAATATCATGAAGTGTACACGGCATGAAATTGAGAATGTCAAAAGAAAGATGCAGAAATGCAAGTCGTGAAACTGGCAACCACCGGTGTGTGCAAAACCTTTTAGGTTTTCCTACTTTCGCGCTCTCCATCACAATTTCGGTCCACATCAGGGTTGTGCGGAAAATTTCCGGGTTTTCCGGTCCTTATCTGAAAAAAATTCCGACGGGAATTTTTTCCGAAATATTCCCGGAAAACCGGAAAAATATGGGCCAAGTTGTGTTGGTAATAGACAAAACTACTTCGGAAATTCCAATTTTCGATCAAACTAAACATTCACTGTCCATGAAGACAGTTTTTCGACAATAATGTTTAGTTTTCAAAGTAGAATTTTTGTTTGGGAGCTGGAACAATGTTGTTATCAGCAACAACAAAAAAACTTTAAAAATATTGATTTTACAGGAAACTAATTAAATACAAGAGGCGCAAGAAGGCATAATATTGCTTAGGTATGCGGAAATAATACTGTACATAAATAATAATAGAAACCGAGTTTGAATTGTGTTAGCCAAACGCACCCAGGATACATGCAATTGCTGAAACCACCAAGCAACGGTATTGGAAATTAACCCGCTGATTACTCTGACAATAAGCGTTGCAGCACCATATTCACACATCTACAAAGCGCAGATTATTGTCAAGAGTAGAATTGAAAATCAATAATTGATCGTCCTACCGTAGTACTCGCTGGTCGCTGCTCTCGTTCCCGTCCCGTCCTCGTAGTCCATCCGCACGCAGCTCCGCCACCCACTCAAAGTCCGCCGGTGACTGCTGCCTGCAAATACAACCAATCGATATTCGGATATTTCAAATAACAAAAATGTTACAGCAATTCAGCGTTAAAGACATTTTCTCCTCTCAACATCGTCTACGTTCAATGATAACGCTTTTTTCATCCAACCACTTGACGTACTTGCAGAGCATCAATTCACCGGGACAAATGTATCGCTACTTCTGAATACATTCACTTCCAAATATATTGGAATAATAATCATAATGAAATTAATCGCAAGGCACGAGGACGTGTTACTGGCACATTTATTCTCATCGCTTACTTATCGCACCGGCGTAGCATCAAATCACCTGCTCATCTATACCAGCTATCCATTAGTCTCTTTAAAACGTTTCCATCATCACTATGCAATCAATAAATCAATCAACCATCGCTCTACACTCGCCCCACCCTAATTGTACCACAAAATATTTCATCATTACTACGCAATCAATAATCTCTACTCACCACAGGGTGCACAGCACTTCGGGCGATCCCTGCCGCTTGTGGTAGTGGTCGACAGCGGCGGCGACCGCGCTGACGCCGCACGCGGATGACGCGCGCGTCGGAACTGCCGCACGCTCCGCCTCCACTGAACGATGCAGCGACTGGAAGACGTACCTGCAAGAGAGGGATAGAAAGAAGTGTGAGAATGTAATTGGAAGCCTGCATTTGTCAAGTTGTAAAACAACTATTCAATAATCGCGTGAATATAGGCCTAGATTAATCAATCATTATTATTCAAATCAAAGCGGCGCAAGAAATCAACTAGATCAGTACGCCAAGCGTTTTTATGGCAACTGTGAAGCAAAAATTCAAGGTGCAAAGAAATGCGAATCTTCAAGAGAAAAGCTTTCAAAACATTTACAGCGAAGCATTTACAATACAACCAGCGCATAGGCGATGAATTGTAAAGTCAGGCTGCGAGGTTCTAGTCCATAGGTCAAATAGGTTATCGCAGGCGAGGATAGGCACTTCTGGATGGCGTCCAGAGACTCCAGACCATGTCGGCAGACGAAAATTATGAATGGTTCATGTATTTCTGGCCACTTTATTGATAATTTTGTCGAAAATTGGACAATATGCATTTCGGCAAGCGAGTTTAGGCATTTCTGCACGAAATACCTGCGAGAACCCCATTTGACCTATGTTCTAGGCGCCGATGTACCAAAAATTGTATAAATACATTCTTTTACGGGCGAAATCGCTTGCGAACGCGGCAGAGGCCCTTCGCCTATTGCTAAACCAAGAGTGAAGCGCGAATCCAAAGTGCGTCGAAACACAATCTCACATTTCAAAGCGACATGATGCTCGCGGAAATTAACGAATAAAAAACACAGAAACCTGTACATCGGGCGTTTCACGGGAAACACAAGAGCCTCTACTTTTGACACTTTCAATAGCAAGAATGTCACCAATTTACTGTCACTCACCACATCGTCTGGACGGACACGGGCCGGAACAGCAGCGAGTGCTCGGGACGACCGTACGGACCGCCTGATATCGATCGATTAGTGAGCGATACAGTAACCCCCTAACATCTCCACAAGTGTGTCTCTTATCGTAATGTATGTTCAAAAACAAATATAAAATAATACAACTTCTATAAGAAACATAGTCTAAGGAATTATCGATTTTTAGTTAAAACAATCAATACATGCTTGATACAGTACCTGAGCAGAGTCGGATGGCGCCGTCGCCTACCAGCGACACCTGCGAGTCGCGCGTCAGCCGGTAGACCACGCCCAGGCTGCAAGTATACATTATCGATTAATTTTTCCCTCCTCTTCATTTTCATTCAATTTTTTTTCGTGTACGAAAACAGTATAGTTTTCAGTAGTACTGGTATCACTCTTTCTTAATTGTGTACAAACTATGGTCTCGATTGTTTTTCGACTGCCGCACAACACTACTAGTCCATTTCGAAACCGCAACGATCGCAAACGTGTCAATTTGTCAGTGGCGGGAGCCAAACAAGGGGAGAGGAGAAGGGAGGAGAAAAGAAAGGAAAACAGATTGCTGCTGATTCATCTCTACGAGCAGCAGAGTTTCTCCTAGATATTCGAATCTGTTTTTATTCTGTTTCTCTTTTCTTCCATAGACACCACATCATTCACTGCGGCAGTTGTTAAATGATGTAGTGTCTATAAAAGAGCGCCCAAGGAAGACGATCAAACGCCCCGCACACAAGGATACGGTAGAAATGGGCTGTCGAAAAAAGTGAATATACCCACGTCATCTGTCCATTCTGGTAGTCCATGCCGAGTAGGATGGTGGAGGTGGGAGGAGGGGTGGTGGTCGAGGAGGGCGATGACGTCATAGACGATGACATCGCCTTGGGGGAGAGGATGGAGGAGGAAGAGGAGGAGGAGGTGGAGGGCACTTGCACGATCGCCAGATACGGAACGTGGTCAGATATCTGGAAAAAAGTAGAATTGGTTAATTTCATAATTGTTGAATCAGTTTAGTACATTACACATGTGTCCAATCGCATATTTAGAAATACGTATCAAGCGGGAAGGAAAGCCGATTTCAGTGGTGGACTCTCCTACCCACACCATTTAGGCGCTACATGCAACCCCAGATCACCGCCTGTCTCCCTTTCGCCACTTTTTCACTACTCCCTTCAATTGTCCCCTTTTTTTCGGGAGACCACATCGCTATTCCAATACAATAATGTGATCATGTTTACAGCATCGAATAGGCGGAAGCAGTGATCACTCCTCCCATCTCGCGTGATGCAACCATCTGATGTAACTGTCGAATCACATGCTCCATCATAGCGGTCACGATTGTTTCATCACATTTTTTCTCTCAATTATACAAGGGAGAAAACAAATGATTACAAACAACCTGTCGCATGTGCACCCACATAGTGCGCATTGATGTTCACAAGATTGTGAAAGAAGAATTATGAGTTGAAGTACAATCTGCGGTATCCTCCGAACTGCCAGACTAATTGTAAGCGCTACCCGCTTTGTTTCTTTTTAAATCTCACTCTCGCGAAAAGGCCGCTGTCATTGATCATATCTCCCTGCCGATATCATATATTCCATTTACATTATATAATTATGCTTGTAGGAAAACGTTTCGCATTGAACATTAACATGTCATGTTTCTTCCTCTATCTCACCAGCTCGTGCAACCCCATTCCACCAGCTTCCTATTCATCCTCTCTCGATCGCGACTTCTGCACTCCCATTCTTCCATTATTTCATTTCGCCCGTGCGCACTTGTAATTAAGCTGCTCGTGATTATGAATCCACACACTCTTCTATGCGCTTTCCTGTTCTTCGCTTCATGTAATTATTCAAAATAAAACGCCCTCTAGTAAACAACCAATAATTTATCACTAAATAACATCATCTATCCACGACCAATCTACAACCAGGACATGGACAGATCTATCACGATTTTCTATCACGACTACAATAGCCAATAAATAAACAAAAATCGTGCGATAGCTGTTTCCCTCCGCGTCACCTTTCACAGATAATTACGCTTCTATTCACATGATGCATTCCACTCCTATTGTCCCTCCGTTCACGCCCCTCTAGTCCCGCATATGCACCGAGTAAGTGGCTATGTATGTGTTGTCCCCTATTCCACTCGGGTGTAATTACCCCTCATGTGCATTCCCCTCCCTCCATTCTATTACCGCGCCCAGTCCACACACCCGCACACACGGAAGGACTGCTAGCGCCAATAAACAAATCGATAAACCAGACTGTTACAGTTGGCGCCAAACAAACTACTATCAGCAAAAGAATCAGAATGAGCGGATCGATTATCAACGTGGGATTTTGCGTTACAAAGTACAGTAACTCACGGGCGACTGGAGTCTCACAGCGACTTTCAGGGTATCGATCGGCCGCAGCTGCTTTACCATCAGCTGCAGGTGAGCCTCGATCTCGCAGCCTCTGCAAGATAAATTATCGATTGAATGATCCAAGAGCATCGATAAGACTCTGATATAATAAATTCCAATCTACCACCGATTATCATCTACCACGGTTTTCCAAATTTGAAGATTGGTTTATTAATTTAAAAAAAAGGAACGAGCGAAACGGCAGTCAGTACATCAAGGATGCACAACAAACTACGAACGGCAACAGATCAGTCACAAGAATTTGGTCGGCAGAATAACTCAATCAATAATCCCTTTCCTACCCTACCTGATGAAGGTGGGCCTGATCGTCATGCTAAACCAATCGATATTCCCTTGGTACCGTACCTGCTGGAGGTGGGACTGGCTGCATCCGAGTGGGGGAGGATGATGGCGGCGCCGCGCACTGCGAAGAAGCACTCGGAGAGGGAGCGAGACCGGGGAGAGTCCACCGACGACCACTCCTCCGAATCAGCCTGAGCGATCAGGTACATTAATAATCGATAATTCAATGATTTTAAACAGCCTTAATCAATATTTTATTGGGTTTTGAAATATTAACTTAGATAATTGAATATTGCCGTAAGCGACGTTTTCAATACTTCAAACCCTCCTAATTCGCCACGATCTATCTTTACTGAAGTTAAAATTCCATGCATAACCATGAATTGAAGACAGAATAAATATGTTTTTTTCAGAAACATTTTTCATTGAAAATTAACCCAGTCAGTCTGAATGATGATTTACAGCTCATAAAATACATTTCTGGGTAGCTTTCGCCCTTCTAAACATGAAAACTTCAAATAAAAAATATTTTCAAATAAAAAGGACGTACGTTGTTTAAGCGCAGATTAATCATTACATATCCATAAAAATCGATTTCGAGTAGTTTGAACTACCACAGCTTGCATTGACAGTTGTGTAAATCACCGAGAAATGGCAAAAGTTGTCGACTTGTGTGGTACTTCAACACACGCTGTTTCTTTTCCAATCGTAGTAAGTGGCCATAAAGTTTCGCTCTGCACAATAATCATACACACGCACGCACACATTCGGGAGCGCAATGAGTCAGCAGCACTAGTCAAGGAAGTCGATGAAAAAGAGCAAGGGACGACGGATGGCGATTGGGATTCTGACTGAATAGAAGCTGAGTAAACTGACCGAGGACTCGACATCATCGGGGAAAGGCGAGGGCGATCGCTGAACTTGCAGCAGCGACATGACTAGGAGGAGGAGGAGATTGCCCGCGGCGAAGGCGCGCGGCGACACCCAAAACCGGCAATCTAAATGGATAAATCGATGGTTTCTCGACGAAACGGGCAAGGAAAACAGCGGCAATGAACGGCCAGTGCGCGTGTATCGATAGTAGAATGAGCGGTGGTGATACGAGAACAGGGAGAGAGATAGAAAGAGCGAACGAACGAAAACAGGAGCGAGAAATAAGAGAGAGAGATAGAGGGGCGAAAACAGGAGAAAGAATGGAAGGGAGAGAGAGAACGAGAGACGAGAGCAAACAGTGTGTGTGCGCACACTTCTTGCGTCGCCCCGGGCATGGCGCGCCAGTGGTGTGCACCAAGTGCGCAAGCACGTTGGGCTACAAACTACAATCTTACCGTACTCCGTATGCTCTTTATTATTGACGCTTTTTGGGTATCTGGATTATTTTACGTGAGAAGTGTCGTCAACATGATCACGGGTAGGGACACTAACATTGCTACACCTGAATAACATGGGATACTGCCTTGTGAATGTATTTCGGCCAGGCAAGGTCACAGAGTATCTAGATAAAGTAAGGATAGAGAAGAAAGAGAGGGTATGCTTTGGACAGATCAGGGCGGAACGGAATTCAAGTGGTCAATTAGGCATGTGTGTTCTTTCGGTATTCCACCACTCAGTGATAAGAATATTTATTTTTAGATAAATGCAAGCGATATGAGATCAAATGTTATATTACAAGATGTTTTGAACGTTTCTCTGAAACGATACACGCACTATGACACAGGATTTGCAAACTTTCGAATGTGTAACAACGTGTTACATGTAAAACAACAATTGAACAAGGTAGATCATTCATCACTAATACCGTATTCGCCTAGTGTGTACTGTACTACCGTATCGTCAGTGACTCTTTCATGTGGGAAATGTCTTGCTTCGAAGGTTCCCGACGGAGTCTTGATCAATATCAATCGCCGGGAGATTGTCTGCAAACAACGTGTTTAGACGATCGGTTCAATCTCACTACCGTACTTTATTCCAGTATGTTCCCAGGGCTGCGCGCAACGTGCCATCCGCCGCACTCACTACTCGATTCGTGCACACTACCGTAGTTCCGAGAATCTTCTTGAGCTGTCCGATCTGCCGCACGATAGTCTCCTGCCGCGTCCTTCCTGCAACAATCGGCTACCGTATCGATCGATCAATCGATATCATCTACCGTACCTCCCTGTCGCAGGGTCCACGACGTCTCCTCCATCGCGCCCGCCACACTGTCGATGAAGACGGCCGCCACTGGCACTGTCGTATCGTCCTCCTACAGTAACCAACCACAAAATATATCGATATCTTTGCCTACCGTACCCCCAATGCAATGACTCCATGCAATGCAGCCGACAGTTCCTCGTCGTTGTACACTCGCTTGACGAGCACTCGCGTGAGCACCGATGACTCCTGAGAGACACCATAACCTACAGTATGCCCTACTGTATCCGAAAATAACATAGTACTACACTGTCTGCATCTTCCGTATGATGCTTTCTAGAAAGAACATAGTACTAACAACCGCACTCCAATACGATCATCTGCAGCAGTCAATCATGCAATATTTTCAAATAGGTTCAAACACCGTCTTCAGATGATAATGGATCACCACCAATTTCACCACATCTTCGTACCGTATTCATAGACTACAGTATGAGGGTGTGAGAGCTATCGTATTCTTGAATATCGTGCTACCACCCCTGCATCCTATAGTATACCTCAACATCCTCTTCCGCTCCTCTCCTCGTTCTGTAGATCTCCATTAGTTTCGATTCTCGAAAACTGCCATTCGAGTCCAACCAGAACACGATCGAGTCTTTCCGTGCTGCCAGTGCCTCCACCGCCAGAGTATAGCACAACTGAAGACATACAGTAAGCGGCCGATGGATAACTGATCTACCATAAGTGGCCGATTGATAATTGATCTGTCCCAAGCAGATCGCTGATCTGAGTATTTAATAGGTTGATCGATCACTGAAGTACCGAGTAAGGCACAGCGTTTCAGGGGTATAGCTCCTCGGCCACAGGCCATTGGCAGAATGCCAAATGCACATCATATCCCTTCATACAGAAGCTTGAGTACGGTAGGAGGCCATTGGCAGAATGCCAAATGCACATCATATCCCTTCATACAGAAGCTTGAGTACGGTAGGATAGGGCGCAGACCCTCTATATATACCCACATCGAAACCAGCTCCGTGCGCGAGCCGGGTTTGAGAAGCGGGAGGAGAGGTGACGCCGCGCCCCGCCCCCTCGCATGATCGATCTCGTTTCGCCCGCCCGCTCGCTTGACTGCGGCACAGAGACAGCTCTGCGTCTCTGCCCCACTCGAAGGGGGAGAGACTTGTCCACCCCGTCTCGAGTAACGCGCGCCCTCCCGGTATAATATGGCCCGTTCTTTCGCTTCGCCGTCTGGCACCCTCTCTTCAGCGAACGCTCTCAAACTTCTGTCTAGCCGTCTAGCTCATATGTCCGCTCTCGAAATGCTGTGTAAGGACCAGGGGTAACTTTAGGCCCACTAACTTAGTGGGGATGAAAATGCATTTTCGCGCTTATTTTACTAATTATATTACATTGTGCTTATTTAGCCAGGACAGTAGCCTTGGAATACGTCTGACTTTCAGCCCGAACGATATGAAACATCACAGACAGCAGCTTTTGTATTTGTTACGCGAAAAACAGCTAATCCTTATCCCACTAAGTTAGTGGGTCGCAAGGGTGAAACGGGGGGCATCCCACTAAGTTAGTGGGCCTAAAGTTAGCTCGATCCTTAGTGGAAGTACCGTAAGTGAACGATCAATCATTCACCGCTAACTGATCTACCGTACCATACTCTTCCCTGTTCCTGGATCGCCGCAGATCTCAACTGTCTTCAGCGGCAGCAGCACCGGCTTCAGCAACGAATCAAGTTGCGCCTCTCCTTCAATCGATAATAAGTGATCTACCGTAGCATCGCTGTACCTACCGACAGACAATCCTAGAGGGCATCCCAATCTGACAAGAGCTTCGAGGGCGGTCTCGCATGGAAAACTCATGTACCGTAATCTGCAGAATATTGGTATTGTAAGCGCATCGTATCCAAGTATTGAAAATACGTCTACACGTGTTGTTGGAATGTGTCTTCAACAAAAACAATTATGACATCTAATGAGTTTATTATCAGTTCTATGTATATTTAGGACAATTTGACGATTATTAGCGACCTAGAACTTGGTGAAGAAATTATTAGATGTAGCATAAATAGGTTTGTATCGTATTGCAGGAGCGCGAAAGAGAAATTCATGTGAGGACAATACAATCAATCTCTGACCAATCGATAATCGATCGATGCTATTCGAGATAGATACAGTATGGTACAGGGTAGATCAAAGCGGGCACGATACAGCATAAGAGCGAAGGAAAAAACGTGGAAAGAACGTCCTAGGATGGAATCGATAAATCAAACGGTTTTAGTAAATTAGCCCATCTCTGAGCTGGATAAAACAGCCGGGGTCAGCTACACATTATCGATCGCCAACTGGTCTCCGGTACAGTAGCTCCGGGCTGATCGACTATTGAAATGACGACGAAAAAGAATCTGATGAAGCGGCGACTTGGGGGAGTGGGAGGGGCGAGACATATAGTGTGTTACTCTCAGTGAGATCAATTTGTGGTCTACTACTCTAATACAGAGTATACTTCAAGGCGAAAAAAATAGGGGGAGAGAGATGATTAGCTACTGTGATGGTATGTATGTGTGTGTTATTAAGGACTAGTCAGAGTATCGACCGGAAAGTGGGAACAGGGTAGGATTACGATAGGGCTGCAGCCTAGGCAGAGGTGGACGAGGGAGAGGAGGGGGCTGCGGATGCTGCAGCTGCAGCTGCTGCAATCTGGGAGGGAAGGATGGGCACGATGAGATGCTCGGCAGACATCATCTCGAATTTGGTCACGAACGACGTGAACCTGCCAATGAATTTGAATTTTTAAAAAATATTTACACTGCATCATTTCATTCCCTATTTTCAAACAACAAGTGTTCCCTGCACTCTATGATTCGCAAAGTTGTAAGAACTATATTCTACAATTGCTACTAGGTATGAAATAGGCGTGATCAACAAAAAAAATATTCGATAAAAATTATCGATTAGAATAAGAATAAAAAGTGCCAACCTGAGGCAGAGATGCGTCCGCTGCTCAAAGTCGTCGAAGATATTCTTGTGGTGGAAGTAGGCGTGCGAGAAGATACGGTAGACGCGGCGGCACACCGAACCCAACTTGGAAATGGACGATTCCTGCACACATTTATTAATAAAATATTTTTTTTGGATTTATCTTAAACGTCAAACATTCGCCAAGAAATTCACCACTGCAACAGAGAAAGAGCAAGGCGAGTTTCTGCTTCAACTACTAATAAATGTCACATCGGCCCGAGGTGCTCTGGTCATCAATTGACAGCGGATCGTACAAAACAAATTGTCGAGGACCAGAAAACACGAACATTACCTGCCGTGTTTACATTCGACATTTCGAATTAGACAAGGCCTTTAAAAAGTTCAGACTGAATTTACATAATGGACAGTGCGATCGTAACAGTTGCAGTGTTCCCCCATGAGCCCAGATAGAAGACTGAAAGCACTCACATCATTGACAAAAAGGGTGTTGCAGGGACACGGTATTTCAGCTCTACATAAAACCAAGACCCCGCCCACTAATCAAAACAGCACGGATATATAAGGGGCTGCGTGGCAGCCCTGCATACTTAACCGTTACAAAAGGTCATGGAGCGAATTCAAAAATTAATTATTCAAATGCCCGCCGCACTTTCTACCGTAATTTGCACCGCACACACAGACCCGTGCTTTGAAATGCCGTGGGAAGCATTTTGACTTTTCGATATGAAATTAAAAAAAAAGAAGAAAACATTTTAGGATCTCAGAAGATCTGAACAATTGAGAATAAAATCAACCCACATTCTAGAGTTTTCAGTAAAAATCGTAAAATTAGACAGAATAGTGTGAATTTTCCGTACGTAATCTTTTGGTTTATGATCTATAACGCTGCCTTACCTTGATATTAATTCTGGACGGGAAGTACTTGCTGTTGTTGAGCAGCGTCGACGCTCCATCCAATGTGTGACGGGTGTAGTCAATCGCAGAGCACTGCAGAAACGAGTAAACTGCATGCAACGTCTTTTAAAATGCCGGAAGTCACATCTCCGCACACCGAGTAAATTTATAGCAGTTCTGATAGGAGAGAAAAAAAATGACGATTTTGACGTTAAGATTTCAGATAGAACATAATGTACCTCCTTGGGATTCTTGTGGTTGGCGCAGAGGAATATCCACTGCTCGGTGGCAGTCATTTGCAAGCAAACGGTGGGGTCACACTCCTCCTGCAATAAAGACAAATTATTGAGAAAAACATTTTCAACTAAACAAACATAGTCTGCAATGCATTGCATTGACTCTGCATTGATAAAAACGATTCAGCCGTTTCGGAGATGATTTGTCTACAGATAAGAAGTGAAACAAGTATACTAACCTGAAGCAAGAGTGCGAGTCCGTTGAGCTCGAGACATACTTGTCTCAAATGCTCGTACTTCCACACTCCATCGTCGACCTCAGGCGGCGGCGTCAGGATAGCCTCCATGTCGGACGGATCTTTCGCGATAATCTGCAAGAGCGACGCACACTAGTCACCGGATTATGATAGAAACGAGAATTTGATTACGAGAACACAGAGTTTTACGTAAAATCCAACCTGTTGAATCCACTGCTGCACGTTCAGCGAGCTGTCCATCTCTTCGAACGGCACCATTTGCCACCGATTCCAGTCCTGAAAGAGAAGATAACGTATTTACATTTAGAAAGAACGCAGGATCGAAAGTTGTGTACCTCTCTTTTCGTTCCGGGCTCATTGCGACGGAAAACGCGGACAGAATCAACCTGTGCGGTCATACTGAAAGCACAGATTAGCGGTGATAAACCAGAGATAAACGAATTTCAAGTAAGTAAAAATCGTTGAGAAAGTTGACGTGGCAACCCGGACAGATGCGCTGCAGCGTGCTACTAATACTACCGTAATCTGAAAAGCGCACGCAACACCCGCAATTGCTAATTGAAAAGTGAAAATCATCAAAATTCATTTCGAATTCACATTTTGTTTATTTTTACTGATTGCTATGTGCCTTATACGAGTCTATACGACAAGTAAATTCATGTTGCATTGAGTCAGCATTCATTTTGTTATTTCAAGCTCCGATCTAGCCGATAAGCGCGCGGCCTATAGGCAAAGCGTGCGCTTTCACGTGACGCCCTGCCCCGCCCATTTTTCTGTATCTCTCGCGCGTTTTCCTCTTCCGGCCGCGAAATAACGATTTTGTTTTGTGACCGTACGACTCTGGCTATCATCGCAATCGATTCGCGTGACTTTGTTACCTTATTGCGACTCTGCCCGACCCTCGCAATAGTGCATTTACGGAGAAGAAAAGTCATTTTCGAAATCGGCTTTCCCAGGCTCTTACTGTTAGCAACTCCTTTATCAATATAATCTGCCGTTCTCAGCTAATCGGTTCGTACATGCCGATAAGTCACTCTATAAAGTAGGCGTTATCACTAGACAAATCAGTACTGGAACGATCATTTTCTCACCGTTCCCAACTGTAATTATTATCATCTTCTCTCCCACTGTTGATGACAAGCGCACTCCTCACCTGATAGTTCACCCCTGGCCCATCGATTATCGCTCGTTCTCTATCTCTCTTTACTCTCAGAAGACAGACAACAAGTCAAACCGACTGTCTGTTTTCTCCTCTTCCACTCACAAGAGTTCTAGTTCCTTCTCTTTTTTCTCCTTTATCACTTCGAACTTTGGGTATTTCTCTATCAACTCCACTCTCATTTCTTCATTATCTCTCTTTGCTTCTTCTTCCCTTCTGTCCAGTCACCTTCTACCGTTCGACTCACTCTTGCAATTTGAGTGTGTGCACAACCAACCCGTGCGTGCCTTCTCCTTCTCATTCCCTTCGATTTTCCGAGGATTTTCGTTTTTCTGTTTTCGGATTGATATCCACCCGCTTCCAATAGATTCCTCTGTTTGATTAGTACACAGAACAGTACGGTAGTTTCGTAATCAAAGGTACCCAAACACCACGTAGTCAACCAAGATTTTGGAATTTTCCTGATTATTTCCGAAAACTGTAACCATAGGCCGAAAGGTACGTAAAATACGGCGAAGCCAACCCGTATTTTGAAAATTTTTGGTGAAAAAAAAATGAAAACCCAAGCCGCATTTTCGGATTTTTAAGGCCATTTTTGACAAACCCAACCCGCATTTTCGATTTTTCATGCCAATTTTTGAGAAAACCAACCCGCATTTTCGACTTGCCGCAACGCACCCTTTCGAACTATGACTGTAACAAATATTTTGATGATCTCTTTGCTACTTCATTTAGAAATATCAAACGATTTTCTTCTTGGATTCTATATACTCTTTCGAACAATGTTTGAAATCGAGTAGTGGTCGTTTGAACGGCGGTTAACCCCTCTCCAATCGTTTTTGTGTCCACTAATCGTACGGTTTCCTCATTTCGTCTCCCGCAGTCTCCGTTATCTCTCCACTCTCTCGTCCTCTCTCCAAACCCGATCCAGTTTCGCTCTCGGGGACACAAATCATCGGGTACTTGTCCTATCTAATTGAACGTTTCGGAAGAGAAAGGTGTCAAATCAGATCTCTTCTCTTTCCCCTGGTCGAAACGGCCCGTTATCTAGGCTACAATCGCGATTGGGAACAGCAATCGATAACCGTTTTGATGCCGCCCTCCTGTATCCACGTAGCTATGACAACGATCATACAATTTTAGAGCGTGTTAGCCCACTCCCTGCACGAACCATTCTCCCCCCTTGCGCTGTTCTTGACATTTGGCTCCTCGCTTTTTATTAGATTCCTCCCCTGATTTCTTTTGTGAAAGAGCGAAGTATAAGAGGGAATCCGGATGCGTGTTACGGTATTTGCGAGTAGGGACAATGCGTTGAGTGGTCAGCAGTAGAGAGCAATTAGACCGGAACAGGCGTGAGCATGGGAGGAAAATAAGGCAAAGCTTGAGGCGTCTAGTCGCTAGTTATTGTTCGTATTCTTGTAATTTATTGAGTCAGTTGTCTCCATTTTCCATTGGAACGCTCTGTGATCGGGTAAGAGCATCGAAATTATTTACCCGAATTGCAAATTCCAGTAACCAGTAACAGCGTTCCGTGAGTGTCTTCGTGTCTAATCAGTAAACAAGTAAGACGTCGTCTCTGCACGCGCTTTAGACATGACGATAGGTTGAAGGGATGGGGAGGGGAGAGCGGGGACATGTGGATTACACACTGGGATGAGTAGCCGGAATATAGGGAGAGGGAGGGACAGATGAGCGGATTCTCGTATTACGGACTGAGGGAGGGAGAGGGGAAATGGACGAAATGGAGATGTTTTGGCTGCTGTGGTGGCGGGAGGGTTCACACATAGGGGGAGATGGATAGATACACATTCTCTGCCGCGGCGACGCCGGGGTATTGCATCGAACTTTGCGTGCGCGCCCATTGAATCACTGAGCGAAATCGTGTTTTTGTGCCCCTCTCGTCGCCTTTGAGACGAGGGAGAGAGAGGTGATTTGTGCCCTCTCCCCTCCCTCCCCTTTCCACTTACGATCGGAATTTTACAGGTGATCGACGGATATTGATCGATCGATCGTCCGCCGCCTTTCGAAGAAGAGAAGGAGGAGAGATATCGGAGGAGATCGATCGAGAGAGGTGAGTGAGTGAGATACGGGCTTTGATTTGAGGATGATGTGAAACACGTGTCTGACGGGGTGAGAGTGCAGAGCATCATTTGAGTAGTGTTCTAGTCCGAGGAAATGCACGTTTCATTTTTCCCAAACGATTCAAAACTCGTGGAGGATTCCTGGCGGTTTTGTGCTTCTTGCCTTCGTTATCTACTCGATTTTGAAAGTTGATTAGTCTCGAGAAAATGGACTATTTCAGCAAGATCAAGGATGAGTGAGCTGCTTTCGCGTGTGGTCGTGCTGCTGGGTGGCACACTCTACCCCGCATACAGGAGCTACAAGGTATATATTTAATTTAATTATTTAATTAGTGACTAATTGTGATTTTTTGGTTGTCTAAAATATTAGACTGAGTGAATACAGTGGGTGATTTTTTTGTGCAAACGGCGACACAGACTGCTGGTGTATGTATGGAATTTAGAATGTAAAGCGTAGAATGGCTCGAAAGAAAGAGTCGTGCACCTATGGGCAGTGGAACAATTCACAGTGTCTGAAGGGAGAATGATGTTTGGGATAGATCAACAACAGTTGACATGAAACGGTCAAATGTCCCCAATTAACCATCGATCAACTAACTCGCCGACTTAAAGTAAACTGAAGTGACGCGTCCGAGTTAGGCTGCGGTTCAAAGGGCTATTATCTGACTCTGGTTTATGGTGGTAGTTTGCTCTGCAAACATTCTTGTTGTTCTCTAACATCTTGAGCACATTTGACTCTGGACAAATGAATTTCTTGAGAACGAAAGCTTGCAACAGCAGGATCTAGCTAATCACATGTTTGCTCCCTAATGCACGCGTGGTCGCAATGTGAGTGAAGTGGTCCGTGAAATGAGGAGCATCGATTAGATTACGATTAACCTTGGGGTACGGTAGCCGGAAGGGAGTGGCCGAGGGGATTACAATTTCAAAGCAACTAGACGGATTGAGAATATTGTAGCCTTGGAGATATGATTGATAAAAATCAATACTACCGTATTTCAGGCGGTGCGCACGAAGGATGTGCGTGAGTACGTGAAGTGGATGATGTACTGGATAGTCTTCGCACTCTACCAAGTCGTCGAGGTATGGTTTTGATTTTCCTTGCAACCCCGTTCAGCTGATATATTAATTTCGCTCGTTTCATTATGTTTATACACATTATTCGAAACGAGAAAGTGTCGGTAAATAAGTTGACTCATGTAAATTCTGTTTTGTGGTACAATTTCACATTGTTTTTGCTGGAAGCTCCATATTCAATGGTTTATTCTTCGCTCATTAAAATGAATAATTTTCATATTACTCATACATATCATTCATTGGAGCTATTAGTGAGAATATAGTGCTAAAAATATAAATATTGCCCTTCACTTTTTCGTACTCTCTAATTCCATATCAAATTGCAAACCCTGTTGCGCCTCGGGCGTAACGGCCGCATCTTAGATACATTATTTTTATGTGCTCCTCATACAGGCAGTGGCTGACGTGTTCCTCTCCTTCTGGTTCCCCTTCTACTTCCATCTCAAGATCGTCTTCGTCATCTGGCTGCTCTCACCGTGGACAAAGGGAGCCAGCATACTGTACAGGAAGGTACGATACCGAATATCGATCGACAACTGGTTGTTCATTTAATGGTAGATCACGGAAGAAGCCAGTATCGAATATGGGGTCACGGGGGCTCAAAGGCGGATAAAAAAGCGGTCCGCGAATAAGCTGCACTTACTACGGTATAATGCTTGATGTAGCCATCGCAATACACAATTTTCATCGCAATACCGTAGTAAGCAATGGAAATTTACGCATTGCGCTCGTGAACATTATCTGTTCATTTCTCTTGTAGAGGATCTGAATTTTTGAGCCCCCGTGGGGGTATTGAAGAGATAAGAACAACTGGCTGCTGTAATATTGTAGGTGGCTGTATATATCGTTTTTTATGGCCATTCGCTCAAACATTGTCGATGAAGCACGAGTGTGGCTGCCATAGTGCCCTCTCTTATCACCCTGTAGGCGTCCACGTGATACCATGTATGCATATGACGCTGTCCGCGATAGATTCAACAAAAGCTCCGCACAGCTAAAAAATGAAATGTCTCGTAAACATGTCCCTAGGGGTAGTTTTCGATGCTCTACAACGTGGCGTCTTTCATTTTTCATGAATTTGACTTTTGGCGCCAAAATGGCGCCGCGCCAAAATACAGTGAAATCACTTTTTCCAATATTTCTCCTTCAGTGTTGCAGCTAGAGAGTCGAAATCTCACGCGTACTATCAGAATTTGATGGCGAATCTCGCTATGTAATTCATTTGTCGCTAATTAGCTTAATTAGCCTGTAATTAAGCGTTTTTGACCCGTTAAAGTGTGACATAGCTCATTCGAACCGCCGTGAGACGCTGATTCTAGGGATATTTTTATGTGGCACACGTACGTACGCAACTATGTTTTTCGTTCGATGTTTTGCCTGAAAGAGTTGGAAAAGGGTGTTTTAGTGCATGAAAAAAATGAAATAACATTCTAAAGTGCTATTAATCACAAAATAATACCACAGAACACTTTTTCATTGCATATTTTAAGAATTTAATTTTTGGCAAAATGAGCCGTCACGGAGGGGATCCGAACCCTCGTGAATCGGGTAATAGAAAAACGAAAACTTTATGTTGGAAATGCATATACTAGAGTGGAAAACTAATTTTGCGCTAACATATTCATGTCAATAGTGTTAAAACATATATTATCCACTATTTTTCGTTAAAATGATCTCAAAACATAGTTGCGTAGGTACGTTTGCCACATAAACATATCCCTAGAATCAGCGTCTCACGGCGGTTCGAATGAGCTATGTCACGACGTTCACACTTTAACGGGTCAAAAACGCTTAATTACAGGCTAATTAAGCTAATTAGCGACAAATGAATTACATAGCGAGATTCGCCATCAAATTCTGATAGTACGCGTGAGATTTCGACTCTCTAGCTGCAACACTGAAGGAGAAATATTGGAAAAAGTGATTTCACTGTATTTTGGCGCGGCGCCATTTTGGCGCCAAAAGTCAAATTCATGAAAAATGAAAGACTCCACGTTGTAGAGCATCGAAAACTACCCCTAGGGGCATGTTTGGAAGAGATTTCATTTTTTAGCTGTGCGGAGCCCTGTTGGAGATTTGTTGAATCTATCGCGGACAGCGTCATATCAGTTTTTGGACAGGTGATGAATCTGCACAATGCGGGGGCCATTCACTAGGCGCACTGGGGTTTCTCCAACAATATTTATTTGGTTGATTACGAGGTGCAATGATCCCACGTACGTTCTTCCAATCAAAAACATAATGTTGTCATTTGAGTGGGTACATCCTGCGCTGGCGAAGCGGGAGCGCGACATCGACCTGCTGCTCGACCAGGCGAAGAGCGAGAGCTACAATCAGGTACTTATTTAGTGATTAAAAGCATACCTGAGCGCTGATCCAGTGGACTGTCATAATTGGCGCGAGGACCCGTGGATTCAACGGTGTGCATCCCCAACTTGGTATCAAGCCTAATTTTGAATCCCAAGTTGGTATCAAGCTTGGGGGCAACTTGGGGAATTTCATAAGAAATAGTGTGTCAGGGTGAGAGAGCGCAGACGACGAGAGCTTGATACCAACTTGGGGAACGAGCTTGATACCAACTTGGGTAACGTCAACTTGATACCAACTTGGGGAATTTCTGTCTCGTTGTCTGATTCTCTCATTTGGCATACTCTCTCATTTTACGCGCTCGTTCCCCAAGTTGGTATCAAGCCTGGGGGCAACTTGATTTTTACTTGATACCAAGTTGGGGATGCACACCGGTGTTCTTGTGATTTTCCTCATAAAACAACGGCTACCCGTAGTTTTTCATCTTGAATTTTCTCTGTATCCCCTTATAAACAGAGGAGACACGTAGAAATATTTGCCAAAATTGAGCCGGGACCCGTATGTTTTGTAGTAAGTTTTAGTCAGCAGCTGACTGTCAGCTAGCCATCTCGCACAGGTATGATTAAAAGTATTTACTCTAATTAATGCTGATAATTTTTTACTGATTCCAAACTACAGTTTGAAAGATTTTTATCCTTAGAAAAACCCCATTAGTCTATGTTGAACATAGTATGTTCGTTTCTTTATTCGAGTAATCATCATGTAGAATAAGGTTATTGTCCTGAACTAATCGCAGCTACCACAACTAAGCGTGCTTTGAAAGACCAGTGTAGCGGGGAACCGCAGTGTTCAGGCGAACTTGTTCTCAATGTTTTTTCTTCAAAATAAATCTTTGTGATACCTCCGATCCCTAGTCGAAACGTCCTTATCAATCTCTGATATCTTACTGTGATGACCCTCAAGTGTATTTTTAGATGCTCCGTCTCGGGTCGCAGGGAATGATGTGCGCCAAGGACATCATTGCGACTGCAGCCATCAGAGGACAGCAGCAGATTGTGAACCAGCTGCAGAAGTGAGTGGGAGGGGAGGGGCGGGGCTGCAGCAGATTACTGCAGAAACGAGTTGAACCTGCTTCAAGACTGCGAATGTTAGGGGACGTTTGAGTGCGGGGACTGTAGATAGTCGAGTTGTTTTGAAGGATAATATGTATCATTCACTGCCTTCGATTGAAATTAAAATTATTGTTTGCGATTTAGTAGAGTCGTGAAACGAGTAATCGCGGGGACTGAAATTTGTGTTCACGCTGTTTATTGTGATACTGTTCTAAATGTCTATTATTTACCCGGTGTTAAATCTTATAAAATAATATTAATTAATTAATATAAATAACAATTATCATTTATAAAATTACAGGTCGTACTCTGCCAACGACATCTCTCAAACTGGTCTCGATCTGCCACTGCGCGCCCACACGAACGAGCTGGAGCAGGTGCACGAGTACGAGGACGACAGGAGCGATCAGGAGTTTGTGGATGGAGGAGTGGTGAGTACGGTAGATTTGGGCGATGGGGGGTGGTACTGTAGAGATTGGGATTACTGATGAGTACTGTAGACTGATTATTTAACAGTTATGTTCTTTTGCTTATTTTAGTGGGAGTTGAAGTGCAAGTTGGATGCCATTTGACTGTATTTGGCCCGTGTCTGGCATATTCGTGTTTCACAGGTTATGTAAAACTGAATAGATTGGGACGGAGTGATCACATGATACCCTGTCGGCCAATGCTATTGAATTGTGTCTGAATATTTTACATATTGCCATTTCCGAATGTTCTAAAAATGATAGTAAGTAGAGCGGACTTTTTTGCTCCCTTGGCGCTATTCATTTATGCGTTGCTGCGTTCGCACCCATTGCTGCTGTACCTCCTTTCTGGTAATTACTACTGTCGGAAAGAACAGCAGAGGCACAGGAGTAGGAAGATAGTCACCGTGGGCCCTTGTACCCGTCCATGAATTTCATGTCCATTATTGCAGCCGCGTTCCGCATCGCGTCGTTCGACCGCGACCCGCTCACGCTCCTCCTCACGCACGCGTTCGTCCACTGGTTCCTCCTCGCGCCCCTCGGGCGGCAGCGGCGCGCCCGGCGGCATGTCCGGCCCGTACAACGACGACGAAGAGTACCCCGCTACCATCCCCCGTCGATCGACCAGACCCCGCCATTGAGAGATTATCGATTGATTGATTGACCGCGACGCGCCACTCGCCGCGTCGCGTGTCCCCCGCGCACCCCTTCTTGCTGCGAGCAAGAATGGCTTACTTGTTGCAATCGCCTTTGTCCTCCCTTCCCCCCATCGAGATTCCCCACCTCCCCATGTCATGGGTTCGCTTGTTTTTGCATATTGTCCACTGATTCCGTAGTTTTCTAGGTTCTTTTTGCATACCGGCTGCTCAAGTGTTCCCTCGCACACCAAGACCACCTACCATTCTGCTGACGATTCTACCGTATCCCCATCCACTCCCGTGCTGCTGCTACCGTACCTACCGTACCCTTTCATGCTGAGTCTAGTTGTGTCACCCACATAGCCATAATTGCCACACTTTCACACACCATAATAGGATTCGTCGCCCTGCACGCACACCACCATCCACATTGTCACGTTGTCGCTCCCCAAAGAGATCTGAGATCAATTTTTGATTCCACCGCGAGTTTCCCACCACCTTTCGGATTATTTTGCCTTTTCTAATTTTAGAAACACTTAGATGCCTGTCAATTTCCGACACGTTTCTGTGCACGTCTTTTTCGTCTTTGTCTCCAGGATTTTCGAATAGTTTCGTATATTTTGGTCTCGCGACCCCGCCCTCTTTTATTCGTATTGTTGTTTGTTTTCTAACACACACACACGCACGCTGTGCCTTTTTTGAACGGCCAACCGTCCTCCGAATCTAACCTCATCGTCTCCCCCTCCTCTGTTCGGCTCTGATTACGCAACACCTGCACATCAATTGTCCCCCTCCTCCCACCTCTCCCAAGCGCGCGCTATTCAAACAGCAATTTCGTATGTCTGTTATCGATCTTTTTCTGTCGCTTTTCTTTTGCATGTACATACTCGGATATATTTCTTAGCTTGACACACTCTCGAGAATTTAAAAGAAAAGACAAAAACACACCGACGGTTATCAGTTTATCGATTTTCTCCCCTCTCTTTATCGATTTCCATCGCTGGCGCTCAGTTTCGATTGGCTATCAACGATAATCTCTATCCTCTAGTAGTTAACTATTGCCAATCAACCGCTTGTAATACGATTATATGTTGGTTACTGAGTAAAGTGTGAGTGATCTTTGATCTCTGCGTGAAACAGTTTGTCTCTGTGAGAACAGATGTGAGAGGTTCGCGACCTCGAAAGAGTATATTGGAGGCGATTGAGAAGTGATGGTGAAATGGCAACTACGGTAGATGAAAGTATACGGTAAATAATCAATGTTTATCAAAAAAAGATTGATTATTGACCGTATATTCCAATTTTAGTATGTTCATTGATTATTGATTGAAAGAATATGGTAGGTCTCAGATATTGAATGGATCGATTGGAAGGATCGGATCCGAATGAGCGGGGAGGATTAGTGATCAAGAAGAAGAAGGTGGAGGATGATGGATTTAAGAAGCCACACGGTGAGTACGCGTTTCATGACGGGGTTAATGGAAGTGAGCTGCAAAGGTTGATGTTTCCATACCTACGTGTATGCTAAATTCTACCCTAAATTTTGCCAATGACTAATTGACATAATGGTAATTGTAATGGCTACTAGCTAATTTTTTTATCGCTAGTGTACTTGCTGCATCGATATCCGTTCAGAGTCACACTCCTCCCATCGGTCGGTGCTGGGTCTCGACGCGCTGGCGCGTGCGAAGCGAGAGGAGTACGGTAGAAAGCGGGCGGAGGAGGACGACGATCGAGGAGTGACGGACAGTGTCAGAGGCAGAATCGATAAGTGAGTGAAATGGAGAGACTTGGGGATCACTGGGCGTTTTACGGTTTCGCGAAGGAATTTAATAGCTATAATTCCCCCTTCGAACATTTATGCTTTGCTATACTTGTAGAAAATTATTTTATTATACTTTGCTCTATCATTACGATAACCACTACAGGGGTTCATGTTACCGTACGACTTTGTAGATATCGATCGGACAAGTCGGACAAGGACCGCCATCGGCACAGGGGACTGGAGCAGAAGTCGTACGACGAGGAGAGACGGGATAGAGATAGAGATCGGAAGTATGTTAGCCTTATTTTTGGCTGTAGATTAGCCTAGACGATTCCCTGTTCTGTTGAGATTGTGTACCGGCGAATCTAATGTTGTTGTTGTTGTTGATAGTATCAAAATCATTGGAGTTGTTAAAACAGATTAGTTGGTCTGCACGTTGTGCCATTGTGATTTAATTTGTTGTTTCTTTCGATTTTTTTCCCGGCTCGAGAAAGGCCGCATTATTTAAAGGTTGACCAGTAAAAAATAACGAAAGGACGAACCAAGAATCTCATGAGCGATACAAAATTAACTTATGATTTTTCAACAACAACTTCACAGAGTTTTCACTGGCTACGTGAAACATTGCTAAAATTAAAGTTAAAATTTTTAAAATGTTATAAAAAACATACATTACAGACGTCGTTCTCGCTCTCGATCTCGCGAGAGAAGCAGCCGAAGGGACAGGAGGGAGCGGGAACCGGACACTCCCGTGTTCAAGGTTAGTGTCATGGTGTCGATAATTTGTTCGTGTTTGATTTACCGCGAAGACCACATTGCACTTGTGTAGTTTAACCTGATAAGCAGTTGTAGGCTGCATGAAACTGGAATATTATAGGGTTGTAAGAATATTTCGCTGGCTTATTGTGTTTTGTAAATGTTGTTTAGGGATAAGGACATCGTGCAACACGAATTTCACTGTTTCTCTTTAGTTTATTTTCTCTATAATTTCGCATCGAAGTCTTATTTTTTTATGAAAATTAAAATATGTTTTAATGAAATGCATTTATTCAGGTGCCGTTCACGCCGAACACCCGTTCATGGGACGTTCCCGACACTCCCCGACAGAGAAACTCGTTCGACACTCCCTCTCCCTACGTGAGGAGTGGTGGAAGGGACAGAGATGATAGGGACACCGAGAGGAGTCTCAGCAGGTACGGTAACAAGCGATTACTGTAACCTTCGGGTATCAGTTTGCGATTACGAACCATAAATTTACGACGGCTACATGAGCCGGAAAACTGCCACCGTGCGTAAGTGTATTCTGATTTTACGGATTTTATTTTATTGAACATTTTGGTTGTTGTTTGCTTTTTCATAATCTGAATGATGGTGCTATTCGGTAATAGTCATCTTCATTCACTCCTTATTTGTGAAATTCTAAATATTTAACTAACCAAAGTCGATTTCAAGCGTCTACCGTAGCGACCGGAAGCGAGAGGAGGAGAAGAGGAGGCACAGAGGAAGGGGAGACTACACCGATCGATCTACTGCACCAGGAGAGGATAATGTCCGGTCAGTTTGCAGTTTTATGAAGCCATAGCGTTCGTCTTAATGCGGGTTTTTCTCCCCCCGAGCTTAAATTGATGCATGAGGCGGTGAATCACCAGGTTATGCAAGGTTGTGCTAGATATTTGATATCGAGCAGGGGACCACATCGGAGCTAGCAAATTCCACAGCGGCAGTCCGAATTGTTAAAGAAAAACTTGAAAAAAAATTTGTTTGCACATTTCTTACAATTAGTATTCATAATCTCCGAAATAGTGACGGCGACCAAATAGGCGAATCTTCGAAATTCATACTCACTGGTTTGTAGTTGCATTCAGTTTCTTCTTATCACCGTCGATTTATCTGCGTTCGCGCTTTAGTATATCCGTGGGGCGGTAAATCACCAGGGAATGCAAGCTGTTATCATAATGTTTGTACATATTTTTCTTTCTTATTTTGATCTGTGGTCTTTGCAGCCCGAAATTCGCGACCGAGGAGGAGGAACTGGCATGGGAGCAGGAGCAGACACAGATCGAGAGAGAATGGTGAGGAAGAGTTTGAGATTGTAGTTTGTTGTTTGGTCTGTGACAGCAGTAGGCAGTTTGATCTTTGATCTTTCATCGATAAATAATATCTCAGGTACGACCACGAGAGCGGCTTCGACGAGGACTACAATCCTTTCGCGAAGGTGAATTTAATGTTCAACGCTTTTTATTTATTTTCTCTATTATTGCAATTTCAGTTCTTTAAAGAATTGCAATAATAAAGATTTTTTTAATACTTAAAATATTTTCAACAATTCTCAGGTCTCGGAGGAGTACGTGGACAAGAAGGAGAAGCAGTGGCAGGACAAGACCGCAAAGCCGAGGTATTTTTTTAAAATTAAATTTTTTTGGAGAAAAACAATCATTATGATTTTAAAATATAGACACTTTAGATTCATGAACTATTGTTGGGATACCTATACGACTTTGTGTGAAGGAATTGCTATGGGTAGCATTTGTTTCGCTGAATCATACGCCCGTCGGTTGTGTGTTGCAACGAGTGTATAGGGGAGATATGGCCGGAATGGGATTGATCTTCCTCAGATTTCCCATTTAAATAAACAACATTGTCTTGTCAGACTGACGGTGAAGCAGCAGGCGATCAAGAAGGACAACGAGATGTGGGAGAACAATCGACTCCATCGATCGGGTACGGTAACAGTGATGAAGTAGTCGATCGATAACTGGATATTTTATTTTTAATGAATTTGTCATACTGCTGCTAAAAATTTCGCGTAGTTTCTTCAATTTAAGAGAAACAATCGATATTTCTCCAAACACTACCGTAACTCTCTTGTTCCGTGCAGGAGTCGTCTCGCTGGATACGATGGACAGCGACTTCGCCGAGGTCGACGAGGACAGAGTGAATCTACTCGTGCACAACATCATTCCGCCCTTCCTCGACGGACGAATTCGATTCACGAAACAGGCAAGAGATAATTATTGATTGATTTATTGATGAGTTTTACCGATGTCAAATTATCGGAAATATCTTCTTACGAATATTGCGATATAATCGAAGCAATGCATATTACCTATTTTTGCATAATTTCGGCAAAACCCTAAAAAGAACGTTATGTTCATGAACTGATGTTGTATATCAGTGCGTTCGCGTAAGGATTTCGTCCCCTCCGTACAACAAAAAGTGATCACGCCAGTTTTTTACACATTCTGGTAGCCCTTGGTATGCTCTATCGATTTATGTTTGTCTCATGACCTGATCTCTCTAATTTGCATAATTAAACGAGGTCAAAGTTAGGCTATAATTACAGCTTTCGAACTATAGCTCCTCAACGAGAAGAGCTAGAGATTTGGTCGTAACAGCAATATTAACCGCCTTGACGAGTTGCATCTAGCTGTGTAATTTGTTAATTCAAATTTTTAATTCTAAAAATTTCGAGAAATTTCAAAGACGATTATCTCGAAAACAAGGCAAAATATGGTCTCAATTTTTTGATATGTTGTAGCCCTTATCAAGATCTACAGGATAGGCTCAATTAAATACTATTTCGAGGGAGAGTATGTACTCAAATCATGGAAAAACCGAAGGGTCCTAATGGAGAGAAACTCCTAATTTCACCCTCATTCCACCCATTTTGCTCCATCCGTGCGGTGTGAAATGAGAGAGATACGTGATTTGCATCCGATTCTTTGTGGAATCATCTCATTTCAATCAATTTAGACCGCGCAGTCCGCGTCGAATGGGTGGAATGAGGGTGAAATTAGGGGTTTCTCTCCATTAGGACCCTTCGGTTTTTCCATGATTTGAGTACATACTCTCCCTCGAAATAGTATTTAATTGAGCCTATCTTGTAGATCTTGATAAGGGCTACAACATATCAAAAAATTGAGACCATATTTTGCCTTGTTTTCGAGATAATCGTCTTTGAAATTTCTCGAATTTTTTAAAATTAAAAATTTGAATTAACAAATTACACAGCTAGATGCAACTCGTCAAGGCGGTTAATATTGCTGTTACGACCAAATCTCTAGCTCTTCTCGTTGACGAGCTACAGTTCGAAAACTATAAATATAGACTAACTTTGACCTCGTGTAATTATGCAAATTAGAGAGATCAGGTCATGAGACAAACATAAATCGATAGAGCATACCAAGGGCTACCAGAATGTGTGAAAAACTGGCGTGATCACTTTTTGCTGTACGGAGTTTTCGTAATTTCTGCGCTCCTTACGCGAACGCACTGATATTGTGACTGTGAAACTTGCAATTGTCGTGCCTCATTTTTTTGTCGATTTTCATTAATTTTTTTCTCAGGTGCAACCGGTGATTCCGGTGAAGGATCCGACGTCGGACATGGCTGTAGGGGCAGCGAGAGGATCGAAGGTCGTGCGACACTACAGAGACACCGAGGACAGGAAGAAGGTGGGAGAGGGAAAGGGAGATGCAGTCCGGAAAGATGGATGGAAGTAGAAATCAGTAACTTTTATAAATAATGTTTGAAAAGATACGAAAGAAATTGTCTCCATCCGGGATTTGTTGCAAACAAGGCGCATTTGTGCCACATAGCTGTGTTGTAAGATCGATTTTATAGTGTCGTTCAATATTTGGAGAACTGCGCTGTCAAAATTTAAAATAAAAAATAACGAATATTCACGAATATTAAAAATGCACAAGCACTCGTCCAAGATTGCAAAACGTTCCATTGGTAAGCACTTCCGCTGGCGAGAGAGCATGATAAAAAGGTATATTAAGAGAGTACGCGCACCAGTAGTTCATTCCCCTCATTTTAAAATTGTATTAGCAGGGCGAAGGCTTATAGAAGTAAAGTAAGTGTAATATTATTATGAGATAAAATTAAATTTTTTGACTATCGACAACTGACTTTCTTCTCAGGCGCAAGACAAGCACTGGGAGCTGGCCGGCACGCAGATGGGATCGCTGATTGGAGTGGCTGCGAAGAATGAAGATAGAGAGGCAGCTGATGATGAGGGAGGAGAGGACTTCCGGTGAGTACGGTAGATTATGGTAGATGAGAATATATGGTACGGTAGAGTGCTATAGATGGGAATACGGTAGTGAAGCTGGTTTGCGGAATTGAAAGAAGCAAAATTTTAAGTGGACCACTTCAAGCACGTTTAACGTACTTACTATCTGATTCGATCCTTTTACGCCCGACCTAGTTATATATTTGTTTTTATATTTATGAGGTGGATCGTTTCATTATTTCGGAAGAAGGTCCGTGAATTTTGTAAACCCATGCCTATGTTCAGTGGCAACCACCAGTTCAAGGACCACATGTCGGGCGAGTCCGAGGCCGTATCCGAATTCGCCATGGAAAAGTCGATCAAGGCAAGCGGTTCTTTTTCACATTTTGAATTTAGGCCACACCCACTTTTTTCGCAAACATATTTTAATTGATTATTTGTGTTCAGGAGCAGCGCGAGTACCTGCCCGTGTTCGCCGTTCGGCAGAAGCTTCTGAGTGTGATTAGGGAGAATCAGGTGAGCGTTGATTTATCTTTGTAGCTTGTATTTTGCAGTTCGATCTATCAAATTTTTAGTTTGATCTTTGCAACTCTACTGTAATCTCCAGGTGACGATCGTGGTGGGAGAGACGGGATCGGGCAAGACGACGCAGCTCACGCAGTACCTGTACGAGGAGGGATTCACCAAGAGCGGCATGATCGGGTACGGTAGAATATCAACGGTCGGTCGGGCGATCAGATCTGTGATTCAAAGAACGCCCAATCAATAAGGAAGATGAATCAAAGGATCAAGAAGAAATCATAGTTTATGGTTTGGTCGTTTTTCTGATCGTCTCTACAGCTACTAATATCGATTGGATCACGGCTACACTGCTCCTTACCATATTACCTTATCGATTGATTGCAGATGCACGCAGCCTCGTCGTGTGGCCGCCATGTCCGTCGCTAAGCGAGTCGCTGACGAGATGGGAATCGAGGCATGGCATTATATTAATTAAGTGATACGATCATACCAAAATGATGTAATGTGCACGTTATTTACTAGACATTAACGTTCGTGATTCTCTCACTTTTTGTGTCATATTGTCATTGGCAACTACAAAAAACCAAGCACCAAGCACTTTGTCACTCTCCTTGGGAGGAGAGTGGTCTTTGACGTCTACGGTGAATTTAACGTTGAATTGACTTGCGATTAATTAATCGATTCGCTCCTCTTCAGGTAGGTCAAGAGTGCGGGTACGCCATTCGATTCGAGGACTGCACCAGCGAGAATACCGTAATCAAGTTAGTTTTTTGTGCCAATTTTCACTTCGTTGTTTGGTGAATCAGTGATTCATGTAGTATTCATTACGTCTTGAAAATTTCCTCATTTGATTTCAGAAACGATGCCATGGCTATACACTATAATATTACATTTTCGAAGACTGATAGATATTATTAGCGACAATTTCTGACAATGAGAAAGCGAATGAGGAAGTGTTGAAAACGACCCGAGTGATTTCACAATACTATTTGTAAGTGAGAGAATATGTGAAACGAGGGATAAGGAGTGCGGCGAAAATGTGTGGTCCCGAAATTCCGATAGCTACCGTATCTTTATCATCAATCAATTGAATACTCAGATACATGACGGACGGCATCCTGCTGCGTGAGTGTCTGGGCGACGGTGACCTCGATCAATACTCGGCTATCATCATGGACGAGGCACACGAACGGTGAGCAGAGCGAGAGAGAGGGGGAGAGAGAGTACGGTGGATTACGGTACATGTAGGAGGAGATGTAGAAGAGGTGGCGGGGGTGTTTGATGCACTGCAGAGACAATTTATTTTGCAACATGTGTGACTACCAGCAAGCCAGATTGCAGTATTCCTTGTTTAAAAGCTAATATAACAGCGGTGCAGCATGAATGCGACATGTGAAAGCCTAATTTCGCACTCTGCCCAGCATATTTATCGAAATTTTCTTTCTTCTCCAGTTCCCTCAACACTGACGTTCTCTTCGGTCTCCTTCGTGATGTCGTCGGAAGACGGTCCGACCTCAAGCTCATCGTCACCTCGGCTACCATGGATGCAGAGAAGGTGAGCGGGCATTAACGAATGTATTCGCAACCATCACGCGCACACTCACAATCTGAAAATTACACAGTTGCTGAGTGTCATGATACACTTTTGTTATTAGTGTATGGGAAGACACTAACATCTGTGACTAGAAGGTGAGCAAATACAGAATATCGACTTGAGAAAACGGGATTATCCGTAATGTGTGTCAGCAGAAATGGTGTATTCGATCGTAACCAGCCTCTTTTACGTTTCGTAGCTTTAATTTAAATCATATCCCCTTGCGAACAATACTGATGCTGCATTACTTACTTACTTAGATACTTAGAAGATCCATCTTCAACGGCCGTTGCCGTGTGGATCACAATTCCTCCATTCTTCTCTATCGCGAGCGCGCGTAGTCCAATGTCAGTAGGGGTGACGTTGCGAGGACGATCGGGTAATACGTCCTTGAACACTGTAGGGCATCATATTCCACGATCGAATCCCTCCATCTCACTGGCGGCTTTCCTGGAGGTCTGCGGAGATCGGGAGGGAACCATTCCGTGACTGTTGTTGACCATCTGCCGTCGTCCCGTCGAAGCACGTGTCCGGCCCATCGATGCTTCGCCCGTTTGATGTAGCGTATCGGGTCAGTGAGGAGTGACTGCCGACGGACGTCCGAGCTGCTGCGCTTCTTCTGGTAAATCGTGTACAGATTCGTGCCGATCAACGATCTCTCGAGCGCTCTGTGTGTGGTCTGCATGTAGGAGATGACTGAGTTCGAGAGAGGTCATGACTCGGCTGCATAGCACAGAGCGGGAAGGACGTGAGAGTCGAAGAGCGAAGAGCGGAGCTTGGCGTCCTTCAGCATGGACGTGACTTCTCTGATGCTTCCGTAGGCCGCCCAGGCTGCTCTCTTCCTCCTTTTCAGTTCCGTATCGATTGAGCCGTCGCCTCGCAACTCTCTTCCAAGATATACGTATGCATCAGTTTCCACGAGGGTCTCTCCGTGCAGAGCGATATCTGGGCCAGGGCACCATGCGTTCCTCATCAGCTGCGTCTGTCTTCTTCCTGTTGATCGTCAACCCAATCGATTCTCCTGCTTCCGCAAGTTCTGTCAGCATCCTCTCCAGCGATGCTGTGTCAGAGCCGAGTAGAACTATGTCGTCCGCAAATCGGAGATGCGAGAGGCGCTTCCCATTGATGCTGATTCCTTCCGTCTCCCAGTCGAGGTCTCTCATGCAATCTTCCAGTGCCGCGGTGAACAGCTTGGGTGAGATTGTGTCTCCTTGGCGGACTCCTTTGCCGATTGGAATGCGTACGGGTCGGTCAAACGGCTTCATCTCGGTGTAGCATCCGGTGTTGAGTTCTTCCAGACAGTGATGTTCCAGACGGTGTTGAGTTCTTCCACTCCAGAGCGAGAGAGGGCGTTGAGGACTGCTGGCACTTCCACGGAGTCGAATGCCTTACAGTAATCGACGAAGACGAGACCGAGGGGCTGGTGGTACTCGCGATGGAATTCGATTACGGTCGAGAGCGTGTGTATGTGATCGAGACAGCCAAATCTTCAATGCTGCATTTTGACAGGGAAAATCTAAATAATAAATTAAACGCATTCTGTAAAATAGGTTTTTAAAATTTCGTTAATAATTCAAAATAGAAATATATTTACGCTCCAAATCCGCTCCCTCTTTGCAGTTCTCCCTCTTCTTTGGTGGGAACCTCTTTTGTCAATACACTTTTGTGTCTCACGTTCACTACAAATTTATACGATTCCAACAGCTTCGTTTGTCTGAACAATACTACAAACTATCGACTCTCTCTCTCCCTTTGCAGTTCTCCCTGTTCTTCGGTGGTTCGACTCCGTGCTTCACCATTCCCGGCCGCACCTTCCCCGTAGAGATCATGCACGCCAAAACGGCGGCAGAGGACTACGTCGATGCGGCTGTCAAACAGGTGAGAGGAGGGATACGGTAGGGATTGTAAAGAAAAAAAGAAATATGGTGTAATAGTGAATAATATCTAACTATAAACCATTGATTGACCTGGAATCGAAATTGTTCAGACTGTCTAGAGTATTAAAGAAGTGCGTATCATGAAAGCGCCTGTTTTTGCTTATTTTTTAAATATCTTAATCGGTTTTAATTTTTTTTCTTCTCACATCACGGGCAAGGATTGACATATGCTTCGAGTCTACCGGTTTATTATTTCTTTGCACCGCAAAATCGCCTGGTTTGGGTAGACACAAAAGGGGGGAAGTGTTTTTTTGTGTGGATTTGTTGACAATGTATTTCTCTCCCTCAGGCGATCACGATCCATCTCGGCGGATCCGACGGCGACATGCTCATTTTCATGCCCGGACAGGAGGATATCGAGGTGATCTTTGATCTTCGTTTTACCGCATGGCAGTTATTATTTCGATGGCTTGCTGTGCGAACAACTGGCCTATTTCGGTGAGATGCGAACTCTGTGAGTAGGAACTGGTCATGTGTAGTACACAAATGATAGCATACTGTTATATTTAATTATTCGTCTGATCAATCTTTGATCGCTAACCTTCTCCTCTGCTCAGGTCACATGTGCTCTTATCAAGGACAAATTGTCTGGTCTGGACGAAGCTCCTCCCCTTGCCGTCCTTCCCATCTACTCACAGCTGCCCAGTGACCTGCAGGCAAAGATCTTCCAGAGAGGTGAGGCTGAGGATTTTTTGATTGATTGCAAGGATAATTTAATTTCAACCACCTCGTGGGGGAGGATCATTGGTCCCTATCAAAATTCGGTCATGTAGATTGTGTGACACAGGAATGAGGCGGGACTTTCAATAACGAATTTTGACTGCTCAGTGTTTTATATCTACTGCCTTCAACTCAGTCACATTGAGTTTGCTTTCAAGTTGATCATCTATTTTAATGCGGAAACGTCAATCTTGCGGATACTTTACGTGGTGCATAAGAAGGAAGTTTGAATGACAATAATAATTGTAATGATAATAATAATAGTAATTTATAATTTTCAGCTCCGGGCGGCATGCGCAAAGTGATCGTTGCAACGAATATCGCCGAGACGTCGCTCACGCTCGACGGAATCCTGTTCGTCATCGATCCCGGTACGGTAAAACCACTATTATTGATTTTTCGTCGGTATACGATAGATTTCTGGATTAGTAAATTTGTTTACGGTAGATGTATTGATCATTGAATTTATATGCAGTATTTTTTTAACGATTATTGATGAAAACAAGTGTACGACTAATTGATAAACTGCAGGATACTGCAAGCTGAAGGTGTACAATCCGAGGATCGGTATGGACGCGCTACAGGTTCGGTTTGTTTAATCTTGAAAATCTCGGCGGATTCAGCTTTCTTTTTTATGTTATCATTCGGAAAAAAATACTCATAATCAGTACTACAGCTAGCATCCGCAGTCTCCGCCCACTTTTCCTTGAAAGGAGAAAGCAAGAAATGCCATGGAGTAGCACAAGCATAGTTCTAAACCGTTTCAATTGAGATAGGTCTTGTCTTGTAGCTAGTGGTTTGCTCTATCGAATGCGCCCTGGGCAAAGTTAGTCCGTCCACGGCAATGTGGCCAAAATGCAGTTACAAAAAATAAAAGTGTGTGTTTTTATGCTTCGAGTGATGCTCCATGTTTTGCCCAAGAAGATCTTGGTTCTCATGATGCTATCAGTGACATTTCAACAAAAACTAACATGTAATTATCTCATCGTGAATTGTGCTACTCTTTTGAAATATTTCAGTACAGAAATGACTGTGGAATGACGACTTGTGCTGGTTAGCGGCGCTGGAGAGAGAGCGCCGTCTCGGACGCGGGGGCGAGAGAGGCTCGAGAGAGCGTGCACTTTTGAGAGTGCAGATAGGGACGTTTGAACTCATGCAAATCCCTCCCTATCGAGGGAGAGGAGAGGGGAGCGCCCTCTCCATTTCACATACTCTCTCGCTCACCGTCTGATCGATGAGAGAGCGTGGGGAATGGAGAGGGCCTGACCAGAGGGGTGAAAGAAGACTCCGCCCCTTTCTCTCCTCTCCCCGGTTTGATGCTTCTCCCACTAGCGATTCGCGTGCAGATTTCGAGGTGTATCTCGGCTCAGAGGCAAGATATTGACAAACGGAAAAAAGTATTGTCTTAATGGGACCATGAGGCATCTATTCTATATGATTTCCACTCTCACGTCGAAAATCGGCTATCCACGTTGTGGTCCCTAACTACAGCTATAAAGACATTTTCGATGAAATGAATATTAGACAAATGTAGATTATTTGGGTCAGTAGCTATCTGTATGATATTTGATTTCTCATGATTTTCGATCTCACTCCCTCGTTCAGATCTTCCCTGTCTCTCAAGCTTCGGCCAATCAGAGATCGGGTCGAGCGGGCAGAACGGGACCGGGCATCTGCTATCGACTCTACACGGAGAGACAGTACAAAGATGTGAGTTGGACATCGCTTATTATATAAAAGTACTAGTATTATTTAACTCGCGACAAAGAAGAACACATTGGTGCCTCCAGCTCAATCAACCTTTAACAAAACTGTGAACCAGAAAAGCATTGGGTTATTTTCGATAAGGCAAAGATTGGGAATGTTGGGAATAATTGTCAACTGGGAATCGGCATGCTTAGTTTGATTAATGTTTATGAAAATGGGTAGTGTTAGGAATAATTGGATAACGCTTTGATTACTGTTGCTTCCTTATCACGTTCGAGAACCCCATTGACGTCGTGCCTTCCGCTTCCTTACATCAAGCTGCTGAAGCGAAAAAGCAACGAGCAACCATGGGAAATTTCACAACTGCCGTATTTTGTTTGAACAGAAACTTTAATTTAGGGAATTAAATAGTACTAACATAGTAATTATAGTAATTTGTTAATTGCAGGAGATGCTGCGTGCTACCGTACCCGAGATTCAGAGGACGAATCTCGCAAACGTCGTCCTGCTGCTCAAGTCACTCGCGGTGAGTGAAACATGATTATCTAGAATTATCTAGCCATTCATAAATGAATCATTCACACCGAAATGTCGGGACTCAGTTAGAATCGCTGAAACATGCAACAGACGGGGCCGAATGAGCTGGAATAGAGAATAGACTTCTTAGCTATTCTTTATCGCTATTTATTCTTGATCTCGTGTTCACTAGAAGAAATTCTAATACGATCGATCGTGTAATCTGCGATCTTCGAATAATAAATCGATAATAATTGCCAACATTCGATCCAATCGATAATGTATCTCTCATGTGTCAGGTAGACGATCTGCTCTCGTTCCACTTCATGGACGCGCCCCCGCAGGAGAACATGCTCAACTCGATGTTCCAGCTATGGACACTCAAGGCGCTCGACAATATCGGTGAGTGCGTAAAATCTGTAATGGAGAATTGTGGCATCCGATATCGGAGGAATAAGGAGTTTGCAATTGATATTTCTACGAGCTGTGGTGTGTTAGTAGAGTATGTGAAACGGGAAGGGAGTAGGTTAGACGAGCAAGAGGATTTAAAACGATGCGGACTCTAGTTTCGAAAGTTTCTTGGCTACTGGAAAAGAAGGCTTCCAGTTCTTTAAAAAAAATCTTTTCAAAATATCGCAGTACATTTATATTTTTTGCATTTGTTATTTTGCAAATAAAAAAACTAGCCCTCAAAATACTAATATTTTCTACAAAAATCCCAAAATGACGCGTGCATGAAGCTAAGATCTTCCTGTTTGATTGTGTTTTTTAGTCGCCTTCAGCCCAAAGTAGTCAATCGGAAACTGATATCTCCGTTTCGTACCCGATTTTTATTTACAGGAAATTGCTTAAAATTTCACTAATTTAATCACTCCAGGTCGTCTGACTGACGTCGGCCGGAAGATGGTCGAGTTCCCGCTGGATCCGACACTGTCCAAGATGGTCATCACAGCCGTCGACATGGGATGCTCGGATGAGGTACGGTAGTGGAGTGGTGTACGGTAGAGGGCGGATTGAAGCAGATTGATGATTGGTTTATGGTGGGGGTCCAGGAATTTAGGTATTTTGTTATGCAACTGATCGACAGGCTGCCGTCGATATAAATTGAACGTTGTGGGAATAGTGAATTTACAGAAGCTAAAACTAGGCCCTTTTGGGTTTCAATAAGTACCAAAGGCGCTTAGGAACATGCTCCGATGATCATACTCGGCATCTTGAATTAAAAGTAATAACCAGTGAGAAAATAGCATTTTTGTTGTTGAATATATGGATAAAGCGCAGCCGCTTCACTGCACGTGATATCTTGATTCACGCGATGAATTGGTTTGAAAAGAATATAACATCAGACAACCCGATTTGTTATGGTTGTTTATCGATTGGGATATTGTAGAGAGGCATTACCAATGGCTGATTGCTAATTACACGCACTAGGCAAACTATTTGAATTTCTACTTGAATACTGGATTATAAAATAAATATACTATTATCATTATTATATTTATTAATTATTTCCATTCTGCAGGTTCTGACGATCGTCTCTATGCTCTCCGTGCCCGCCATCTTCTTCCGACCGAAGGGAAGAGAGGACGAGGCCGACGCGAGGAAGGAGAAGTTCCAGGTATACGGTGGGGGCAGGAGATGGGGCTACGGTAAGGAGTAGAAGGAATACGGTAGAATTTATCGATATAATTGGCAATATGGTTGATTGAAATTTACATGAACTATTCTTTAGTGCAACTAAATCAAGTTAGAAGAACAAGACATACATTTATTTCTTTGTGAGGTGCCGGAGTCGGACCATCTCACCCTCCTCAACGTCTATCTCCAGTGGAGAACGCACAAATACTCCGCCAAGTGGTGCGCCGATAACTACGTCCACGCCAAGGCCATGAAGAAGGTTAGAGGTGGTATCGATTGGTAGGGGAGATGAAGGGTGAAAGTAGGGGTATGGGTTACAATTGTTTGGCAGCAGTGGAAGTGAGCATTCCGGATACTGACAGATTTATTTGGCCTTGAGTTGAGTAAAAATAGAGTTGTTTAGGATCACTTTACATTCCTGTTCAAGTAATGATTAGTTACAATATTTCTATTGCGGCTTACGGTGTCCTTTTTTTATTACGGTATAACGCTCCGTGTTTGAGGTGCGCGAGGTGCGCGCGCAGTTGAAGGAGATTATGGCGGAGCAGAAGATGGCGATTACGAGCTGCGGCACGGAGTGGGATGTAGTGAGACAGTGCATCTGCAGCAGCTACTTCCACAATGCAGCACGGTGAGGGGAGACCGGAGGGGTACGGTAGGGTGCAAGTGAGGGGTTACGGTTGGGTTACGGGAGTGCGGGAAGAGTGATTACGGCTGGATGGGGGAGGAGAGGATACGTAGGGTGAGGGATGGGAGGATACCGGAAAGGTTAGGTAGTGATAGGACGAAATTGTGAAGATATCTGAAAAGAGTACCACAGGAGTGCGTAGGAGAGGGATAACGAGTTGGAAATAGGTGAAAATATGAACCAGGTGATGTGTGATTGCGCCACTTCTCGATGTATTCCGAATGATCATACAGGAATTGCTTTTTTTTCGTTCCAGCACTGGTTAATAATTGATCAAGAGCCGGCAAAACACAAATCGGGTCATAGGTCGAAAGGGTGCGTTGCGGCAAGTCGAAAGTGTGGGTTGGGTTTGTCATAAATGGGCATGAAAAACAAAAAAAAAACGAAAATTCGGGTAGGGTTTTCATTTTTCTCACCAAAAATTCTCAAAATACGGGTTGGCTTCGTCGTTTTTAACGCACCTTTCGACCTATGAATCGGGTGTGCGAACGTGCACCTTGTGATGCGTGGTTTCGTATTGTCTATACCTCATTGCCAGTCTCGGGGAAACGGATTAAGTGCCGAAAATTAAAGTATCCAAAGCGTTGTTTACTATAAATAACGTTAATTGTATTGCAGACTCAAGGGAATCGGAGAGTACGTCAACGTGCGCACGGGAATTCCTTGCTTCCTCCACCCAACGTCCGCCTTATTCGGCATGGGTACGGTATATTGATGATCAATCGACAATAACTTTTAAAAAAAACGCATTAATACTATAGTTGTACTAGCCGATTGTGGGCTGATGATGTTCTGACGATCGTCAATCAATCGATAATATGGAATAAATCGATAATCACCACCTTCTATTTGCCGGTTGCAGGTTTCATGCCCGACTACGTCTGCTACCACGAGCTGATCATGACGGCGAAGGAGTACATGCAGAATGTGACGGCGGTCGACGCTGTCTGGCTGGCAGAACAGGGACCCATGTTCTACTCGGTCAAGGTACGGTAGGATGGGTTACGGTAGGATGTGAGGCGTCGTAAGTGGTACGGCGGAAGAGAATCATCAGACTGTGCGGCAATCGAATAAACAGTATGATGTTGAGTGCATACGGTAGTTTATTCGAAAACGAGAAGGATTACTATAGGGAATACTGTAATTACTCTTTTCGTTGCAGGAAACGCGGGGTTCGGCGATCGCGAAGCGGCTGGAGAGCGTGCGGACGCTGGATGAGATGGAGAGTGAGATGAAGATGGCACAGAAGGAGATGAAGAAGTGAGTGGACGGGGAAGGGAGGGCACTGGTAAATAGGAGTGATGAAACATGAAACATGTTGGGTCGGAGCAGGTGGGATGACGTTTCAGCTGATCATTTAGAGATTATAGAATTGCGTTTCCTTGATTTTCTTCATATTTCTGACAATTTCTACAAACAAACAAAAAGGCTCATCGCATTGTTTTGGGGCGCCGATGGTTTTGTTGTTGTCAATCGATGACGACAACAAATCGATAATGATCTCTTTCTCAGGGTCAAAGCTGAGCAGGAAGCAGCGGAGCGGGGCGTGCCGTCGGAGCGAATTCACGACGTCGGAAGGAGTGTGAGGAGCACGCGACGATTCGGAATGTAGATTGTGATCTTTGAACTTTGATCTTTGATCTTTGATCTCTCACCCCCACGATATCCCGTCCAGTTTGTATTGAAAAAAGCATTACAGGAAAGCAAGCCTATCGTTCTCATTTGTGTGTAGATCTGCATTGTTATCAGTCTTTTTTTCGCCGATTCGTTTGACCTACTATTTATTGATTGTTGGAAATGTGCATTTCGTTTAATAATTGATCGTTCCCAAGTTGTGCTGAATTGTGAAGAAGAAGTGACCAGACAAGGTTTAGTGATAAATTGATTCATCGTCAGAAAGTGATTTGCGAATTTTGACAGAAAGCGGTTCACGACCGAGCAACCGCTACTTCTGTGTTACACGAATTAGCATTAGCAGATTGTTTGATGCGAAAGTATTCGATTATAGGCAGTATTATTGCAGTTAATAAATAATCACAGAGGTGGAGAGGTATGGACTCTCTACCGGAAGAACTCGTAGAAGGGATACTGGGAAGACTGAATGAGGTGAGAACGATTATCGATTAATTGAAAGAGCATTCACCGCCTAGTCTCTACCGTTCTAATCTACTAAAAAATAGTTTATAAAGGCTTAGCATAATAGATCAGCTGTTATACCAAAATTAGCTCATTTTCCGTTTACATGGGTTCAAATTCTCGCAATTCTTTATCCCTCGTTGACAAATAAGCCCACTTGTATTTTTCGTAAGTCCAGATAATTCAAAACTCAATTAAGGGTCAGGACAAGGTGGCAGTGGCTCTCACGTGCAGGAGATTCCTCTCTGCCATACACAGGTATTTTATGTGTGTGAACACAAAAGCAAGAATAAATTGTGGGAGTGAGTCATCGGCTTCTTTGATTTAAGAGTGAAACGCGGAAGGGCCGAGTTTCATATAGGAGGAACAATTGTACGATAATTTTAGGAGAAGTAGAATAATATGAAAAAACATATTAAGCTAAATAAGGTCTAACAAGTTTAAATTTGGAAAATATTGATTGCCGTTATAGGAAGTTGCCGCAGGCGACCGCGATTTGCGTGCAGTTCTCGAGCAGTCGCGGAGAGTGCGGAGCCAGTGTGAAGGTACGGTAGTGGTAGAGAGGATACGGTAGTTAATGGGGAGGGCTTATGACTTTTGTTTTGTTGTTGTAGTGGAATTGAAAGAATGAATTGTGGGAGACTATTATTTCTTTCTACTTTCAATCAATTATATTTGAGCGATGTACCATAGAATCAGAGGGTGGCATATCATTAAGAATAAAATGTTATTTAAAAATATTTACAACTCTGGAGTAATGATTAGGGGCGTGGAATGATGTGATCCGTACCCTATCGTATCATCTTCCTCCTCAGACCTCTCGTTCCTCTGCCTTCATCACCGTCTGTCAGTGTGCAGGCCACGGCTGCACACAGATGCTACACTGCGTCCTCCCACTGCTCAGCAAGGGTGAGCACGTCTCTGACGTCACTCCATTGACAAAGGATAATCGATTGAACCGTTTGTTGTATTATCATTTCCATAATAGTTTGGGCAATAATTGGACCTTCTCTAGTAAGAAGAATACAGATGAGCCTTCTCTAGTAAGAAGAATAAAGATGAATTGGCGATAAGTGGGCGAAACAGGGATACCTGTAGACATTCTTGTCTTAGTGGAGTTGTAGTGAACATAGAATAGGTGTATGTAACAGCACATTACACAATTGACTTAGTGGAGGAGGCGGGGCTTGAAACGACATCGGTATTTCTGGACAGGAGTTAAAATCTTTATTACGCAACCGGAAAACACTGCCACATACGCGCTTTGAACCAGGTGAATCCGTGTGACAATGCGTCAACTTAACCTATCTCGAAGAGAAATTAATAGTGCGCCGCACAGAATGCCGGAAATAGCTAACTATAGTACAGTGATATTAAATTAATTTGTATATTTTAAATTTCGCTAATAACTAATTTTCGTACAGAAATGGCGTCTCTCTCACTGGAGGACGAACTGCTGGGAGGAGAGAGACTCAGCGATGGAGCTGCCCATGCTCTACTTGATGGATGCAGGTGAGGGGAGATGAGGGGATGAGTACGGTATGGTGATGGAGAGAGGTCGGATATGGTAGCAAGGTTGTCAGGGTATGATATGGTAGCAAGATTGTCAAAGAAGGTACGGTAGCAACATTTGACAGTGAAGGCACTGTAGCATTCAGGAAGAGGGCTTGAGTTAGTTCAGATTGGATCAGATTCGTTAGCTTTAGATGGGTCACATAATTATACGAAAAAAATTACTGTGTATGAAGTAATGTAGGATTTGGTTACGGTATCCAGAGACGGTATATCGATTTATCGATCGATTGATTCAGTGACGCGCCCCTCTCTTCGCTCTCCTTCGAACACGTCGATTTCACCGCCGTCCGACCGTGGACACTCGCACTCATCGCGAGTTTCGATCGATTGGAGGAGGTGAGGAGGGATCTGGTAGTGAAGAATGGGGTACGGTAGGGAGCGCATATGTGGTAGATGGATTTTCGATACGCGTTAGGCTGGTTCATTTGTATACCCAGAGGATTTATGTTTGGGGAGTTACTAATAAGCAAGTCGATCAATGACGGGCGATTCGGTAAGGTCTTATTTTTCGAACATTATACGAACGATAACCGAAATGTAATTTTTATACTAAGGAGCGGAAAGCATCAAACTCCTAATATGTGTCGAAACCTTTTATTTACACATGCTCCACCACATTCAAGCGCGCCGCTTTGTGTCTGACTTGATGCTAAGGTATTGTCGCCGGATGAATCAAATCTAATTAAACCTTAAACGTTAAGAAAATTAGACGTGGCAGATATCCACCGGGTTTAGTCCACGTGAGGAAAAAAGTAAGGGATCAATGTTTCCTCATTTAATTCCTTCTCAGGTCCATCTCCTCTCGTGCATCCTCCCCGAGGGTCTTCTACTCCGCTCCCTCTCTGCCTCCCTCAGCACACTACGGTAAGTTGAATTATGGAAAGTAGTGATTATCCCCTCGCTCTTCTTGCTTTTTTGCCTTAACCCGGAGCATTTGGGCCACGCTCGGCTGACTTAGAGAAACCTTTACCGAAATTCACACTCAATTGGAGATATTGATTCATAAATCTGCAAAAATTTTAATTTTTATTAAAATATAAGTTTAAATATAATTTTTATTAAAATATGAAAAATATAAAATATGAGTAATTTTTATTAAATACTTCAGTGTTCTCTCAGTGACGTCATCCTCGCTCGTCTCTGACAAGCTGTGCACGGCACTCGCAAGGGCGGCGCCCAATCTCGAGGAGGTGAAAAAAGTTTGACGTAATATTTATGAGTACAGTAGAATTGATTTATAAGTGGAAATTTGTTTGTTTGAGGAATATTTCAACTTGAAATCCTCAGTCTGGATAATGAATTGAAATTTGAGTTCAAATATTTGTTTCCCCCAACTAACCGCATCGATTCTGCGTTAGATATGTAGCTATGATGATACATACATTCGCCTACTTGGAATCGCGAACTTTGAATATTGAATTTCTTGAAAGCTGAAATCGTCTGGTGTCATGCTATTGTGTAAGGATGGTCTGGAAGATGATTGTCTAGTTCAATGCTTAGTTATGAAATAGTACCTTAGGTTGCCTAATGATGACGGAATCCTCAGGTTTCTGTCCACAGAAGCGCTCAATCACCTAGTTAACTAAATGTCCACGAAGAATACTAAAATCGCTCCTTGTATACTATTAAGATTATAATTTATCGCCGGATGAGTTCCTAATTTACCATATTGAATTATGATGAGGCAATCCTCCATGTTGCCTAATAATGACGTAATCCTCTTCTCAGATCTCAGTCCGTGGGTGTCGTTCAGTCTCCGCTGCTTCTCTCGTTCCTCTACTCGAATCGGCGGGAAGAAGAAGAGGCCAGCAACTGACTCTCCACGCAGAAGAGACTGCATTCAGCTGTGAGCATGTGAGTGAAGAGTACTGTCAATTTGAGTAATGATCAGACTCTCCTCATTCTGCATGTTCTTTCATCGATCAGACAGCGCGAGAGAGCATTCAGAATTCAGAGGGTCTGACCTTTACTCGCCAATTTGTTTCTCTAATAATTATCGCATGTCAATTATAAGTGTAGTTATCGGAGTGCGCATATAAGGTTAGTGGAACGCGAATGGGCCTGGTGTCTTTCTTTGAAGAGACGGCGTTCAGCTGTGAGCATGTGAGTGAAGAGGGGGAGGGGTACGGTATTGAGAGGAATACTGTAGTCACGGATATTGATTAATTTGCGATTCAACGATCACCGGGAGTTATGGTGAATGGGAGGGATGGTAGTGCATGTTAGGAACATACGCCGATTTCATTGTGAATAACGTAGCCTCAGTGGAAAGAAGATATTAGAGGAACCTGGTGCAATCAATTTAGACGTTTGCGGAATGGAATGTGATAGGTCAATAGGTTTTGCGATGTTAATATTAGAGATATCTAACGGTTGATCATAAAGGGCTTTCGTTTCATGGCTCACTTGCTTCTTCGGCCCCTTCAGACGCGGACGAGCGGCTAATGATCACGCGTAGACTAAAGTGTGTGCTGTGCATAGAGTTCTAACTGCGGCATTTAATATGGAAAACTTACCTAGGAGAAATTCAAAATCCTATTGAAGATGCTATAGTCATGAAGCTTTTAGGATGCATGTGAGACACGAAATCACCGGAGTCACATAAAATATCTCAGAGATTTTGTGGTATGGCTATGGCAGGTAAAAAACATCGATGCCGGCTGGTAGGAAACATGGATGTTGCAGCTACATGGCAGGTAAAAAGGTAAATAACAGGCTGCGACATGCATGCTTTCTACCTGCCCGATGTCCACCTTCCCATTCTTTTTGTCGATACTCAGTTAGACTAGCTGCAGCATCCATGCCCTTTACCTGCGACTGCTTTTTGAAACTAACTGTAACATGGATGCTTTCTACCTGCCGACAGGTACGTTTTGGCGGTCATATACCCGTAACATTCATGCCACGAAATCTCTGAGATGGGTTGGTTTGGAAACGGGAGGGGAGGGGTCCTCGTGATCATTATCAAAGTATATGCGATATAACGTGAGAGGGTTACTATTATCTAGCGATGACGCAATCTCTCTCTAAATTTCAGCTCGCTCGTTGCATGCAGTCTTCTCTGATGCCGACCGGTCGTCACTGGGCGGTGACTCGGATGAGAATGGAGTTGGGCTACGCCGTGCCCGCCCTTCTCCTCACGCATCCCCACGGAAAGGCCATACTAGTCTACGATTAAGAACCGATCTTTGATCTTTGTAGTCTGATATCTCATCAGGCTACGGTAGTACTGTAGCAGCAGGTTTAGCCTCAGGCTTCATCCTACTCATGTATCATAGTTGTATGATAGTAAAGAAACCTATTTTAGTAGGTATTTGTGTGTGTCCCATGTAATTTTACTGTGTATAGCAAATTGTAAATAGTATTAGTACTAGGCTCGGTGCACTGTATTCCGTTTTCTTCTTCTTCGCTTCCCCGGTATTTAGTGAGCTCTTGGATTGCCTATGTATGATGTAATTGGTCGGTGATTGTGCGTATGAATATAATCGAGGATAAATAATTGGATGGTGCAATATGATAATATGTAGTGGCATTAGGCTTTCCTTGAGACAAATATCTGTGACACGGCGGTGTCGGAAGGTGAAGAAAGGTAAAGATCAAAGATCAATCTTCAGATGAAATGTACGACTCCGCACATTGTAAACTCGCTTCCCGAGGAGGAAGGTCGCACTATTATGAAGTTTATCGGGTGAGTTGGAAATGAAAAAAGAGAGTAAACTATTGAGATTAAATTCTTGGCGCATTCGATGATGGCACGTTTCGGTATTTCCTTAACAAATATCCAGGGATTGTTTGGTTTTGTATTCCTAAACGGATGTACAAAATCATGCCATCACTGCATATTAGGGTTGACCGTTCGGTTTCCGGAAAAAAAACGGGCCGTTTTCCGTGAAACGGCCCCTTTTCACTCTCTCGCCGTTTCACGGAGGCAGACTGCCAGAGGGTACGCGAGAGTCCGTTTCACGAAAACCGAACATGCAAACCTACTGCACATTCATGTTTCGCCCTTCTTACAATTGCCGGTGCCATTCAGAATGAAGGAGGAGGCTAGGGAGCACCGTGGCATTGGCGGCGTCGACACGTCGGATTCGGATGGGGAGGAGGAGGGCGGAGGGGGCGGGGCTCGGAATGACTCCGCCCTCAAATGGGACTGCTTAGTGCTGACGGCGATGAATGAGAAGCAGAAGAGAATATTCGAGATGCAGTTGGAGGATGTCGATTGGAGACGCTACGCAAAGAAGGCGGTGGTGCTGCAAGATCCGCCCGGAGTCAGAGCTGGTCAGTTGGCGATCGAGGGCGTTAGGAATACAGTAAATTTTTCATAAATATAGTAGAACTTGGTACGGTATTGATTACTGCGGATATCAGAAGGGGTACTGTAGGCTCTCTTTGTTTCCGGGTTATAAATAATAATAATTTATTAACGCCTGACGCGCAATAGGAATTGAAATTTGATCAGAAATAAATGGAAGATATATAATTTTGTTCCCGATTACGGTAGTTTCGTTGCAGGATCGGGCGGGGCTACGGTGTGGCTGCTGACACAGAACCAGGAACAGCACTGCTTCCAACCGGAGGACAAAGTGCTGCTAATACACTCGGGTCAGTTTGCGCATGATTTAAAACCTCCAGAAAGGGGTCTGGAATGAGTGAGTAATATGAGAGGGTCGCACTCGATTGGACATAATATCTCCTTACTGGCTCTTTTTTTCGGGAGTTTGACAGTACAATGGAGTGAAGAGACAATATAATTAAATGAGGTTGTGGCAGCTCTTTGATAGTCATCTCTTTTTGCTTTTCCATTAAAAATACAGGAAACGATTGAAGTAGCTTTTAAAACATATTACGAAATTTCATTTAACGAATTGACTGGAAATTAAGAACCTGTTCCATTTTCGCTTCGCGATGCTGAATTAAGAGCTTTGGAATGTGAGCTTTTGGTCAGCATCGTGTTTCCTTTATACTCTCACCGCGAATTTGCTAAGAAACGTGTTTGCTAACTCATTTGCTTAGCAAATTGGTTGCTTACTTTTGATGGGTCGCGCTTGTCTAATTCCCCAATTACCACCCTCGCCGCATCAGCAGCATGGCTCAGTCTGTAGCAATCTCGGCTAGCAAAACGAGGGTGCTGAGTTCGCTCCCTCTCGATTCACCAAGCAAAATCGCTTGGTTACACTCGTTCTCTCACCATTTTTCGTAAGCAAACCCATTTGCTTACATTTAAGAAAATTGTTTCCAGGAACTCGTTATTTAGTAAAACGTTTGCTTATATTAAAGGGACTTGGGACTGCAAATGTAGCGAATTTCAGATTAAAGATAATTTTATTCCGATTCGAATGCAAAAAACCGCATATTTTTACGATTTTTTTGAAATTATTTATGAATTTTCAAAGATCCCGTTTCAGGCCAGAATGACCCGGCGTTACTGTGTTTAGCGGCTAAACACGGTAGTGCCGGGTCATTCCAGCCAAAAATGAGACCTTTGAAAGTTCATAAATAATTTCAAAAAAATCGTAAAAATATGCGTTTTTTTGCATTCGAATCGGAATAAAATTCTCTGTAATCTGAAATTCACTTTATTTGCAGTACCAGGTCCCTTTAAAGCAAATTCGCTGTGAGAGTACCTACAAAAACACCACAAAATCCGTCCCTTTCGGACAAAAATGAAGGAAATGTAGGGCGGAAGAATTATATTCAATGAATTCACATCTTTCTCCTTCCAGGTGGTCTCTCTCAACGAACTCCTCATCTCTCAAACGTCGGCAAAGTATTCATGACGACTCCCGACGATCACACATTGATCCTCTGCAAACTCAAGATGCTCAAGTATGTATGATGTTATCGATTAGTTAGTTCATCGCTCTAAAAGTGGATTGAATTCGACCTGACAGGTTCGGGTATAAGGCGATTACCTAGAGCCGAGATACACACACTGTTTTGTAGCTACCATTGCCCCAATCAATTAAAACCCTGAGGCGAATTGTGAAAATCTGCGGCACTTGGAAATAAACCTGCCCGACTGCAAAAAAATGCATTTCCTAGTGCAAATTTATTTCGCGAAAAAAAAGTGCCCTCCCGTGCAGCGAGCCAGTAAGCGATATTTTTGTTAGAAAGAGGACTATCAGAGGAATCGAAAAAGCTAAAGACCGGCACGTTTTTCTTCCTGGAAAAATTCTAGTAAAAATAATTTAAATCCGTCGATTTGACTTTTTGACCTATGAGTTAGTTGAATAATTTCTTATGATTGAAAAGACAAACAACTGCCACTGAGTGTAAGACAGTTGAATGTTCGCATCAAAGCACAATTTGTGTTTCACAAATACATCATCCCAGCCCGGCAATCTTGAATTGCAATTTTGCGTCAGCATTTGTTATTGGATTACATTATCAATCTGAAAATCATTCAAAATATAGACCAATCGATACTTCCTGTCCCTACAGTACCCCTTCCTTGTTCCGTTCAGGAGTCTCGTCCCTGCCATCAATGCGGGTCTCTTCATCTGCGCGTCGGACGTCCTCGAGCGACTGCCGAAGACAATCGATAAACTGGAGAACGACGTCGATTTCCTCCTGCTCATGCATCGATCGCCGCTCGAGATCGCCTTCAATGTGAGTGGATTACGGTAGTGCGGGAATATCGATAGCTGATTTAATTAGGTCAGGTGCTAACAAGTAATTAGCCGTTTAATTAAACAAAAATCGATAATTGCAGCACGGCGTGTACGCACTGGGCAAGGAGGGGCTGCAGCTGCTGCGAGTGCTGCAGAAACCAACGGAAAAGAAGATGAGGGACATTGATGCAATTCAAGGTGAGAAGAGGGGAGAGTTTCCAACACTTCAGAAGGAGGTCAGAGTGAGAGAGTTTGCGTAAGATAGACAGTACTTTTCGATTATCCCTTTTACACTTGTTTCCCTTTCCCTCACCACCTCTTTCCTTCTTACAGTAGCCGATGGTACTGTAAGAAGGAAAGAGGTAGTTGGGAAAGGGATGACTTTCTTACTGTAACCTGTGGTGTTCTTACAGTAACGGAAGGCGTTGAATGGGCGTTCACCGACTCGGCCTACTTTATGTCGATGAGAATGGCGGATAAACTGATCGCGTTCTGTGGGAGACACGAGAGAAAAAGCGAGCTTTGCGTCTACGGAGACTTCCTCAAACCACTCGGATCCTTCCCAGAGTACGGTATCTCATTGAAGGGTGTTGTGTTGGGTCACACCGGTGACTACCGTTTCTCGCCAAACATTGATTGTCCTTTCACACTACGTAGAATGATTGATCATGATGACCTGGTAGATTTCCGTTACGATGTGCAAACAAAACATAAGTTAACTTCCTCATTTGGTAGTTGTTCTCTTGGGCATTTACAATCCATTTTCTCTTTTTTTCAGTTACATCAAATCGGAGCCGGTCAATGGCGACCCGGAGACGCAGAGTATGCAAGAGAATCAGATGATCTGGACACTCTCACTGCGAGCGTGCTTTAGTGGATCGAAGGTCCAGGTACGGTAACGGGCCAGGGGAGGAAGGGTTACGGTAGCCAACAATAGACGGAATTCTTTCTGATACAGTAATCAAACTACAGTAGCCCTGTCTACCATAATCCTTGCACATAGGTCAAAAAGTCAAATCGACGGATTTAAATTATTTTTACTAGAATTTTTCCAGGAAGAAAAACGTGCCGGTCTTTAGCTTTTTCGATTCCTCTGATAGTCCTCTTTCTAACAAAAATATCGCTTACTGGCTCGCTGCACGGGAGGGCACTTTTTTTCGCGAAATAAATTTGCACTAGGAAATGCATTTTTTTGCAGTCGGGCAGGTTTATTTCCAAGTGCCGCAGATTTTCACAATTCGCCTCAGGGTTTTAATTGATTGGGGCAATGGTAGCTACAAAACAGTGTGTGTATCTCGGCTCTAGGTAATCGCCTTATACCCGAACCTGTCAGGTCGAATTCAATCCACGTTTAGAGCTATGTCCTTGCAGTTGCTGGACTGTGGCAGCGACTCATTCTACCACTTTGGATCGATTGCCGAGTGCCGCGATAACTTGTACGGTAATCTCAGGCACCATCCCATCCCCGTTCATTCCACTTGGGAGTACTCGGTCAGTTGCGGGTTACTGTAGGATATTGCTTGCATTGTGAAAATGACAAAAGTCTTTCGTCTCACTCCATTGCCGTTGGGATCAGAGCAGCATACGATTGTCACAAATTGTTCCATATTTCAGGTGGGTTACCGTTCGATCGTGGAGTACTGTAGTCTGCCCGCCAACAATACTACGGTAGGCCAGCGATCGATCGTCTCCAACTGTTACGTGGGAGACAATCGAAACGGCAAAAAGATCAGTATTCCGGACGATGTCGTCGTCTACAGTACGCCTGTGATTAAGGACAATGTGTGAGTAGTACGGTAGGCTTCAATAGGATTATTGTTATGAGAAGCGTGAGATAAGGTCAGATATCTACATAAGTCACAAATTAAATCAGCGATTTCAGGAAAGGTTGGGTTACGGTAGTCATCGGGGCGAGAGATGATGTGAAGAAGATCTATGAGAAAGGAGAAGTGGAATGGACGGGAGTCAAGATCACCGATTACGAAGGTACGGTAGATCGATGTTGAAAAGTAGAGAGAAATGGTAGATTGATTATCGATTATGGGAATACAGTACACTGCAGGGTTGACGTTGTGGGACGCGCCAGTGTTCATGAAGGCCAGTGGAGCGGAGGACTCGCTCATGTCGAGTCTGCGCAAGTACAAGCATCGAAAGACCGATCCGGAGGTACGGTATGGGAGATACGGTATGAGGAGGAGGAAGATTTGGTATTATAATGCGCACGATGGAGAAAGGAATACCGAGTGTTGAAAACGTATTTATTACACACTCGAAATGGATTCGCTACTATGATTCGAGAGGGATTATTGTACTTGTATTGCGGTAGCTGGTTATGAATTTATCGATTGCAGGTTCTCACTTGCTGTGGTTGGTCGATGGCTGACGTGGTAAAGTACGTGGATGTCGACAAACTGATCGAGTTCCGAAAGCAGAGGAGACAACTGTGGTGGCAGTACGGTAGGTCATCCAATCATCGATCGATAACTGCCGTAGCCTTTCTGTTTCATTACGTCATTTACTATTTTCCCATGAGTGAATAAATTATTCTCGATAAGATAGTGGTAGTAACACGGTAGGCTGATTATTTATCGATCGTCAAATAAGTCAAGGAATATTTGATGAAAAATAACTCTTCTTTCTAGGCCCGGCTTCACTAGGAGAGCCCTCGGCAGACGACCAGCCTCATCTCTGTATGAGCGATCAGTGAGGTGAAATATTCAGCCCTTTTTTCCTGGAACTTCTTCTAGATAAGATAATCTCAAATCTACCGTTTTATTTTTGAAACACAACTTGTTCAGGTTTGATTCGTTTATCTGAAAAACAGATAAGATAATGATAAGATGCTATTTCCAGCCGCTTTGATCTCTGGCTGTCGAGTGCGATTCAATCGGCTGCAGCTGCAGCACACACACATTTTCAAAAAAACCCGACTACGTATTTGTAGTATCGGTACTGTAATTGGGGACGAAATGATTATTGATTGATTTGTAGGATGCATAATTGGCCCATTCCATAACTGTTTCCCCCATATTTCATTCCAGATTAGTGTTCACCCTTGACATACACATGTTGTCCGTTTTATCGGTAATTATTACCATTCACCCTAGGGTTGGCTAAACGATTGCGGCTTTGCGGAATGCAATAGGCTCCGCCCACAGTTGCATTACGCAATTCTGAGGGAAATCTATTCGGCGCCGCAATTAATTGAATTACGCAATTCGGGGGTGGAGGGGGGGGGGTGGAATTCTTCGGTGCCGAATAGAGTTTCCGATCAAAAGACCAGCATTCAAACGCGATTTTTTTGTGTTTTTGTTCACTTCAAATTCCTGATTGAAAGTGAAATAATATTGGTAAAGTGGAATAGTCCCTCTCGATTGTCTCGATTGGCGATTGTCGATTGCCCTATGTTACTGGTATGTCAATAGAGATTCTATAGACGGTGGAATTTTGTTATTCACTCCTCAATGGATGAATAATTTGTCACTTAGTTCTTTTCATCACAGCGCAGTAAAGGTGGAAAATCAAACAGCTCTTCTGCGAGGTTAATCATATGACGCGACCCTGCTCCTGGGAAGGTTTTCCCATTCACACCTATCAATAAGGAATTTGAAGCGAACGAAAGAAATCCACGAAAAATCGCATTTGAGAGTTGGTCTGTGATCGGAAAATCTATTTGGCGCCGAATAGATCCCTCCTCCCGAATTGCGTAATGCAATTGTGGGCGGAGCCTATTGCATTCCGCAAAGGAGAGCGGGAGGAATTGCATAACGCAAAAGCCGAATAGCCAACACTAATTCACCCTATTGTACCTATCGCAATTGGTTTGTTTGTATTTATGCACATTTACTAGGGAATTAATAATGTACGAAATTTTTGATGCGACTGACTGTACCATTCCTAATCAATAAATTATGTTTGGCCTTCGTAAGCCTGTATGTGTGAAAGTGAGTGAGAGAGAGAGAGAGAGAGAGATCTCGATTTCATGTGCCCTCTCCGAAACCTTTTGGGGGAGATTAGCCGGTAGTGACGAGACAATGGTAAGTGCGGCTTCGCTGAAACATGGAATGCCAATATCACGCCTCTCACGAGAGGCTCGGGACAGAGTGACACTAATCTGTCACAGCTGCCATTTTCGATGTTGAGTTTTTCACGTTTTTGGATGCAACTAGGTCCAACTAAGATCCCAGTGAGCTATTATGCCACAGAAGTCATTCCTCGATTTACTACAGCTACTGTAAGGTGCAGCCGGCGAATTTTGAAGCCGTTTTTCAGCGTCTCCACGCAATTTCTGAGAAAACTTTTCGCTTAGAGCTGGGGCTACTTTTCCATGCTCTTTCGGTCGGTGTTATTCGTTTTTCGATTGGACTTTGAACTTTCGTAAGAATCGTTGTTCTTGAATTTACGAAAATCCACTCGAAAATACCGCACGGGAGAACAATGGACGTCCGATTTCATAACGAGTGATTCGAGTGAATCGGTATGAAATGTCGATAATCGCTAATTTTGACACAATTTCTTATGAAATACGTCATCAACTCCCGAGTTGGGAGAGCTTAGACATATCATTCGAATCCTTGTGACCAGCCCGAGGCTATGGCAAAATAAAAGTGCGGTATTTTCGTAAATTCAAGAATAACGATTGTCACGAAAGTTCAAAGACCAATCGAAAAACGAATTATACAGACCGGATAAGTGTGGAAAAGTAGCCCCAGCTCTAAGCGATATTGCACTTTGCTAATGAACGTAAAAACAAACTACCACGGGGGCTCAAAAATTCAGATCCTCTACAAGATAAATGAACAGAGAATGGTCACGAGCGCAATGCGTAAAATGTACATTGCTTACTACGGTATTGCGATGAAAAGTGTGGACTACATCAAGCATTATACCGTAGCAAGTGCAGCTTATTCTCGGACCGCTTTTTTATCCGCCTTTGAGACCCCGTGACTACACAAAAAAACGTCACATTCGATTACCTAGGGATGTCGTAATATACTAATGATGTAATATGCAATATGCCACCACAGAGATTCATAGAAATTCAGGCTTCTCACTGTGTCATGAGTCTTCATTCTACAGACCAGTAAAACGTGCTACCTGGAGTGCACTCATGAGAAATCGTGCAGTCACGAGCTGTCTCTCACACATACACCTTCACTCTCTCGCGATCCCTATCTGGAGGTTTTGTGTTGCCGAAAAAATCGAGGAATGATTTCCGAGGAATGAGTACGGTAGGATACTCCGCTCTCAAAGTCTCACTAGAGCAGTGTGTATATCTAACGTGCCTTTCAAATTACCGTACCCGACATACACCTCACAGTACGGTAACGATGCTCTAATCTATCGTAGTTTTGGCAATACTATAATAAGTCTCTAACCGTGCTTCTCTAACCACCGTAACATTTACAGTCACAGCATCAATGTCTTACCACACTATCAACCTCACCAGCCCTCTACTTGAATTCTGTAGTGAACTATGGAACCCTAGCAGGATAGCAAACATTGCACGTCTCGAGAACGTGCTCCACAGGTACTTTCGAATCGTCTTCCTTCGATGTGACCTACCCCCCCCCCCCACTTCCTACTCGAACAGACTGAAGACACGCGACATGTCTCCCCTCTCCGATCGACGCACTCGTATTGATCTAATTGTGTCATATAAATTTGTCTTTGGTTATTTTGACATTAGTCCGGGTTCGATGTTTAATTTTTCAAATCGTATTGGTATTACTAGAGATCATAGGCTCACACTTTGCCAATTTCATAGTAACCAGGGTTGGGCGAAAAATTTTGTCGGAAAATTTTTGGGAGCTCTCGGAAACATCGATGGCAGAAGTTATCAACAGTTGTTAGTAATTATATTGTAGCTTAATGAATGTACTTCCTGAATGATCAATTGCAATTATCATATCTATTCTGCCTTGTGAATTGTAGCCCATTTTCCAAACATTTTCCGAATCTTTTCCGAGTCGGAAAATCAAACGGAAAATTTTCGGAAAATATGCTACAATTTTCAAAGCATTATAGATATGATAATTTCAATTGATCATTCAGGAAGTACATTCATTAAGCTACAATATAATTACTAACAACTGTTGATAACTTCTGCCATCGATGTTTCCGAGAGTTCCCAAAAATTTTCCGACAAAATTTTTCGCCCAACCCTGATAGTAACTCAGTATGATATAATCGATTTCTCGCTAACAGAATTGTCAATTTGTGGTATCGGTTAGATGACCAACTTATTAGTAATAGTAGCATCTCTGTCTCATCGAACTACATCAAATTCATAGACTTTCTATCCATTTCATAACCTATAATTTGTTTTTTTTAAAACGTATATCACAACAAAACTCTTTGTCACATAATGTGACATCGTATTTCATGTTTGTTGTTTGTTTATTAGACTTACTTATTATTTCTCCTCTTACATTAGCTTCAGTAAATTGCATGATAAACATATTATTATTATTATCGTCAAACCGAAACCGGTATGTTACCATATTCGCATGATTACCGTAATCTATCTTGGCATACCGCAATCAATCGATTTCAGCCTCCTCGGTGAACCATTCCCGTCGCTTCCGAGTAGCTTTCCGAGGCTGTGAGTACAGTAATCCCCTTCCGAACAGCGTACACACTATCCCTCGAATATCGATCGATTGCAGCAACTCATCATCGGTGGTACGGTAGTCTTCGTCGCCGTTACCGTACTCGTCTTCTACTTCATGCACTGCACCCAAACATCAGTTGTGAAAAGATTTGTCTGCCTACCGTACCTCTCAGATCAATCACTTGTTCCTACCGTACCCTTTGCAGATACAAACGCAAAATGAAGGAATCTCCAGCGCCGGCATTGTCTCGTGAACAAATGGCCTGATCTCGGAAGGGCGCCTTCAAATTATCGATCAATCTATATTTCTCCCTTTACATCTAATATCCACCCATGAATGACACTTTTTAGCGACTTTATCAGAATGTGCACAGAACAGAGGGCATGTTATGAATAGAGTGCGAAATGCGATCTCCTCATTTCGCACACTCTCTCGTCAGGTGTAGATAGTGTTCTCTGGTATTTCTGCCCCATTGGGGGACCACGGTTTCCCCCATTGGTGTAGGAGCTGACAAACCATTGGGGGCAATCGTGGGGGACCATTGGGGGGTGCGACGGGCCTGGGGGACCATTGGGGGGAAATCGTGGGGGACCATTGGGGGAAGGAGCGTATCGATTGATTAGAGGTGCGCGTTTCTGTACTCCATGCGAGGATTCATTATCAATCATTTATCAACAAGTATGGGCAACATACAACACAAGAGTGGGAATACGTAAACCACTGTGAAGATTTAGATGAAAATGGGATGAATCATGTGGTGAATAATACGACGATAAAACTCGAACACGAACTCTTCATAGTGAGACCTGAAATCAAGAAATAATTTTCTCCACAAAAAAGCATACCTCTTTGGATTGGTGTCAGAGGCGAATTGAAATCCAGGTAACAGAAGAATAGAGGAATTAAACCGATTAAATAGGCCATGTCGCATAGCTGCAATATTCCTTACAAGCAAATTCCTGTTCTCAAAATCATTATTGATAAGTAAGGACAAATAACTGATCTGATGTAGAGAGATTTGATACATCAAGTCCGCGAATATATAAGAGTCTCCTGAATCTCTAACGAACCCGCGGGGATCTGAAAAGAAGATGTTCCCAGGTGAATAATGTGAGCATATTGGGCAAGAAATATATGTCCATCTATACCTACTGCACATTGGTACAAGAATGGGCACAGAGAAATAGTGAAAAAATCAATAAAACAGCAAAAGAAACATCGCTTCTGCAATTTCGCGTGTCACCACCCGCGTGCAAAGAAATATAAAGACCTGCGCCATGCACACTTGCTGACGCTTCTCATGATATTGGGGGACCATTAGGGGCGATTCATGGGGGACCATTGGGGGTAAATCTGGCTCTCGAGCCTCCAAAATCGGCCCTCTCAAACGTGGTCCCCCAGTGAGGGAGACCGAAAACGCCCACTTTTCGTGGTCCCCCAATGGGGCAGAAATACCAGAGTTCGAAGTGAAGAGACCGTGGACTCACATATCGCACACCAGTTATGTATGAAACTGATCTCGTTTTCAACATAGCGACTTACTGACGGACACTCGAACAAACTCACTCACAGACAGACATACAGACCGACAACGCGTTTGAAATAAAAGTAAGTAGTAATTGGACACTTGATCTGCTCCTCTCGTGTCTATTTAGAAGGTCGAGAGAGAGAGAGAGAGAGAGAGAGAGAGATCCTCAATATACGACACGTGCAGATCAGTGTGGTCCCTCTGCCTCTCAAGCGAAAAATCGTCCAGGAATACTCGTTTTTCGACCACAACTAATTTTTCCCACACGATTTTACCCACGAACTACACATATCAATTGATCTTCGAAAACCTGCCACATCATTCCACAGACCGGTCGACCATCCAGAAAGGCCTTTGGAGTGAGAGAGCGTGTGAAATCGAGAGGGACTCTCTCACTTTTGCACGCTCTCTCGCTCTAACCTTGGTCTGTAGGTTTGGAACCATGTGCTGCGTTCAGAAATATGATTTCGAAATGCGGTGCGAACCTCAGCTTTTTCTCGCCGCATAACACTCCCAAGAATTAATTTTAGTAGATTAAGTATTTTCATAATCTCGATTCCGACACGGCGGCTCACGGGGAGTATACGGTCATGGAAACTCGTTGCGCATAACAGTTGCGCATAGCGTAATGTACCATGTGCGATGCGCAAGCATTATGAGATACTATCTGAGTGGATCAACATGTTTCTGAAGAGGCTTGGCACAGGTCGAAAAGTGAGAAAATGAGATAAACATGCCACATTGTACTATGGCCGAGGCGGAGTTGATTCATGATATTGAGAAAGTGCAAAACCATTTCTACGCCTCAGGGCATGACGTCATCGAAATTTCCGGTTTTCGAAAACTTCATCAAATGACCTAATAAGTGGTACCAATCGATTCCTCATAAAATTCTAAGACTTTTGTGACTTCGTGAGTTTTTCGCTAATCTTTGATCTAAGCCTGAAAAATTGAAAAATTGGTTTTAAAATATTTGATTTAAAAAATTTAAATATTTTTGTGTAGTTTCCCTGAGGAGATGGCAAAATTTTATTCGCGTAATACAATGCTATAACAATGATAGTTCAACTGTGTGAAGGGTTGTTTGTATGAGGGGCATTAAGCTTGTTCAGTAAACTGAAATTGAGTGGGTCCTTGGAATTATGGTCTACCTACAGTCACCAGGGGAAAAGTCGTAATGTTATTAAAGCGGCTCTGGGAGACACGATATCCATTTTAGCATAACTACTCAATAGTAGGTGGCCAGGGCTTTCATCGGCCTTACCGCCGAACCTGCCGGATAATAATTGGAAATTACTCCGGGTTACTGTAGTACACCATAATTCCAAGGACCCACTCAATTTCAGTTTACTGAACAAGCTTAATGCCCCTCATACAAACAACCCTTCACACAGTTGAACTATCATTGTTATAGCATTGTATTACGCGAATAAAATTTTGCCATCTCCTCAGGGAAACTACACAAAAATATTTAAATTTTTAAAATCATTTATTTAAAACCAATTTTTTCAATTTTTCAGGCTTAGATCAAAGATTAGCGAAAAACTCACGGTGTCACAAAAGTCTTAGAATTTTATGAGGAATCGATTGGTACCACTCATTAGCCCATTTGATGAAGTTTTCGAAAACCGGAAATTTCGATGACGTCATGTCCTGAGGCGTAGAAATGTTTTTGCACTTTCTCAATATCATGAATCAACTCCGCCTCGGCCATAGTACAATGTGGCATGTTTATCTCATCTTCTCACTTTTCGACCTGTGCCAAGATTAATTCGACTGAGTCAGATAGTCTCTCTTATGCGCCTTTCGTGCGGTAATTTCAGTTCGCTATAGCACCTCCGGTCTAGCGCGAAAACTATGACTTCTCAATGTTTCATACAATCAAGTCTACGAGCCGTCGCTGTTCATTATTCTTGTGGGGGAGCGGGGGTTTTGAGCCTCCGTGTCCGAAGAAAATTATTTCAGCTGAAAATTAGTGATCTTCCATTCATTTTCACAGTAAATGGCGTCTGTCGTGATCGAAATTGATCATATTCAACATCGTGAAACGCTATCTTTTTGGGCGCTGTCAGAGCTATCGAAAAATGGTCAGCGGCCACTCAATCCCTTGATTTTGTACCGATCCTTACGCGACATGTCTGATATTTATCATGTAGTGGATACTAGGTTGCCTGTTCGGTTTCCGTTTCGATAAAACGTACTCACCCTTTACCCCCTGTCATTTCTCTCCGTTTTACGGAAAACGGCCGTTTTGGTGATTACAGACAACTTGATATTTTTTTTGAAAATGGAAATCATAGAAAAATCAGTAATGGGAACAGGATAGTTATCCCATTTACTCCGTACTATTTTGAGCATGTTGGGGCTCACAGTGAATGTATTTCTACTCCCAAAGCGGACCGTTTTCCGTAAAACGGCCCGTTCTCTCTCCCCTCTCCGTTTCACGGTGACAGACTGCCACAGGGAAAGCGATAGTCCGTTTTACGAAAAACGAACTGGCAACCCTAGTCGATACCATCACATAAAAAAGACAGGAATATTGAGTTTTATTTCAATGCTTCCGATGCAAATTGGCGCAAAATAAGCATGATCAATGTGATGAAAGATTATAAATACTATAAAAGAATACTATAAAATACTATAAATACTATAAAATGAATATAAAATGATGTAATGTTAAAGAAGTGGAAAATATTTGTAAAAATCGCACCTCAACGAAGAATTTAAATGAAATATATCGCACGCGGAAATTACGGTAATCAATGAGGTCCGAAACGGAAACTACTGTACGTAGTGCATATTGACGTATTTCCTTTGCGTCTCTGTCCACTCTCGCGTCTTTCGCTCTCGCTGTCTGCACTTTTACTCGAATTATATAATTCACCCGTTTTGCTAGTTTGTTCACTTAAAATGTTATTTTCTCTCGGGCCAATTCCCTCCTAGCATCCTGTGCGCTGCTATATTCAGGATACTCGTAGGAAATTCTGAAAATAAATACTTTCAAAATTCATTTTTGCCGGTTGCGTTCTTGTGTTCGATTAGTAATATATTCTCATTCGGCAGACTCCCCACCCCGGAATCAAACCACCCATCGAAATGTCAATGCACCAGATTGGGGTTGATTACAAACGAGAAAGGGAGAGAGACAAGAAGAAAAGCAAGAAGGAGAAGGACAGTAAGTGAGCTCTCAAAAGCACTGTTATAAACCAATTAGTCCCGTTTCCAGCTCTATCTAGTAGATGATATATTTGACGATTCATATTTGATTATTTAAAAAAATTTCACTGACTCAGCGAATCAGTCATTTGTTGTAGAGAAGACGTATGAAGCGTTCTTGAAGTTCTTGAAGTTTGAAGCTAAGCGAAAAGGAAGAAGGAGTGATGAAGATTCAGGTGAGGAAATAACCGGCCTCAAAATCATTAAATAACAAGGGAGTGGTCACAGGTCTCCGTAAAATTACAATACGTCACCTACCTGTGACTAATTTTTTTGGACCCCTTTGTACAGCAGGAAAACGTAGTCGAAAACGTACTCGGACTTTTCAGCGCGCGATGTGCGCCGCCACACGATGTGCGCCCGATTTCACAAGCTGCGCGCCGGATTCTGCAAGCTGCGCGCCTTTTCATGCTTTTCCGTTCGGGACCTTTCAACAGAACGCGCGATGTGCGCCCGATTTCACAAGACGCGCGACGGATGGGTGTATGGTTCGGCGCATCGCGCGTCGAACCATACACCCATCCGGCGCACATCGCGCGTTGAAAAGTCCGAGTAGTACAGCAGGAAAACGTAGTCGAAAAGTGCGCAAAAAAGGGATAGACTAAAAGGCGGCCGCGGCCCGCCGAAAGTGACTAAAAGGCGGCCCGCGGCCCGTAAAAATATTATTTATTTATTTTTTATTTTTTATTATTTTTGTTTTTAATATATTTATTTACTTTTTAATATATTAATTGACACATAGATAACTAGAAAAACCTCATTGCTAGTGAAATACAGTGTAATTTAGTTACTAATGGCAATGTTGAGTTTGAACTATGCTGAATATTTAAAGTGCAGCGCATCAGCAATGTTTATCTACAATAATACAATAAATTATTATCTCTTTACAGGCCCCGCAGTGGTTCGTAATAAGTCGAGGTTCTCTTCACACTCGTCGTGATTACATAGGTGTAAACTGTTGTCCCTTCCATTTATTTCCTGCTTCAAGACGCATTCTCGTTCGATTCACACGGACGTAGCCGGAAAATTATAATTGGTGAATGATAACCCTCATTATATAGAACGGAAAGCATTGATGTATCGGACTTTGTTGCCCCTTCCGAAGTTCTTTCTATCCGTAATTTTGTTTGAACTGGTCCAATCGAGTCAATTTTAACCGGGGATGCATTCTGGGGACGCAGAGATGCTCCTCTGTAATTTTGAGGCGGATTGAAAAGTTTGTATTTTTTTCGAAAATTTCATCGCTTTTTGCTATTTCCGGTGATCCACCTTTTGGTCCAAAGTATAGGTGCTGCCTAAATTTCGCAAGGGAGGCGCTTATCGCCACCGGTAGTGCCCATTACTCGCACTGCATGCAGATCTCGCTTGCTGGGCGTCCCACTATAGACCGACGAATCGTCAAAGTCGTGAGATTGAGAAAACGTGCGCGCGCAAACTAGGCATTACTTTCCGGGAAAGAGTCGTAGCGGTGTGGAAACCGCATTGTTCGCATTCTGGAGCCGCGTACTAATCATCGTACGAATATTGAGGCATTCTGTGACTCTGAGTTCATCCACAATTTGAACGCTTTTCAGATTTAGCGATTGGAGTCGAAACTGGCGATTTCCATAACTTTGCTCAAAGTGGTCCAATCGACCCAATTTTAACGGGGGTGCATTCTGCGGGCGCAGGGATGCTCCTCTGTCATTTTGAGGCGGATTGAAAAGTTTTTATTTTTTTCGAAAAATTCATCGTTTTTGCTATTTCCAGTGCTCCACCCTTGGATCCAGAGTATAGGTGCTGCCTAAATTTCGCAAGGGAGGCGCTTATCACCACCGGTAGTGCCCATTACTCGCACTGCATGCAGATCTCGCTTGCTGGGCGTCCCACTATAGACCGACGAATCGTCAAAGTCGTGAGATTGAGAAAACGTGCGCGCGCAAACTAGGCATTACTTTCCGGGAAAGAGTCGTAGCGGTGTGGAAACCGCATTGTTCGCATTCTGGAGCCGCGTACTAATCATCGTACGAATATTGAGGCATTCTGTGACTCTGAGTTCATCCACAATTTGAACGCTTTTCTGATTTAGCGATTGGAGTCGAAACTGGCGATTTCCATAACTTTGCTCAAAGTGGTCCAATCGACCCAATTTTAACGGGGGTGCATTCTGCGGGCGCAGGGATGCTCCTCTGTCATTTTGAGGCGGATTGAAAAGTTTTTATTTTTTTCGAAAAATTCATCGTTTTTGCTATTTCCAGTGCTCCACCCTTGGATCCAGAGTATAGGTGCTGCCTAAATTTCGCAAGGGAGGCGCTTACCACCACCGGTTGTGACCATTACTCGCACTGCATGCAGATCTCGCTTGCTGGGCGTCCCACTATAGACCGACGAATCGTCAAAGTCGTGAGATTGAGAAAACGTGCGCGCGCAAACTAGGCATTACTTTCCGGGAAAGAGTCGTAGCGGTGTGGAAACCGCATTGTTCGCATTCTGGAGCCGCGTACTAATCATCGTACGAATATTGAGGCATTCTGTGACTCTGAGTTCATCCACAATTTGAACGCTTTTCTGATTTAGCGATTGGAGTCGAAACTGGCGATTTCCATAACTTTGCTCAAAGTGGTCCAATCGACCCAATTTTAACGGGGGTGCATTCTGCGGGCGCAGGGATGCTCCTCTGTCATTTTGAGGCGGATTGAAAAGTTTTTATTTTTTTCGAAAAATTCATCGTTTTTGCTATTTCCAGTGCTCCCCCCTTGGATCCAGAGTATAGGTGCTGCCTAAATTTCGCAAGGGAGGCGCTTACCACCACCGGTTGTGACCATTACTCGCACTGCATGCAGATCTCGCTTGCTGGGCGTCCCACTATAGGCCGATGAATCTTCAAAGTCGTGAGATTGAGAAAACGTGCGTGCGCAAACTTGGCATTACTTTCCGGGAAAGAGTCGTAGCGGTGTGGAAACCGCATTGTTCGCATTCTGGAGCCGCGTACTAACCATCGTACGAATATTGAGGCATTCTGTGACTCTGAGTTCATCCACAATTTGAACGCTTTTCTGATTTAGCGATTGGAGTCGAAACTGGCGATTTCCATAACTTTGCTCAAAGTGGTCCAATCGACCCAATTTTAACGGGGGGTGCATTCTCTGGGCGCAGGGATGCTCCTCTGTCATTTTGAGGCGGATTGAAAAGTTTGTATTTTTTTTTCTCGAAAATTTCATCGCTTTTTGCTATTTCCGGTGCTCCACCTTTCGGTCCAAAGTATAGGTGCTGCCTAAATTTCGCAAGGGAGGCGCTTATCACCACCGGTAGTGCCCATTACTCGCACTGCATGCAGATCTCGCTTGCTGGGCGTCCCACTATAGACCGACGAATCGTCAAAGTCGTGAGATTGAGAAAACGTGCGCGCGCAAACTAGGCATTACTTTCCGGGAAAGAGTCGTAGCGGTGTGGAAACCGCATTGTTCGCATTCTGGAGCCGCGTACTAATCATCGTACGAATATTGAGGCATTCTGTGACTCTGAGTTCATCCACAATTTGAACGCTTTTCTGATTTAGCGATTGGAGTCGAAACTGGCGATTTCCATAACTTTGCTCAAAGTGGTCCAATCGACCCAATTTTAACGGGGGTGCATTCTGCGGGCGCAGGGATGCTCCTCTGTCATTTTGAGGCGGATTGAAAAGTTTTTATTTTTTTCGAAAAATTCATCGTTTTTGCTATTTCCAGTGCTCCCCCCTTGGATCCAGAGTATAGGTGCTGCCTAAATTTCGCAAGGGAGGCGCTTACCACCACCGGTTGTGACCATTACTCGCACTGCATGCAGATCTCGCTTGCTGGGCGTCCCACTATAGGCCGATGAATCTTCAAAGTCGTGAGATTGAGAAAACGTGCGTGCGCAAACTTGGCATTACTTTCCGGGAAAGAGTCGTAGCGGTGTGGAAACCGCATTGTTCGCATTCTGGAGCCGCGTACTAACCATCGTACGAATATTGAGGCATTCTGTGACTCTGAGTTCATCCACAATTTGAACGCTTTTCTGATTTAGCGATTGGAGTCGAAACTGGCGATTTCCATAACTTTGCTCAAAGTGGTCCAATCGACCCAATTTTAACGGGGGGTGCATTCTCTGGGCGCAGGGATGCTCCTCTGTCATTTTGAGGCGGATTGAAAAGTTTGTATTTTTTTTTTCGAAAATTTCATCGCTTTTTGCTATTTCCGGTGCTCCACCTTTCGGTCCAAAGTATAGGTGCTGCCTAAATTTCGCAAGGGAGGCGCTTATCACCACCGGTAGTGCCCATTACTCGCACTGCATGCAGATCTCGCTTGCTGGGCGTCCCACTATAGACCGACGAATCGTCAAAGTCGTGAGATTGAGAAAACGTGCGCGCGCAAACTAGGCATTACTTTCCGGGAAAGAGTCGTAGCGGTGTGGAAACCGCATTGTTCGCATTCTGGAGCCGCGTACTAATCATCGTACGAATATTGAGGCATTCTGTGACTCTGAGTTCATCCACAATTTGAACGCTTTTCTGATTTAGCGATTGGAGTCGAAACTGGCGATTTCCATAACTTTGCTCAAAGTGGTCCAATCGACCCAATTTTAACGGGGGTGCATTCTGCGGGCGCAGGGATGCTCCTCTGTCATTTTGAGGCGGATTGAAAAGTTTTTATTTTTTTCGAAAAATTCATCGTTTTTGCTATTTCCAGTGCTCCCCCCTTGGATCCAGAGTATAGGTGCTGCCTAAATTTCGCAAGGGAGGCGCTTACCACCACCGGTTGTGACCATTACTCGCACTGCATGCAGATCTCGCTTGCTGGGCGTCCCACTATAGGCCGATGAATCTTCAAAGTCGTGAGATTGAGAAAACGTGCGTGCGCAAACTTGGCATTACTTTCCGGGAAAGAGTCGTAGCGGTGTGGAAACCGCATTGTTCGCATTCTGGAGCCGCGTACTAACCATCGTACGAATATTGAGGCATTCTGTGACTCTGAGTTCATCCACAATTTGAACGCTTTTCTGATTTAGCGATTGGAGTCGAAACTGGCGATTTCCATAACTTTGCTCAAAGTGGTCCAATCGACCCAATTTTAACGGGGGGTGCATTCTCTGGGCGCAGGGATGCTCCTCTGTCATTTTGAGGCGGATTGAAAAGTTTGTATTTTTTTTTTCGAAAATTTCATCGCTTTTTGCTATTTCCGGTGCTCCACCTTTCGGTCCAAAGTATAGGTGCTGCCTAAATTTCGCAAGGGAGGCGCTTATCACCACCGGTAGTGCCCATTACTCGCACTGCATGCAGATCTCGCTTGCTGGGCGTCCCACTATAGACCGACGAATCGTCAAAGTCGTGAGATTGAGAAAACGTGCGCGCGCAAACTAGGCATTACTTTCCGGGAAAGAGTCGTAGCGGTGTGGAAACCGCATTGTTCGCATTCTGGAGCCGCGTACTAATCATCGTACGAATATTGAGGCATTCTGTGACTCTGAGTTCATCCACAATTTGAACGCTTTTCTGATTTAGCGATTGGAGTCGAAACTGGCGATTTCCATAACTTTGCTCAAAGTGGTCCAATCGACCCAATTTTAACGGGGGTGCATTCTGCGGGCGCAGGGATGCTCCTCTGTCATTTTGAGGCGGATTGAAAAGTTTTTATTTTTTTCGAAAAATTCATCGTTTTTGCTATTTCCAGTGCTCCCCCCTTGGATCCAGAGTATAGGTGCTGCCTAAATTTCGCAAGGGAGGCGCTTACCACCACCGGTTGTGACCATTACTCGCACTGCATGCAGATCTCGCTTGCTGGGCGTCCCACTATAGGCCGATGAATCTTCAAAGTCGTGAGATTGAGAAAACGTGCGTGCGCAAACTTGGCATTACTTTCCGGGAAAGAGTCGTAGCGGTGTGGAAACCGCATTGTTCGCATTCTGGAGCCGCGTACTAACCATCGTACGAATATTGAGGCATTCTGTGACTCTGAGTTCATCCACAATTTGAACGCTTTTCTGATTTAGCGATTGGAGTCGAAACTGGCGATTTCCATAACTTTGCTCAAAGTGGTCCAATCGACCCAATTTTAACGGGGGGTGCATTCTCTGGGCGCAGGGATGCTCCTCTGTCATTTTGAGGCGGATTGAAAAGTTTGTATTTTTTTTTTCGAAAATTTCATCGCTTTTTGCTATTTCCGGTGCTCCACCTTTCGGTCCAAAGTATAGGTGCTGCCTAAATTTCGCAAGGGAGGCGCTTATCACCACCGGTAGTGCCCATTACTCGCACTGCATGCAGATCTCGCTTGCTGGGCGTCCCACTATAGACCGACGAATCGTCAAAGTCGTGAGATTGAGAAAACGTGCGCGCGCAAACTAGGCATTACTTTCCGGGAAAGAGTCGTAGCGGTGTGGAAACCGCATTGTTCGCATTCTGGAGCCGCGTACTAATCATCGTACGAATATTGAGGCATTCTGTGACTCTGAGTTCATCCACAATTTGAACGCTTTTCTGATTTAGCGATTGGAGTCGAAACTGGCGATTTCCATAACTTTGCTCAAAGTGGTCCAATCGACCCAATTTTAACGGGGGTGCATTCTGCGGGCGCAGGGATGCTCCTCTGTCATTTTGAGGCGGATTGAAAAGTTTTTATTTTTTTCGAAAAATTCATCGTTTTTGCTATTTCCAGTGCTCCACCCTTGGATCCAGAGTATAGGTGCTGCCTAAATTTCTCAAGGGAGGCGCTTACCACCACCGGTTGTGACCATTACTCGCACTGCATGCAGATCTCGCTTGCTGGGCGTCCCACTATAGGCCGATGAATCTTCAAAGTCGTGAGATTGAGAAAACGTGCGTGCGCAAACTTGGCATTACTTTCCGGGAAAGAGTCGTAGCGGTGTGGAAACCGCATTGTTCGCATTCTGGAGCCGCGTACTAACCATCGTACGAATATTGAGGCATTCTGTGACTCTGAGTTCATCCACAATTTGAACGCTTTTCTGATTTAGCGATTGGAGTCGAAACTGACGATTTCCATAACTTTGCTCAAAGTGGTCCAATCGACCCAATTTTAACGGGGGGTGCATTCTCTGGGCGCAGGGATGCTCCTCTGTCATTTTGAGGCGGATTGAAAAGTTTGTATTTTTTTTTCGAAAATTTCATCGCTTTTTGCTATTTCCGGTGCTCCACCTTTCGGTCCAAAGTATAGGTGCTGCCTAAATTTCGCAAGGGAGGCGCTTATCACCACCGGTAGTGCCCATTACTCGCACTGCATGCAGATCTCGCTTGCTGGGCGTCCCACTATAGACCGACGAATCGTCAAAGTCGTGAGATTGAGAAAACGTGCGCGCGCAAACTAGGCATTACTTTCCGGGAAAGAGTCGTAGCGGTGTGGAAACCGCATTGTTCGCATTCTGGAGCCGCGTACTAATCATCGTACGAATATTGAGGCATTCTGTGACTCTGAGTTCATCCACAATTTGAACGCTTTTCTGATTTAGCGATTGGAGTCGAAACTGGCGATTTCCATAACTTTGCTCAAAGTGGTCCAATCGACCCAATTTTAACGGGGGTGCATTCTGCGGGCGCAGGGATGCTCCTCTGTCATTTTGAGGCGGATTGAAAAGTTTTTATTTTTTTCGAAAAATTCATCGTTTTTGCTATTTCCAGTGCTCCACCCTTGGATCCAGAGTATAGGTGCTGCCTAAATTTCGCAAGGGAGGCGCTTACCACCACCGGTTGTGACCATTACTCGCACTGCATGCAGATCTCGCTTGCTGGGCGTCCCACTATAGGCCGATGAATCTTCAAAGTCGTGAGATTGAGAAAACGTGCGTGCGCAAACTTGGCATTACTTTCCGGGAAAGAGTCGTAGCGGTGTGGAAACCGCATTGTTCGCATTCTGGAGCCGCGTACTAACCATCGTACGAATATTGAGGCATTCTGTGACTCTGAGTTCATCCACAATTTGAACGCTTTTCTGATTTAGCGATTGGAGTCGAAACTGGCGATTTCCATAACTTTGCTCAAAGTGGTCCAATCGACCCAATTTTAACGGGGGGTGCATTCTCTGGGCGCAGGGATGCTCCTCTGTCATTTTGAGGCGGATTGAAAAGTTTGTATTTTTTTTTCGAAAATTTCATCGCTTTTTGCTATTTCCGGTGCTCCACCTTTCGGTCCAAAGTATAGGTGCTGCCTAAATTTCGCAAGGGAGGCGCTTACCACCACCGGTTGTGACCATTACTCGCACTGCATGCAGATCTCGCTTGCTGGGCGTCCCACTATAGACCGACGAATCGTCAAAGTCGTGAGATTTAGAAAACGTGCGTGCGCAAACTAGGCATTACTTTCCGGGAAAGGGTCGTAGCGGTGTGGAAACCGCATTGTTCGCATTCTGGAGCCGCGTACTAACCATCGTACGAATATTGAGGCATTCTGTGACTCTGAGTTCATCCACAATTTGAACGCTTTTGAGCTGGAGATACACAAGACGCCAAAAGCCCCGACCGGTACTCGATCCGCTTCTCTACCAGGCTGCCATCGAGAGATACCCTTGGAGATCTGACCTCGACCCATCGCGAGACTACGACTTCATCTGCGTCGGTCTCAAGGACTGCGCGAGATCAGCTGAGATTCCTCCCCCACCACCCCCTCCTCGTCTATCTGATGCATCCAAGTTCTGGATAAGAAGAAGAGGCGAACTTTCCCGGGACCCCGATTGTTCCATCCTCGAGAAAACTATGGCGAACTGGACGTGCAGGAGTTTCGTGGCGAGGGACATCAAGGAACACAGAAGTACAGTACTGCTGAGGGCTGCAGATGCCCGGCGCTCCCTCAAGAAGGCCAAGCAGGAGCTATCGAAGGGTCGATCCTCGATGGAAGCTGTTCTCGATTCAGCTGGAACCGCCATTACCAGCAGAGCCGGGATCGAGGAGAGAGTGAAGGAGTTCTACACCGACCACTTCCGATCTGAGACACCAGTCCCTTGCTGCCCGTCGCCTCAATGTGATCTCAGGCCAAATGCTACGATGCGCCTCCCCTGCACTCGCTCCTTGCCGCGCACTTCAGTCGATACCTTGCATCTCTGAGATTTCCCTCTCAGTGGAAGTCCTCCAACTCCATCCTCATCCACAAGAAGGGAGATAGATCCAGCCTCGACAACTACCGTCCCATTGCTCTACTCTCAATCCCCTACAAGATCTTCACTAACTAGAAGATACTGGTGACGAGAATGGAGCGGATACTGGGCGAGGCTCAACCCGTGGAACAAGCTGGATTCAGAAGAAGATTTGGCTGTCTCGATCACATCCACACGCTCTCGACCGTAATCGAATTCCATCGCGAGTACCACCAGCCCCTCGGTCTCGTCTTCGTCGATTACTGTAAGGCATTCGACTCCGTGGAAGTGCCACCAGTCCTCAACGCTCTCTCTCGCTCTGGAGTGGACTCTTCATACGTTCACTGTCTGGAGGCACTCAACACCGGCTGCTACACCGAGATGAAGCCGTTTGACCGACCCGTACGCATTCCAATCGGCAAAGGAGTCCGCCAAGGAGACACAATCTCACCCAAGCTGTTCACCGCGGCACTGGAAGATTGCATGAGAGACCTCGACTGGGAGACGGAAGGAATCAGCATCAATGGGAAGCGCCTCTCGCATCTCCGATTTGCGGACGACATAGTTCTACTCGGCTCTGACACAGCATCGCTGGAGAGGATGCTGACAGAACTTGCGGACGCAGGACAATCGATTGGGTTGACGATCAACAGGAAGAAGACGCAGCTGATGAGGAACGCATGGTGCCCTGGTCCTGATATCGCTCTGCACGGAGAGACCCTCGTGGAAACTGATGCATACGTATATCTTGGAAGAGAACTGCGAGGCGACGGCTCAATCGATACGGAACTGAAAAGGAGGAAGAGAACAGCCTGGGCGGCCTACGGAAGCATCAGAGAAGTCACGTCCATGCTGAAGGACGCCAAGCTCCGCTCTTCGCTCTTCGACTCTCACGTCCTTCCCGCTCTGTGCTATGCAGCCGAGTCATGGCCTCTCTCGAACTCAGTCATCTCCTACATGCAGACCACGCACAGAGCACTCGAGAGATCGTTGATTGGCACGAATTTGTTCACGATGCACCGGAAGAAGCGCCGCAGCTCGGACGTCCGTCGGCAGTCACTCCTCACTGACCCGATACGCTACATCAAACGGGCGAAGCATCGATGGGCGGGACACGTGCTTACGACGGTGCGACGGACACGTGCGACGGTAGATGGTCAACAAGTCACGGAATGGTTCCCTCCCCCGATCTCCGCAGACCTCCAGGAAAGCCGCCAGTGAGATGGAGGGATTCGATCGTGGAATATGCCCTACAGTGTTCGTCCTACAGTGTTCTACAGTGTTCGTCCTCGCAGCGTCAGCCCTACCGACATTGGACTACGCGCGCTCGCGATAGAGAAGAATGGAGGAATTGTGATCCACACGGCAACGGCCGAAGAAGATGGATCTTCTAAGTATTTAAGTAAGTAAGTTTGCGCGCGCACGTTTTCTCAATCTGCATGCAGTGCGAGCAATGGGCACTACCGGTGGTGGTAAGCGCCTCCCTTGCGAAATTCAGGCAACACCTATACTCTGGATCGGAAGGTGGAGCTCCGGAAATAGCAAAAAGCGATGAAATTTTCAAAAAAAATAAAAACTTTGCAATTCGCCTCAAAATGACAGAGGAGCATCCCTGCGCCCGCAGAATGCACCCCCCGTTGAAATTGGGTCGATTGGACAAGTTCAAACAAAATTACGGATAGAAAAAACTTCGGAAGGGGCAACAAAATCGGATACATCAATGTTTTCCGTTCTATATAATGAGGGTTATCATTCACCAATTATAATTTTCCGGCGACGTCCGTGTGAGAACGATAATGCGTCTTGAAGCAGGATACAAAACCTACTAAGGGAAGTGACAAGCTAGAAATAAATGGAAGGGACAACAGTTTACACCTATGTAATCACGATGAATGTGAAGAGAACCTCGACTTATTACGAACCACTGCGGGGCCTGTAAAGAGATAATAATTTATTGTATTATTGTAGATACACATTGCTGATGCGCTGCACTTTAAATATTCAGCATAGTTCAAACTCAACATTGCCATTAGTCCCTAAATTACACTGTATTTCACTAGCAATGAGGTTTTTCTAGTTATGTATGTGTCAATTAATATATTAAAAAGTAAATAAATATATTAAAAACAAAAATAATAAAAAATAAAAAAATAAATAAATAATATTTTTAAGGGCCGCGGGCCGCCTTTTAGTCACTCCTCGGAATTCGGGTCGCGGGCAGCGAGCCGCCTTTTAGTCACTTTCCGGGCCGCGGGCCGCGGGCCGCCTTTTAGTCTATCCCCGCAAAAAAGCGTTGGTTTGAGCACAGAAAGGAGGTTTGATATTTCACACCTCGCACTCTCTCCCTCTTATGTGGTCCTGTGCTGTATGAGTAAGAGCGCGTGCTTATCAACTTTGTGCCTCGAGTTTTTTTTTATATTTTAGGGTTTTTTTCGCAATAAGGCAAAGAATTAGGAATTTGCATATCAGTCAAAGTCTAAAGAAATAAAGTAAAAATGTGACGACAACCGCACGCAAGCAGCGAATACGATGGAAATGAATATGCAAATGTGAGGTCCCACGATCGGCACATTATTGCGATGTGCATATCAACTTTTTTTGGGTAAGCACGTCGCACCCATGACCCCTGCTCTCCCTCCTTTTCTATTTTTGTTTTTTTTCCCATATGACCCGAGGTTTAAGGTCAAAATCGATATTTTCCATTATCGATTGACCAACCCAATCTATAGTGGAATGGTACCGTATGGTCTACATTAACTCAAAATCGATAATCCGGGGTACTGTACCGTTCGCAGCGGGATCACCATTTTTCAAAGTTGTTCGGATCGAGTCGCGATTGCTTGTATGAGTTGGTATTTGGTACGACATTGCTCGAAAGGTATACTGTAGTCCTACTCCAGTACTCATGGCTTAGCTACGGTAGCTTTCGCTGCGGGACCAATATTTTACAACGTTGCGCCAAACGAGTCGCGATTGCGTGTGTGAGTTGGCATTCGGTACGGCATTGCTCGAGAGGTATACTGAAGCGATGGGTACGGTAGAAGGCCTACAGTATACCTTTCGAGCACTTTTCATAAATTTGCTCTTTGTTTCTTCCGAGAAGGAAGGCATATATTAAAACTGGGCATCAGCCGTTTGGCATATATCGCATATTGGTTTCAAGTCATTTCGTAATGAGCAGCATGGACAAGAGAGAGAGCGGGACACCCCATTACCTTCTCAGGCGGTCAGCCAATGGCAATGGAAAAGTAAACAATGGACCCCATGCGATATAGAAAAAAAGGTTGCGCGAAATTAGTGGACTGGGAATACCTTGTGTTTTAAATACCAAGTTTACAATTGCAGAAACGTCATCAGACGATAACAAAAAGAAGAAGCATAAAAGGAAAAAGACTGATGCGAAGAAGAGAAAGCAAAAAACACGGGAATCATCATCAGGTATTTTGTTAATTTCGGATTTTGTTAATTTCCTTATTAAGGACATTTCCTCGAGCATGCTTAAATGATTATTGTTTAGCATCACGAGGAAAGAAGAGAAAGGCGAAGTCGAGCAGTGAGGAGGAATCAGTGAGCAGTGATGAGGATGGTGAAGGAGTGAAGCAGCAAAAGAGTGGGAAGGACAACAAGAAGAACGCCAAGACGCAGTCACATGGTTCGTCCCTACTATGTAGCATTTGGAATCTCGGTAATTAAAAGTTTACACGGGAAAAATATTGGTTAATTTGTAAGTTACGACTGGTTCGATTCCTTCCCTCTGGAATGCTTGAATAATTATTCTTTACGAGAATTATTGTTTAGGAGAGAAGTCGAGGAGCTTGAATAATTATTGTTTAGGTCGAAGCCTCAAGACATCAAAAAAGAGTAAAGGAGATTCGAACAGTGAGGAGGCAGATGAGGATGATGAGGAGAGCAGTAATGGTAAGGAGAATAAAAAGTCGTCAAATGGTTCGTCCCTACTATGTAGCACGGTAGCTTTCGCTGCGGGACCAATATGTTACAACGTTGCGCCAAACGAGTCGCGATTGCTTGTATGAGTTGGCATTCGGTACGGCATTGCTCGAGAGGTATACTGAAGCGATGGGTACGGTAGAAAGCCTACAGTATACCTTTCGAACACTTATCATAAATTTGCTCTTTGTTTCTTCCGAGAAGGAAGGCATATAGTAAAACTGGGCATCATCCGTTTGGCATATATCGCATATTGGTTTCAAGTCATTTCGTAATGAGCATGGACAAGAGAGGGAGAGCGCGGGACACCCCATTACCTTCTCAGGCGGTCAGCCAATGGCAATGGGAAAGTAAACAATGGACCCCATGCGATATAGAAAAAAATGTTGCGCGAAATTAGTGGACTGGGAATACCTTGTGTTTTTTTTAAGTTTACAATTGCAGAAACGTCATCAGACGATAACAAAGAGAAGAAGCAGAAAAGGAAAAAGACTGATGCGAAGAAGAGAAAGCAAAAAACACGGGAATCATCATCAGGTATTTTGTTAATTTCGGATTTTGTTAATTTCCTTATTAAGGACATTTCCTCGAGTATGCTCAAATGATTATTGTTTAGCATCACGAGGAAAGAAGAGAAAGGCGAAGTCGAGCAGTGAGGAGGAATCAGTGAGCAGTGATGAGGATGATGAAGGAGTGAAGCAGCAAAAGAGTGGGAAGGACAACAAGAAGAACGCCAAGACGCAGTCACATGGTTCGTCCCTACTATGTAGCATTTGGAATCTCGGTAATTAAAAGTTTACACGGGAAAAATATTGGTTAATTTGTAAGTTACGACTGGTTCGATTCCTTCCCTCTGGAATGCTTGAATAATTATTCTTTACGAGAATTATTGTTTAGGAGAGAAGTCGAGGAGCTTGAATAATTATTGTTTAGGTCGAAGCCTCAAGACATCAAAAAAGAGTAAAGGAGATTCGAACAGTGAGGAGGCAGATGAGGATGATGAGGAGATCAGTAATGGTAAGGAGAATAAAAAGTCGTAACATGGTTCGTCCCTACTATGTAGCATTTGGAATCTCGGGAATTAAAAGTTTACACGGGAAAATATTGGTTAATTTGTAAGTTACGACTGGTTCGATTCCTTCCCTCTGGAATGCTTGAATAATTATTCTTTACGAGAATTATTGTTTAGGAGAGAAGTCGAGGAGCTTGAATAATTATTGTTTAGGTCGAAGCCTGAAGACATCAAAGCAGAGTAAAGGAGATTCGAACAGTGAGGAGGCAGATGAGGAGAGCAGTAATGGTAAGGAGAATAAAAAGTCGTAACATGGTTCGTCCCTACTATGTAGCATTTGGAATCTCGGGAATTAAAAGTTTACACGGGAAAATATTGGTTAATTTGTAAGTTACGACTGGTTCGATTCCTTCCCTCTGGAATGCTTGCATAATTATTCTTTACGAGTGAGAATTATTGTTTAGGAGCGAAGTCGAGTGATGAAGATATTGAAGATGATGGAGAAGATGAGATGACGATGAAGTTGTTGGTGAGTCTAATAGATCAACACCTCTTGTCTTTTTTTCTTTTCTGGCCACAGGGCAGTCTATGTTATCAAGTGTTTTATACATTTATTTCAAGGCCGATACAGAAGAAATCGAGGTCGAGAAGACGAAGGAGAGAAGCCAGCAAAACCGGGAATCAACACGTAACAAGGAGACTTTGCCCAAAGAGTCGAGAGGTCGCCCAAAAAACGAAAGATGTGAGTTACCTGTACTGGCCGCTCTCTTGTTGATGCCAGCCAATATTGGCCGGAAATGTAATTTAGATTACACGAGAACAAAAGGAACCTCCGAAACATGAAAAATGCAACTATAATTACAGCTATCATTGATGATCGATCGTGAAAGCATCGACAAACGTGGGGGCCCTTGCTTGAGACGCTTGTATCCCGATACGACAGTCGAAAGACAAGTGGTCAGTTTCATAAGTTACACGCTTTTTGTCGCTATATGTCTATTCTTTTTTTTCATTTAGATCGACGTTTTTTTTAATATGAAAACGGTCAGTCTCGATCCAGTGGTCCTCATGCAGTTTCAAGACTACAACGCGTTCCGAATTTTCAAGCTGATCCTCTGCCCCTTCGTACGTTTGGTTCTTTTCAATGTCCTTGCAATGCATTGACTGCAGACGGGCGACATTGTCAACCCGGAAACCGATATGAGATTGGTCCGAGACGAAGCAATTGGCGGCACGTTATTCCAGCAACGAGTGCTGACGGTTAGTAGTACTCGGAACAATCTTAGGTTCGAATATTAATTCTTACAGTCTGATATTCGCTGTCGCTATGTTTCATTCGGGAATCATCATTACGCAGTCGAGCGAAGTGCACGTACCCTATTCAATGCTCTCCAGAAGGCAACTCATGATGCCGACGCGTTAGTATTCAGATTTGATTTTTGCAAAATGCTACTTTTTAAAGGAGATGCACTCTGTGCATTATGATCGCCTACATCTACTACTATCTCAGTAAATTGGATGAAGATGCGCGCGAAGAACAGTGGGATAAGATCGGAACTAGAAGCATTGCGTGTCTCGTAGAGGCCATCAAATGTTGCAAGTGAGTTGACCAGATAACATTTTGTGTAAAATCATGCTTCAATGACTAAAAACCACGGCATGCGCTAACTATTTTCTGTTATTGTTGGATCCTTTCCCAGCCTCTTCAATCGTTAAAAATCATAGTTAACAGCCAGAATAAATCGCACGCATAATAATGCGTGTGTAACATGCTAGTTTATATCATGAATCTGCGAGCCAAAGTTGCAAAATTCCATTTAAAAAATTGTAGGGGCCACTGGGGAAAATCAATCGTATCTTTGCAGCAGCGCGGATCATCGATTCATCCCACAGGAGATGCTCAAGCAGTTTCTTCAACTGCCAGAGGATCTTTCGAGTTCGGGTCGTCAATGGGTCGGTTGGGGAGAGGTAATTTACATTATTTTATGCATTGCATTTCCATTGCTCAAATTACAGCGGAAAGTCCCGTCCTTTCTCCGTTCCAACTGCAAGATATACCTTCCGAGAAAGTTTGTTATTTTTTTCTGAATTAATTTGTTTTCCATCAGGCTCGAAGAATACTTCTCCCGAATCGGATATTATGAGTTCCCCTGGGACTTGTGGAATAATGTTCTCTCTGATTACCTTTGGGAGGAAGTCATTGATTGCATCAAGCAAGAGGACAAGTACAATCAGCCACTGGTGAGTATTATGCGGTGTTTGACGGTAAAGTGTCTGGAAAGCAAAACAAGAGTATTCGTTTTTGCCTCGAGCATTTTCGGGAAGGGGAGCAATAACATTTGAAATCCCGCATGTATCGATTTCGCGAATATCTCTCATCATAGTGAACTTAGAGATGCTATTCTTGTTTTATGTATAAATTTTGTCCAAATAATGACGAAATTAACCCCAAAACTAATTTTGGAGTCAGATTATCAATAGAGAAAAAATGCCAGAATTCAAATCGAAACGTGTTTTCTCTCGTAAAAACAAGCAAGAAAAAAATTTCACTTTGCCAAATACTTTCGAACACTGCATTATTTTGTGTTTTCAAATGCTTTAAAATGAATATCGTTTAGCATTCGACCAAGGAACTGAAGATGATTGCTAAGAGAAAAAAGAACGGCTTCTTCGTGAAACGAGAATCGCGATCGAGTGATTCTTATAACGAGGCCGACGAGGCTATTATTCGAGTGAACATGGAGGTAATCTATCTCGCATTATGAGATGTAGATGATGGTTAATTATCGTCAATTGCAGAACTCCCCCTTCCACGAATCGGATTCTTCCACGAATCGGGAATCAACAAGTAAGTGTACATGGAAATATTATTTGTTAGTTAAGATTCAGTATAATATTGTATGTTTTAGCCTCCCGATTTTTCCGTCGCCCTCCCCGTGTCGTCGGTGATTACCGTAATCAGGTACAATCATTTTGCAAATACTAGAAATACTAGAAAATGGCTACCCCTCTCTCGCCCCCGATCATGCGCTAATCTGCCAGACAGCGGCGCCACGAAATTGGAGTTCTTCTCGCGCTTGAGATTTCGTCTTCGAAAAATTATGCGTGGTTGAATGATCGAAATTTTCGATCGAAATTCGAAATGTTCCTCTCTTCCCCTCATTCCCTTCCAATTTCGATTGCGGCATTCCGCAATCATTCGGAAAACCGAATCAAAAATGGCCGGGCATTCCTGATTTGCGGAATGAGGAATGAGAGGGGGAAATCGATGCGGCATTGCTATAATTGCGGCATCAATTCCGCATGGACAACCCTAATCGAAAATCAAAATTCGAATGCAATACTTTTCCCATTTCAAAAATAAGTGTATTCGATTTTTACGTAGCTCTGAATATGAGATGAGTATGGAAAAATGCGAAGGTCATGAAAGTGACGTAATCATCTCAATTATGTTAAAGAAATATACTTTTGTGCAGCCCATACTGGACAATCATCCGGTGCAGAAGTGGAACTTCCGCATCACGCCCAGACACCCGCACTGCGGTCCTGAGTGCCTCAAGGTACTATTCATTAATTAAATATTTAGTAGCGATCAAGAGTCTACGGGTGATTTTAAATCGGATACGGGAGAACCGATTGCTAGCGGCAATAGGCATTTCGATTGGATTCCTGCCAGCGGTGTTCGATTTCCGGAAGGACACTGGTTTGGCCACGCCCGTTTTTCAGCCCTTTGACAAAGTTCGAACTTTTGAGTGTATCTCGGCACTGAGCTAACGGACGAGGCTGACAGACGTGTCAACGGAATCAGCGTGGCTGGCTCTATAATCTCATTCGCGAATAGCATCATCACTATGCAAGTTTTCATCATCCTTATGCAATACTTCAATTTGCGGTGTTTTCTTAGCAGTAATTTTATGGAAAATGTTGGCAGAGGCGGTAATCGAACTAACGTGACCTGTGCGTCATTAATATGCAGAAATTACGTAATTAATAGAATGTTTTGTCATTTTGAGAAAACATTGCATTGTCTAAGCATAGTGATGATGCAATTCGCGAATGAGATTATAGAGCCAGCCACGCTGATTCCGTTGACACGTCTGTCAGCCTCGTCCATTAGCTCAGTGCCGAGATACACTCAAAAATCCGCACGTTGTCAAAGGGCTGAAAAACGGGCGTGGCCAAACCAGTGTCCTTCCGTAAATCGATAACCGCTGGTAGGAATCCAATCAAAACGCTTATTGCCGCTAGCAATCGGTTCTCCCGTATCCGATTTAAAATCACCCGTAAACTCTTGATCGCTACTAAATATTTAATTAATGAATAGTACCTTGAGGCACTCAGGACCGCAGTGCGGGTGTCTGGGCGTGATGCGGAAGTTCCACTTCTGCACTCCCATAGATTCTCGACCGAATCCACACCCAAACCATAGTATCTCTAGAGCACGTCCTATAGGGGCCCTCGGTCAGACCACAGTATACACAGAAAAAATCTGTGATTTCTCATTCTGTCACTTTTTTGACAGAATGATTCTGTCGATCGATTCTGTCATATATGATAGATGTATCTGTCGTTCTGATAGATTAATCTGTCTATGAAAGTGCTTTCGAATATCGACAGAATCACTCTGATCAGGTTTCCTCGGTCGGTGCTTGCCTATTTGAATGAATGGATCGATGCTAATGGGGATCTCTTCTAATTCCACACTCTCTAGCTCATATTGTTTCAAATTTCAGGGGGTATAAAAACCACAGGGAACACTTATCTCTGATCGCTTCAACTGTTTCCCAAAGCAAAAAAAGGAAGAGGGCATTTGCCCCACGGGCAAGGTCCACCCTCTATGAGAATCCCCAATCGAACTTCTGCGAAAGCAGAAGGCACACAGACATGAGGGGATTTGGGGACGTGGGGACACACCTGACGTCTACAGTAACCACACCCCGCCAATCGGTAATTGAATGCCAGAATGAATCTGTAGTTTTTGAACCCACCGAAAATCGACAGATTGATTCTGTCATATGCGACAGATTGGTGAGCGACAGAATGAATCGGAACAAGTGACAGATTAATCTGAGAGTGCAGATCTGACAGAATATTCTGCCAGATCTGCCCCAGAATATTCTGTCAGATCTGGCATTTATCGTGCCCTGAGGGAAATTGATGGCCTACGGCGACCATATTCTCAGGATCATTGGGAGTAATTCTGCTGATCATTTTGGTGCATTCATCATGTCTTCGGGAAGTCAAAAAGGCTAGATCTCATTATCCGACCTCGATATTGCAGCCTGGCTGCAGCTAAGTAGCGACACCGCAGCAACTTGAAAAATTTGATGGTTAGGCTTTCGGCATGTCACAACACATGAAAGTTAGGTGAGCAGGAAAGAATCCTTGAAAGACTAATGTCCATTCATAAAAGTATGAACATACTGCGTCATCACAACGCAATGACTGAAGAATTTCGCAAAACCCCAATAGTTGAATAGCAATCTCCAATGGATGTTTGCATAAGACTCATCAATATTAAATCAAAGCCTCTCCAGCTTCAAAAGTTGTCAGATTAAAAAAATCACCCGAAGACTTTCGACCGCTACTTTATATGACGCTGTTTGCGTTAGGAAAACAAACCGCTGGAACAGGCCAAAAACCGAAATCGCTCAAAACTTTCTCCTAGGTGTAACTTTCGACGATGAAGTCGCTGGTTTTGGCAATAGGAACCCTCTGGGCGCCGATATGGAGCCGCGCACTTTTGGTAGAAAACGTGTTTTTCGTTTTCTACCATCAGAATCGATCAGAATTTGAAGCTCTATCAAATGGCGTTCAAATGACTATTTCGTGTTTGCGAGAATTTTTTTTTGAAATAGGGCGCATTACGGCGTATTTTTCTGATCATTTTGATGTATTTGGTTAAGCAATAAGGTTGAAGGACGGTTGTTTTCTATTGCTTCAAAGATTTTTTTTTAAATACGCTCTTTAATTTGGTTTCGGGTTCGTCCGTAATGCGCCCTATGTCAAAAAATTTTTTTCTCACGAAATAGTCATGTGACACTAACGCCATTTGATAGAGCTTCAAATTCTGATCTTGATTTTTAATTTTCCGGCCATTTTAGCAAGTTTCCGCGAAGTTATAATCGACAAACACGTTTTCTACCAAAAGTGCGCGGCGCCATATCGGCGCCCAGAGGGGTCCTATTGGGAAATCGATGGAACTAGCGTCTTCAGCGTCAAAAGTTACCCCTAGGAAAAAGTTTTCAGCGATTTCGATTATTGTCCTTTTCCAGACTCCTGTTGAGTCCTTGTTGATCCTAACGCAAACAGAGTCATATATTAATAGTATGAGTTGAATTATTAAAATTTGTTAAATAGGTAATATGTCTGCATTTAAAAAAAACTGTCGTTCAATGTGTCTTGTTGTTTTTATTTTCTTGCTAAAAAATCAGATCATATTATTTATTTGTAGGGAAAAGACGCGGATGGATTGGATCCGCAGTTCGCCGCCGGCTACCACTCTCCCTTCTACATTCCTCTACTGTGCGGGTGGTCGAGACTGGAAAACGTGAGTAATTATGCATATTTACTTATTTTTATACATTTATTTTATAAAAAAAATTTGCCTAATTTTTAAAAAGTCCCGTTCTAGACGATCCAGCTAACATGGGACATACCACAACTCACATATCCCGATCTTTTAAATTTTTTTATGGTAGGTTCAGCATAAAATTGAAACCATGACTTTTTTCAAAAGTTGCTAAATGTTTTTTTAATAATAATTTTTAATTTTAATAATTTTCGAAAAAAATAAAAAAAATTATTTAAACATTTTATGGTATTCGTTTTATGGTATAGTATTCGACTTCAAAAATCGTAGACTGTGTATTTCAATCGAAATATCCATTTTGGGTTTCTAATTTTGCTTATTTATTAATTAAATAAATAATTTGTTATGGATGACGAAATTTCAAAATAACATTTAGCAACTTTTGAAAACAGTTTCATGGTTAGAATTTCATGCTGAATCTACCATAAAAATTTCAAAAAGATCGGGATATGTGAGTTGTGGTGAGTCCCATGTAAGCAAGAAGAACAAGGAAGCATTCTCGGAGGTATTTAAAAACATTTCTGTTATTGTTCAATATGTGAATTTGCCATTAAAGAAGGAGTATTACGATCTCGCGCTCCCTTATCCCTTATCTCCTATGTGCCAATGGCGCGGCCGCTCTCTCTTCTTTTCGCATTATCCCTCCCTCTCATTTTTGAATCCCTGCGCGTCAGGGTCAGTTTGGCACAGAGCCAAACTCGACTAACTCTGTTCAAACTAATCTGTTGAACGTGCGGTTTGCGGGGCTTTTACCGGGGAACCAAGCATGATAACCCCACAGTGAGAACTCAGTTGACCAAAAGTTCGTGGGACACCACCTTTAATAAGAGCTTGTGAAATGAGAAGCGAGGAGTTCACTTTATATTTTAATTTCAAATAGATTGTTAATTTGATCTTTGCTCTTTCAAGGTAAGTTCCTTCTATTATCGTGCTCCATGTGGTCGACCCTTCTACCGAGCGAACGAACTCACAGACTTCTTGGTGGTATTTTTATTTTTTTATTTTTAAAAACATTTCGAAAATCCTTTTTTTAATAATTCAAAATTTTTGTTGCCAAATTTGGTAGTCACGCAAGAAAGCTTGTAATCAATCGTTTATCCAATCGAATCGGATTTGTTCGTGGTTTGATGAACTTTGGTCTTTGATCTTTGATCTTCCAGCTCACTCGATCGGAACTCACTATCGATCTCTTCACGTTCAGTGGTGGCGTCGACGTAACGAAATTTGTCGTGCAAGATCCCAAGTAATATTTTAATAACTAAAAGTTTTTTAAAAAGTAATCACAAAACACTGCAGCAGACAGTGCGGTGATATTCGGTCTGGATAAACGCTGAATTCTGTTTTCCGAGAATTTTTTCTGCAAATTTCCATTACTGAAATATCAGTTTAATGCATTTGTGTTTCACCGACTTCTAATATCAGAAATGAAACATCAAACGTCGTGGAGAAATATAAGGTTGAAATCATTCGTGGGACACCACCTTTAATGCTGCCTTCATAGTCTACATCCCTCATTTTGCGGAGTCATTTTTCAGCCGCTAACACTATTCATATAGTCGAAAAAATTGAGGGGTAAAATTGGGCGGTCCACCTTTTTCGATTATGAATAGTGCTTTGCGGCCGCAAAGTGACCCGGCTAAATGAGAGATGATGGACTATGAAGGCAGTATAAGTATACTAGTTATCATCACAGATTCCGTGTTCTTGCTGATTTAACTCGCGGCTCGGAGGGTCGTCCTCTGCCCGTCTTCAATGACATCGACGATGAGAATGTCCCGACGGTACGGCCATCTCTCCCGTTTACAGTACCCACATACCTGTTCTTTGTGAGATCACGCGAAAACGAAGGAATAAAATAATAAACACATCACAAGTAATTCTTGAGGCAGTACGTATCATTGTAAACTTGTATTTATCTCTCCTCGCAGTTCCTCTATCGCTCCCATCGCTACGGCCGGACGGAGATGGTCGACTTGAGCACGATCAACAAGAACTTCTGCTCAGGATGCGATTGCAGAGGTACATGGTAGTCGCCGGATAATTGATTGTTGCCGTAGCCGTGCAATCGATAGTTGACCATATTACCGTAACCGCGCACTGATGTTTAAAAGATGCCTCGGCCCCGTCACCAAGTCAGTTAAAAAAGAATAAATATAAGAGAGGTATCACGAGAGATTGTAGGAAAAATCCCCCTTTCGGAACAATTTTCAAAAAATATTTTTGATTTCGATCAAACTTTTATGTGAGAGTACCTAGGAGACAAGAATTCAAATAATCCTGGTCCCAGGTCTGAGAGCCGGCTTTTAGGAATTTGCCGGTTCTGTCGCCGGAATCGTCATAACTTCCTTCATTTTTGAGCTAGAAAGTCGTTGAAGAGCTCAAAAAATGGAGAAAAATATGGCGCAAAATATCTCTGTTGAGAGTGAAGTCCTATATTATAAAGCCATGGATTTAATTAGAAAAATGTGTTTCGAGAAATCTTTAAAAAATTATAGAGCATCTAATATTTTCGAAAGACAATAGTTTTATTGCATATTATGAAAGAGCACGTCAAATACTGCTAGATAAAAATCTAAGAAAAAATAAAAATGGGATCACATAGTCCCGAAAAAAGGCGTCGAATGTGAAAAATCGGAAAATTTCGAAAAATCAGTTATTTCAAAATCATGTGTAATCCATTTTTCTAAAGTTATTTAACCTTCATGAGTTCGATAAAAATGATAACGGCTCATATGGCATGTATATAAACCTGCCAAAATTGAAAAATTTCGGTCTCCTTTTGATAAGCCAGATATGGACGAAATTTTCAAATTTAACTGGTTCAAATGCATGCCATATGAGCTGTTATCATTTTTATCGAACTCATGAAGGTTAAATAACTTTAGAAAAATGGATTACACATGATTTTGAAATAACTGATTTTTCGAAATTTTCCGATTTTTCACATTCGACGCCATTTTTCGGGACTATGTGATCCCATTTTTATTTTTTCTTAGATTTTTATCTAGCAGTACTTAACGTGTTCTTTCATAATATGCAATAAAACTATTGTCTTTCGAAAATATTAGATGCTCTATAATTTTTTAAAGATTTCTCGAAACACATTTTTCTAATTAAATCCATGGCTTTACCATATAGGACTTCACTCCCAACAGAGAGATTTTGCGCCATATTTTTCTCCATTTTTTGAGATCTTCAACGACTTTCTAGCTAAAAAATGAAGGAAGTTATGACGATTCCGGCGACAGAACCGGCAAATTCCTAAAAGCCGGCTCTGAGACCTGGGACCTGTATTATTTGAATTATTGTCTCCTAGGTACTCTCACATAAAAGTTTGATCGAAATCAAAAATAATTTTTGAAAATTGTTCCGAGCCACCTGCAATCTCTGGTGAGACCTCTCATAATACTATTTAAAATTATAATAATGGATTTTAGCCGATTGATAAATGATAAATTCAATTATGGTAGCTAATAGGGTTGCCGATTAGGTTTTCGTGAAACGGCCTTTTGGTTACCCTCTGGCAGTATGTCCCCGTAAAACTGAAAGGTGAGAGAAAACGGGCCATTCCCGGGAAACAGCCCGTTTTGGGACTTCAATGCGAGGCCAACAACGGTTTAAAAAATGGGTTAAATTGAATGGGTATCCTCTTCCCATTACTTATTTTTCTATGATTTCCATTTTCAATATCGTCAAGTTGGCTCTTCTCTCAAAAACGACCTTTTTTCAGTGAAACAGAGAGGCGGTAAGCGAGAGTCTTTTTTTCACCGAAACGGTAAACCGAACGGTCAATCCTAGAGGCTAATCGATATTTCCTTTAAAAAGTCGTGATGTACAGTATCTTTTTCAGACGACTGTCGCGACTGGACCAAGTGTGCGTGCCAGCGCCTGACGCACCGCGAATCTGTGAGAGGCAGGGGATACCTCGGTCCCGTCACCAAGTAAGTTTTTTTTAATTTATAAAATACTATTTAAAAATATAATAATGAGGAAATTTTCGACTGAAGGAAATATCCCAGCTAAGAAGTCCAACGAGAAATTTTTCAAATATAATAAAAATTAATAAAGAGGCACAATATCCGAAAGAACAACCGCAAGAACAAGATAGAGAAAGAGAGAATCATTGAGAGAGTGCGCGAAATGAGAGAGTCAGACAACGAAAGATGATCTTTTCGTGGCGCCAATTTGATGCTGTGCAGGGAGTACATCAACGGCTTTCTGCCGCGGAAGGTCGTCTCGGGTGTGTACGAATGCAACGAGAACTGCGGATGCAGCAGAAAACGGTAACATTATTAATACTATTTATTATAAAGATATTTCAGAATATTAATATTCTGCAAGAATCGCGGTGTGTTATGAAAAAAAATAGATTTTTTGTGCAAAATCTGAAAGTAAATTATTGTACATTACACATTATATTTTTAAAGTTACCGGGAATCCACATTTTTGGTGTCTGATCTTACGACGGAATCGAATAGACAATTGCCGTAAAAGAAAGGCTGTCGAAGCAAAAAAAATGTCAAAAATCGATAATTAGGCCGTGACACAGCTCCAAATGTCCGAAAATAGAGCACTGAACATCAGGAAAGTTCGCGCAAATTCAAATGTGAATATTTCATCATGTTGTCTTATTGCGCTCCAGCCTTTTTTCGCTTCTTTTTTTTTGCATACTTCAATGTCTCATTATTTATTGAAATTTATTGTCGTATTAGAATTTATGTAACGAAAACATCGAATGAGAAAAAGAGCTTTCAAAAAAGACCGCGACGCGACACGCGACGCTCGCCATTGATCATCAGGGAATACCGCGAATTTAAAATTATTCCGTGGATTCCCGGTAACTTTAAAGTCAGGCCGCCTAAATTAGACAAAAAAAATAAAATATAATATGCAGATGCTTCAATCGCGTCGTTCAGAATGGAATCAAAGTGCCCATGCAGGTCAGTTGTTATTCATATTTTTTATTTGTTTTTTTTTGCATTATAAATGCAAATTATGAGAGGTCTCACCAGAGATTGCAGGTGGCTCGGAACAATTTTAAAAAATTATTTTTGATTTCGATCAAACTTTTATGTGAGAGTACCTAGGAGACAATAATTCAAATAATCCTGGTCCCAGGTCTCAGAGCCGGCTTTTAGGAATTTGCCGGTTCTGTCGCCGGAATCGTCATAACTTCCTTCATTTTTGAGCTAAAAAGTCGTTGAAGATCTCAAAAAATGGAGAAAAATATGGCGCAAAATCTCTCTGTTGGGAGTGAAGTCCTATATGGTAAAGCCATGGATTTAATTAGAAAAATGTGTTTCGAGAAATCTTTAAAAAATTATAGAGCATCTAATATTTTCGAAAGACAATAGTTTTATTGCATATTATGAAAGAACACGTTAAGTACTGCTAGATAAAAATCTAAGAAAAATAAAAATGGGATCACATAGTCCCGAAAAATGGCGTCGAATGTGAAAAATCGGAAAATTTCGAAAAATCAGTTATTTCAAAATCATGTGTAATCCATTTTTCAAAAGTTATTTAACCTTCATGAGTTCGATAAAAATGATAACAGCTCATATGGCATGCATTTGAACCAGTTAAATTTGAAAATTTCGTCCATATCTGGCTTATCAAAAGGAGACCGAAATTTTTCAATTTTGGCAGGTTTATATACATGCCATATGAGCCGTTATCATTTTTATCGAACTCATGAAGGTTAAACAACTTTAGAAAAATGGATTACACATGATTTTGAAATAACTGATTTTTCGAAATTTTCCGATTTTTCACATTCGACGCCTTTTTTCGGGACTATGTGATCCCATTTTTATTTTTTCTTAGATTTTTATTTAGCAGTATTTGACGTGCTCTTTCATAATATGCAATAAAACTATTGTCTTTCGAAAATATTAGATGCTCTATAATTTTTTAAAGATTTCTCGAAACACATTTTTCTAATTAAATCCATGGCTTTACCATATAGGACTTCACTCTCAACAGAGATATTTTGCGCCATATTTTTTTCCATTTTTTGAGCTCTTCAACGACTTTCTAGCTCAAAAATGAAGGAAGTTATGACGATTCCGGCGACAGAACCGGCAAATTCCTAAAAGCCGGCTCTCAGACCTGGGACCAGGATTATTTTTTTTTTTTAGTTAAAAGTTTGATCGAAATCAAAAATATTTTTTGAAAATTGTTCCGAAAGGGGGATTTTTCCTACAATCTCTCGTGATACCTCTCTTATAAAACAAACTATATCCAATCAGAAATGTGAGCAAAAAAGAGTATGAGGTTTTTTTAAATATAAAAATAATATATTGATATTTTTTATAATTGAGATGATGAAGACGAAGGACAAGGGCTGGGGCATTCGAACGCTATGCGACATATCACAGGGCACATTCATCTCTTGCTACCAAGGTACGCGACATTATAATTATTATTTATCATGATAGTTTTTTTTAAAATTAGCACGGGAATTCGAGACTATTTTTAAAATTGAGAGCGGGATGAAAACTGAGATCGAAAATTGTAAACTTTCTGACTCTGAAAAATAAAGGGGAACTATTTTCCGTCATTATGCGATACCTAATCTCCTTCGTATCAATGTTTGATCTTTGATCTCTGCAGGCGCGATTATGTCAGATGAAATGGCGGAGAACTACGGAGAGGGTGACGAGTACTATGCAGATATCGACTTCTACGCCGTGGTCAGTCATTAATTGTTTAATTAATTAATTATCGAATGGAAAGTGGCAATTCCGTATGTATAAAAATGTGTCGAATGGAAAGTGGCAATTCCGTATGTATAAAAATGTGTCTGATTTATCGACTGCAAAAGCGATACTGACAAATCCAGCTTTTTATCCGACCGTTCGCTTAAAAAGCGCCCCTTCACTGTAGAAGAAATTTTGACTATGACTGATATTGATATGGATCGATGGCCCCTCTTCTCCTCTTCCATAAATGAAATTCAGGCTGAGGCCGTGAAGGAAAACTCTGGCGTCGATGCCACGAAGGACATGGGAATCGAAGACGATTGCGGACTGAGGTATACGGTAGATTAGTATGCCGTAGTGGATACACTTTATCGATCGAATTGTGTGTCATATAGAATGGGAATGGAAAGTTAGATATTGTCGCGTACACAGTCGGAAACTTTTGAAAAGCGCTACACTTTAATTTTTAAGTAAATAACGGTTCCTTTAAATCTCAATTTTGTAGGGATAAAAAATGAAGAAATTGTTAAATTTTCCAATGTATGAACTAAATCCTTGCAGAGATCTGACTCTGGAGGAGATTTCAGAAGCGGAGGCGGTCGATGCCGAGACCCAATTGTGTAAAGAGGTACGGTAGTATCGATCCCCTCTTGAGAGTTACGGTAGCGCATTCCTCAATCTGATATATGGGAACATTTACCTATCCAAAAGCGGAGGAGGGTGACATTCCCACGGGGGCTCAAAAAGTTGTCCAGAAATCAGCTGCACTTACTACGGTATTACGCCTGATGCAGTCCACAAGTTTCATTGCAATACTGTAGTAAGCAATGTCAATTTCACGCATTGCGGTGTGACCATCCTCTCTTCAATTCTCTTGTAGAAGATTTGGATTTTTGAGCCCCCGTGATTTCGGCAAAAAAGTACAAGAGAAATGAACAGAGGACTCGATCAGGAGTGATATTTAGCCATGGGACAGGTCTCATTGTTATCACTACTCTCGTGATGTATCATTAAAGAAGGCGTCTCACGAATGATTTCAACCTTTCATTTTCCCCGATGTTCGAGGTTTCATTTCTGTTATCAGAAGTTGGTGAAACACAAATGCAGCGCGCGTTTCCTTCGCGCACCCTCCTCGTTTCCCCTTATCTCTCTGCCTTTCTCTGACTTCTTCTCCACAGAATGTCAACTCCCACCGCGAAAAGATTGCAGGCTCAATGTGAGATACTGTAAGAGTTCTGGTAGTTTTAGACAGTTTATTAAACATAACTTTCTTCAAACTAAAAACTGAATCATGCGATTTTCGAGGCTCTCATCGGGTATTCGATCTCCATTGCCCCACAGTGAGAACTCAGTTGACCAAATATTCGTGGGACACCTTCTTTAAATATGATCTTTGATCTTTTCCCATCCAACGATATTTCTGCAACGGGGTACAGAACTGTTTACCGGGTCAGTTCCATTCGATTACTTCCCACTTCCACTTTCCATACAGTAGCTGATCTTTGATCTTTGCCGGCACGACGACATTTCAACAACTGGGCACAAAGCTGTTTACATCATCCTTGAGATACCGATCCGAATGAAACCAACCCGGCATTTCTAGTATACATTTGAACGGTTATACACTCCATTGCTGAAATGTCGCCGGGTGGGCAAGGATCAAAGATCAACTTTAGTGATAAATCATTTCTCTGGAACTGATAACAATGACACCTGTCGCATGACGTAAATACCACTCTTGACCGAGTTATGGCCCGTTGCCGAAATAACGTACCGCATTGACATCATCGGCTTTTGACCTTTGTCCAGTATAATTAACCGCTCAGAATGGAATGATGGATGAAGGAGAGGAGGAGACTGACTGTGAAGATGAAGATGCCGATGAGGGATTGGGACTAGGTATACTGCAGTCTTGTTGGATTACGGTAGATGAATAGTATTCCTTAGTCGAATCCTTCAGAAAGGCGACTGTGTGTGTAGGAAAGTGAGCAACCCTATATTGTGCTTCCACGGTAGATCCGTTTATCTAAATTTAAACAGTGATTCTGGACTGTATTACGGTAGGGTGAATGGTATTTTCAATGTGGTTACGGTAACAAGTGAAAAAAATTTAGGCGACAGTGCGGATGAGGAGGGCGCGAGAAAGGAAGAAGAGAGAAAGAGGGCACTGCAGGAGGCTGGAAAGAGATACATGATTCCATTGAGAGAAGATAGTAAGGTTAGTTGTGGAGGGAGAGACGATGATGACGGAAAGCTTTTTTTCTGGAAAGATTTCACATTTCATGCTCCAAAACAATATTAAGATGGCCTACAATGAGTCTTATGGAAGAGATACGCGTGTGCTTGAACAGTTCTTGTACCGCCGAGAATTAAAAATCGCAATGTTCTGTGTAACACTTGATTCAATGAGACGCAATAATTGAAGTTTTGGGTTTAGTTAAATACGTAGTCTCTGCAATCAATCAATATTTATCGATTGCAGCTCCAGTACGAACTATATTTTGAGAAAAATGACGCGACCTCGTTGTACATTCTGGACGCGAAGGCGTGCGGCAATCTCGGACGGTAATTTTATTTCTTTTAAGTTGAAAATCTATAATGGTTAAAACAACAAAAAAACAAAATAAAAACATACTGAATTGTCTTAAGAAAAAATTCACGTTGATACGCATACCAGTAAGTTCGCCTAAGAATCGCTCAGTTCTCATGAATTTCGGTTTATGCCGAAAATGAATTCAAATTTGTAATGATCAGACTCTCCTCATTGTACATGCTCTCTCATCGATCAAACAGCGCGAGAGAGCATGTAGAATTGATATGGTCAGACCATTACTCCGATCGCGATATAATCGATCCGACTGTGTCTATTCATTTTGCTGCAATTTTCACATTTTGCAGCCAGTTCAACCACAGCTGCGACCCGAACATGTTCACGCAGCACGTATTCGTCGACACGCACGACATCCGACTGCCGTGGGTCGCATATTTCACCTCCCGCGATGTGAAGGCAGGAGAGGTATGCTGTAGGGAGGGAGGGGGAGTTACGGTAGAAGACTAGGGTACGGCAAGGTATTCTCTCTATAACTTTTTATCGAAAGAAACGCATTCTGGAATTCGATTTTCAATGGCAGATTTTGTCATACATAATTTTAAAAAGATATTTCGCTCAATTACTTGTCTTACAATTGGAATATTATTATTATATGGTTGCAGGAGCTGTCCTGGGACTATGGTTACTCGCCAGTAGTGGACGAGTTGGGACAGCCGATCAAAAGAGGACTCAAGTGCAAGTGCGGCGCCGAGAGCTGCAGAGTCGACCTGCTGTAGAGGCTGCAGCTGCTGCAAACTTAATTCGTCCCAGTGTGCTGCAGCTGCTGCTAATCCACCCCACTTCCAGTAACTTTCGATGCTGTAAGAGTGCTGAGCTGAGCAAACATTGTAACCCCTTTATCGATCAATACCTGATCAATACTTGTATCTTGAGCTCGCATCACCGCTGTGCAGTATTTTACATATTTCACCTAATTGTTGCTTTGCCTTTGTTGTTGTTGATAAGTTCACTCTCACAACCTGAGTCGGACACGCTACGCTGTTGGTGTTGTTTCTGTTGCCCTTTTTTTCATAATTTATTACTTTACAACAGCCCCTCCCAGATTCAAGGATAAGTTGCATTTCAACTCCCCCTTCACTCGCAAATATTAAAATGTATCCATTCTCGCTTTGTGAATGATCTCGAATTTTGTGGCCTCGATAAATCGGTTTTATTATTTCCAAGGAGATTTGATCAGCAAGGCCAAATGTACCAAATGTCCTTTTTCTATGCGTTGAAACGTTTCAACGCATAGAAAAAGGAAAAAAATCAATGAATTCTTTTGGCTTGACAAAGTGTTTCCGAATCCAATGTTTCGTGCGCCATTTTCATCCATTCAACATTTTTTATGATATTAGTTTGGTGTGATCGATTGATAATCAGGCGAATAATCAACCGATAATCGATCGATAAATGGTATGTCACTCGACGTCGGAGCAGTCCGAGTCGCCCTTGCCGTTCAGTCGACGGATGCTCTTGAACGCCAGTTGACGGGCCTACAGTAATCCGATGTTAGCGTGGCGAGACCCCGAACAATTCGAACCGTTTCGTTGCGTGGAGTATTCGTCAACTGCACGTGACGGGGGAATCTGAGTTATCGATTTTCAAAGGAAAGGCTCAAAGATCAGTTCAGTTGGAGAGTAAAGTTAGTTACTGTGGTGTCCAAAGATCAAATATCAACCCACCTTCTGAGTAGTCTGCACACTTTCCGGACGTGATCTGGATTGCCGCGGCTCCGACACGCAGCGCACTGCGACGGCTCGTTGGTCCTCAATATTGGTCTTTGATGTTTGATTCTTGATATTTGTAGTCTGATCTTTCACTCACTCAGTCGCAACTCCATCGATCAGATACGTACACGGCGTCACGACGACCCAGTCCCTGCGAAAGATGATATTTAATCTTTGAACTCTGAATGATCTTTGATCTTCAATCTCTCTCCTCACTTGTCCAATTCATCGGGGTGTCTCAGCATTTCCTCCAGTGCAATGATAACTGCATGAGTCGAGGCACCACAAGTTGTACCCTGTAGTTTGATCTTTGATCTTTGAGTATGATCCAAGATTTTTATGATCTAACACGTATTTTCTTTGCTTCAAAAGTACTATCTGACCTCACAAACGTTCTACTTACAGTATTCCAGCTACCGTAAATGCTACAATACTTCCGAAGTCTGCATCCATCACCTACCGTTACCTGATCTCCCCCTCTCACCTCATAATTGGCCAGTCTATCTTCTGCTCCAATCATCAACTCGAAATGAACTCCAATCCCATGGTGTCGTCCGACCATTCCGGCTGCAAGAGCTGCAGGATTCGGCAGTCTGCGTCGCACGATTACGGTAGATACCTGAGGATTACTGTAGGAACCCGAGAGAGAGAGAGAGAGAGAGAGAGAGAGAGAGAGAGGTCAAAGATAGAAGTACAAGGGCCAAGAGTTGCACAAGCCAGAGATCACAGAGGTAGGGAGGGATCACAGCTCAAACTATTAGAAAAAAGACGGAGATAACAAAGCCTACTATCATGGAATATGTTGATCTATCTCCTCTACAAAGATCAAAGATCAAACTATAACTCACAACGGGTTTACTCGCGTTTTCATCCTCCAAATCGTCGAGTGCTCTGAACATTTGGACTGATCGAGGGAAGGAAAAGTAGTGGAAATGAGAGGGAAAAGGGGGAAGAATAGATGAAAAATAGTCAAATTGATTCGAAGATTGGATTGATTTTCATTCAAATTGATAAATTTATGGAAATGTGGAAGAATAAATTAGGGTAAATGAGCGAGAGTTTGGATGATGATTGTGTGTCATGGATAGAATGATTCTACTCCAACAGAAAGGGGGTCAGGGCGACATAATGTGCAAACGCGAGAGAGTCCTAGTTGATTTCAACGCTCCCTCACTCCAAACCCTGTTCTGTAGGGTTGACTAGCCTTCGAAATGTTTCCCACGCTTTCAGGCTGCGTCATCATTAGGCAATCCCTGCCCGACCGCCTCCCCCCACTTTTTCGTCTGGCAGTCTCTCCCCTCCCGTGCTCTCTCGCCTGGGTGTCAATCCCGTCTCGTATAACGCGCTCTCTCCCATCACCTGCCTCCCCTCTCTGACAGTTTCGGATTTTATCCCAGTAACTCAAGGTACGCTTGGGCTTCCGACCAGATTCGCGCTGTGTTGGCGGAAATAAAGTTTTTGGGCAGCTTCTGGGGGTCCCCTGGAAGCAAAAGTTCAGTGGTTAAGCCGGAATAGATCGTGTATTTTTCTCGTTATTGGAATCGACTAGACCAAAAGATGCCGACTTGACAAATTTCAGTATTTGCATCCCCTCCCACTGAATAGCAAAATACCAAGAGATTGATGGCTCCATTCAATAATTCATTTTCTCGCGTGACTCCCACACCGAGTGGTCTCTCTCCCCCGTCTCCCTTCTCCCGTCTCTCTATTCCTCTCATGAGATCCCTCCATCGGGTTCTCTCTTCCCTCCGTGACTACCTCATCGATTACTTCACAAATTCCTCTCTCAACCTCCAGACCGTCCTTCACTAGGTAGGTACGGTACTGTGCTAAGGTAGGGTACTGGGCTACGGTAGGGTATCTTCGTACGGTAGAATATTCCGCCCTTCCACTCCCGCTACATTACTCTCGCTGGAGTAGCGAGTCTCACTACCGTACCTTTATCTGATATTTGGCATACGCCACATACTACTGGAATGATAGTCTAGTCTATCTTAGCTCTGGCATTACTGAAACGAGTCTTGTGTACTTCTCTAACTACCGTAATATTTCCAGTCACAGCATCAATGTCGTACCACACGATCAACCTCACCATCGTCAAGCCGAAACCGGTATGTTACCGTATCCCATGGTTACCGTAATCTATCTAGGCCTACCGGAATCAATCGATTTCAGCCTCCTCGTCGCACCATTCCCGTCGCTTCCGAGGAGCTTTCTGAGGCTGTGAGTACAGTAATCCATCCACGGTACTCATACAGTATCCATCAAATATCGATCGATTGCAGCAACTCATCATCGGTGGTACGGTAGTCTTCGTCGCCGTTACCGTACTCGTCTTCTACTTCATGCACTACACCCAGACGTCAGTTGTCAATAGATTTGGCCGCCTACAGTACCTCTTCGATCAATAAGCTCTACCCACCATACCCTTTTGCAGATACAAACGCAAAATGAAGGAATCTCCGGCGCCGGCATTGTCTCGTGAACAAGTGGCTTGATCTCGGAAGAGCGCCTTTAAATTATCGATCAATCTCTATTTCTCCCTTTACATCTAATATCCATCCATGAATGAAACTTTTTAGCGACTTTATCAGAATGTGCACAGAACAGAGGGCATGTTATGAATAGAGTGCGAAAAGCGAGAGCACGATCTCCCCATTTCGCACACTCTCTCGTCAGGTGTAGATAGTTTGCGAAGTGAAGAGACTGTTGTCTCTCATTTCGCACTCCAATTATGAATGTAAGTGATATACCAATGAAACGATCGCAAAAGCCAAATCCGTAAATTAATGAGGAGAAGAAAAAAACACGAAAACTGGGATTATTAACACAAATGGTTGTAGCTATTGAGTAACTATGCAGAATCTAATCTAATCTGGGTGGACACGTGGGAAGATAAAGCGAGTTTGTCCGTATTAGGTAAATACAAAAACGATGAGGTAGAAGAACCACCGAATGTTCAGGGTGCGAACACGGAGTTATTGCGCGTAATTGGATAATCAACAGTAAATTATCGGGAATCGGGGGTAGGGGTTCGAGGGGGGAGTACAGAGTATTACAACAAGGGGAATGAGGTAAGAGGATGCGAAGGAATATTATTGAGCAGTGATGACGTCACATCAGAAATTATGTCGAGAGGGAAGTTCCGGGAGATTCGATCGGTATTTGAGCAGCGGCGAAACGGAGACCTGTAGTTAATGAAGATTACGGTAGGTATGCGAGGGGGAAGTACTGAGAATGAAAGACCACTTTGGTCGGGTCTGTTTGTAGATCAAAAATTTAGTGTATTGTTTACTAGATCAAAGTCAATTACTACATTTCAGTATCATCCATCTATAGATTCATCTTGCCTACCGTGGTTACATCCACGATACCGTACCAATCTCCAAACTACCGTACCTTCTTCGGGAGTGGGACTGTATCGTGCCCTCATCTTGATCGTCCTCTTCACTCGTCCACTATTTCCGCCCGATTCAGAGGCATCCATCGATTCGTGTTTCTCCATCGGAGTCGAGATGGAAGAGGTGATAGAGGAGAGAACAGCGCCCACAGACGCGGTACTGTAATACGAGTATCGAGAACTGACTTTAAAATATCAATAACGACACTTTTTTTCGTTCAACCAGAAATAACCTTTCTTCAGACTTCAAATTGGTCTGAAAAATCAAAGAAACTGGTCAAATCTGTATCGAAAATTGACGTAAACCTGCCAGATAGAGATTATTCTTATTAACCCGAATCCCCTGCACCACATTTTTTAAATTTATTTTTCGACTTTGGTACATCAAGTTGGTGTCATCAACAATTTCTCAATTAATATCGCCGTTTTACCGTAATCCCCAACTACTGTATCCCTACTCACTTGGGCGAGATGGCTGTCGCAACCTGCGACTGCTGGCGGGAGAGCGCGGGCATCGTGCACTCGCTTGCCGACGAATCTACTGTAATACCGCGGCTTATTAATCGATTGAGACGAGGGCTACAGTAGGTATCTTAATGCTACCGTACCCGACGAGGCCTGCGACGAGACGCACCCCAGATCGATCGGCGAGAAGGAAGAGACTGCAAAAGAGGAATGTTCACGCCTCATTTAAGGGGGGGAGGAGTACTGTAGACTATCGCAAACTGACCGTCACACTCTCCCTGGTCCATCTGTTCTCCCTCGCCTTCCTCCATAGCAACCGCAGCCTGCGTCTCCATTTTATCTGCAATATCGATATATATATTTCACAAAGAGGCGTAAAACAATCAGCGCGACATACAATCTCAGCCGCACGCATTTCTTCGAAAGAGATATTCCATTATCTAACAATTTGACTTTTTTCATACCTGGTCCTTGCGTGTTTCAGTGATTATTTAGAGGAAGATCACAATGTGTATTTCTAATCGATTTGAGAAACCCCTTCTAAATAAAATTTAGAATCAGCTCTAGCAAAAAGTTAAAATTCGTGATTGAATTGCTAAATTCCGTTTACATCCATTTGGATATCTGGGGATCTTATCGAACACCACTATTCCCCTCCCAAAAAGAACACACTTCTACGCCAGAAAACTGCGCCCACCGACCACTAAAGATTCTCAAAACTAGTCGGGATCTATTCATTTCACACACTCCCTCATCGACATCCCGGCGACTTCGTGTTTCACTGATCCCTCATCTGTCACCCACCTCTCCTCTCGATCTCCATCTTCTCCTCCGGTTTCTTCTTCCTCCTCATCATGGGCGGTCGCTGGTCGGGCGTCTCTCCCGCACGCAGCACGATGATCTCCTCCTCGTCCCATTCAAGTTCTGCAATTTAAATTTAAAATTGTAAAAAATATTTAAACGATAATCATAAAAAGATGCATTTAAAACCCAAATTTGTGAATAATCTCGATAATAGTTGCACGTGCAAATATTGCCGTGCTTCGGTGATATTCCCGCGCCAAGTTCATGTCCGGTGATTTGAAGTTCCAATGAGGTGATAGAAGTGCACATTGACCGAAACTGACAGTGCGCGAGGACGTCGCATTAAAAAAATGTACCACAAAATGCATTGACACATTCAAAGTAGCCCACTGAATTTGCGATTCAGACGTGTTCACACACCAATATATTGTGCGCTGCTGCTACTATCACGTTTCAGTGATGAGATAGAAACACACCGTCACTGCTACTTATGATACTGTTCCACCGACTCTTTCAAATAAAATATACCGTACCCGTGCCCGGTTCCTGTCCAGGAACGACGATTCGCGGCGGGAGACCCTCGGCATCCATGCATTTCGCGTCAATTGTCGGAACCTGAGAATACTGTATAGCTTACTATCGATCGATCCCCTGCAATCCTCGGTACACAGACCAAAAGGAAGGCGGGAAATCACATAGCCAGTCAACATCGTCGAATTTCCAGGCCAGTAAAACACGAACGGCATCACACATCTTGTCTCGCAAGCCAGAAAACCAGGCCACATTTCGCTGTTTCATCTGCACACAACGTTGGCCCAAGCCTACCGTACCTCGAGTATTCCTCTACAGTACTCGACCGTAACTCAACTATCCCCCATCCCTACAGTACCTCGTTGACGTCATTGGCTACAGTAGCACTCTCTTCCTCGTCCGTTTTCTTCTTCTTGAGTGGGGGCGGTCCTTTTCTGCCTCCCTTCTTCTTCTTCTTGCCTCCTTTCTTCTTCGACTTGGCTGAAGCATCAGCGGAGTCGGACACAAACTGAAAATATAAAAATAAATCATAATGAAATAATAATTTAAATTATACACCATTTCATTTTCCATTCATCTCAAATCAACTCGCGATATTTGATTAACATATATTAATTTAAATACACGCACTCAATCATCATCTATGCCATATTCAACCCACACGCGTGCTTACACCACAGCCGTGTTTTGAATAGTTTGCATGCCTTCAGCCAGCTCGTTTCTTGTTTCAAAGGTCGGTGAATTATACTCAATTCGCGAAGCTACCACAATCACATTATGTCCAATCAAATTCTGGTTTCCGCCATTCCTTACATTCGTCACTATCAATAGCAGATATTGATTGCAAGTTTTCTAAACCCCCATAAAATTTTCTATTTCACTCATACTCTCATAGATCACTGAAACTGTATAAGTTGCTTTAAATACTTAAAGGGACCCGGCACCGGAAATTGATTAAGGCTCAGAAAACGCAGTTGTGTTGTGCGATCACAAAAATGTAAAAAAAATAATTTTAAAAAATTTTCCTGAATTTTCCGCAATTTTCAAAGTTCAGGACCGGAGCCGGCTTATATACACCGGTACGTGGGAAAACACACCACCGGGGCACACCACATGTACCGGTCGCTTTTTTCAGCCATATTTATTGATTTCCTACGGTATTTTATATACGTTTTGTACATATTTCGTATCAAAACATTGATTTGCATTGAATTAGGAAGGTTACTGGCACACATCGGAAGAGCGTAGTTGGGAAAACCGCACGCGCCATCTTCGGTATTTGATGGCGCTGCAGCTCACGGCAAGTCCTAATGATGCCGCGATTCTCTCAGAGCAGCCGCTCCAGTTGTGCGGAGTGTCGTCTATGTGTCGGAAAAGTCTTCGTCTGATCGCAAACTCTCCGGAAATGAAGCATTTCTCTCGTCATGTGTTTACATTCATTCTCCAGGTTAATCTAGTGTGAATTCCAAGCATGCGTGTCGGGAACAATCGCAAATCAATGTTTTGATACGAAATATGTACAAAACGTATATAAAATACCGTAGGAAATCAATAAATATGGCTGAAAAAAGCGACCGGTACATGTGGTGTGCCCCGGTGGTGTGTTTTCCCACGTACCGGTGTATATAAGCCGGCTCCGGTCCTGAACTTTGAAAATTGCGGAAAATTCAGGAAAATTTTTTAAAATTATTTTTTTTACATTTTTGTGATCGCACAACACAACTGCGTTTTCTGAGCCTTAATCAATTTCCGGTGCCGGGTCCCTTTAAACACTATTTAAAATATGTCGATAGTCTTGACCGGACTTGGATCTCGTATACGTTTCAAGCTATCTTTGTCCATTTCAAGCAAGATCCGAACCCAGCCACGACTATGGATTTGACTTTTATGGACTCTATTTTATTGTCAATAATTACGAGCAACTAAATACCAATTAATAATTAAACAGTTAATTAATCATTACCTTGACGGGCTCGCTCTTCCTCTTGTTCTTCTTTCCCTCGGTGGGAGATGGCGTCGATTCGCCGGAGAGATCGGGAGGGACGACAACAGAGAGAATCGAGCGAGTGGCAGAGGAGGAAGAGGAGGGAAGGGAGGCAGAATCTGTTATACCAATGAAATAAAAATAATAATAAAAATAATTGGAATATTGCACCGATACTGAATATTGGATATACTGACTAGAAGAAGTGCCTGTGATATAAATTCGGGTAAACAAATGGAAAAGAGTTTGCAAAATGAGGAGACCTAAGTCAATAATTTGACCCAATTTTTACGCTCTTGTCAATGGAAGAGTGAACTAGTGCCAGGCGTGACGATGTTCATCTTTTCATGGTAAGTTTCTCGTGCGACACACTGGTAATTCGGAATCTCGACCGTGACTTATAACTTAGTTGTATCACAAATTCACCTGATAAGCGTTTTGTCACTTTTCAGTCACTCTCTAAACATCCCTTCGCCTCGCCAGTTTGATTTTAGTATATTCCTAAAGTAGCGGTGTTTTCTTACATAGCAAGGAATCGTCTATCCAACCCATCTTGTATTAAACATATTCTCGGCGATATTATTTTATCATTTTCAAAAATAGCAACTAGCGATTGTCTCTCATTGTTCCACTAATTCATTTCCCAATTGTATCCCCAACCCACCTTGCTGTACTTCCTCCTTCCTCGTCTGATTGAGTTTGCTGACGAGCGACTCGAGTGAGAACTTCTTCGACACCGCCACCACTCCTGCCGTCTGCGAAATTGAGAATTAGCTAATCGATAATCAATTTCCTCCAGATCAACAGGTCGTTTCACACACTGCATCTCATGAAAGGCCATATATTTAGACAAGGGTTGTGGACAATGCAAGTAGTAACGTTGTGCTCTCCATTATCGATTAAATATCGAGATTAATCAATAATACCCACCGTGGCCGCCTTGGGCAGCAGCAGCGCGCTCGCCGGCTTTAGTGAGACTGCAAGAAATTTGATTTTTTCGGGTCTAATTATCGATTGATTACGGTAAAAACTCACTGATCGAGATGGGTGTGTAGCATATAGCGGCAGTAGATTGAAGAGGCACGATCTGGAATTATTAAAATGTCTTTTAATAAATAATTTGACGTATCCTCGGCTTCAGACAAGAAATTGCAATGACCACAATTTCCAAATGAGAGGGGGATATTTACAGATCTGGAGCCAATATTCGTTTTAAAAATGAGCATACCGATACAGGGACAGGCTTGGGAACGGATTTCGCGACGGTAGGCTGGCCGATCGATCTGAATCAATACATTACTGAATTTATTCATACCTTCAATCATGATCCGACTGGTGTATTACGAGAGGGATAAATATGAATGAAAATATAATTGTGAATGTCAATCGCCAAGAATTATATTTAAATCGATCAAATGACAGTGATAGCATTTGTGAAAGCGAAATTCACCGGTTTCGACACAAATAGCGATTTATTTAACAGAAAATGGCAAGGGGTTTTGGATCATACGTCATACGAGTCCTCTGCAGGAACTAGTCGACTAGTCAGGACACGAGGCAGTGCTCTTCTACTCCCTACCGCATAGTACTGTTACAACTACAGTCACGTACTTGTCAACGATGACGACAGTCTGTCTCTTCTGCTGGGGTAGTTGAGTGGTCGATTTGCTGTGTGTGCTCGTCCTCTGCATCTCTCGCTGGAGTCTCACCGCCGCCGCCTTCTCTGAATCGAGTATCGATTGATTATTGATTATTTTCAGAGCCACAAATTGATTATTCGATAATTTTATAGAGGTAACTAAGATATTTACATAATACAATTAGTGTAATGGTGACAATAAATAAGGAATTTCGGGTAGCCACCAATTTGATAAAAACCATACGTGGGCATTCCGGGAGCACACATTTTGGGGAACCTGACGGCGGGGCACTATGCAAAAGTTCAAGATGCGCAACGGTTGAAGAATTGGGTAGTTGGTCTATACTTGGGGCACTATGAAATATAGTGAAACTGGGCCGGGAGCACTATGCAAAAAAACCATAATTTGCTACCCACGTATGATGAAAACTCGTGATGAATTTGATAAGAATTGCGATATGATAACAGAGGTACTCCCAAACCGTCCGAGGATGACTTATTCATAATCATGTATAGAAGTACTAGTAGAAGTATAGAAGCATGAGTCACTGATAACTAGATACTTGTGTAGCTACAGGGTCTACGTAGAGTTTGTTACTTGATTCTCAAATACATCATACATTTCCTTCCCAACTTCGATGAACAATTATCAATAGATAATAAAAATGATTGGCTAGGGATTTGCAGGACCGCCTACAGTGTTGATGGGATTTTCAATTCAAAACTCCCATTATTTTGGGAGAAATTCGGACCGTTTGCTAGAACGGTAGCCGCCCTGCTTCGGGCCCTTGCATATCGAACCCAACTTTGTGTATAAATAATGCATGCCCAAAGCGTTATAACTAAAGACAACGCACTCACGCCTTTCTTCAGCATTTTAAATTATTTATATAATTAATTTACGCTAATTAATACTAATTATCTCTTCCACTCACTCATCTCCTCAATCTCCGCCGCACTCATCGTCTCGCTCTTGCCGCACTTCATCACTTGTCCCGACGAACCGGTCGAAGAAGGGCCGAGCAACCCATTCGACGTCGTCTGCTATCATAATTATATTGATTAGACATTAGACATTATTTATCCTGGCATCAAGGCATCAGACATCAAGACATCAGTCAAGGCATCCTGCAGGAGGTATCATTCGGGGGCAGAGGTGGTCAGGATCTTCGAACTCGAGGCAACAGGGTCAAGGGAATGGATCTTGATATGAATGATATATATTTTGGATTGACAAATGATATCTATTGTGTCATGCTTTGTTCATAGGTGGAGTCGACATTATCACTTCACTAGTCAAGCGATCATGTAACATAAGTATTGAATATCTTCAGCGTACCCAGCTACGATTCATAATAAGATAAATGTGATTTTTCTATTTACTTGGTATGACTTAATGGGAAGAAGGCCGATCCCGATCCCAGCCGAAATGATGCGTCTATACTGAGAAGAATGATCCTAACCCCTGAAACCACATCCTCACCTGACGTGATAAATATTGTATTGGTATGACTTACAGCGTTCTGCCCAATATCCCATATTTTAGTCGAGTCCAATACACCTATGATCCAAATTAATTTACCCTTTTCTGTTACCAAATTCGTGTATGTAACCATGATCGAAATTCGTTTTTACATTGAATCACGTTTAAATACCCGTGTTCTACCCGTTATTGCTCAGTGTCCACGAGGGAAAGCTACTTCTGGCGGAAAGTATAGCTACTTCAGCTAGAAGACAGAGATCAGGTAGAAAGTAGCTGTGCAATGCTGACGTATCGCTGCTTTCTAGCTATATTCCAGTTGATTTCAAGATACTTTCTGTGTTCTAGCTGAAGTAGCTACACCCCAAGAGTGACCAGCGACAATAAATTTCCTTATTACTCGTACCTTGGGCTCAGTTTTCCACTTCTGGGGCGGTCTGACAACGAGTACGCTCACTCCCGGAGTCGAATTCGCCTTCGAAGGAGCCGCGTACTGAGTCGCCTGAAATGCGAAATATCAATAATATGAAATATTATTATTATTATTGTTATTGTTATTATTATTAGCGATTGAATTTAGATTGAGTCAATATTCTATTTCCAACAATAATATGCGCGAATAAGAAACGTGTTTGAATAGACAGTTTTATACTTTGACAAATAATAAAACGAGCAACACTGTTGTGAATTATGATAAAAGCAACACTGCATTGTAAAAATCTCAGTGCTTGTGGGGTATAGCCACTCCTGGCGGAAGATATAACTACTTGACTTGCATTAGAAGACATAAATAAGCTATAAAGTAGTTAGAAAGCATCACTACTGCTCTATACAGCTGAAGAAGCGCTGCTTCCTAGCTCTAGCCGATTTCTGACTTCTAGCTGAAGTAGCTATACACCACGAATATGATAAATCAGTTCTCTGACTCTGAACCTGACGTAACACTTGCAGAGTAATTCGATAACATAAGTAGAATTTGTCACGAAGATGCTTGAATATTTAAGTTGTTGTTCCAAGAACACTAGTTAGTCATGTTTCAACAAGGAGCAGAGTTTTCTCGACACCAATCGCGAAAACAAACATGTTTTCGAGCGGCTCGATGTTTTGCAATTTTCGCACTTTTACGCAACCACGTGGTTCCACATCTCTATCGAGCCTCAAAAATGGGGTTAGAGCAAAACAGTGCGCAGAAATGAGAGCTCTTTATGCTGGCCTCTCTCTCAGTTTACCACTGTCTTGCCCATGCCTCCCCTCTTGAGGTTTGGACGCACGCTTGCATCTTTTCAAAACACAATCAACCCTCCACAAATGGATCAGAGTGTTGGAGAGTGTGCGAAAATGAGGTAGACACTCTCATTTTCACCTACTCTTTGACCCCAAACCAGTTTTTTTGGGAGGATTACATCATTTTTACTCATTTTCTGTGGGAACTGACCGTCTTGAGTGCTTCGGCAGTGAATATCGACTTGGGCAGCTCGAAGTCTTGTTGCGGCAGCTGCATCGCACGCTGCTTGATATCGCAGAGGAGCGAGGTCTGCAAGAGAAATTGAAAAAAAACTCGTAAATCAATCGATAATTCTTGTCAAACTATCGCCAGCCAAAATCGCAGAATTCGGGGTGTCGGAACTGCCGTTTCCCTTTCGATTTTCTCATGTTTTTCGACACATATCGGGAAATTGTCGATGACAAACGTGATTAGTGCCTGTCGCTTACCAGTTTGACGTCTGCAGCTTGACTGGGACTGCGATCCGTGGCGGGTGCGGAGCGTTCGCGCGGTGGAGTGGGGGAGAGATCACGGAATTTCGTGAAGCGGATCGGCTGGCGAGCCAAAGATAGATTCTTGGGACGACAGCTCATCGTACACTGAAATAAATAAAAGTAATAATAAATATATAAATAAGTGAAATATGTAAGAAGGGTTGAGTGCGGGAACGAGGTGAGAGGAGAGAAGCAAGAGGAAACCTCGACCGCTTCGCGACTAAAATACCGTACTCGCTAGAGCAGATTCAAATTTTCGGAGAAGATGTGAGCTCATATTAATCGATTTATTTTCCAATCTACTTTTTATTAACATGTGACAATTCCGAATAAATATGAATGCATGAACACAAACAATTGATGCCTCTCTAAAATTGTGTACAATGCAGACCATTTCGCGTCAAGCTCGTGCGATCTGTACCGCATAGATTATGTCGCTATCTATTGAAAAAGCTTGTGGAGATATGAGAGATCGGCGGGATTTACCTTCAGGGCTATGGTAGTCTGCTCGATTAATCGCAATTGTCTGCTGCAGACTGCGGACCAAGATTCGAAGTGGAGAAGCCTGAAAGAAGAAAACATTAGTCGTACCAACCATTGCCAGCCCTCCTCAACGAACATGCGCACATTCTTAGTTCATACAGACCGAGCGCTATATAGCTATGTCAGAATAATTTTAATGAGATAAGTAGAGCGAACTTCGGTCTCGGCCCATCTATGAGTCCATTTATTCTCTACATAAATATGTAAAGAAGAAATGCACATCATAGATTTGTTCGCTTAGTTCACTCTGACAGCACAGTACTAGATCGTCTGAACTGAAAATACAATCGCACCTGCAACGACCTCCTGAAGCTTCTGAAATGAGAACAGAAAATATTTACAGTAATTTGGCTAGACGTTATTGAGAACTGAACGGCCGCGTCCGTCGATTAGCTAAGCGGGATTTCGAATTTTCTATTTATTTTTCCGCGCCTTTTTTGTTGATCACTTTGTATTTATTGATGTATTTATAATTTTCTTGTTATTCAAGGTTCAAAACCTCGTCTGACCTCTCGGCCACGTCAAGAATGTCCAGCGAGGTTTGTGAGACTGTGAATACTCGTTTTAAGGACTATTATAGAAAAATAGTGTTGTTTTCGTCTTTTACAAGCAGATTATGCTTTTCTCAGGACGAATATTCCGCTCTCGAGGAAGAGGAGAAGATGCTGTTAGCTGACATCTATCCCGAACTGAAGAAGAAGCTGGAACGGTCCGTCGAGCGATCGCGCAAGAAGAGGTCTGCTTTCAGCTCGCTTTCTTTCTCGCTCTTACTTCGAATTTGACTCACTTGCTTCGTTTCAATGCTCAATATGGAGCTGATTAGTTGCCCTTAGCATATATCGTTCACTTCCGAGTATAGTCTGGTTCGACATTCGAGAAATCAATCGATAAATGAGCAGAGCGCCGTTCCGTCCTGCCGCCTCCAAGCCGCCCGTCTTCGACATTTCATCTGATGAGGATGATTTCAAGGTGAAGAGGGAAGTTGTCGTGGAGGAGGTGCATGTTCTGGACGATTCTGACGTCACTGATGAAAAGGTGATCGAATACTTTGTCTCGAAAAAGGGAAGATCTATTTCTTCGAAGAAAAAACAAAGCCTACTTCTTTTTAAAAAAAACACTGAAGAACACCAGCCGTGTGTCTTTCAAGCAGTATGATCATTGTACTACATAATAATAATAATAATAATAATAATTGTCGAAGTCATTACAGACGGGCCTCTCGTCGATGGCCGATGTCTCTGCCGACAGGAGCAAGCAGAGCGAGGAGTACTCGTTCCACTCGGCCAGAAGCAGAGTGCACGTCGACGGTGGGTGATTTATAATACATTGGTGAAGCGCGAAAGAACCAGGTGAAGGTTATCATTGTTCGAACAGTAGACCCCCACTTCTATGGGAAACTCCGCAGTTATCGTCATGGCTTCTGAACTGTGCGCCTTCTTAGTAATTTAGGAAGAAATTTACCATTGAAAATATTAGATTGTTATATTTGGAGACCACTTCATCGTTACTAGCGAAAATGTATAAGTATCTCGACAATACTGGGACGGGGAACAAAAATGAGTGTGAAAGTAGTTTGATAGTTGTGGTGAGGAATACGTCATCATCTCTTTATTTATTCGCCTTTTCGGATTTCATAAATAATTATTTTAATTAATAAATACATATTCCAGCGGGAGTGGCGGACGAGTCGATGCTGTCGTCGGATGAAATGTCGCCGCCCACCTCGTTCACTGCTGATGTCAGTTTATATTCACCACGGTATTTGTAAATAGTTCAACCGGCGGAAACAGCGGAAACATGCGCATATTCCGAATTCAAGCATATTTCAATCCCTGATCGTTTGAGTGGGTTTTTTGTTGAGATTTTCTTTCGTAATTGGTAGATGATTTGCGTAAATACGTTTTGAGAATATGCGAGAAGCAAGCGATTTCTTTCCCTTCAGGAGCAAGAGTTGGAGGAGGAGATGGAGGGCTCGTTCGTGGCCAACCCACGATGGAGTCGAAGCAGGAGCAGCAGTTTCGAGGAAGTGAATGAGGAGGAGTGAGTTGATACCGATCGGGACTTCTTTACTTTAGGGGGCAAGCCCCGCCCCCCTTCCCTTATCACCCCTATCCCTCCACTATCACTCCTCCTTTCCGCCTCTTGATCTCTTGACCTACCCCTCGAGATGGGAAAGGGGCGTGGCTTACCCCCTAAAGTAAAGAAGTGCCGATTGATCGATAAATCGATTGATGATAGCGTATGCAACAGGCGCATCAGGTGGTGGTTGTTTTTTAGTGCAAGAAAATCACTCGTTAATTTGACGCTGAATTTGCATTGCCTGCGATTTTACGGTTTCGCTTAGCTACTCACAAAGAAAAAACTCTAATAATTAGAGTTATAATTAGAGTTTTAAACCCTCCGTCTCGACATATGGTGTTTTCCTCTCTAAAAATTAGAGTTTCAAACTCTAATGTGCTGACTCCGCCCCCTCGGGCGGTCTCTCCTTCACCTACCGTAATCCAGTTCAAGTGGAGCGCATCATATGTCATGCTATTGATTATTAATATCGAATTTCTACAAAAAGTAGATAAATTGCAGTGTAATGTGCAAGGGGTATAAGAATATTACATGCAAATGTTTATTCAATAAGCTTCAACATTAAATTGAGATGAAAACACCGATAATTCACAGTATCTCATCGCTGAGATTGGCTATTCACAAGGCGAAGGAAATCATGAGAAATGACACAGTGTACTGTACACGACCTACATTCACACGCAAAAACAAACAACTGAGGCTATTCGAGAATAATAACAATTATGGAACATTCTTAATATAATAACTATCTATTCACTCTCTGCTGAGGATATCGATTATCGATGTGATATTGTGGTGCGGGGTCACGTTTCTGAGATGGAAGAGACAAGAGAAGAGATTGTAAAGCTGAGCGAGACGAGGGGGGTAGGTCACACGAGCGATGAGGGTTTTGATAGAGATGACTACGAGGATTGCCAGAGGGAAATTCAGGGGAAGAGTGAGATCGCACCTTCCGAGGTAAACGTGGTAGTTGTTGAGAGATGCGACACGGAAGAAAGCCAAATTAGGAGTATTCGATCGGCGCAGGCTGTTGATGCACTCGGATGGATCGGTAGAGCTCTGAAAGTGATTATGTAAAGAAGGTATAGTGGAAATGTTTTATTTCCCCGATGTCGGAGATTATATTTCGGTTATAAAATGTTGGAGAAACACTAATGCAACTGGTGCTTTCGCTCCCGCACCATCCTATTTTCAACAATCTATTTCCTTTCTTTTATTTTCTACCCCTTTCTTTTCAAATTCCTAGAAATCGTGAGATGTCAATAAGAGATGAAATAGAAAATCATATTTAAAACTCATTTATTTTTTGTTTTAGTTATGGAAATGCTGCCTACCTCATAGTGGTTGTAGAGGAAGGACTCAGATGCGTGTCGTCTTTCAGACGACATTCTCTTATTCATCAATCGGAGAAGCGACAGAGCTAGAGCACATGACTCCACATCTAAATTAGTGTTTTTTTTTCTTTGACAATCATTGCTGAGTGTGAAACAAGAAGAAGATAAAGCGCATTCATCACTCCCATCAGATGGTGTGGTCTTACACCACCTTACTGTAGCCCGTTATGTGTATGTGCACTTTCCAATTTGAGTTGTACACCCGCGAGGGTTTTCGTCAGAGTTGATTATTCTACGTTTTTCGGCTTAGCAGAAGTTGTGTTTCCTTTGATTTTCGTTTATCTTGCTCGTTTTCTGCCAGATAAAATCTATTAGTAAATCAGTAACTCTCGTTCAGTGTCAACACTTTCTTTATTCACAAATACAACTGAAACCAAAAGGGGACTTTTGAGTTCATGGGGGCCGAACCGGCGTTGACAACCGAAAAGAGATACTGATTTTTCACTCAATACGGAGAATCCGTGGAGGGTGGTAGATTTATCGGGTGATTAGTTGATTCGAGAGGTAAGGCCGGGCCGACCAATCGGAGAAACTAATAACGGAGTGGCAGGGCCGTCCGTTGAGGAAAGAGTACTACTACTTGTGGCCGGGCCGGAGTAGTAGTTAATCGACAGATTAGAGGCTGGGCCGTAATCTGGTCAAGAATTGAAGCGGCTGGGCCGAAGGTAGAGACGAGTGGCAGGGCCGTCGTCGGATATCGATTGATTCGTCGTCGGATATCGATTGATTCGTCATCGATATCGATTGATTTATTGTTGGCTGAGGTGATAGATTGATTGAGAGCTGAAAGCAATTACAGCTAGTAAGTGATTGGCGGACGATAGAACGGAGAAGTATGGATGATTTGATGAATGGAACGGCAACTAACGGTAATGGAGGAGCTGCAGCTGGGACAGGAGGACAAGATCAGCAACAGATGATGGAGGTACAGAAAAAGCAAGCTGAGAAGATCAAGAAGCTCACAAATGAGAAGGCAAAGCTAAAGAAGGACCTCGAAGAAGAGAGAGAGAAGGGACTAAAGGAACGAATGGAAAATGAAGAGAAAGAAGAGCAGATGCACAAAGGTACGAAAGGTGAAACGGAAGGAAACAGGGGCAGTGGTGGAATGAGTGTAAGAGAACAAATTCAGAATATGAGAATGCTACGCTGTTCACTCGACGATTCGGCCCTCTCACGTCCAAGGACCACCTCAGAAGGATCAGAGGAGAAACGAAGGGAGGAGGAGACGGAGAGAAGTGAGTCCAGGGAAAGAGAGAGAAGCGAGAGAGGAAAAATGAGATTGGGATCATACGGTAAATTGCCTCCAATGAGGCCATATGCGGGAAGGAAAGAGGATTTTGACGACTTCCGAGAGTCATTCAATATCAGATACGGAACGATGAATGAAGTGGTGGCTATAGGAGCGCTGAGGGAAGTATTAGTGGGCAAAGCACTCAATGAGTACAGAAACATCCCAGCAGAGAGAAAGAAGATGGGAGTGCAAGAGTGTTTAGACTATCTCGCAAGCAAGCTTAGTGAGGAGAGTCCATTCCACGTGTTAGATGTGGAAGACAAGCTGCGTAGACAGACAGTAGGTGGACGGACGATTGCTAAGGTGTGTGAAGAAATCGATAAATGGGTAGATCGATTGCATAAGGAGGAAGCAAAGAGAGAAGTTAAGCTGAGACAGTTGCTTCTTTTATACAAGGGAAAGCCCGAGTATCTGAAAATGCTTGAGATATATGAGGAAGAGGGCACATATGAGAAGGTCAAGAGTCTTCTTGTTAGGATGGAGTATACGAAGGGTCAGAAGAGGGAGTTAGAGTACGGTAGCGGTAGTGGAAGTGGGTTCATCTCAGGGAGATGTCACAAGTGCAATAAGCCTGGCCATAGGGCAGATGACTGCAGGAGTGGGACGAGTAATGGGACCGATGCGATGCTGAAGTGTCATACTTGTAAGAAGACTGGTCATAGTACAGAAACTTGTAGGTCGAAAGGAGGAGAGAGTGCAGGAGTAAGGTCTCCGCTGAAGTGTTATAACTGTAAAGGTTATGGGCACAAGTCGGATCGTTGCAGTGGTGGAGATAGTGGTCCAATGGCGGATATAAAGTGCTATAACTGTCAGGGATTTGGCCATTTTGCAAATAAGTGTGCTTCACCGATTAGTAAAGGTCCACATCCAGGGAATAGTGAAGAGCCTGGAAAGAGAGGAATGATACTTGAGAGGCAAGATGTGAGACAGCAGGCGGGAACGGGGACCAATCAGAATCCGTTTTCCGCGAATAATGTAGTGGGCATAGATTCATCGAAAGATGCGAGTGATGAAGGAGATGGGAGATGGACAGAGGAAGTAGAGAACTTCTACACAAAGAGAATCGAGCCACTCACAGGAACAATTGGAGGAGTGGCAATGGAGGCAGTAATGGACACGGGAGCAGAAGTATCACTAATAAGCATGCAGAGAATAGAGGGAATGAGTGGGATAGTGATTGAGAAGTGCGAGACAGACAAAGTAAAGGGAGTGTCGGGGCCAGTGAAGATCATCGGAAGATGTGTTCTGACTGTAGATCTTTCGATGGGAAAGAAGACAGAAGTTGGATTCTTCGTCTCTTCTCATACACTGGGAATCAACGATGTCGTGTTGTTAGGTAATCGAGCATTGCAAGCGATGGGCATCGGATTAGAAGAAAAGCCATTGAGTCAGTATTGGGAGTTAAGCGGTCCAAGGAGGGAATGCTCATTTGTGCAACGAATTCAGAGTTACTCAAGTTGAGTGGAGACTTTGAGACTCTTGAAGTGAAGAAAGTGGACGAGGGAATGAAGTGGGAGGATGTGGTAGTCGAGAGATTGGAGAGTACCGAAGGAAGGACGAAGTTGACTGTCATAGTCGTCCCTCTGATGATGGGAGTGGACGCAGCGAAGACAATCATAGAGGCGATCCAGGGAGTTGTGGCTAAGAGGAGAGTGACAACAGGAGAGATTATTGTTACTACGGATGTGATCGCGAGACCGATCGAAGTGATCTCCTGGACTGCCCTTGATATCTGGAGCGCCAGATTCACGGAGTGGAGGAGATTGATCGACATTCCATTCGAGACACTCCGAGTAGGTAGCACCCTGGAACTCTCGGTACGGTCGATCCCACTGGCCATAATCCCGACTCTCCACGAGAGATTCAGCAAGAAAGACTATGAGGGAGCACTAAAGGAGGCAAGAGGATTGGGAGCATGGAAAGAATTGGAGAGAGGCACAGTTGGCGAGAAGAGGAAAAGAGGAAGAGAGAATGGTGAGAAGGAAGAGGTGAAGAGAGAAAAGAGAGATGAGGAATACGGTAGCCAAGGCCGGATCGGACAGGAGAAGGAGAGAGATAGATACGGTATGGGCGATACCTGCTATAAGTGTGGAGATTCCGGTCATTTCGCTCGTGAATGCACGAACCCATCGAGAGTTACGCAACTGAGGAAGGGTGGATTCAATGGAAGAGGCTGGAATTCTCAGAGAGGCTCCAACAATGGTCCGAGGACGAACCAATTCGGGAGGAGGGGAATGTGAAACAAGAAGAAGATAAAGCGCATTCATCACTCCCATCAGATGGTGTGGTCTTACACCACCTTACTGTAGCCCGTTATGTGTATGTGCACTTTCCAATTTGAGTTGTACACCCGCGAGGGTTTTCGTCAGAGTTGATTATTCTACGTTTTTCGGCTTAGCAGAAGTTGTGTTTCCTTTGATTTTCGTTTATCTTGCTCGTTTTCTGCCAGATAAAATCTATTAGTAAATCAGTAACTCTCGTTCAGTGTCAACACTCTTTATTCACAAATACAACTGAAACCAAAAGGGGACTTTTGAGTTCACTGAGTTGCAGAATGCAGTGGTGCGATAGTCCAGTGAATTTTTGTGGTTCAGTTTCAGGAGTGAAATGTTGGGGCAAATTCGACAGAAATACTCACATCCAGTGTCTCCTCTTGATCGGTCGATGTCCTCCCCGGCACACTTGATGTTCTCCATGTAGATTCCAACCCGATCATTCCACTGTGCAACTATGCTTTCCAATGGCGTCGATTGAGAGGCAATGAAATCATCCAGGATCTGAAATGAAAGAGTTGTAGATGAGGTACGTTCTCTCAAAAAAGGGAGTTGGAGAGGATCTTACGATTTTGTAATCCGACAGCAGGTACGGTAGGTTATTGAATACATCGTCTAGCGAGTGATTACGGTAGAACGCTAGCCTCCATTTGCTGAACAAAAATTTGGTGTCGTCCCTCGTTCGCTCTCCCTTGCTTTACTGATAAAAGGTTTCTAACCGAGTATTTTCAACCAGAGTACGGTAGGCTGTCGTGTTCGGAGGAGTTGTGCCTATGGATGATTGCCTGGCAGACTGAACCTCCAGCGACCATTCATCTTCCTGCAGATAGGTCACATTTTAAAAGTAGACTCATAACAAGAAATCATTGTTTGCCCGACGAACAGCATGGTATATACCAAGATTAATACACTGTTCAGATTTCGGGAAAAAAACTGGACAGAAATGTTGCGCAACTCGAAAAAATCGGTCAGCTCTCAATTGATTCATACTACGTTTTGTTTGAAAAGCGATCAATGGCAAAAAAAAATCTTCTTCAAACAGAGGACCATTATTGGCGATCCGAAATGTAGAAAAAGAGCACGGGTCGTTAGAAAGTAAGAAGATTCCGATAAATTAAGAGTACTAACCGGATTCGACCGATTCCACTGGCGCAGCGTGATAACATCTGCATTGGACAGACGACGACGATAGTAATAGCCGTGTTTCGCAACTGGTCCCTCGCTGTTGCTGACAGATAGCTGAAAATGGATGTTAAAATGAATACAAAAGAATAGGCGTGAGATCCTATTTTTTCTGAATTGTCGCAAGTTAGGAAATGTAGCTCTTTACGTATAGTAAAAAAATCGGGCCTACAAAGAATAGAAGTTCAAGAATGGTTGTAAACTAACAATATCGATCTGAGGGAAGGGTCGCAGAAGCTTGGCCATAAAGAACTGCCTCTCAACGTGAGTGGGCGAATATCGACTACAATGATTGGCATTGGGAAGTTTGGTGATTCTGAACTCACGTTCTGCAATTCTCGAGCAAAGACATCGATATGGATCGATACAACGCATTGTGCTTTGACTGATCTCCAGTGAGATCCTGTCCTTCCTCGAGTAAGCGAAGAATAGCGTTGGAGTCGACTTCGTTCTGGAGTACATCAGAAAGTTGTAGTCTTTCCAATTCAGGCTGCAGACGACAATTATGGATTAATTAACGAGAAACAGGAAACTCACACTGAGAGGAGGAAGATATGGCGAAACTCTGCATCTTCTTTTGATCGAGATCTAAATAAATATATATTAAAATGTATTCACTTTTTTAGCAGCATGAAAGAGATTTTTAAACTTTCTAAATAGTAAATTTAGTCAACAATCGTCCCCATTAAAGGGTAATAAGATTCAACAGGAAGTGTGCACCTTTAGGAAAGCATGGTGAAGGAGAATTTAGAAAAGGGAAAGAACCTCTCTTATTTCAACATAAACTTTTCACAAATAATGAAAACTGCAATATTGCGACCATAACTTATTATTTCCACTGACCTCATTTGTGTGTTCGTATTGAAGAGATCTCTTGACAGCCAACTTTGGTTTCACTTCCTGAAATCAATATTTTGCACTCGCCTTGCAAAAATCACAAACCAGTGCGGGCCCGCTTTGCTTGGTGGCTGGATAAGCAAGGGAAGGAGTGGTTGTTGTAGCAAGCGACGAAAGATACGGTTTGGAGTCCAGCTAAATCAGAGATTGGTAATCATGTGACTATTTCTTACCATCTCTTACCATCTAAAACTATCTCTTACCTTAGTATAGGATAGGTTCTTGTCCGAGTGAAAGACATCGATCGGGCTCGCGTGTCCCTAGAACATGTATATTTTGATACAGGGATGTGCAACAAGAGCCTTGTTCGGAAATCGGTAACTGGCAAAATTCGAATTCCGCTATTTCATGCAAAATCATAAAGTTTGGCAATGCTAAAAATATTACAAAGGTTATTAATTGTAGCAGATTTAAAACAACATTTCCTTGCCGATTTGATACAATAAGCTGAAGCACACCTCTCCGCTCCTCGTTGTAGAATCGAGCGTTTCCTCCGTTAGATCTCCGCCATCCTGAGATTAAAGGGACAGTAAAGGCACCGTTGAATTCCCGCAAATTTCAAAGGTCTCGTCTGGAATTCCGGCCCGTGTGAAGAAATAAAGCAAAAGACATGCATAGGGTGGGCGTTGAACCCACGACGTTACGCTGGTGAAGCAAGCGTTTTACCATTGCTCCACATGGGCTGCTAGCAGATAGATCGCGCGCTACCTCTATCTCTACGCCGGTTGGGGAACGTGGATCAATTGAGACAGATTTTTTTGTATTTACTGTCCCTTTAAATGTTTAGAAAGCACTCTTAAATTTAGACCTTACTCTTAAATACACAATGTAGTGGTTGTAGTCGTGAATGAGGTCGTCGTTCTCAACCTCTGCTTGTCTGGATCCCATAACCACTTGTAATCTCACGCCTTCACTCACACCCGTCGTCGATCGCAAATAATCGAGCTGCAATGATAATCATCACGAAATGCACATTGACGTCATTTTTCTTTTTTTTTCTCAATTACGATTCCAGATGTGGACAGGCTAGCGCATAAAAAACTAAAGAATGCTGACTAGAGAAAGATAAAGGTTTGTCAATCAACTGACCATTTCAGAGCAGGTGAACCACTGAATACTCCCGCTAGCTATCTCAAGCCAGTCACCACTTCTACACGCATAAATGCCGTACGGCATCTGCAACAACAATATGAAAGTATAACACAAAGGGAATCGATAAATGGGAGGTTTTCGAAAATTTTCGAAAATAAGTCAACTTTGTGTGGAAGAGCGACAATTCACGAAAGGGGGGCACAGTACATTCCCACCACACCAAATCTCAACGAATCGCGAACTGCTGGCTCACTTAATTTCGCTTTTCGCTATATTTTGTCGTTTTAATCTAATTATTTCTTATTATTTCTTTAACATTTGTGTATTACATTACCATAGTGAGTGAATAGGGACGATGGCGAATCGGTCGGGGTCTGGAGTAGGGTATCTGTCAAGGGGCCGCGGGTCGATGGCGTTTCTTAGTGGTAATGACTGTTCACCTGAACTTTCGAGTTGATCATGACTGCATTAGACTAGAAAAACTCACTCGTGGACTGTATGATGAAGTAGCAACACCTCTTCTCATCGTATTCTTCGGTGGTGTAGAGCCTCACTCGAACATTCCATCCCTCTCCCACTCTTTCGAACGTCACGATTTCAGAGAAAATGGGGAGGATGTCGAAATGGGAGCAGATCATATCACCCTTTCTCATTTTCATTCCGCGGTAGATGAGAGATGGGGATTGATCCGCAATCACTTCCTCGTATTCAGCATACGGTTGAGCTCTCCACTTCCGAAATTGAAGTTGGTACTTCATTGCGAGTGTGAAAGGGAGGTTGGTGTGGTTGTTGCTGTTGTAAGACGCCCTCTTAGATACAGCCAACAAGCTCTCGTAGGGCATAGCCCAAGTGAGTGTCATGGGTCCGAATCGATCTATTGTGTCTCCGTAGTGCAATAGGTGGTGCTGTTTAGGGATAAGTCCATTCTTCCTTCTCTTGATGGGTCTCTCCTCCTCCTCATCATCTGTTCCGTCTTCTGAATCTCCTTCATTCACGAGATCGACGCATCTCTTGAGATACTCCTCAATCGTTGATCGCACCTCCTTCCTTTGATTACGTGTGAATCTCCGAGAGAGAATGAGAAGGACTAGTCTGACGAAACTTGTGAAATGATTCCATTCGGGGGTGGAAGTATCGGTGAGAGGGCTAACGACGAATGGGAGGAAACGTAGAATGGTCAGAGTTTGGATTGCCTTCTGCCCGAGGGAACCTAAAAAAACTGTAATTGCTAGTTAGGCTTGTAATATTCTCTCGCCTATCTTGTATTGGACTAACCGCGCGTGAGGACAACTTTAGATGGCTTGGCCGACCTATCATTTCTACCATAGCTGAAAGATTGCAGCAGATTGTCCACCTGAGAATGGAATTTTTAAGTACTTACGAAACTTATGTATCCCACACCTGCTCATTTCTTATTCCCTGATCATGCAGATGTGTAAGCACGCGCTTAATCTCGATTCGAGCGCAACCTGCACAATTTCTAATTGGTACAGCATAACCGCAACTTACGAGCCTCGAGGGGCCGAACGCACCCGCTGATTTTTTTGCAACCTATGCAATAACTTGTTGGCGAAGTTATAACTATAATTTTTTTTGAAAGCGATCGGACATCGGCAAAAGGTCGAAAATCTCATTTTTCATCTTTTTTCACTCTCCTGTAAAAAAATTTGTCGTGTCCCCAACTTCACATTACGATTTTCGGAATGTGCATCAAATTCTACGTCTAGTGCTATGCATCCCAAAAATTTCAATACCCATCGCCAAACAGGGTAGTGCGCCAAATATTGCATTTTTGGCATTTTCAGGTTGCATAAAAAAGTAATTTTTTCGATTGCTATTTTTTTTGGGATTTGTAGTGAAAATTTATTTTTCTAAACAGGCTATAAATGACTAAAAACTGATAAAAATAAATTGAAGATTAAAATCGGGACCAAATATTTCACTATCGAAAAGATGTTTTGATGCAACCTGAAAATGCCAAAAATGCGATATTTGGCGCACTAGCATGTTAGGCGATGCGCATTGAAATTCTTGAGATACATAGTACTAGACGTAGAATTTGATGCAGATTACGAAAATCGTAATGATAAGTTATTGGCATAGGTTGAAAAAATCAGCGAGTACAATCGGCCCCTGGAGGATGGTATCTTAAGTGTTTCTGTTATCTACCTTCCAAAATGTCGTGCATTGCATCGTGTCCAGTGTTTGAGATAACGTGGAAAACGGGAAGCTCGTTCAATACCGAATCGAACCTATAATGCCGGACTCTGGTCTGTGCTCACTTAAATTCGATTACCGAATACCCTCCTTCTCCTCTCCCCTCGAAAGCGATGTCACAGTATCGTTGTAACCACTTATCGATCGTCTCTTAAGCTGGCTTGATTCGAGACAGAAATCAATCTCGGAGTGCATAATTAAGCAGCTTCTGAATTATTTTCTTTGTTTTTGTCTCATGTAGTAAGCACTCCTACCTACAGAAGTGTCCCGAATTGAAAACTCTTCTGAAGCCTAGTGCCGAATTCAACGCTAAGTTGTCTCCAATAATTTCACCTAGGAAGGCTCGAAACCGAAAAGCCTTTCCAGCGTATGTGACCTGATGGATAGATAATTTTTCCTCACATTCCTCTAGTATTAGTTAATAACCTCCTTCACTGCCATGTTCTTCAGATCACTGGCGAATCTCTCTAATATCATTTCCTCTCCAAATGTCTTGAGATGCTTTACGTAGGCGATCGCGTACAACCACTTGAACCTCTGTCTTGACCTCTTATGTGATGGGAGAGAAGAAAGGGTTAAGAAATAGTAGCGAAGGTTGTTGTGGGATGACTTGCTGGCCAATCCATTCCCGGGGGCAGCGTCATCCTCATAAAGAGTGATCGGAAGGGGAATGACTCCGTCTTCACATTCCACAAGCATATCTTTCCATGCAGAGCAGTCAGTGAATTGCTCGATGCTGCCATTGGTGGAGGAGTTTGGATCCGTTATTTCAATAAAAATCTCATCCAAACCAAGCGCTTCCTCAATAGCTGCGTTTAGAGGGATGATCGATGCGATGGCTGGTTTCTCAAGAATATAGTCAATATTCTTCGCGTTCCTCTTTGGCTCCGATATCGTTCCCAGTCGCATAGGGGCGGGTACTATGAAACCGGTCTCTTCCAATTGTTTCATTCTCTTGTAGTGGGTCAAGTAGGGGTGCATCATAGAGTCGATTGCAGCATGGTCAAATCTCTCAGTCGCGTCAAACAGTAGAGATCGTACTATTGTCATGACTTGGTCTATCGAATCTCGACTGAGCGACGACGACATTAAAATCGATGAGAGTGACTCGATTAATTCGGGACATGCGATCATTCTGGATTCGCGGGTGTCACTGGGACGCTCATCGATTTCACAATCGGAGGTCTCTGCGGGGGTGGGTGAAGGAGGAACAGTCGTATCCATAATGTCGTCATCAATTTGGGACTGATTTGGACACGCGACTTGCGGAATGTCGACCGCTGAACGAAATAAAACTATTTATTGCTGTATTTTTTCCATATTTTTTAATCGATGTTTTTTTAGCATTGGCATTGGTAGCTCTCGAAACACGAAAAACGAATCGAAACAAAAACGAAGCAAATGAACTCTCATTCTCATCTCATTCTAAAACGGACCGCTCCACTCCTTTGTTCCCGTTATTGGAACTCCAAGAACCGATGGAATTCCACCGCCCGATCATTTCCAGTATGCAACAGCTCACAAAATGAGTGGTTATTGGAAATGAAGAGGAGGCAAATGAGATTCCAATAGCCTAATTTTTCCAACAAGAGGACCCTAGTCGGAACTCAATCGAAACTCCCTCCTCTCGCTCTTGTTTCGCAACTATGCTAATTTATCTGCTTCCTCTCGTTCACTAGCCAAAACAGGCCTGAAACTCATGCGAGATAACAGATCAACCCAATCAAATCACCCTACTTCCCTTCCATTTCGAAATCATCTATCGTTCAGAGACTTAGTCGAAACAGATTCCAGCCCCTCGTTTTTTTCGAAATCTTCAATTAGCATGTCTCGAGCTTCCGAAACAAGGACTAAACTCATTACATATGCTAAATTTCGAGTTTCATTTCCTTTCGTCAACACTATTTGCTCTGGACCCGCCTCACAATATCCGAAACCTTTTCAGAATTGTTTAATTTCTACATATCGAGTTCTTTTAACTTGAATTACGGCCTGTGAAGAATGGCTGTTCCTTTTCCTTTGCCAACCAAATTGGACTGAGAATTGTTATGTAAAAAGTTAGAATCCTCGTGTTTTTCAAAAAAAAATGGCCATAATTCGCGTTTAGTGGGGTGTAAATTACCTCTATTACATAAAAAAATGTAATTGTTTTAGTCCTGTTTAGTTGCCAAGAAAATATTTTTTCCCCATTTTACGACCTATTCCCATCTCGCCTGATGTTCTAATCTTAGATGCGTCCTATTTCTTCACCCGTAAGCAACCCGACTCTACCATAATTCATCTACCGTACCGCGCTTCAACTGATATATTCTTCCCCTCTCGCCTTTCGGTTTTGCTATCTCTCCGTCCCAAACTCTCAACATACAACTTTAGCCAAATTGAGTAATGATGATGTAATTTGGAAGGAATATCTTGATACTTCAAATTGATCAATTTCGTCTTGATATTTCAAATGTGACTGACCTGCGTGACTCTTGTCGTGCAGCCTCCATGTTCTGATTGACGAGAAGGCAGCACCGTCTCCGCATATTTTGCACTCGATTCGTCCAATTTTGATATTATGACTAGTCTTATGCCGAACACTGCAAGTTTTCCGGTGTTCAGAGATAATAAAAAAGAATCGAGGGAAGAGGGACAGTTCACACACCTGATGTGTAGATTCTGCTCCTGCCGACTGCTGAAGACTGAAAGACATTCCACAAAGGGACAGTGCACCACCATTAACTGAAATTCAGACACAATTATCTAATAAACCAGCAAAATAATTGAAAAAGGTAAAAAATAGGACGCCGGACGCCGCGTCCGCGTGTAGCGTTGCAAACTCTAATTATTAGAGTTTGTAACTCGCGACAATTAGTGTTTCCAACTCTAGGCGCCTTTAGAGTGGAAAACTCTAATTTTCTAGAGTTTGAAACTCTAAAAGTGATTAGAGTTTCAAACGCGTAGAGTTTTTTCTTTGTGAGTAATAATGAATAGGAAATTGAGAGAGTTCAATTTTGCGGACACATGCCCACTGTTTATCTGTTAGAACAATTTTATTTCTACGTTGTCGAAATTCCATGATCTCACCAAGTGCGTAAAATAAACGCGATTGCAGGATCGACGAGCAGGAGCCGGAGGGAGAGAGTCTGAACGAGTCGGGCTGCAGGGCGAGAGATGAGGAGGAGGAGAGGTGAGGGGGGAGGGAGGGCATGGGAAGGGCGGATGGTGTAGAATGTTGTATTTACTATTCAAAAGTTGGGGATGTGAGTGATTTTCAAGGAGTAATTGCGCCTCCCCACAAATGTTTTCACTAGTATTGCTGGCGAAGCGCGAAGCTCACAGGTCAGTGTAGTAACTAAAATCGCGCGATGGATTGAGCTGGGAAACTTAATGGTTGTTCGAGAGTCATAGATCAAATGGGGTTTTCGCAGGTATTTTGTGCAGAAATGCCTAAAATCGCGTGCAGAAGTGCATATCGCCCCATATTCGATAAATTTGTCAAAAAAAAACGGTCAGAAGTACATGAAACACTCAAATTTTTCGTTTGCCGACATGGTCTGGACGCAATGCAGAAGTGCCTATCCTCGCAAGCGAGAACCTATTTGAGCTATGTCGAGAGTCGAACGGATGAGTATTTTCACCACCAGTAATTTTTACCGAGTCTGTTAGTTGGTTCTGTTGTTAATTCACTTTTTAAAAATGTTACTGTTTTTTTAAACATACTTGTCGTTTTACAGCATCCACACGAGCGACGAGGAGTTCATCGACGACGATGAGGAGGGAGGAGAGGACTCGGAAATGAGCATCGATCGATCATTCAACCCTGATGGTCAGGGAGGGTTTATTGATTTTATTTATTTATTTTTCTACGCCGCGAGGAAAATAGAAGAGTAGAAGACTAGCTAACTGAAAGGTGAATACTTGGGTGGTGTGAGTCGCGAGCATGTCTGTCCGCGGAGTTGGTGCTTCATAAAGGAAACATAGGTGATTGCTGCTAGCTTACTTCAATTTCATATTCACTGGGTATCTTTATTCCCCTTTCACTATTGACATTGTCAATTTGACAATAACTCCCTACATATTTGTTCTTGGCTCTTTTTGAAGTTGGAAACAACAGGAAAATTCCCCCCTTCATCTTGGGATATCATAATGCGAGACCACGGACCCTTGATTTTGCTCCAATTCTTCAGCTGCCGGTAGAGTAGAGTGTGTGTGAAATGAAGAAAATGTGCTCTCACATTTCGCATTTTACTTATTACATTACAGTACTGATGGAGACGCCGCCGAATCGGCGCGTGCTGCCCGCGCGATCGACGAAGAATGCGGGCAACGTTATCTCGGGCAGATCGATGCCCGCCCCCACGACGAGGAGGGAGAATCCTGCAGCGATATCCCCGAGGTGAGTGGAGGGTAGTTATTGATTAGTTAATATTCTGAATCTCCACCAGTAAAAGTTGTTGCTCTATCCTCCTCCCCGCAGATGTAGTTCTGGAAATACGTCAACGACTCTAGACTTCTGGGCTAGCGAGGGACGACTTTAAAAGTCTAAAAGTGCACTTTTTAAAAATCTGCAAGTAGCATGATAAATCATTCTTATAATTGCAGTGCCTCAATTAAGAAGCGGCCGCCGATGGAAGAAGAGAGAAGCGACGACGACGGCGGCAGTGGAGAGGAGAGCTTCGAGCTGTGTGTGTGCAATTTTTCGTTCCGCATTAGTCTATAATGCCTACTATAGTACTACAAATTTACGAGCATTCGTCAGAAATAATAAAACGTTCCGTTGATAATCCGTGCTGAACAACAGATACGGCTGCGAGAGAGCATTAGAAAGCGAGAGACGCGCCGAGGTATAGAAAGAGAGCACACCACCAGTAGTCCATTTCATGAACGTATCATTTAAAAATTGTAATATACATACACTACTATAGCTTACCGGAGCTTCGAGCTGTATTCGGTCATTTGGTTTCGGTTTCGTCGTCGTAGGACCCGATTGAAATTGTAACCACCACCTTGTGTGTATTTTTACGAGGCTGGCGAGACGAGGAAGTGGCTGCTTTTGAAATGAGGCTTACTCTGTTTTTAAACCATTTTTTTTCAAATTGGATATTGTTAAATAGAATAGAGCTCCGAGCTGTGTGGGTGCACTTTTATCGTTCCGCATTTTTGCATAATGCCTATAATGCCTATAGTTCGTCGAGCTGCGTGGGTACATTTGTCACTACTGATGAAGCCCGGAATCATAAAAAAAAGAATCTTAAAACAATTTCATTCGAAATAATTATTGCAAGCGCACCTAGATTATTTATTGGCCTTTTCCGGGCTTCGAACTGTGTTGGAGTCATTTGGTTGTCCCAAATTATAGTGTAATAGTTACTATAGTATATATAAACTACTATAGCTTATAGGAGCTTCGAGCTGCGTTCGTTTATTCGCTTTCATAAACCACCCGATTGAAATTGTATCCACCACGTTGTGTGCATTTTACGGGGCTATTGAAACCGGAACGTGGCTGTTTTGGAATTATTGTACTTGTTGTTTTTTAAAAATATTTTTCCCAATCGAGCAAATACAAAAGCTAATGCCAAATAATGTTTCGAATACGGAATTAGAGCCGTTTTAGTGGTTTTTGTGAAATTATTGGTGTATTGCATTCACACAGCGCGCAGACGAGTATGCCTACACCCTCAATGCACTACACATGGTATCAATGAAACATTGGAGACGCTGTTTTGAAATGACTTGCTCGAGCAGCGGTAAAATGAAATTTTTGATCAAGTGTAATAGACGTCGATCTGATTGTTTCCAGCGCACAATAAGAAGCTTTACGAATTATACGAAACGGCGACACGGCTGGTTGCTAATTGCTATTAGTGGATCGATGTGCTAGCTTCCGTTTTACCCATGATTACTTCCAGAGATCATGGTTTATGCAATGCGTGACCCTTTACGTACTATCTGAAACCAGGAGGCTGCTGGTTAGGCTTGCTCATTTTTGGAAGATTTGCCATTGAAAACCACGTGGTAGGCTACTTTTGTTGCTAATCTGGGCCAAAAATACATGGTTGATCACTTTTTCGCTCTCTAAAACACAAGGTAGGAGATATTGGGCCGTAATTTTACGGTACTATTTAATCTGTGGTTGGACAAGGTGTGTTCAATTTATCGTTCGACCCATGTCCACTTTTTTGCAGATCTACGCAAGCTTCGCGATGAGGACGAGAAAAAGAAGGATAAGAAGAAGAGGGAGGAGGAGGAGGTGATCGTGGTGTCGGACGATGGGGAGGAGATGGAGGACAGGTAATTAATTAGTTTAATTATTTATTTAATTATTGAATAATTAATTAGCGAAGGGAAAGTTAATATTTTTGCGGGCAGAATGATGTAAAGTGGGAAATACTTGACCCTGCAGTAAGTGGTTTTACAGACGTAACAAATGGGAGATGACTGATGAACATGAAATAGGTACCTGTCTGCTTTGATTTTCGATGATCTTCTTCTAAATTTACGCCCACTGAATACTGCTATAATTGTTACCACATGCCTGGTCATTTGTACAGTCCGGTCAGATCCCCACGTGAAAACGGGGCGCCCGGCGCGACCCATTGACTTTCACAGCAAGGAGAATGAGAAATTCACGTTGAATTATAGTGCGCTGTGCTTTCGAGGTCATTACCGAACTTGTAATATATTCACATAAATTTTAATAATTGCATTAATTAATAATAAATTAAATAAAACGGTACAATTTAAGAATAATAAATGCACCCGAGCCGGACTACCGTAGTTAGAGCATTCTTTTTTACGGACCCGGTCTTGGTGTGCTCTTAACTACGGTAGTCCGGCTCGGGTGCACTTATTATTCCTACATTGAACTGTTTTAAATAATTTGTTTATAATTAATGCATTTTTTTATAATCATGTGAAATACATTAAAATCTCGATAATGACCTCGAGAACAGATCGCACTTTTATTCAACGTGAATTTCTCACTCTCCTGGTTGTGAAAGTGAATGGGTCGCTTCGGGTCGCCCGGGGCGGCCCCGGGCGCCCCGTTTTCACATGGGGATCTGACCGGACTGTAGTTTCTCGGAAGGCATAAGGGAAGTGGTGTTTGGGTAGGTGCAATTCATGACTGCCGTTGTAGATTATACACTCTCGTTATTGCAGTTTCGTCGTCTCGGATGACTCTGATGACGTCATCGACGACGAATTTGAGAACGATAACGGAGAAGAGGAAGAAGAGGAGGAGGAGGAGGAGGAGGAGGGAGGAGACGGAGACAAGAGGTGAGACTGTGTCTCTCACAGCTTGACAGAGGGGAATAGCACTTTCGTGGTCTCCGATGGTCTCCGGGCCAGATTTGGGCTCGATATTCAATATCGTGAGAGCCATAATGACCACTACTACTTCTTATTTGGCTCAAATTGCAGTGTTAGTTCACCCTTTTCACAATTTCACGCTTTTTCTTGCAACAACCTATTGGAGAGTTGAATTTCGCATCCCATTGAGCCCCAGTAGGTTTGGCGTTTCGCTAACTGCTCATTGTGCCAAATGAAAGTTACCAATCGATGCGAGGTAGCTTTTTGCCGACACTGCTCGACAATGATTCATTTCTTTTCTTTCGATGTCTAATGCTGCTCACATGGGTACGGTTCCGTCGTCGCATACTGCGCGATAATCCCATTTAAATAGAGCAACACAATTCCTTTGTGATTCTTTGTTTCGCTTTCCGGCCAAAGAGAAGGGGGCAGGAGATTGGCAATGGATGAGGGAAGTCCGGCTGACATGTGAGCAATAGCTGCAAAAAAAAGCTGAGCGCGCACTCGTCATTTTTGTATAATGAAAAACATATTTTGTAGCAGAATGTTAGGCAGAACGAATCACCAAAGTGTTAACTCTCAGATGTGGACGATCATCTAGAGTCAATCTTGGTGTGAAGGAACGGTAGACTAGGGGAGGAAGTTCTTTATCACTCACGATCTGACCTCGATAGCAGTAAATGAACGCTTTTATAGCGCCACGAACAAACACGTCTCTGCGTGTGAAACGAAAGGGAAATGATACGCTATCCCTTACTGTGATATCAAGTGATGAAATAATTACTCATTGGCCATACCACAACAAAAGAAACTAATGACGGGCTGCTGCCATTCGGTCTAGTGTCACAATGGAATATTTGCATCACCGAGCCCTGTCGTTTTTATGTTCCCCGATCACTTCAACTCTGCGGCGGTATAGTGCGCATCAGTAGATCCTCGTTTGGTGCAACATATTAAAACAAGAGAAAAAAGCTTATTTTGCAACATTCCGCACTTTAGTTTAGCCCGTTGATTTGAGGCTTCTCCCTTCCTTCAATGCAACATTCGGATACTTAGTCTCGATGTTGCTATGGTGCAGAATTTGAATGAAAACTATGGGTCGATACAAAATATGGGAAGTCACCACCGTATTGTAGCAGCGGATGTCCCTCGGAGTCGGATGAGGACGAGAAGGAGAACAGGAAGACGGTCGATAAGAAGCGAGAAGTGAAGGAGGAGAAGCCCATCAAGAAGAGAAGTACGGTAGTTTCAAGCACATTAGAGATGCTGGTTTGGCGTTGTGCATACCCTCTTTTAGTCTCTTTTTCGCTACATATCTTCATCTTATCAACACTAATACCGATCTCTCACTCATAAGGCCCTGAAACTGTTACCGAATCTGCATCCCTAAAGCACATTATCGATTTTACTATTAATGTTTCGTCTTTATCGATTACTGAGTTACAGTAAGCTGATTCTCCTTTGCAGACCTCCTGTTAGATCTCGCCGACTCGTTCAACAGCCCCTCCGTGAGATCGGCCGATAAGGTAGGAAGATTACGGTAGATCGATCTATAACGAGGCAATTATCGTTGCAGGAGTCGCGCGACCCCGACCGCCACTTTCTGCTGTCACTGGCGGAAAATTATGATGGTAAATCATACTGTAAAGCCGTTACTAAAATTGATTTTACATCTCCCAACTTCGCTAAATCATGGGCAATTGCTATAGAACGATGCTATAGTACGGGATGCCGTAACCTGATAAGTTTTATGAATTCTACCGTAATATTTATTGGAGTTACCGTAATCAATTATACCGTAATCAGGAAAACGTCGGCACGCTGATGCGGAGACGTTTGTGAAACGAGGCGTGAAGGGAGAGAAGACGCGGACAGCGCTCGTCCAGATGCTCTTCGAGCTGTACAACAGGGAGATATTCGAGGAGAAGGTACGGTCGAGGGAAGATCGATAAATGAACTTTTATCTGCATAAGATTTTAGACGTATTGTCCGAAAGGTAAATACAATTTTGTGTAAACCTAAATAATGGAACGAAATCCCTGATTGGGGTAGTTTCTCATTATTGCCGTTTCGTGAAACCGGCATCGACCTAGTGGCGGGATAAGCTCGTGATCGGGAGTCTCCTCAAACGATGAAATGACAATTATAATATTATTGTTTATGCGGATAACGGGTAAACGGGGTGCAAAGAATAAAAGAAGTGCAAATATTGATTTCAGCTGCCGTCTGATCTGTCGATAACCTTCAACGCGCGTCTCCGCAAGACGGCCGGTTACTGTAAGATGTCGATTCGATCGATGAAAGTGAGCATCGAACTGAGTCCGAAGGTCTGCTCCAAGCCAGGTGAGATTGAGTCTTCCTATTCAGGTAGTAGATGGCCTGGTGGTTGGATGTTGCACGCTGTCTATTTACACTAGGAGTGCACTGCAAACGACTGAGTTTGCCCATCCTCTCCTATATGACGGCGTTCGCAAAAGAATCGAGCATGGGCCGGCACAGTGAAAAAAGGTCAATTTTCTAAAACTGATTTTACACCTACCTGAGCGCCGATCCAGTGGACTGGCATATTTGGCGCGGGGACCCGTAGATTATTGCGATTTTCCTCGGAAAACTACGGCTATCCGTACATTTTCATCTTGAATTTTCCCTGTTACTCCTTATAAATAGAGGAGACACGTGGAAAAAAATTGCCAGCGGGGGACCCGTATATTGTGAAGTAAATTTTTGTCAGCTGGCCATCTCGCACAGGTATGATTTTACATTATCGAGGGTGCTGATAACGATAGACATATTAATTTCGGTGATGCCCCCGGTGATTGGAAGTTGCACGCTGTCTAGTTACCAAGTGCAAATCAAGATACGATACTTGTATGTCGTATTGCTTTGAACTTGACACTACACATTTTTCTTTAAAATGCCAATGTTGGGTAGGTGGTCTTTCAGTTATAACTGTGGCATGCTTCGCAGGAGCTTCCTATTAGTGAAGTTGTGTGATCGAACAAAGTGTAATACAAATATAGGGTCTAATGATCACCCGGTGATTAGCTGCTCCACAATTCTCACTTCCCTGGAGCGAACGGTAGATGGATAGTCATCGGCTGTTAGCGATTTGAGCATTAACAAATAGCAACAAAAAATGCAAGTAAAATGTTTTGCCTAGGTGGTTCGACGTTGCGTCCTGCCTAGTTAGCATGAGTGGATGGAGGCCATTGATTTGACGATTTCTACATTGACCGCACACCGAATAAAATTAGTTAATATTAGTCCAAATGTGTTCACTACATTATAATAATTTTTTCTTGTCCAATGGAAAATACAATAATGCCGTTTGCACTCATTTGCTCTCCATCGCATATATTGCACGCTTTTTGATATATTGGCGATAGCGAAATATGGGTTGGCAGAATCATATTCGATCGATTCATTCGCTACTATGTTCCTCGCTCTTTCATCGCATGATCTTCCGAAACTTCTGAAACCACTTATGCCTATAAATACCAAACCCCCAAACCCCATTTTGACCAGTGCCCCTAGAGCGAAACTGATATGTATTTTATTATTCTTATGATTATTCATCTCATTCTCCCCGTTGCAGAGCGTATCCGCGACACGCTGGCGCACGAGATGTGCCACGCCGCCGTATTCGTCGTCAACAGACTGGTGAAGGAGGGACACGGACCCGTGTGGCAGTCGTGGTACGGTTGACAGGGAGAAGAGGAGGATACGGTAGATAAGAGTAGGAATGAGTACGGTAATAGTTGTAAGGGATCGTAAAACCATTGCCTACTGCAGCGCGCATGCGAATATTATGGGGCAGTGAAGCACGCACATCGCTGGGATGGTGAAATGCAGCAAGTGTTGTTAAGTGAATAGGGGTGGTGAGTGCGGTAGTAGATGAGCGCTAAACGTCTTCTCTAATTGCTTCAAATCAGCTATGGTTGTCTTATCGTTGAAGCCATGCTTCCACGTTCAAATGCTAATTGCGAAACACTGAATTTCGAAGAAGGTTAAAGGGACGGCAGTTGTCACCAGTGATGCTCATAGTCCCTAAATTCGGCGACCCCCCGCGCGGGGGTCGCCGAATTTAGTTTTTTTTTCTCTCGATAGATATGATTCAAAATAATGTGATGACTGATGTCCCCGCTCCCTGTACTATGGATCTCCCCGCACGAGTGGGGGTTTCCGGGGGGTCGATCCCCCGCGGACCCCCCCCCCCGCGCTGCCGAATTTCGGGGCTCATGAGCATCACTGGTTATCACTAAATGCGCATATCTACCATCAAGCCTGCTGAGAATGAAAAAAAATTGTAGTGGGAATGATTAATGTTTAAACCATCGAAGAAGCAACGTACTCCGACTTGCATGCGATAACTAAGTTGGATGCAACGCCCATTTACCGGGCCAATACTAGTCTCCAATAAGCACAGTCTCGCCGGGCTCGACGTATAGTTTTGGGCTGCGGTCGGGTCTTGAGGGGTTACTAAAGGATGCTAGCGCATTCTTCATTATTTTGTGGATCAATTGAACAACGGGATTACGGTAAATGATCTCGTCGAATTGACAACTGATTTCATAAATACAATAATTATCGATCGATATTTGCAGGACGCGCAAGTTCTCTGCTCGCTTCCGTGGTCTTCCCGTGCCCTCTCGCTGCCACTCATACGAGATCGAGGCCAAGTACGTGTACGAGTGCGACGGATGCGGACAGTTGTGAGTGATTACGGTATAGCTACAGTAACCTCCGCGCAGACTACAATATCTAAGTGGACGCAGTATGCCTACTTACAGTGATCCGATGAATGATATAGTGTCCGGGTGACACCAGATATGGATTAGTGATGTTCTGACTGAGTCGATACAGGCTCATCAAATTGGACCTAATTGAGAAAAAAAAACGGAAGGAGACAGTGAACTTGGGTGTTTTGTGCTGCACAGTGAGCATTAAACTGGGGGGGAGGAATATTGATAGTCGCTTTTGCATTCTTTTCATACATTTTAAAACACATAATGTGGGAGAACATTTTATTGAAGGAGGCAGTGTTGACCCTCGAAATTTATCGATAAATACGCAGGAGGATAAGTTTAGTAAGGGTCAATTCAGATCTGACCAGTTTTATGGGACTTGCACTATAGTTCTGAGCAGTTGGCCACTTATAACGATTATTAGTTGTGAGGCTCTCCAAGTTCCTCGAATCTCTTCATTCTTTCATAAATTCAGTGCGCAAAAGAGACTAATCTGGCGCTTTCGGATGTAAATTGGGGCAACCCGAACGTTTCGCGTTTCAAGGTTATCTTAAGATTGCAAGTAATGGGCAGCGTTGATTCGTCTGGGATATTTTCTCGTTTACTATTGATGTGTTGCCAATGATGCTTAGCAACCAACAGTTGCAGTTATTCATGATAATTAAATGTGTTTTGTAACTATTTAAATATAATTGCATCCCATTGCAGGATCAAGCGTCACTCCAAGTCGCTCGACACGGAGAAGAAGGGCTGCGGCCGCTGCCATGGACGATTCCGACTGCGAGAGACGGCAGATACGGTAGGCGCCAGTTATCGATTACTGATTATATTATTCGCTCGGCATACGTGCATGCTCGGTAAAGGTAAATGATCTTCTCAACTTCGATCTGGTCGACACAGGGCCAGTGTTACAATGGGCTATTCAATCCTGACAATGAGTGCCAACCTTGAGGCAGACTTATGTAGCCGGGCTCCAACATATAGAGGGGGCTACAGTAGCCCCCTCTATATGCTGAACATACGTTAGCCGGCGACGAGAGAAGCGGATACGACTGACCCCTACAGCGGAATATTGATTGATTGTTACTCGCTTTGATTTTTACTAATAGTGATTGCAGCAATAATTCAACCCCTTGTGCCATTCCCCCTCCTTGCCAGATTATTGATTGTGATTGTTGAGTAGGGAGGCAAATCGGATGGACCGCTCTGCTGTATAATTTGGAAGGATGGAAGGGGCAAATACATGCATTCTCTCTCTCCGCAATGGAATCACGCAATAATGGAATAGTTTCGAAGTTTCTCGTGTATGTGTGAAGATAGGGTAGTTTCCTGCGGTAGTTGGAATGGGAAAAGAGCGAATTGTAATTGGAAAATGGAAATGTGAAATGCGAAGTCGCTTGAACCGAGACGGAAGTGCAGTAGAGCGACAAGCAACCCGCGTGATGTGATTTGAATGACAGAATTATGATCCCCGTCTGTAATAGTCATGGTCTTCAGCGGTGGCTGAAAGAGCGATGCAAATCAAACGAATGAAAAAGTTCGATTATCGCGCAAAAAAATGAATGGTTGAATGAATAGCAAAGATTAGCAAATAGTAGTTGTAAGCGATTGGGGGATTCATTCGCTTCAACTCTAAGTGAATTTGCCAGTTTATTCACGTTTCAAATTTCGCGTGTAAAGGAAGAGATACTTGTTTACAATAGTGGTACCTCATTCAAGGAATCTGAATATGTCACATGAATATTATTAGCATTCGGATAATTGTAGTTTTATTGATTTGCCACAATTATCGATTTATTGATTGCAGGAGGGCAAGAAGCGGGGCGCGAACGCGTTCGCCCTCTACGTCAAGGACAACTACGGCGAGGAGAAGAGGAGCGGAGCCAGCCACAAGGAGGTACAGTAGATGAATCGATTGCAAGTGGTCATTGTAGATTAGAAGGAGGGACGGTGGATGAATTGATTATTGATCACTGTATAGTAGAATTAGGTACGGTAGAGGAATCGCTTGTGTTGGTACTGTAGAATAGAAAGAGGTACTGCATATTCTACTTGGATTACTATTGGCGTTAATTAGATACGGTCTTATAGAGTGTGTAAGTTTATGGATTGTCAGTTACTGTAGAGCTTCCCACGACTACGGAGTATACTTATGGTCCCTACAAAAAGTGATGATTCCGCAAACCTTCAATCTCCAATTTCTCTTTGGGGGGAGGGAATAATTTGATCCCCATTCGCCGGGGGGGGGGGATTCCCCCTCTCTTGTCGGGGACATCAGTATCACGTCGCGCCGCGTCATTTCCGCCCCGCACGCGCATACAAAAGTACAGCAGGATTACGGCTGGTTAGTCACTAAAAGCACGCGCAATTTGATCTTCTTTGGTTATATTGGAGGGCTGGAGCACTGAATTATAGCTGGATTCACGAGCAGCTAGTTGTGTGCTGATGTGGATTGGAGTGGACAGAGCGGTGAAGGGCATGGAAAGAGGTGGGATTACTGTAGACGGGAGAGAGGGCGCGTGACCGTCCCGGAGGGAGGAAGAGGGCATCCCCCGCTGTCTCATAGTTCACACCCATAGGGGCGAGAGACAATCAGCTGATTGAACTATGAGGGCGTGAAAATGCGTATTCATAGATCGGAAATTGCGTAGATGTTCCTAATGCAATGAACTCGAAGCATGAAAATTGACGTTAAAGAAGGAGTGAAGGGAAAGGTTCCCAGCTGGAAGTCCCTGTAACTGCAATGAGCAGTACTGTAAGAGCTCGGCAAACACAGACAGTGTAAATTCAGAGACTCGAACGTATCCAGGGAGGACTGGCAAGGATTATCCTCCCACCAAGGAGACAATGGATAAACGCAGGGGCATGTAAAATATGGATGGCGCTGATTACACGAGACGGGGTTGAGACAGGGAGAGAGAAGAGTTGAAGAGTGCATGCAAATCGTAAACGCAGGGCTAACGAGCGAGAGTCGAGGGATTATGCAGCCCAGTTAGAGATTTTGCAGCCCGTTGGCTGATACACATACGGAATCCCTGATCATCACGTAAACTTTGCGCGCGCATATCTCCGTCAGTTTTCGAGCTAGAGATTTGAAACTTCGGGGATCTTTTATCGTTGAGGGAAGCAATCGACGTGTGTTGCCACTTTACCCACGAAAATATTCCCTTCACTCCTTCTTTAATACATTGCCAATAATTATGCTAAAATTCGCTGTTTTGTGCTTCAGCGATGGCGTTTAAGAGATGTGGATTGCGGCACAGCTAATAGTAATTCATGTCATCTTTCGGGGAATAAAAACTGATAATTAATTAACTAAGCTTTGGTCTTTGATGCGATTTGTTTTGGAATTGTCTTTGGTAATAACGACTTGATATAGTCAGATAGCCGTTTTACTCTTGATTCTTACAATAGCTCATTGGTGGAGGGAGTGCAGGCATTTAAAAAGAGAAGATTACTGTGGAAGGAGTAAGAGAGAAGGCGCGTTACTGTTCCGGAGGAGGGGGGGAAGGGATAGGGCACCCCCCCCCCCCCGTTGTCTCATAGTTCGCGCCCACACGGGAGGAAGGGAGAATCAGCTGATTGGACTATGAGGGCGTGAAAGTGTAAAAAAGAGTATTCATAGATCGTAAAGTCCGTAGATGTCGGTGATACATTGAATTTGGCTCATGAAAATTGACGTTGACTAATTGCAAACAAATGGTGCGAAACTTGGTCGTTTTGCGCTTCATTGATGGCATTTAAGAAATGGTAATCGTGTCACTTCTAATAGCGCTTCGCATCCTTCAGGGAATACAAACTGATAATGGGTAGATGGTGTACCATTGAGTCATCCCTAGGCAATCTCATCTCATTCTCCTCTTGGTTGCAGATCATGCAACCATTGATACGTTAGGTGCAGACGCAGATAAACACCTTTTGATTCATAATTGCAAAAAAAATCCGATACCGGCTGTTTTGTGCTTCATCGATGGCGTTTAAGAAATGTTCATGCGCCACGGCTAATAACACTTCGGGTCTTCCTTCAGGGAATACAAACTGATAATGGATAGAGGATGTTTGATTGCATCATCACTAGGCAATATCATCTTTTAAAAATTGTTGCAGATCATGCAGCTGCTCTCTGCGCGCTTCAAGGCGGCCAAGAGTGAGTCGACGACTACGGTAGGAGGAGGAGAGAATCGAGAAGTGAAACGACTCGACCTCGACCTGAGCATCATGAGCATCCATGAGGAGTGAGGAGTACGGTAGCCGGCTCCAATCTATCACCAACTGAGATCCGATTACGGTACCTCCCACCTTTCTCCCCCCGAATATTACGCGCTAGTCCCGTCCCTTAGTTAAGACCCCGATCACGGTTGCTCACTTGTCTCAATTCAGTTGACATTACAATAGTACCCTAGCTACTCAATTATATTGATCGTCTTTCACTCATTCCACTCACATTCCACTTTACTCTCCAGGGTTGTCTCACATTTCCTCTTTTTTATATTTATTTGATCCTCCTCTGCTCTCTTTCTCATTCCTCGTTCATGTCACGGTGGCTATTATCAAACTTGATCGTTTGTGAATTCGAACCTTTGGCCCGGGCCGAGAATTAAGCGGGGTGAGAGAGAGGGAGGGGAGATCGGAGTCAATATACGCCGTTCTCCAAAGATCGACAAGGGATTATGGTGGGCGCTCTCGATTGCGCACGATCTCTCGCCCTTTCTCTGATTTCTCTGCCGAACCTCCTCCTTTCGCACACTATCTCACCCTCTCTTTCTCTGGTTCTCCCATATTCGCTCACTATCTCGCGCTAAAACGGTAGCCCTAAGCAGCTTTCCTCTCTTTTTTCTTGCTTTCTCTCTCCCGCTTTCACAAACGAGGAATCAGCGCCTGACTCCTCTCTCGACCCCCCCCCTCCCCCCACTCTCCCTTTCATTCTGAACCAGACGGGCGATGTTTGATTATCGTGGGTGCATCATTTTAGAAATGATTAAATAATTTTTGTTGTCGTTAGCTAGACGATCAGTTCTAAAAGGATGCACTACCTATTCTCGTATTTATAACCCCCTAATATTGGTTGTTTGTTTGCTCAGTTTTAATCATTTAATGATGCGTGATAATGATTCGATATGCGTATTTTGACTGAATGTCGCTTGTGATATGCCCTAATATTTGGTTGTTTTGAGTTTTCGTGGTCTTTGATCTGATCAGATTTGGAATTGTTTTGAGTAATAACAAGATGGATGATAAAATCAGATGATCCTGTGACTCTTACAGTATCCCGCAATAGCACGGTAGTTTTATGGAATTTCCTCACTCTTACAGTATCCCGCAGTAGAACGGTAGTTTTATGGAATTTCCTCACTCTTACAGTATCCCACAGTAGTACGGTAGTTTTATTTAATTTCCTCACTCTTACAGTATCCCGCTGTTGTACGGTAGGAAGGCGTCTGAAATAGGTCCTAATCATGAGCCCTCCAGTAGTACTCGTTTAGAAACGGTACCGTGGATACGGTACATTTTGAAACTTGTGCTTTGGAATTCGAATATAACTGTGTTCGGGCAAGGAAATTCCGATTTCCTATAAAAAAAATTCGACGATCAACAAGATATTAGTGAACACTTTTCGACGCCCTATTCTGGATGCTCTGAAACATACCCTGACATTATTTCCGTAAGACACTTATTAATCCACTTCTAGTCGGGGTAGACGGTAGATTGCGGCTATAAGTTTGCTTTATTTTGCTTACGTTACTCCTCTCTCGCATTCGCCGGATTACGCTTGTGGGAGCCATAGACCAAATATTATTCAGTGATAGGAGGAGGGGGGATTGTTTGTGAATCACTATCGATTGATTATCATGCGCCGAATACTTCACGCGTGAGTGAAGGGGGGTGGCGGTACTTCAACGCTATTGTTGCGGATTTACGCATTGCGGAAAATCATCTAATTACCGTAATACGAATGAATTCTGACTTGAGCGCACGGGAATTCGTGAGAGTTTGCACTTCATTCCACAACCTGTTCAAATCTCTAGAAAGGGAGTGTGGGAAAGGGCTAAGAGACCCTCTCAGTTTTACACACTCTTTTACTCCTGACCCCTTATAGGATGTTTGATAGGGTGATATCATGACTCCAGAGTACAGCCAACTAGCGCAAGTACGCATTCCGAAAACTGCGTAGGGTGAGAAGAAAGATAGGGCAATTACTAACGGAGGATCGAGTTTGTACACGTGCCAAGAACATCTCTCTCGTCGTCTGACCCTCTCACTTTACCCACTCCCTCGGGTCTCCCTGGTTCTCTAGCCGTTACTTTTTCGGATGCTATGGAAGTGTATCGGCTAGCACTCGACAGCGAGAGACTGTGAGAAACGAGAGGGTCAGACAACTAGAGGGAGAGATTCTTGGCACAGAATCGAGTTTGACTCTTCCAATTCGTTGTCCTATATCATCATAATCCCATTCCCCCCTCTCTCGACCTCTCCCTCGATCGTTCGCCGAGTTCCATCGAAAAGAGCACCGAATTGGGGAAAGAGCCGGGAATTGATGATTCCGTCAAATAGCCCCATTCTCGCCATTTGAGGAGAAGTTAGAAAGGGCGTTGACTCATTGTTTATTCCCATTCCACCGCCCTGCCGGCGCTCCGGAAAGGGGTTAAGGGCGAGAGAGTGTGCAAAAGTGAGAAGGACCCTCTCGCTTTTGAGCGCTCTCTAGCCCCTAACTCCTTTCTGGAGGTGAAGAGCCGTGTCCCATCGCATTCCTACGCCGATATGCATCACTCTGCTTTTTTTCGTAATTTAAAAATGCGATAACTATGCCTGGTCATCCTTTGCGCATGGCTAACTCTGTTGATGCGCTCCATTATTTTTCGTTCTCGATTTAACAGAAATGTTATACCCCTCAATGTGCGCAAAGCAACCTTTTTCACATCTCCAGAAAGGGCCAGGAACGAGATACTGCTCACACTATCTCGTTCCTAGCCCATTTCGGGAGATGCGAAATCATGCGGCGCCACAAACATCCCCGCCATTTTCCAATCGCAACGCGCCGCTTTTTATATTGCGTTTTTGAATGCCGGCATTCATGAGACCGCATTGCAATGTTTGATGACACTTCCAGCACATGATTCCAAACCTCCATAAAGGGGTCAGCGGAGATAGTGTTTTTTTTGCTTTTTTTCCCACTGAAGAGCACATTCATGTGCATACATAGCTGAACACTGAATCCAGCTTGGTTAGTTCATAATTCCATTCATGAACACCCTAGTTCATTTGCCCAAAGGCCAATTGAAATGGATGAAATTGCACTCCAGATCGACTATAAATAGGAGAAACGTTGACTCATTGCACAGTCGCATGTCTTTTCATTCCTCCCCTAGCCGTCCAATCCTCCAGAATGGGGTGAGGAGTGATGGAGGGACTCTCACTTTCACACACTTTCTCGCTTCTGACCCTTCACACGCGTCTGGTAATGGAGTGTATGCATTCTCCATGCATCGTTGGATTGCTTGCGACTTTTGGATGTCGTCATTTATGCATCACTTTTAGTGTTTGAAAGCATACCTTTTATTCGCTTTTACACGTGCAAAGCTTATCCGACCACGTGTTTGATAGTTCTCTCTGCTTTTTTTCCTTTTACCCTTCCGTGGACGAGAGAGTGTGCGAAATTGAGAGAGTTTCACTGGAGTCGTAATTCAAATTGAACTGATAGTGTGCATCAATCAACCAGGTAGTTAGTGGAGAGGCAGGGAATTGTGGGAAAGTGCTCTCGCCACTACATAGAAACTCTCTTTCATTTACCCGCCTATCGTTTTCCCGCATAGATTCAGCATTTCTCTCATTTTTGATTGATTTTAAAAAAGATTTTAATTGTTTTGAAACATACCTCCAAACAAATCCGGGAAAAGTGTTTTTTTTTCTCAAAACGTCTCATGCATTTCGCTATTTCGAAACGCCGCAAAATCCAGATTGGTCTTTTGAACGCACACTTCCTTGTAGCGCGTTCCTTTGATGAAACCATTTGTGTCTTCGATCTCTCATTTTCTTTCCCCTCTGAAATTTCATTATTTGTTTCGAAATCGACTGATTTTTTTCCAGTCAAAGTTTGATATTATCTATGATTTCGCGTTGGTTGCTGCTCATTTCTTCATTTTTTCTGTCAAAAATCTAATACATTCCAGGTTTTGATCTTTGATCTTTTCAGGTTGATCTTTGATCTTTGACCACGATGCGCATCACTGCCTGGTTGCTCCTTGCGCTCATGCCAATGATCACCCTCCAGGGCGCCGTCCGAAAGAAGTAAGTTTCCTTTTAGTTCCGGGTTGAAACAGCAAAGAACCAGGCGGAATTGTGGGAAATGGTTAAGAGATTGTGCGCATCGTGAACCTTTCAATTATAATTTGACACCTCCGGAAAGGTGTCAGTAACGAGAAGGCTTGTGAAAGTGAGAGAGTGCCTCTCACTATTTCACTCTATTCCACCACTCTGTGAATGTTTATCTGGCCCGCGCGATGATTAGCATAAATAGATAGAATTGACGTATTTCAGCACCGAAAACATTTCCCGAATATTCTCGAGGTTTACTTCTTTGAGCTTTTCGGTTCTTACACTACTTTAAATTAACTTTTGCTCAATTTGTCGTACTTTATTTGCATGGTGAAACACAAGAATGCACGGAAAATGGCGCTGACTCCGAAATTCGATAGTTCAAACTCACAATTCCAAATGGTAAAGACGGTGAATTACGGAAGTTTTCTTGATCGGCTCCTTTCTGGAGGCAGGGAATCATTTCAGTTTTTTTGCAGAGGCGTTCTTCCCTCCGGTCCGATCCCTCAAGAGTGCTGCCAAGTGTTCTGCCCGCCGCTCGACATTTGCGTCTGCTGCTTTGTGGTCAGTTATCGATCGATCGTCATACTGTAGCGAGTAGGGATACTGTAGCAGCTGCAAACTGTTATTTTCGATATTATTGCTCTTTTTTAATTTCCTTGCGGCAAAACATGAACTTCTTAGAAAACTTTCTAACAATCATTTTTTTTATTCGGCACCTTCAAAACTTCGATCAAATGGTCTCACGTTGATAGATCTTTGACGGTTCCGAAAATTTTCTGTTTGTTCGTTGAGTGCATTTTTCTGCCGCCCCGTCTCCCTTTTTTTCGTTTTTCTTCTAAAACTGACTCCGTTTTTTCTCACGGTCTTTCGATTTTCTCAAGTGTTTGACGAAATGTAGCCCAATTCGCAAGCATATTTTCACATGCCATTTTCGGAGATCACAAAATCATAAAATATGATTTATTTAATTTTGTTTTAATTTCAGGACTACGAATACTTTGACGGCGTCAAACGAGTTCGATCTAACGGCATCCCCGATTTTCTCAAGCCGAAATCCAAGCGAGAAGTATGTTTCTATTCTTCTTCTTTTTTATTTTTTTAAAAATTCTAATGCAGTAGATGACGTAATGAAGAAAACAGTTAACTATTGCATCCAACCGAGAAATCCCGATCTGAGCACTGCTCTTTTCTGTCGTGCAATGTTCTTTGAGCCTACTCGGTAATGAATAGAGCTTACTCAATATCAGAAACAAATTAAATTATTATTATTATTTATAAATTTATTTCAGGTGGCCGTGGGAGCGGAGTCGCCAGACTACGATTCCAATATCGATCTGCTCGACTCATGACAGTAACCGATGATAAATGTATACTACGCCCCCTCCTTCTCATATTCTCGGTGTTTTTGGGTTCCAGTACTTCTTGAAATCTTCAAACATTTGTAATTTCTCGCTTCCTGATAGATTTATTACATTATTATACTTTCTAATAGATTTAGCCCAAATACCGAGCCTATTACCTGTGCCTACTAACACTACTACTAAACACTAAGGACTAAGTACTAAGTCCTACTAAGTACCACTGGAAGCCAAACCCCCCGAGTTGCCCATATTGTCTCACTTTCCATACCGGTCGCCTTGCATCGAACCTTGTACAATTGCCTTTTCTTTTCTTTTATTTTAGAAAAGTTCGTAATTGTTCACGGTCATAATTGTAATATAATAGTCTGCACGATAAACAGTCAATTTATCCCCGTTAACGAATGTGCTTGATGAGTTTTTTTTCTGATGCAAAATTAGCAGAAGGAAAGTTCAAGTTATGATAAAGGCTTGCTTTGTATCGCGTGTAAAACAATATTGCACTACAGCCCGTCTACAGTCTAGAAACATTTATCAAGGCTCTATCTCCACTGGAACTGAGATAGTCAAATTGCGGTATTTCAATTTTGTTTATATTTTCCACATTTTTGCTGTTCATACGATGCTATAATTCAAGCTGGCAAACAATGCCTAGCTCAACCACTAGGAACAAGAAGCTAGGGCTTCTCTCCTTAGAGAAGCGCAGGGAGGAAATTGATTTGAACTCGGCCAGAAATCTTCTCATTGGCAAATACAAAATATCTAAAAAGAAACCGCATCACTTTTGCTATTACTTTGCTAGGAATGGAATCAATTTCATAAACGCCTCTTCAACTTCTAACTACAGGCATAATAGTTTCTGTCTCAGAGCGGCAAGGCTATACTCAAAATCCGGAAAATTGAGCAGTTTTCCTGAGTGACCTTCTTACTTTTGTTGTTGTTGTCCAATAATGATTCGTGCCTTTCTTTTAATTTATGTTATTGTACCGCGTTTCCTCGTGACTCGCATAAATATTATTATTATTATTATTACATGTGAAATTTGCGCAGGATAAGTGGTCTGGAACCAGAGAGACAGCAGAGTGAGAGAGATTTTTTAACAATTTTACACTCTCTCCCGTCACTGATCTTAGGAGCGACGTCAAAGCCAACGCCTTTTGGTCATTTCCCACGATCTATTTTACTCTGTCTAGACGCGGTGCAAAGTATCGTTTTCTATCTGCTAACAGATAACATGATTCCAAACCTACAGAGCAGGGTTAGAACGAGAGAGTGTGCAAAAGTGAGAGAGTCCCTCTCGATTCCATAGACCGGTAAACCTTACAGAAAGGGCTTTGGAGTGACATACTCTCTCACTCCAAAGCCCTTTCTGTAAGGTTTACCGGTCTATGGAATGATGTGAGATATGCTGAAATCATTGTCGAGAAATTTGAGGGGTCAGTCTCTTCAATTTGCACACTATCTCGAATCGACCAGTGAGTATGGGAAATGGAGAAAGCTTTGATACGCCTCAAAATGCTAGAGCATCGAGAATAAATGCAGCATTTCTCCTAATCCACTCGTTAGTCAAGCTTCTTCATCTTGCCAGCCCATTCACATCATTCCACAGGCCGGTCAACCTTCCAGAAAGGCCTTTGGAGTGAGAGAGTGTGTGAAATCGAGAGAGACCCTCTCACTTTTGCACACTCTCTCGCTCTAACCCTGGTCTGTATGTTTGGAATCATGTGCATTCACACTAGCGGACGTCCTTGTGTAGAGAGTGGCGCGGCTGGAGATTGATCTGTTTTCTGAGAAAGTGATTGATTGCCACTAGAGTGCGAAATGTGAGATAACCCGATGCCACGGGTACCCGCCTGCGAGGAATGATTGGGAGAACTACCCGATAACACACCCTCGAAAATGATCCATTACCCGATAACTTACCTCTGAAAATATGTTATAAAATGCGTGTTTCTTGTGAATTTCCATACACACTTAGTCTGTGACACTATCACATATGATAATTCGTTATTGTTCTCTCATTTCGACCGCTTCTTCACTTACCGGACGGTCTCCCCTCTCTTAAACTCGTGAAATCTGTCTTCAGTAATGTCCAGGTCGGTGTTTCTTGATATTATTTTGTGCTAAAACTTAGAGAACATAGATTTAGAGTAGATCAAGTGTGTAGACCTTGCTGGTGGAAATGGTGGTCACACTGTGATCTTTGACACTGTGTTTTTTCTTCAGAGACTCGTAAATCAATGGTGAAAGGTGGTTCTGATATCCAACGAACTAACGTCAAAATTGCCGCCAGCTTCAACTACAATTGCGTTAGTCGTTCTGAATATTAAATGTAAGTTCTCTTGTATGTCCAAATTGTTTAACGCATGTGATTGAGTGACAATCAAGTCGAATCTATGGAGTCTGATTTAGGAAACGGAATCAGATCTACCTACTCCGTTATTTTTACTCCTATGGATCTCCAGTTGACAGACCAATGGGGGAAAGATCAAAAGTGCCGACGGTTTCCCAATGGAGGAAATTCTGGGATCCCAAATGGAGAATCCTCCCTCAACGGGAAACCACCATCTCCCCACTGGGAAATCGTCGGGCACCTTTTTTTTCTTCTTCACACTATTGGTCTGCCAACTGGGGATCGACTGGGGCAAAAATACCAGAGGACGCGAACGCGAAGAAACTACTTGGTACAATTCATAGATTCGTTTCAATTGTCGCTCAAGAATATGCGTTGAAATATTTTGGACATACAAGAGAACTCACATTTTGTCTACAGAACGACTAATGGAAATGCTATTGAAGTTGGTGTCGATTTTGACGTCCATTCAGTGAATATCGAAACCACTTTTCACCATTGATTGATTCACTAATGTCTGAAGAAACAACACAGTGTTCACATTGAGACGGGAATTTCTACCAGGCTAGATCTACAAGATACATTTATATTTTGTACGTTCTGCTACAATATAATATAAAAAATCGCCAACTGGACATGACTGAAAACAAATTTCGCGTGTTTCAGAGAGGAGAGACCGAATTTAAGAAACGGTCAAAATGAGACAACAATGGGAAATTCTCATATGCCAGAGTGTCACAGACAAAGTGAGGACGTAAATTAACCAGAAACACGTATTCTATTACGTATTTCCGTTAAAAAGGTGTCTGTATGAGAGCCTGTTATCGGGTAATTGATCATTTTGAAGGGTCATTCTCGGGCCGTCTCATTTGCCGAATCATTTCGACAGGGACCGCTCAATTACCCGATTACCCGACCCGAATTACGCACTCTAATTGCCACCATGAAGGCCGGTTTGTGAACAGTTTGAAATCACTCTTATAGGTTCATTTCCAAATTGATCTTCGGGTACGTGCACGGGAATTCAATACGATTTGTATTTTTGGATTACCGGTAGGACGCCGCGATTTTAAAGGGCCTCCATTGTCCTCTTCCATAGGGTATTTTCTTACCGTTCATCTCTCATATTCCTCATAAATCTCTCTCGCCAGATCACTTCTCACCACGCTCAGGCGTCATAAAGAGAGACGCGGTTAGATTGATTACTAATCCCTAGGTGACACGCAAACAGACTGGGCTAGAGGATATTAGATTAGACGCCGAATCTGGGCGGCTTGTATGTTTCATCGAGCATTTATATTGATTAGATTAGATATGACTTGGATTGCGTTCATGCAAGGCGCTCTCATTCATTCAACTATTTCTTTCTCATTCTATCGGTGTCTCTTTTCTTTAGTGAGATGATTATTGCAACACAATTGTCCGCAATTGCAGAAATGGGCGACAATCCCTCCTTCAAGCAAGATTCCGTCGAAGCGTTGAGGGCGAAAGTACGTTTCCATTTTGTTTTTTTTATTTGTAAAATTATTTAGGGAAAACAATAAAATGTTAATTTATCCAGGCATTCAATTTCGCCTCTAACGAACAAATCGGAAATGCGGCTACGCGAGCCATCGAATTGATGCAGATTGTAATGAAGAGTGGAGTGAACAGTCCGGTATTTAACATATAAATTCTATTTTATCCTTCCTAGTTTTTTTTAATTTTCATCAGGTCTATCAAATGGACAAGCATTTTTTCTTGCGCAAGCACTTACAAAGGAATAAAATGCACTCATCATGCATTTTTATTTACTTGCTGCTAGAAGCAATCTTTTTTTTTCTTCGAAATCTCGCATTTAGGGAAGGAATTAAAAAAAAATGTGATTTCAGAACGTGAAATTCCTCGTGAAGTCACTGGAGATGGAGGGCAACATGCTGATGAAGCACGACGATCGAAAGTTAGTTTTAAAATCTGCTAATGGAAGTTTGGGATCAATCATAAACACGGTGAACCCGTGTGCGATATAAGAAGGTTGGAGCCAGTTTTTTTTCAGTTTTTTTTTTGAGGACAAGGAATTTTTTAGGAGCGATTCTCTGAGAGATCTCATGTACTCATTCTGTGCGGCTCTCGGGCGATCGATCGAATCGGTTGAAATGGAGAAAGAAAAAGAATCGATATCCAGCACTGCTACGGACACGGTAAAATGTGTTTCACTATTCGTTTTAGTAGCAAGTGTGACTTCGAGGTTATTAGAAGGATGTTGCGCTTATTTTTATGCAATCATACTTGAAAAAATGGCGAATTTGCGGTTAAGTTTATTATGTTTATCTTTTTTTTTAAAAGTAAAAATCAAATTTTCATTTATTTTTCTTCTTCACCGTCTGCTTTCACATGATTCCAAACCTACCGACCAGGGATAGAGCGAGAGAGTATGCTAAATTGAGAGAGTCCCTCTCGATTTCTCACGCTCTCTCACTCCAAAGGCCTTTCTGGAAGGTTGTCCGGCCTGTGGAACGATGTGCTTTCTAGGACTCTCTTCATACCAATGAATCAGTGGAGGAAAGTGATCACGACGGTGGCGACTCTGATTCTTCAGACGCTTCAATGGATGGATCGGATGAAGTAAGTGATTCAAAACCATCAAAAAAGGGGTCAGGGCGAGAGAGTATGGAAAAGTAAGAGAGTCTCTCTCTCGCTCTAAGCTCCTTTGTGTAGAGCCGACCCGGAAGTGAAATAATGTGCAGTATGGCAATAGAATGAAAAGTGAATAGTTGTTGAAACATATTATAATGAAGGCACATAATTTAGCTACTAATGCACACTGGAAATTTTTTTAGAGTTTCCATGCGAGTGAAATGGGAGATGATGATGAAGAGGAAGAAGATGACGATTCAGAAGAGACGGAGTCGGAAGTTGCTGCAGCAGGCACGGCAGCAGCAGCGGGAGCTGCAGGGACCGGCTTCAAATGCGACAAGTGCGACCTAGTTCTCGCTACGATCAAGGGCTTCAAGGTGAGCTGAGTTCATCAGATATTTGTATTCAATTGATCGATTGATATTTTGAAGTCGATCAATCCGTTTTGCATATCAACGCATTGTTATTAGTAACTTACACATTGCGTACTTACTTTGGAAAAAGTTTTTCTTCTTTTTTTCAGAATCACATGGAGTCCAAGTGCAACATGAAATGCGGCGAGTGCAGCGCGGTGCTGCGGTCGCTCGCGGCCTTGGTGCAGCACAGAAAGCTGCAGCACGGCACGGCTGCAGAGGCTGCAGCTGTCGCAGCATTGGAATTCGAGTGCACCCTGTGCGAAGCGAGGTTCAAGAATGCCCATACACGAAGAGACCACCTGCTCCTACATGAAAGTGAGTGACACATCCTAAAAACCGCATCCACAATCTCTTCTGGAGTGGATTGTTTCACTTCTTGCTTTTGGTTAAGCATTACTGTTCCTTACTCAGTACTTATTTAGATACTTACCTAGCTAATTCGCTTTTTAAATGTGATTGGCCTCAGGAGCTGCAGCAGATGCAGCATCAGACGACGACTCTGCGACCGTGACGGCCGACAACATTGACGAAGCATTCAAATGCAACAAATGCAACCACAATTTCAGCTCTGCCAGGAGACTGCAGGTAGAAGTATACCACATGATTCCAAACCTACAGACCAGGGTTAGGACGAGAGAGTGTGCAAAAGTGAGAGAGTCCCTCTCGATTTCACACGCTCTCTCACTCCAAAGGCCTTTCTGGAAGGTTGAGCGGCCTGTGGAATGATGTGATACATTTCTAAAAAAAGATGTCCCATTAAAAACTCAATGTTTTGAGTGTTCTGTCTGTATTTTTTACGACGAAACTTGAAATGGTAAATGTTATTGCAGAAGCACACGCTAACTCTCTGCGGAACGCGGTGCGCCGACTGCGGACTCGCGTTCCAGTCGGCGACAGCAATGCTGCAGCATCGCAAGCTGCAGCACGGCACGGCTGCAGAGACTGCGGCTGCAGCAAAATATGCAGCATATAAATTCGACTGCGAATTGTGCGGTGCGAAATTCAAGACGCGAAGGATCTACCGCAATCACAAACTGATCCATACGGGTGAGATCGTCCGATTTTTCCAACAATTTTTTTTTCAAGAGTTTCCCCGTTCATCAGCTTTCTTTCATAAATGTTTTTTATCTTAATGCCGTCGTAAAAATAAGGCTTCAGAAAAATTTTCTCAATTCATGCAAATACTTGTTTTACAGGCAAGATGTTTCCTTGTGCTCATTGCGACATGAAGGTTGGATGCGAGTCGGCACTCAATTTCCACATGAGAAAAGCGCATGGACTGAACAAATTCGAGTGTCCGAATTGCAATGAAAAATTTGATCGAGCGGATGAACTGAAGAAACACATTGCAGTGCACTATGAGGAGGTATCGAACATGAATTTCTCGATATTGTCTTGTAAAATTCTCACAGTGTACCTTGTTTACCGAATGACAAACGGTACACCCCAAGTAGGACAGACAACTAATTTGAATCTATAAAATCTTCTAGGATCCATCTGCTACTGCGACCATCAACAAATCTTACAAGTCGGACAAGTCATTGCAGCGTGAGATGCGATGTCCACTATGCGAAGTTAGTTTGTGCTATATTTTTTTTGTTGATTTTTACCGTTCGGCAGATGCACTTAAGTAATGAGATTCCATCGAAACGATGTACATAACCACAGTGAAACATAGACATGCGTGTGCGGGTGATAAAATAACAAAATTGCTCACATTTGTTTCCAAAAAAAATTGTAAAAAAATAAATTGGTACTTGCAGAATGGTTACCACAACTTGAAATCGCTGCTGCGGCATCTGGAGCTTTCGCATAAAACGACTGCGAAAAGGGTATTTAATAAATCTCTTAAAACATTTACATATTCCAAATTCCCAAAAGCAACAGTTGGTCGTTTTGTTGCCACTTTTGCCTGTTTCTTGACTGACCTCGCCTGGACAGATCTGATGATTGACAAATTTTCAGTGACAATCAATCGATAATTTACAGATCATTTTCATTCCAGGCAGGCATCGCTTTCCGCTGCGACTGTGGACACGTTTCTCGTTCCCACTCTCACGAATTTGTATGTTATTTTAACTTTATTCACTTCAAACAATGCAAATTCAGTGTCAAATCGCGAATTTCACCGTGATTCGCGCAGACGAAAGCGGGTCGGAGGCGGGGTCGGCCGCAACTGCTGGCAAAAGCGCCGGTAAACTTTGCGAGAAATGCGGCACGGAGTTCTTTAACGCATCTGGATACAGGGTGCGCTTTATTTTAGAAATTCGTATTTTCTTTGTGTGGAATGCACAATTTCATTAACTTCTTTTTAGAAGCACATGGAAACGCTCTGCGGGACGCGCTGTCGCAAGTGCCTGATGGTGTTCAAGTCGGACATCGCCATGACGCAGCACCAGAAGCTGCAGCACCCGTCCAACCCGGCTGCAGCAGCTGCAGCAGCAGAGATTGCGACGCGTCCATTTGCCTGTGAAGAGTGCGGGGCGAGGTTCAAGAAGGAAGCTGTTCTCAATAATCATTTGGCGGTTCACAAAGGTTAGTTCAAATCCTCTTATCTTCTTCAAAATTCCCCTAATTAGTTCTAATTAGTGAGTTCACTCAAGTTAGAGCTAGCACAAGTTTTAAATAAATTTCCCTGATTCAGACAAAGGGTTCACATGCGATGTCTGCGACAAGGGATTCTATCGAGAGACGGAGTTGAAAAGGCACAAGAAGAAGGCACATGCAATTGAACCAGAGGTATTTCTTTTTTCGTTCTGAAAACAAACTTTTGAAAATACTTTCTACTGACTATTTTATGCTGCGCTAATTTCTTCGGGGAAATTTCCCCGCCCAGAGGTGGAAAACTCGTGTAACTCAGCTCAAATTAAACGAAATCACTCCAATCAAAAAGGAAAAAGGTCCAAACGTGACTTGTAATCACCGTATCAAGTTTGGAAGCTGTAGCTTGCCTAGGAAAAAAAGTTATGCAAAGGTGGACAAAACGATTTTCCACTTTCCACCCATGAAATTTGCGCAGCATTAGTGAACGCCAAAACGAAACACCAGAGCAATTGGTTGGGTAAACGGGTTGTTAATAAGGCGATTTCTTACAGCACCTTCCGTTGTCAGTGAAAGAAAATCAATATTTTAAAGAAAAAATATTTAAAAAGTATATTTTGAAGTCGGCGGAGAATCGATTTTTGTCGAACACGAAGTGCCGCGATTGCGGGATGGAATTCAAGTCGCAGATGGCTATGCGACAGCATCGGAAGCTGCAGCACGGCACGGCTGCAGAGGCTGCAGCTGTTGCTGCAGGCAGATTCCCCTGCAACCAGTGCGAAGCGAAATTTACGACGGCAAAGGCGCAGCGACTGCACATGATACGACATGATCGTAAGTTTTTACAAATTCAAAATATATTTAGGTTCAATTTTATGAATTACTTTAGTATTTTCACGTTAGAAAATTTAATCAAAGTAGGTTTTGTGTACATGAAACTATAAGAACTACTACAAATTTACTCTATTCTTACCATTCTTTTAAGTTTTGACGAAGAGTGCAGTTGTGAAGAAGGAAGAGCCGGATGATGATGGAGTTGAGGCTGAAAACTCTGCGACCGACACGACAGCTGCAGCAGCTGCAGCAGAAGCTCCAGATGGAGAGTTCAAATGCGACAAATGCGATCGCACCTTCATCTCAGCCTTAAAACTGGAGGTATCGCCTATCTCTCTAAAAATTGGCTTTAAAAAAGTTTCCATTAACCTAATGATGCTGATGCGGATTTTCCTGATATGTGTATACTGAAAATATGTGTATAAAGAGATATACTGAAAAAGGAAATAAAAATCAATTTTTTAACCTCTTTTTTTTAAATTTAAATAAATATTAATTTCTAGGTACACACATTCTCGCTGTGTAATACCAAGTGCTGCGAGTGCGGACTCGTGTTCAAATCGTCTTCCGCCATGCAGCAGCACCGGAAGCTGCAGCACGGTCCGGCTGCAGATGCTGCAGCCATTGCCGCAATGAAGTACGAGTGCGAAGAGTGCGGCCAACGATTCAAGAGTGCAGGAAAGCGACGGGACCACGTGGTCAAGCATAAACGTGAGCAACTATTGGGGGAAAGTGTCACGGGGGCTCAAAGGCGGATAAAAAAGCGGTCCGCGAATAAGCTGCACTTACTACGGTATAATGCTTGATGTAGCCATCGCAATACGCAATTTTCATCGCAATACCGTAGTAAGCAATGGAAATTTACGCATTGTGCTCGTGACCATTACCTGTTCATTTCTCTTGTAGAGGATCTGAATTTTTGAGCCCCCGTGAGTGTGTAGAATGAATGATACGGTCACTACTCAGACTGTGAAAAATAAGGATGCAACTAGTTCATTTCTCCACACACTAGTATATTAAAAGAAAATATTTCAACACGCTTTTTTCGCAAAAGTCTACTCTCAAATCTATTCAGCAACTTAACATACTAACAAAGTTGATGTATTATAAGCAACTAAAGTCATGTTCACATGATTTCAAACCTAAGAAAAGGTCAGGGTGAGAGAGTGTGCAAACGTGGCAAGCTCTTTCGTTCCAAATCCCGCTACTTGGTGATCTCGGTAAGACATGTGATATCTGTAATTCGTTCAGTTGCGTCTTCTACCAATGAAGAGTTGTCGGCAAATCAATCAGATGTCGCGGTCACTGGTGGAGTGTACGAATGTTACATGTGCCACAAATCATTCTCCGGCGCTGCCATTCTCAAGGTTCGCACACCATTGAGACTATAGGAAATAATTTACAAAAATCTAGAGAAATTTGTATAAATTAGATCAAAAGGAACCGAAGAGGAAAATGAGACAATTGCATTATTTCTTGATTAGCCCTCCGGAGAGGTGTGAGTCGTGGAGATGAGTGGTGGAAACTGGCCTCTTTCTGGAGATTGTTTCTCAATGATTCATTTCAGAAACACGTGCACACTCTCTGCGGCACTCGATGCGGCGAGTGTCTCATGGTGTACAAGTCGACAACTGCGATGATGCAGCACGACAAACTGCACCACAGCACCGATGCTGCTGCTTTCAAGTAAAAATCAATAATAATAACAATAATGATGACAATAATAATGTTGTGTTTAACATGATAGACATAATATATAAAAATTCAGGAAAACCAACAGATTCGAGTGCAAAAAGTGCGAGGCGCGATTCAAGACTCCAAAAACGCTCCAGACCCACATGGCTCATCATTCGAGTAGGTCCTTTAAAATATGTACATCTATTTTATTGATTTTATTATGTTTATATCTCTAAATTCAGGCGATCGCTTCTCTTGTGAGATTTGTAACCGGGAATTCACCCTAGCCTCGGCGCTCAAATTTCACAAGAAAACGGCACATGGAACGAAGGAGGAACCCGATATTACTCCGTAATAGATAATTTAGTTATTGTTTGCAAATGTTGTGTTGGGAGCGGGAGAAAAATATTTATTCATACCTAGGCGTTGGGAAGATTCGAAGTCCTTATCTTCTTTGTCTAGTGGCTTCTTATTTGCCATTGTCTTCATAATTTTATTGATTTTTTTTGTTGTGATTTTGTGTTACAATAAACGCATTTCAAATTTAATAAAAATCTGGCATCTTTGCATTTTGAACGAAAAAAATTTTCATTTTCTTGTTTCCGAACATTCATTCCCGAACAATCACCTGCACCCGACGAGTTCAGGTTTCAGAATAGAGTAATGAGCAACTCCAATATTATCTCAATACTGTGTCCTTAATTATCCAGATTCCCTACAAGAGAAATTGGAAAGAGATGGCCACGACATCAACGAGTTTGTTGCATTGCTGTGAAATGATGCTTTGACCCCCACAAATGAAAGGACATCGACATTGTATTTCAGACTCTTTTTAGCATACAAAGTAACAAGATTAATTGCTCAATTATTCCTTTCTTCTTCTCCTCATTCATTATTTTCTCACTCGTAGGGAGCGGTCGGCGTAAGCAATGAGCGGACGGCCTTCTCTCGCTTCCACTCGTGAGCATTGATCTTTGATCTTCCATTCTGCCCTACCCTCAGCTTGCCTAATAATTATGCAATCTCAGCGCCCGCCTCAACGCCTCTCTCCAATCGCGCACGCATACAGTAAATAACTAGTGTAGATTTAAAGAAATCTCCTAGTGATGACGTCATCGCTGTCTCAAATTGCAGAACCGAGCGTAGCATTCCCGCTCCGACTCCCGCGGCAGCCGCTCTCTCTGGTATATTTATCTTTGATATTTGCCTGTTATTCTTCAATTGTCGCAATAATGATGATGAAATGTCGGAAATATTTGAACGTTCGCTCATAAGTAGGGTGCGAGAAACTAGAATCATTCTCGCGAAATGATCCACCCATTCTCGGCGAGAACTCTCATCCGCGCGGTCTCGACTCTCGGCGAGAGTGTCACGAAACCGACCCCTTATTGGAGTGGAAGAAATGATCAACATTTCACATATGTTTCATCCATTTCTTTCACACAGCGCTTGATTACAATGAATAATTATAGTGAAGGGCCGTTTCATGAAACTCTCGCCGAGAGTTTTCCCCTCGAATTAAAATTCTCATTCGAGACCGATTATCGTCGAGAGCTGAAGGGAGAAATGATTCGACCTCTCGACTCTCGGTGAACTCTCGTTTCTCACATCTTACTCATAAGAAACTGCACCACTTTTTTGATGTTCTTCACTCTCCTAAGATGATGCAATCTCTTTTTCAGACTCAGATCTGCGCACCTGCCATGATCCCGCATCGCCCGTTAACGTGGAAGGTATCTGCCAAATTGCGTAAAGATGTCGTATCCTGTTCCATTTTACAACCCTTAATATATTTAATCCTTAATAATCCTTAATACTTAATCTTTAGTAATATGTAATAAATCCAGCACTCGAGAGATTGTACTACCAACCGATTCGCGAACTAGAGCGAGAACGAATCGAATATCGCCGCAATCCTCCATTGCAAATGGTGAGAAGTCGGTGACATCTTAGCCGATAAAAAGGCTACGATAGGTTAATATATGACTACGAGTTTTGAAAACATTAATTTGACTGCATTCAGAATGATGTATGGATTAGCGCTGACGAAGACTTTGAGCGAGATGAAAACGATAATAAGGGGTGAGTTTAGAATGAAACGGTGGAAAGGACCTATAAAGGTAGTGCGAAAAAGTATATAGCTATTTTAGGTTCTTTTTAAAAATATTAATGTTACAACAGGCGACGTGGGCTGCCGGAATCGAGTGAGGATGATGAAGAGGATTTGTGCAGTGAGTGGTCGAAAAAATTGCGATATTACAAATTCAACGGGTGCTCGATTGACAATTCCCTCCCCCCTGTTAGGGAGCGAGAGACTCCGCCCCTTTACGCGGATTGCACGAACAATCACCCGAAATATGGAAAAGTTAGTGGGGGCGACTGAAATACTAAATAGCACGTATTACAAAAATCAATATCGACGAAACAATACGGTATACTATGAAGCGATGTTGCAGCAGCCGCCGAATCCGAAGGTGCGTGTACGATCTGCGCCGCAGATGAGGTACGGTATTCTTGAATCGATTACCGATTGTGAAAAATGAAGTTTTCTTCTAGTGTGTTGTATCTACATAGCAAACAAGTACACCACTTAACTAGCATGTTGGTTGCTTCTGGATAATTTCTGCGAACATTTTTAGTGTAATTCGATTACTGTAGAGAGTATCGATTGAATAATAGACTGCTGATCTCAGGCTGTGAATCCATCGGGATGCATCTACTGCCGCAACCACGTTGGATGCCGCAAGTGAACACAAACCTCCAGAAAGGGGTTACGGGCGAGGGAGCTTGAGAAAACGAGAGCCCTTTGGCCGGGCAAATCTTTCCTTGATTGATTGGAATGCGCTTCAATCCTTGCAAACCGCTATAACAACGGCTAATTTTCAGGTGCTGCACTCGCTGGTTCCTGAGATCCAAGAGGAATGCGGAAGATGGAGTGAGAAAGATTGATTGAATTTGGAGGAATCAGTCGGGCACCTTAGAAGTGCCGCACAGCATTCGAATCAGAGACGGCGAGATGGAGTTAGAGAAAGAGAGAACTGACGAGAGAGCGCGCAAAACGAGAGGGCCAGACAACGAGAGATGCTCTTGGCATGGTGCCAACTGGATGCTGTGTGCCCCCCCCCCCCGGAAGATAAATACAAGAAGACATATCAAATTGTTTTGCAGGTCGCAACTTGCCCACTGTGTCGGCATAAGTGGGAAGGATTAGTGGCGGAGATCAAGCCAATGGACCGTCTAAAGAGGGAGATGAAATCAAAGAAATCGCGAGAAGAACAGAAGAAGAAGAGGAGAAACCCCGCCCCCAGTCACTGACCCGACCGCAGCCATTGCATACTGTAGGCAAATCGCTAGCAATAATACCGAAATCCGATAAATACGGCAAATAAGGAGTTATCTTGCGGTATCTTTCATTTTCGAGGTGGAATTTTTATTTCGCCAATGAGATAAAGAAGAGCAGACAGTAGAATATTGTTTGTATTTTTTAAAAGTATTTTTTGGAAAATTGGGAGTGCAGGAAAATATTGGGGCAGTTGTAGCATTGCCTTCTGGGAATCAGATGGAATGGAGACATGTGGGAGGGGAACAGAATGCAGACCGCGTGCATGGCAATGCGAGCGAGAGAGTGTGTGAAATGGAGAGAGGATAAAACTGACCAATTCGTACTTTTACTGTATGTGCCGTTGTTTTACTCAAGATTACATTTTCGTTCCGAACAATGTAATCTTCAGGAACGTAAATCTAATAAAAATAACTGTTGAATCAATATGTCTTGCACTTTTTTTGCGGTAATGATGAAAAATATTTGTAACATTAATTATTTTAAAAATTAAAGTAATTGAGCCGTATTTGTGGTTTAGACGCCAACAGCCGGCATTAGCATAAAGCCGTCAACCGTCTTTTAGTTTGATGAATCGGGCTCCCGCACGGAATTACAGGAACTGTTGTTATTTTATTGATTTTTCTCTTGTTCGTATTGTTTCTTTTCTCTTCCGTTCTTTCACGCTTCCCACTTTCAGTTGTTGTCTCTTCCGGTGCGACATGATTCCTGTTCCGCGCGGCAACGACAACAGAGGTGAGCGTAGCTGCACATCAGGGCTGGACGAACAATTTTCCCGCACTCTCGATTTCGCAAGCTCTCGTGCTCTGTAACCGGCGAGAGAGCTTGGGAAATCAGGAGTGCGGGAAATTTTTGCCCAGTCCAGCTGCGCATTATCAAAAATCTCCAGAAAGATGTCAGGAGCGAGAGACTGTTTGTGAACGAGAGAGACTCATTTTCACGCACTTTCTCGCCCCTGGCTCATTTCTGCAGGTTTGGCCGTTTGAATTACGTGGGCCCGCGCTCGCGTAGGTTCTGGTCACAACAATATTTTTCCGACCGTTTATATTACAGCCAACTCGGATGTGCGCATCGGTCCCGTGCAGCCGGCGCCGGCCGTTGTGGCGCCAGCCATGCGCAGAGTGCGCGCGAACCCCATCGTCAGGGCCGGATCCATCATCGTGAGTTGCCTACCACATGATTCCAAACCTACAGAAAGATGGGCTCTACTGCTGAAGTCCGGATCTGAGCAAATAGAGCCGATCATAGGCAATAATTTAATTTGAAATTAGTCATTTCGAAGGTCCTTGTTTTTTTTACGAAAAGTGTCTGAGCTTCAGCAGTGTCGGGGACCAGCGTTAGTTTGGCAAGACCCCTTTCTTTAACCACCCGGGAAGCTTGTGTACAACATCTTGTATTCTATCTCTCTTCGAGAAAAAAATTTCAAGTGTCGCGAGTAGTGTGTTTGCTAAAAATTAATTAAGACTAATTAATTAAGACGCGAAAGAACCTGAACCTGCCGCTGGCCGCGGTGGTCGATAACGATAACGAGGACGAGAATGATGACAGGGAGATCTGGACGGTGGGAGATGTCGTCGGCCATGGATGGGTACGTTTATTATTATTATTGAATTAATGTTTTTATAACTATAGCACTATAGTCATGTTAGAAACAGCGGGGCGAAATTTATCAAACTGATGCAAAAATGCCGGACCCCGGACTTTTTGATTTCAAGAGCGATTTATGTCGCTATTTTCCCTCCGCATTTATTATTGTGAACATTGATACCCCTTATTATTATCCCCTTCTGGGTGATGTTAAAGAAGGAGTATTACGATCTCGCGCTCCCTCATTCCTCATCTCCTATGTGTCAATTGCGCGGTCGGTCTCTCCTCATTGCCCATTATCCCTCCCTCTCATTTTTGAATCCCTGCGCGTCAGGGTAAGTTTGGCACAGAGCCAAACTCGAATAACTTTTGCTCAAACTTATCGGTTGAACGTGCGGTTTGCGGGGCTCATACCGGAGAACCGAGCGTGATAACGCCCCAGTGAGAAGTTGACCAAAAATTCGTGGGACACCACCTTTAATCTCAATTATTATACTCTGAACAATTATGGGAATTTTTTTTGTTGACAATTTTTGGATTGGGAGAATGTGCGTCAAATTTAGTAATATTATTTTTAAATATTATTATTATTATTATTTGCAGGTTGGGAACACACTCCTGCACGAGATCATGTGGGAATGCAACGGCAAGAAGGTGAGATCTGCGATCAGCTACCGTAATCTCCACGATCGCTATACTACAGTACTCTTAATTTCCCAGCTTCCGTGATCACCATCATACTCAGTATCCCTAGCTAACCGATCGATAATATACCTTATCACATGTTTCACTGCCGGCGATCGATGCTCTGACTACCGTAATCCTAAGGGTGTTGTATTCAGAGTTGGGAGCCGCTGCACCACCTCAACTGCTTCGACTTGGTCGTCGCCTACTACAAGAGGATCAACGGTGGGTTTTCCGGTCGAATAGATAATAATCGGTCTAATAGTTAAGGATTCTTGAAAATATCAAGGCCCTTTTAGAAGTTTTGAACAACTGGTATGGGTTACTGTAGCGTCATCTCCACATGACGTGGATGTTGTGTTCTACCACATGCTGGTATTAATTTATCGTTGTGATCCCTGTTTCTGCGGGTTACGGTAGCCGCCAGATTACGGTATATTTTTGAGTTCGGTAGCCCGCAGATTACGGTAATACCGTAACGGTATCTCTGGTTGTAGAGCCGGTGTGGGCGAAGATGATGGAGGCGTACCATCACATGCAGCCGACCGGCCTGCGCATGCACGTCAAGAACACCAACTTCCTCTTCTATACCCGGACAGGAGTTAGTTTTGAATTGATTATTTTTGTTATTCAAATCAAATCAAATCATTTATTCAAGCCTCAGGTCGTGAGCCTGTTGAATGATGCTTCTGTTCCACAAATCGGGGTATCTTCTGCACGTATTAGCCCATCTGGATCCCATTCAGTTTACTATTTCATCTCGCCATCTCATCTTCGGCCTTCCGACAAGCCGCTCTCGGTCGATTGGTGTCCAATTAACAGTTCTCACCGCCCATCTATCATCATTAAGTACAGCAAGTCTTCTAGCCCAACTCCACTTCTTATGCATTGCTCTTACACGAACGTCTGGCAGCGGTACTTTGGTTTCAAGCCATTCATTTGTTCTTCTATCAAATCGAGTTACTCCTGCCATTTTTCTCATCATACTCCTCTGTGCAACAACTAGCCTTTTTCGTATTTTCTTCGTGGTATTCCATAATTCACATCCATAGAGCAGGCAGGGTTCAACACACATTCGGTATACTCTTGACTTGAGTGACATCTCAACTTTTCTATTAGTAAGAAAATGGTAGAATCTGTTAAATGTTCTTTTTGTTATTACATTAAATAAATTATTAGTATTGTAGTAAATGAATGTGGAAACTGTGGAGAAAAGTAGCCTTATTGAGCTATTAGTTCGGCTCTTTTACTTTTCTTCATTGCAGAGATGGATGTCTTTAAAATTGAGCTTACTATAAGCATGATAATCGGAATTAGAAGAGATATTGTTGTTGCTAGTACTATCTATTATGTATCGTGCCTTCGTCCATATATATTTTTTATATGATAAATTGATAATTATCACTTATCTTAATAATAAAATAATTAGTACTTTAAATTGACAAGTATTTATTGTCGCTATCAGATGCTGAACGACGCGTGGGTGCAGCGCTCCTTCGTCTACACTCACTTCGACGCGGCCGAAGTGGCGGACAAACTGGGTGATCTCAACTACAGCATACGCGACCTTTTGCGATGCAAGAGGAGGGCGGAGGGAGGAGCCGAGTTTGAGGTATACGGTAGGACGTGGAGGGTGTACGGTAGTGATGATTTGAGAGGCTGGGAAAAGAAAATGAGATGCCACGATTTACTCATATTGTGTTCCATTTTCGAAAAAATCCGCATTTAGTCTGTTGTACTGAAATGTGAGTAAACCAATATTGGGAACACCCATCTACCGTACCCCTGTCGGTGTGCTACAGTATGCCGTTTTCAGGTGGTGAACCGCAAAGATGGTTGCGTTCCTCCGCTGCCTTTCGGACGATCGATCGAAGAGGCTGAGGAGACCGCGGATGTGAGTGGATTACGGTGGCTGGCGGGGTACTGTAGCGATATATCGATTACTATGTTGCAGCATGTGGTTCGACCCGACTGGTCCGCAGCGCTGAACGCCGGCCCCACCCAGAGGTGGCTACCGACGGAGGTCACAATTTATTATAAGTTGCAGATTGCAGATTGATTATTTATTCCTTACTGTGCGGGCTTTCGTTATTGTCGATGTTCTAATCGGTGAAAATTTGTCTTTATCATCATGCGAGTCGGTGGTTTTATTAACCGTGTGAGGTTATGGTAGGTTACGGTAGCCGCTCTTATTGTTAGTGGGCTCTTGGTGCATTGATTGATTGAATTCATAGACCACAAAGTATGATCCATGGAACGTGCAGCATTTTGGCATTTTCAGGTAAAATTTTGAGAAAAAAATCTGTCAATATTTTGGGATCGCAAGGTCTGAAAAGTAAAAATAAGCCCATATTTTTGATTTTTAAAACGCGTTCTCCGTAGTAGCGGGAAAAATTGTGTAGGGCACCGCACAATCTTTTCAAACTCATCACCAATGATCCATACTTTGGGTATGGAGTCCCCAGGGGCGGGATACACTTCAGCCAAAAAAGTTTTGAAAAATTTCAAAATTTGGCGCGAAAATCGAGAAAACTTTTTTTCGGAATTGTGTTCCGAGACATATATCATTCGAAAGAGCGTAAACAGTTATCCAAGAAACTCGTTCAGTTTTTAAATTGATCATCTCTGACACGAGTTATGTGACGAAAACTTCGAACATTTACACTTTTCTCGAAGCAACGAGTCACATCTCAGGTTCTTATGAAAAATAGATCGGGAAAAGTTTATATATTGTGTAGTTTTCATCGTAGAATATGATAGCGTCGAGAAAATTGAAGATATCGTGGACAGGACATGCTCTTTTTGCGAAACAACATCACCAGTTTGTCGACGCGGGTTCGATCCCCGGCCACAACACAATCTTTTGTTTTCACTTCCTAAGCCGATCTTTCCATGAACCCGGGTTCATTTTTTTTTTCGTTTCCGGCTTTTGGTATATACCTTTTTTGTCTATGATTGATTCTCCGGTTTTTCAGCGCAGCTTGTGCGCGCGATTCCAATTGCACAAGCTGCGCGCGGGATTGTACAAGACGCGCGCCGGACTTTTTGCCGGACCTGGCTTGTTCCGTTCGAGACCTTCAAAGGGAACGCGCGATTTGTGTAAGGTGCGGCGCATGCCGCGTCTTACCCTACACAAATCGCGCGCACAAGCTGCGCTGAAAAACCGGAGTTTCACAGAGCGGTCGGGATTCGAACGAGCACGATCTGCTGCGACACGCGCCGGCGACCGGAATGCGGTGAGTACGGTAGCAAGACGTCGAAGATGAGTACTGTAGTCGGGTGGTGAGTACGGTAGCAGACGACGAAGATGAGTACTGTAGTCGGGTAGTGAGTACAGTAGCAGACGACGAAGATGAGTACTGTAGTCGGGTGGTAGGAGAGTACGGTGGGCTGTTGAGAGCTGCGCGCATTTGAGCGTACCATACACCAAATGGGCACTTTGTATCGAAAGGAAGATAAAAAGGGGAAAAAGTAATATGAAACTATTTTATCTTTATAAGACACGGCTAAATTTTGAGAAAATTCAGCGATTGTGTTCACAGTTTTGATAAAAATTCCATTGTTAATTCGGACACTTTTTTTGCAGACAGCACGCCTTCATTCCCACTCTCGTCTACCGTAATCGATATTCGGAGTGGGACCTGCGCCCGACGATCGATTTGAATGCCGGCAAGAAGATCCTGAGAATCGAGGGACAGGTACGATAGTACTCGGATACTGTAGTGAGCTGTATCGATTACTCGATCGACTATTTATTGATCATTTTCAGGTGGTCAGCAGGGATGTGGCCGACAAGTATCTGCGACGCGAAGGCTGTGAGGTACGGCTATACGGTAGACTGGGCCATGGTTGGGGTTACGGTATCAATGGAATACTGTAGTTTGGTGGTCGGATTACTGTAGACATTTATAAATAGGAGTACGGTATCTCTTCGCAGATAACGGCGTTTCTGCACTTTATCCGCATCGATGACGCGACGTGCCTCGACCGAAGGGAGCACATGGACTACTCGAGATACCTCGCCCACTCGGTAGGCGTAACGTGCCCGCAGGCAAAGTTTCCGTCATCCAGTGTATACTGTAATGCTTGCAATCAAACGGACTTATTCCACTCATCGATTACGATGTGCGTTTTGATATGCAGGGACATTTTGATTTTTTGTGCATCAACTATCGTCAACGAGGGAAGGTATACGGTAGGTAAGTGTATGAATCGATATTCCAGTGCGAGCCGAACTGCGATGTGCGCCTGGAGCAGGTGGACGGCGCGCCGCCCGCACTCTACGTGCACGCAAAGAGGGACATCGAGGCGGGAGAGGTACGGTAGGACAGGGGGAGTTACTGTAGTGTATCGATCGATCGATTAAACTAAATCAGTAAGAGCTTCTCGGCGCGCACGCGAGCGCGATCTTATTAGTAATCCCAACTCAAAGCGTTTCTTCCGTTTCGCAAGTGACAGACTAAAAGAATGCTCCAATGATATCGCGGCATTAATTGACAATAATGGTACCCCTATGATCAAAGATCAAGAAAAGGCTGATCTTTTAGCCGAACATTTCTCTAAGTGCTTCAACCACAAAGTCTTTAGCCCGCAACCTCAATCTCCCCGCAACGACTACGACGGTCCTTACATTGATTATGTGGCCTTCTCTCCCATGATTATTGCTAGGGTATTAAGTAAGTTGCCTAACCGAAATTCGACTTCTCCTGACGGAATTCCTTATGTTTTCATTAAAAACACAGCTCATCAATTAAGCCGCCCCTTGTCCACTCTTTTTATTGTGTAGTTTCCCTCCACTCCCCTTAGTCAATTATCATAATCCTATCACGTGACTCGCCCCTTTTGTCTATGAGTCCATCTTAGCATAATTAGATACGTGACTATCCCTTCGCCCCTCTCCACTCTCGATCCGTGCAGTCGTGTCAAGTGGTTGATTGTAGATAAAGTCTTACTCCTCTCTGAGTCGGGGTAGACATGCTCTCTGAGTCGGGGTAGACAACTACATAACATTGGCGTTCAGAGATTCGTACTCGTTTTCACTGCTTTTTATCTGTCGTATTCCCGTGTTTTCACTCGGTGCTATTTGTGCGCTGAGAACCCCGGTGCTTTTCGTGCGTCGGTCCTACACGCTTGAGGCGAGTAGGTAAATAACTTGGTGCTATCAGTGCGCTAAGTGGTTCCGGTGCTCTTTGTGCGCCTGGAAGCCTTGATTCTGTCAAGAATTGGGGTGAAGCCTTGACCGACGTCGGCGTATCTATTGATTGATTGCTGACGTGTATTTCATCACGGAAGTTATTTGTTTTATCGATTACGGTCTCGGTCGTTTCACCTAATTGCTGTGACATGGCACAAGTGTGTGTTCTGAGTGTTGTGAGGTATCAAGGCGGGTTGAAATTCCTGTACCAACCGATCAATACAAAATACACGTGTCATAACGATGACGGGCGGAACCAATGGAAATGCAAATGATGAGCTCATAAAGACGATGATGCAAATGATGCAGTCTCAAAGAGAACAGAGTGAGGCACAGTTGCAAGCTCAAAGGGAACAGAATGAAGCACATTTGCAGATTCAGAAGGAACAGAGTGAACTGTTGAGGGAACAGATGGAAAAGCAGAGTGAAACGATAAAGACGCTACTGACGGAGAGAACGGAGAGATCGGATACGAGGTCGGAGATGTCGGACGGATTGAGACACAGAGGACCCAGTATCGATGCTCTTGAGAAACAGATCAGGAATTTCTCCTACAACCCAGAGGATGGGGTGACATTCGACACGTGGTTCGAGCGTCACAGGGAAATTTTCGAGAATGATCTGAGTGATATGGCTGATGGTGACAAGGTGCGACTGTTGTTGCGTCACGTGGACGACAAAGTGTACAAACAGTTCGTTGATCACATCAGGCCAAAGAAACCATCCGCTATCAAGTTTAGCGAGATTCTGACGATAATGCAGGACTTGTTTGGTGATAAAAAGTCTGTGTTCGAGAAGAGATTAGACGTGTTCGGTCTCAAGATGTCGAGGTTGAAGTGCAACGACATCAAGGAATTCTCGACGATCGTGAATCGAGTGGTGGAAGAGGCAAGATTCAAGGATATGACTCTGGAGCAGTTCAAGGCTGTGGTGTTGCTGGCTGGAATGGATCTCCCCAGACACACGGCGACAATGTTCCACGTGATGAATGATGTGAAATCAACTGAAAACCCCACAATCGAGTCGATTCTCAGTGTGGTGAATGTGTACAGGGAATTGTACAACGATTCTCATGCAGTTTCCAAGCAGAATGATCCTCAAGTGAATGCGATCACTGGCGACCGAAATCAGAGGAAGTTCGGTGGTTACAAGAACTACTCTAGCAACGTCCCACCACAGAGCGAAAACATCTGTGGCAGGTGTGGTCGAGAGCACAAGTGGAAGGAGGATGAGTGCAGATGGAGCAAAGGCATGAAGTGCTACAACTGCAACGAGTTCGGTCATTTCTCGGTGAAGTGCACAAAGCCACAGAAAAGATTACTGAAACGAGAGAACAAAGTGAATGCAGTGTTCGGAGTTCTACCCGAAGATCTGGATAGATTTGAGACAGATGTGATCATGAATGGAAAAGTGGTCAGAATGACAGTGGACACTGGCTCCGACCTCACTTTGATCTCTGATTCAACGTGGATGGAAATCGGTGCGCCCGAGAGGAGTGAACAGGATGCGTTCCCGAGATGTGCTAATGGAACACCGCTCAAGTTGACGGGAAAATGCCATCTGACTCTCGAATTGAATGGAAGTGTCGCTCAGGGTAGGGTGTACACGTCTGGAGAGAGCGAGAACCTCATGGGCCGAGACTTCATCACCACGTTCTTTCGACTGATTCCCAAGAAAGTGAAAGTGAACATGGTGAAGAGAGATGACTCGTACTTGAACTGGATAAATGGAGAGTACGGTGACATCTGCAAGGAGGGACTGGGAAAATGCATGAAGGCTGTGGCTACTTTCTGCATGAAAGAAGGAGCAAAGCCCGTATTTTGCAAGCGAAGAGATGTCCACCTGGCATTGCTCCCCAAGGTCGATGAAGAAATTGACAGATTACTCGCAATGGAGGCTATCGAACCCGTGGACTACCTGGAGTGGGCGGCACCCATTCTGTTAGTGCCCAAGCCGAATGGGAAGCTGAGAATCTGTGTCGATTTCTCGACGGGGTTGAATGCGAGTCTCGAGCCGAATAACCATCCGTTGCCGGTGACATCGGAGATTTTCGCACGATTGGAAGGATGCATTCTGTTCAGACAGATCGATCTGTGTGATGCGTATCTTCAGATACCCGTGGAAGAGGGGAATAGAGACCTGCTAGGAGTGTGCACTCATAGAGGGCTCTTCCGATTCACAAGGTTGCCATTCGGAGTCAGCGTCGCCCCTGGAATTTTCCTGAAGGCAATGGACACGATGTTGGCTGGTTGCGAGAACGCACAGGCGTACCTCGATGATGTGGTGGTCGGTGAAAAGACCAAGGAGATTCACGATAAGAACCTCAAACAAGTGCTCGATCGAATCAAGGATTACGGATTTCGAATTCGCCCCGAGAAGTGCTCTTTCGGGATGAGTAAGATCAAGTATCTTGGCTTCATCATTGATCAGGCTGGAAGAAGACCCGACCCTGCCAAGGTGAAGGCAGTCAGAGAGATGCCTCAACCACAGGATCAAGGATCACTGAGAAGTTTCCTGGGAATGGTGTCGTACTATGGCCCGTTTATTGAGGGAATGCACAAACTGCGTGCACCTCTGGATAATCTTCTAAAGGATGATGTTGAGTGGGAATGGTCAGTGATATGCGAGAGATCATTCAAGGAGATCAGATCGATTCTCGCTTCCGATCTAAATCTGGTACACTATGACCCTCAGAAAGAGGTGGTGTTGGCAGCGGACGCGAGTGAGAAGGGAATCGGGGCAGTGATCGCCCATCGAGTCAATGGAAGACTGATGCCGATTGCCCATGCGTCCAGAGCACTCAAGAGTGCTGAGATCAAATATTCCCAGATTGAGAAGGAAGGACTGGCACTCATTTTTGGAGTGACGAAATTCCATCGATACCTCTTCGGAAGGAAGTTTGTGATGCAGACCGATCATAAACCGCTACTCTCGATATTTGGATCGAAGGATGGAATCCCAGTGCACACAGCGAGGAGACTGTTCCATTGGGCTACGATCCTCCTGGGATACCATTTCTCGATGGAGTACATCAATACAGAGAGTTTTGCATATGCAGATGCACTCTCGAGATTGATTGCGGACTCTCGTGATGATCGAGATGAAGAGAGTGTGTTGGAAGAAGCTGAGACTCTGGTTGTGAGAATGATTAGATCTAACGTCGAGAAACTGCCAGTGACGGCAGACGATATCAGAGAAGCTCTGACGAGAGATCCTCTGCTGTGCCGAGTGAGAAATTACCATCTCACTAGATGGCCAAATGAGAAGACGATACGAAATGATCCCGAATTCAGTCAACTCAAGCCGTTTTTCTCGATGAGAGATACGCTTGTAGTGGTGGATGACTGTCTCATGGTGGGCATCAACGAATCTAGAGTTGTGATTCCCCAATCGCTGAAGGAGAAAGTCCTCGCGATGCTTCACGGCGGGCATCCGGGTGTTGTCAGAATGAAGTCGTTGGCGAGACAATCATGTTATTGGTACAAAATGGACAAAGATATCGAGAGAATGGTGCTCTCGTGTGAGCAGTGTGCACAGGCACTGAAGAAACCAACCAAGATTCCTCTCGAGCCATGGCCAAAGACGAGTGAACCGTGGGAACGGATTCATATGGATTACTGTGGGCCAGTGGATAACACTTACTTGCTAGTTATGATCGATTCGCTCACGAAGTGGCCAGAGATTGTGGCAACGGCATCGATGACAGCAGGTGCCACCATTCGGATTCTAAATGAATCAATTTCGAGGAATGGCTTACCGAGAATGATAGTGACTGATAATGGCACTCAGTTCAACTCGGATGCTTTCAATCGATACTGTCGCGAGCGAGGAATACAGCATGTGAATACTCCCACTTATCATCCACAGAGTAATGGCCAGGCCGAGCGATTTGTGGGCACTGTAAAGCGAAGTCTGCTGAAGCAGAAAGGAGAGAGATCGCTTGAAGAGGCACTGCAACTGTTCCTCTACAACTATCGAAAAACCCCGAACCCACAATGTGATGGGAAGACTCCGAGTGAGATGATGTTCGGAAGGGTTATTCGATCAGAGGCGGATTTGATGCTCCCAGTGCGTGGATTCTCTGGAAGAAATGACCAGATGAAGATGCAGTTTGATCAGAAGCATGGAGCGAAGTCCAGAGTCTTCAAGATCGGCGATAGTGTCCTGTATGATATGCAAGTGGGCCCGAATGGACTGAAGTGGTCCATGGGTGTCGTAAATGGTCGGATTGGGAAGACCATGTATGAAGTGAAGTTGGAAGACCGAAATGTGAGGGCGCATGCCAACCAGTTGAGAGTTCGGTTGGAATCAGATCGGGAGATCGAATATGTGACGGAACAACTAGTTCCTGACGAGATTGACACTGAAGTCAACATTCTCGATGAGAATGAATACGAGAATGAGATCAATTCGGTCGAAAATGACGCCACCGAGAAAGTGCTGAACGACAACGACAGCGGACAAGCCGCGCCGAGACGATCCACGAGAAACCGATCCGCCCCTCGCCGTCTCGACGTCGATTTTTCAACGAAGAAAAGATACGACGAGAAATGAGTCCCTGACCAAAGTTCTTCGATCGTGGCCTCATTGAATTATTGTTTCGTTATAATTGACTGTAATTGTTTTGCTCAGATTCTCCCCGAGTTAGAATCTTGGAGGAAGGTGTTGTATTGTGTAGTTTCCCTCCACTCCCCTTAGTCAATTATCATAATCCTATCACGTGACTCGCCCCTTTTGTCTATGAGTCCATCTTAGCATAATTAGATACGTGACTATCCCTTCGCCCCTCTCCACTCTCGATCCGTGTAGTCGTGTCAAGTGGTTGATTGTAGATAAAGTCTTACTCCTCTATGCTCTCTGAGTCGGGGTAGACAACTACATAACAGTTGCCTAACCGAAATTCGACTTCTCCTGACGGAATTCCTTATGTTTTCATTAAAAACACAGCTCATCAATTAAGCCGCCCCTTGTCCACTCTTTTTAACTCTTTCATGCTCAATTCCGAGATTCCGTCTATTTGGCGCTCTGCTATTGTTAGACCAATATACAAAAAGAAAGGAGAAAAATATTCAGTTGAAAATTATCGTCCGATATCTTTGACCTGCGCCCTCTCAAAAGTTATGGAGCGCATTATCTGTTACGAACTCTCCCAGTTTCTCAATAGAAACAATTTACTCCCTGATCAGCAGCACGGTTTTCGAGCGAAGCGCTCTTGTAGCACTGCACTTCTGTCTACATTCGCACACTGGCATGCTCAACTTGATAAGCATAATTATATAACTTGTGCTTTCATTGATTTTTCCAAAGCTTTTGATTCCATTCCCATAAATCTACTTGTTGGCAAATGTGAAACTGCACGTATTCGTGGTTGTCTCCTACGGTGGATCCAAGCGTTTTTGTCAAACCGCTCTCAATCTGTAACTGTCGGTGACTGCAAATCGCAACCATTCGATGCTATTAGTGGAGTCCCGCAGGGTTCGTGTCTCGGACCCCTCCTCTTCTCACTCTATATTTCTGATGTAGTACAGGAGCTGCCTGATGGGGCATACTGTAGCATGTACGCTGATGACCTCAAGATTTACTGTATTAACGACCCCCAGCGACTCCAGCTGGCAATCGATAAACTTGTTAGTTGGAGTACTCGCTGGGGACTTACACTCTCTCCCTCGAAGACTGTAATCATGCACCTTGGAACTAATCACCCTGTATGTTCCCACTCTGCACTCGGAATTGACCTCCCAGTTAAAAGCAAGATCAAGGATTTAGGGATTACTTATGATAATAAACTTAATTTCTCGAAACATTTTGATAATATTATAGGGAAAGCATCCGCACGTTGTTCTTTCATTCATCGATCATTTACATCTAAGAGCCCGGCACTCTATTCCAAACTCTTTTGCACCTACGTTCGTCCTCTACTTGAATTTTGTAGTGAACTATGGAACCCCAGCACGATAGCAAACATTGCACGTCTCGAGAACGTGCTCCACAGGTACTCTCGAATCGTCTTCCTTCGATGTGACCCCCCCCCCACTTCCTACTCGAACAGACTGAAGACACGCGACATGTCTCCCCTCTCCGATCGACGCACTCGTATTGATCTAATTGTGTCATATAAAATCATCTTTGGTTATTTCGACATTAGTCCACGTTCGATGTTTAATTTCTCTAATCGTATTGGTATTACTAGAGGTCATAGGCTCAAACTTTGCCAATTTCGTAGTAACTCAGTAAGATATAATCGATTTCTCGCTAACCGAATTGTCAATTTGTGGAATCGTTTAGATGACCAACTTATTAGTAATAGTAGCATCTCTGTCGTATCAAACTACATCAAATTCTTAGACTTTCTATCCATTTCATAACCTGCATTTTTTTTTCGCTCTCTCTTGTCTTCTCATTATTGTATTAGTATATCTCAACAAAACTCTTTGTCACATAATGCGACATCGTATTTCATGTTTGCCGTTTGTTTATTAGACTAACTTATTATTTCTCCCCATACTTAGCCTCAGTAAATTGCATGATAAATATATTATTATTATTAAAACGCGGGTTGATTAGCGCGGGAAGATGGCATTGGTGTTTTGGAAGAGTGGTACGGTAAAATATTATTATCGATTCGCAGGCACTCTCCATCAACTACTTTCCGGCGGTGCCGCAGAGCGTGGGAGAGGCGGTACGGTAGTTTGTGCTTTATTGGCTTTTGATTTATCGATTTCCTCTTTCCAGAAGAAGCTCGCCGACTTTATCGAGTGCCAGTGAGTTTATTATTATTATTATTCTAGTATTATTATTATTGTTATTCATTGCCTTCTACTAATGGAAATTTTTGTTGTACCCAGTTCAGGTCCATTGTCTATGAGCAGTCGCTATACGTTTAATCTCAAATGTTGGGACTTGTAGAATCAATACGGGCGCATGTGCGTGTGTTCGTATGCTAATAATTGTTATTGTAAATACTAATCAATAATAAAGCAATTGTTCAGGTGCGGTCTTGCCGCGTGCAGAGGAGTACTGTGGATCCAGAAAGGCAGCTCCGCAAAGAGCACGCGCCTGATGAAGGTGACGATATGCATTTATTTTTTGTAATGATGGATTACGGTAGCTAACGTATATAGAGTATAAATGGGTATATTGCAGATGAAAACGCATTTCGGTGGCCACTCACTCTTCTAAGTAATGATTATTGATTACCTAATGCTCACTTTTTTGACATTGATTCTAAGAACATTATGACACTTGTTAAACTAATATTGCGTTTTTGTTGTTGTTTTTGTGTGTTGGAGTCGTTACTCGAGTTACTTGCACAACGTTTCACTCGAGGACTTTCGCGGGCAAGAGAGCGGAGAGCGGCAGAGAAACTAGTAAACACGAGAGAGCGTGTGAAAGCGAGAGAGCGTGTGAAAGCGAGAGAGCGCTAGACAGCAGTCTCCGCCCCTTTGTTGTTGTTTACTGTTCGGCCGCCCCGGATTTGAAAACCTTGCACATCAAAACCGTTCAAACGCAGGAGTCCCTATTTAGGGGGTGATGAAACGCTGTGACTTGTTATAACCTGCTGTATTATGAATTGAAGATAAATTGTGATAGAGTATGTGATTAGAGGAGGAAGTAATCACAAGGAATTGTTGAATTTTAGATTTGTTGGAGATCTCTTACGCTTCTCGTTTCTTTTCTCATCTCACTTCTTTTCATCGGAAACTTGATGAATTTTTGGACGCCGCGTCTACAAAGCGTCACGCACGCCGAGTGTCGCGTGAATTTGCGCTTTCCCACATGATTCCAAACATACAGACCAGGGTTAGAGCGAGAGAGTGTGCAAAAATGAGAGGGTCTCTCTCGATTTCACACGATCTCTCACTTTAAAGGCCTTTCTGTAGGGTTGACCGGTCTGTGGAATGATGTGTTCCGTTCTCACTCTGGATCTGTAGCTGTTTAAACAGATTTCGCGGCAGAATCTTGGTGCTGTGTGGTTGAGTGGCGGAATCTAGATCGGTTTGACACTTCTCACTGACCTATTATTGTGTTTGCTAAATCTTCATTTCCATTTTGCTCCTTCTATTAGTTTTACAACAAAAACAATTTATTTATTTATTTTAATAAAAAAATGTAATAGCTCATTTTTCGATAGAGCGCACGTACCGTAAATGCCTATTTTCCGGATCGCGACAGCCGGGAAATTACATAATCTTTGAATATTTAATTATTCTGTCGTTTTCGCATCTTTTAACCTCAATTTAGCGGTGTCCTAAGCTGCCACACTAGGTAAACTAGCTCAATAGTCTTTTGAGCGTCAACAAACTCAGTATTCGGCTGTGAATTCCTCATTATTCTTGTGATTTCGACTTTTTGCAAACTCGCCTCTGAATATATTTACTGCCCGCTTCTTCCAGTTTTCTAGATGTGTAATACTATCGTTTGATCCTGAATGCAAGCGTTAACTTATCGATTTGCACCTTACTTAGCGCTAATTATCGATTGTTTAGTCAGGATGTCGGCGCGCGACGCGATGGCGGCGATGCTCGACGAGTTAATGGGGCCGAAGCGAAACGCGAGTGGCAACACCACCTCCTTCTCCTTCAGAGACGAATCCGTGTGCAAGTGAGTGAGATTCAGTATCGATTGCATTTATTCGCAAGACAAGACTGTACTCATAGATCAAAAGGGAGCGTTGAGGAAAGTCGAAAATGTGGGTTGACATTTTTCAAGTATGCGCATGAAAAAAATAAAAATATGGGCTGGTTTTTCAATTTTTCTCAAAATCCAAAAATGTGGGTAGGGTTTTCCAAAAATTAGTTTTGAAAATGCCAAAATGTGAGTTGGCTTCGTCGTTTTTTTGCGTACCTTTTGACCTATGACTGTACTAACGCCAAAGATCCCGGCATTTGCCTATCATTCACGCCAGCACAGTCACAGTCTTTAGCCTTTTAAAACACCATCTCTTTGTTTTATTGCAAAGACTCCAGCTTTATCTTTTACTAAGAGTTATACGAGCGTTTTATTATTTAGCGCTTCAAAGCTGTTGCTAAATTCAAATGGAACCAACTTAAAACTAAAGGGTCTTTGGTGTTCAAAAATATTATTCATTCATTCATTCATTCATTCATTGTTTATTCCGTCAGAATCATGTACAAGAATTATAACTGTGAATGGGGGGCAAGAGACGGATGTCCGTCGACGTTGTCGAATCGGTGGTTTTGCTTTGGCAGCAAGGGTATTGGAGAGGGGGGGAGGGGGATCAGAGCCAATTTTTAATAATGGATTCAGGGAAAAATGAGATGGAAAAATGATTATTACTTCTATTTAGATTCGCGCTGGCGGAGTTCTGTCCACACGATCTCTTCGTGCACACGAAGGGCGACCTCGGGCCGTGCCCGCTCATTCACGATGACAAACTGCGGCTGGAATATCAGGTACAGTTGAAACCCGAATGCAGCCTGCAAAATCACGATTAGGAGTATGGAACGATATCACTTTGAAGCAGGGCTTCGTTCCTTGGGAAATACCGGGGATGGGTTCATTTTTGATATGTAAATGAAGATGTACCGCTCAAAAACATTTTTAGAAAACTCTTGATGCCGCCAGCATGTAATAAGCAAAAGTGTAAACGAGTTCAATTGAATCGCATTGAACGTGCTTGTTATACGACGCGTTTGCTTGTTATATTTAACTACAAACATGTTTTTTGTGCGGGCCGAATGGATTGTGCAGTAACAGGAGCCTCTTTATATATTAATAATCGATTAAAAATAAATATATTGCAGGCGTCGAGCGAGTACGGCAAGCTGGGCTACGAGCGCCGATTCCTCATGTTGGTTTCTTTATTTTTATTTTTGTTTGTTCTAGGTACGGTTTTTTTCCGTATTGTTGTTGCATAAATTCCATTCCACTCAATAAGTTGATGACGAAATTGTTCTTCAATTTAAAATAGACGGGTGAAGCGCGAACGCGCATTTTGCTACCGCCACGGCGAGTCGTAGTCCGCGTGTCATTGCTTGTGATTTTACTATGTCGGTTTCGAGCAAAACAGTACAGTTGTTTGTCTCATAAGCTCATTTGAAATTGCAGTGTTTAGCTTATTTAATTTAATTACCAATATTATTATTATTATTATTAGATTCCTGGAGCGGCTGCACGACGACATGCAGTTCACGATCAAGAAAGAGAAGGACAAGCTGCAGGCGCAGTATGGAGGAGGAGATAAGGAGGTACGGTGAAACCGGAATATGGCTGGTGGAGGAGGGCAGGAAAGAATGGCTGCGATGCAATGATAAACGTCGTAGTAGTAAATATCTGATATACTGGAACAGGAATCTAATAGGGAAGGAGAGGGCTACGAATTTAGAGCTAGAAAATACTAATGTATAATATGGTTTATTATGCTACATGCGGAATGGTTAGTATTTACTTGAGGTCGCCGATTTATCGTTATGGGCTTTTACTTTGAATTATTTATTTGAAAATGAAGCGCCGTTCCACCAGTACTGCAATTGTTGTTTGTTCACCAAACAATATACGGTAAATGGATGACAAATTTTTTTTAATTAAAAAAAATAAATCCAATAATTGCAGAAAGAGCAGAAGGAAATCGACGGCGAGATAGAGAAGACGGAAAAGGTGTTTTAATTATTCAATAAAAATATTGTCATTATTACAACTTTGATTGTTTCTTCTTTATTCTGTGAGAATCTTTTGATCTTTCGATGTAGCTACTTCAAGATGAAGTTAGCTCAATAATAATTTTGCTGAATGTGAAACACTCCTAGTGAAGCTCCTAGTGAGTACAGTTACTGAAAATGTCGCATTATTTAATTATTACAAAAATAAATAAGTTGTAAAATAAATAATGTTAATATCGACTTCTTGTAGATGGCGGAGGCGGCGGGCGCGCGTGGCGATGTGGAGGAGTGCAAGAAGTTCATGGATAAGGTAGTTATTTTTTAAAAAGTACTCGTGGGAGAGTGACAAAATTAAATGGACGCATGGTGAATTTATGCTGGCCCAGAAATTTGTGGTTTCACCGACTACTTTTGACGCGTTCCGGTCTGCGCATATAGTTTATTATTCATTATAGTGCAGCAATAATCACTTGGTGTATGAATATTATAGTTGCAAGTATCGGATAAATTGTAGTGCTATACAAATAACAGTAATACATATTTTAAATTGCAGATCGAGGCTCTCCGACTGGACAAGACGCGTCGCGAGCGCATCGGCGAGTCTATCATGCACAGAGAGATGGAGGTGTGCGAGGTGAGAACGGGGGGTGGTATTGATTTTTTCAAGTTAAGAAATCTCAGTGGTAAGGCTTTATTCGTCCCCAGACTGAGGTAATGCCAAGTTGAAACGCGAATTCACGGTCACGTAATCTAGCCAATGGAGTTGTGTTGCTGCAATTTTTGCGGTCCAGTTTTCTAACCCAGAATACGCTGCCATTCTTTGATGCGCCGTAACTATTACTAGCTGCCTGCCGTATCCTGAGACCTCGAATCTTACGGTGTTTTACCGTAATCTACCGTATCCTTATCAGATCTGCGCTCGTCGTCTCATCATCAACGACGCCCCTCAGCGCGTGGAGGAGCATCTGACGGGAAAGATGCACGTGGGATACATTCGCATCTCGGAGACGATAGAGAAGTTGAAGGAGACGGTACAGAAGTTCGATAAGGAGAAGAGGTACGGTAGATGGGGGGATACGGTAGGTTGAACGAGGATAGGACGGGGAAGATAGAGCGAGAAGAGCAACGGTAGTGGAGAAGGGAGAAGTACGGTAGTCTTAAAATTGGAAGTCATTTGTAAGAAGATAATCGTTGGAAACATGAAATGAACTGTCTTGTAGTAAGCGTGAAACCGAGAATACGCTGAAAATCGTGTTGTTGCTAAAATATGGTTAGTGTGAGTGCTGAATCAAAGCCACACTTACCACACTTACCTTATCCAAAACATGAGATAACTAAGTATTCCATCTTCGTTCGGATGCTAAAATATAGGATTTCGATGGTATGAGGAGAGAGTCGCGTTAGTTTAGAATATTCCATCGGCGCCATAGAAATGTTGAATGAGCAATAACATACGTTCACCATTCATCGTTTTATGTTGATTTTGATTGTCTTTTTTTGTCGCGACAGCTGACTTTTTATTAGAACAGCGAGAAACCTAGATGTCGTATTGTACTAGTGAAACCGAGTTGTTGCTGGCTTAGATTCTGATTCAAGTTTCTGCGAAAAAAATCGAATTATTTGTATGTTGCCTGGATTTTATTTGGGGTAACATTATGTGGAATACTCGTATTACAACACAGAAACAAATTCTGGCTCATGAGACCGAGAAGTCGCTGGCGGGGAGAATACTACTTTTTTTTTAAATCTTAAATAAACGAACAAAATTACGGGCTACTACGTATATTTTGAAATTATTTAATTTATAATTATATTATTCATTGTTATTATATTTATCCAATCTGCAGACCGGAGCGTGAGCCCGACCGTCGTCGTGAGGATCGGGACAAGGACGAGCGCCGCTCCTCCACCTCCTCCTCCCATCGATCGAGCCATCGATCGGAGAGATCTGATAGAGACAGAGGAGACAGAGACAGGAAGAGATCGAGATCGAGAGATAGAGGAGAGAGGAGAGAATCGTCGAGAAGGGATCGATCGAGAGACAGGAAGAGGAGCAGGAGCAGGTATGGTAGTGGGAAGAGTTAGGTGTAGACTTAAGCCTGACTTAGGTTTAGGCGTTAGTTAGTACTCGAGGAGTTAGCTTTCTATAATATGTGAAGGATCTATTTGAACAGATAGAAAACACATGGTTTTAAGCATAGACCAAAAAGTTCGTCCTAGGGAACAAACTCAGACAGCTTTTGGACTTTTTTAAGGTGAAATTTCGAAAAATCAGACGTCATTTACGGTCACACAGGCGCGGTAGCGCCTGAAAAATTGAAAAATCAGACATCATTTTCGACTTTTCACCCTAAAACCCTAAAAACCAGACATCATTTGGGATTTTCGGGAACAAACGTTTTTGGTCTATGGTTTTAAGGTCTATGTGAAGCGGAGTAGTTGCGGGGTGTACGTTTTGTCGGAGAGTAGAGACTGGCTTTTGGATGTTTGAAAGCTCATTTAGAAGTATTAGAAGAAGCAGACATGATTTTTTTTGAAGTATCTGTGGAACAAAATATTTGCGTGTGGGACATTTTGTCAGAGAGTATAGCTTTTGTTGTTTGGTTTACGAAACTTTTCGGAGATGCATTAGAAGGATCAGACATGACTTGTTGTGAAGTATCTGTGAAACGGAGTAGTTGCTGGTTGGAAATTTTGTTGGAGGGTATAGATTGGGTCTTAGATATCTGAAATTTCTTTGAGTAGCATTTGGACAAGCGGAGATGCACTATTTTGGAGTATCAATGAAACGTAGTAGTTGCGGTCTGGAAACTTTGACCTGATTTCACGTTTTGGTACCTCCGTTTGGGAACCCGAAAATTAAAAATAAAATGTCTCAATCAAATCCTGTAAATACAATTGTCATAATCCCAAAAGTTGGTGAACAAATAGGAAATTAAACGGATTTATTTGTCAGATCGAGGGATAGAAGAGACAGAGGATCCAGAAGATAAGGCGAACGAGGAGAGATGGAAGAGAAGGTTCGCTACTCCCCCCTCCCCTCCCCCTTGACCCCTCTAGTAGAAGCCGAACTCCCTCTAATCAATCGATAATCCCCTTTTGTAGCCGTTATTCTCAGTTTGCGATTCCACCCCCACATTTTACTTTCATATTTCTTGTTTCACCACCGCGCATCCGTCCGTTAGCTGTTGATTAAATCGATATCGGATATGGTCCCTATGGTGACGATTACCGTATTCTGTTCTTTATAGTGTGCCTCCACACTCTACCTTCTCTGACTGAATGAGCATAGGGCCTGTCTGAGCGTACCAAGGTTCGTTTGAAAATACAGTAAACCCGGATGCAACGCAAGGTTCGTTGGTATTTGGTCTGGATTTTGGAGAGTTGGTGCCTAAATATCGATTGAATCGTGGTATCCTTTCGATCGATATTGATGTTAGGCGATTCCTTCAGTAAATATCGATTGAATCGTGGTATCCTTTCAATCGATAATAAATCCCTAAAACTGTTGACGACCTACTGCTTCATCCCCCTACTTCCCAGATGCTTTTTTTTTGTTCATCACGGGTCCTACAGCTCTCGCTCCTCCCAGTTCAAGAGTTGGCAAACGGTACCCCACCTTTCTTCTGTTTACGTGATCTTTGATCTTTAACCTCTCATACCCGTTTACATTCTTTACACGTTCTCTGCTGATAAATGTTGTTCAAGACACAAGACTAGCAAGCTATTTATTTTTTCAATGAGAGAAAAGAGTAGAAAACAAGTGAATACAGATTCATATCGAATGCACGGAATTGGAAAGCAAAAGCTGGAATTGAGAGGAAAGAAAAAAGATCGGTAATATGCTGAGAAGAGAGCGCCAGAGAGGGGGAAGGAATTGCATACGGTATGGGTAGTGTGTACTGTATTGATCGGAGCTGCTGGGTATGCGGTAGGTGAGTATCGATTAGTCGCCTAAGCCTGGTTGCCCATGCAGATGGCCAGCAGCGTGTCGCGGAAGACGCCCGAGGTGTCGCCCTGAATCAGGAATACGGTAATCGATAACTACAATTGTCTCCCGTAGTCTTAGAATTACGGTAATCGATAGCTACCGTACCTTGATGGTGTCCTCGAGGGTCTTGTTGTAGAGCTGCTTGAACTCATCCTTGATCAGGTTGAGGTCGACCTCGGAGCGCGCGACAATAGCGCGGATCAGGTCGTTCTCGCGCGTGCCCAGTCCCTGAAGAATGATTACGATAGTCACGATTAATATTAGAATGGAGTAGCTTTGCATCAAAAGCTACTCAGCATAATGGAGAAGTATCGAATTTGTTCATCGGTTGAGTGAGTGTTGATTAGAGTATACGGTATTCAGATTCCCCCTATCGTCAACTGATGGGTTACGGTACCTTCATCGAGTTGTACAGCTGCGTGGCGAAGAACTTCTGCTTGTTGACTGAAGCGCGCACGATCGTGAGGTAGGCGTTTCTGGAAAAAAATATCAGTTATCGAGGTGGCGTGCGAGGTACTGTAGGTTACGGTACCTGAGATCACCGGAGAACTCCTTCTCGATGGCCTTCTCAATGTTCTGGCCGGACAGCTTCTCGAACTCGGCGAACACCTAGGAAGAGTACGGTAGGTTACGGTATCAGCTCCATTGATAGATTACGGTAATTTTGGGTTACGGTATTCGATTATCGATTTCGGGTTAAGGTACCTTTCTCAGCTGGTACATGTTCTGAGTGGCGAGGATCTGGAGAAAGTGGGAGCCCTCGGCGCCGCCCTTGAACTTGCCCTTGCCGTCGGCGAAGAGGCGGACGGCGTCCTGAACGGATAGTTTACTCCTACAAAAGTCCCAATCAATTGATAAACGCTACCGTAATCAATCGATAAAAGCTACACTATCCAATCGATAAAGGCTACCGTACATCGTGAGCCTGGGCGTCGTTGGTGGAGTGGCCGCCGTCCTTGGATCCGTTCACGAGGGCGACCAGGAGGTCCTTGAACTCGCCCGAGGTGTCACCGCCGACGGCCTTGGCAAGGGGCTCCTTGTGCGCCTGAATCAGGGAGGGTTACGGTAAGGCCGATCGGGGACTGATTCGTACTGTAGTGTCGATTAAGGCTACCTAGGTGAGAGTGCACATACAGTAGGTTTGATTTGGAGCACGGTAGAATCAAAACGTGATACTGTAGTATCGATTTCGCGTATTGTACAATCAAAAAGGATACTGTAGTATCGATTGGGGTACTGTAAGGGGGTACCGTATACCTTGTCGTAGTGGGCGGCGATGGCCTTGAGCTGGTCGGGCGTGCGCGAGCAGATGATCTCGATGAGCACGTTCTCGTCCGTACCGAGACCCTGCAGATTACGGTATCTTTCATTATCGATCGATCGTTATAGACTTCAGCATCCCTGTTCCGCACAGTTACCATTGATCGATTGCGATCACTTACAGTATCCACACCTGACAAGGCTCCTACCGCACCCCTCGTTTTCCCGCGCATTTCACAACAAATAGTGCTGTTGGCAAGCACTTCTCGCTCACGGAAACAGCGATGACTCATCTCCAGCACTTTTCCGCCGTCCTATTACCAATCTTTTTCCAATCATTCCCCCCCCCCTTTCTGATTCATTGCCCGCCTCACGATTGTCTATTGTCTATGCAAAAAACACGCGCGCATCGAGCGAAAACAGCGCGCGAATTGAGGCAAAACCGTGCATGCATCAAACAGAAAACAGCGCTAATAGTGTTTTCTTCCCTTGTTTTTCCTCTCTCTCTTTTCTCTCATTTCCCCTATTTTTGCGCTATTCGCTGCTTTCCCGTCCCCTTCTTCTTTCTCTAGTGGTGTTTTTGCTGTTCGAGTCCGTCCTACTAGAGGGTGCTTCTTCTATAGGCCTCATCTTCCTCTTCTTCTTCTATCGGGGAAGACCCTTTTCCCTCCCTCCTCTTTTTAGTATTCCCTTCTCTCGGTCTATACCATCCCTGCCTGCATGTTTTTGTGTACGATTCGAGCAATAGAGAAGAAGAGAATACGCTAGTAATGGGACTGGTGCGAGAGAGCGTGCGGAATCGAGAGACAGAGCCAGACAACGAGGGAAGCAGAAAATGCCACCTATGAGAGTGAGTGGTGGTAGTTATAACGTGCTAGTGAGCCTAACCACTAATCATCAAAGTAGCAGAAGAGAAACGATCCGGTATCTACAGAATGGAAAAAAATGATGAAACTTCAGTTCTCGATAGCTCTTCATTCCCTACCGTGTCGTCTTGAACTTCTCCTACCGTATCGTCCTCAACTTATACTTCTACCGTCTCACCCTCCCCCCTACAATATCGTGCTTCTTCTTCTACCATAATTAAAGTGTCTACCATATCCTCCTCTACCTCTACCGTACCCCTCCTACCGTATACCTTGGTGGCGCTCTCGAGCTGCTTCAGGTCGTACTCGAGGGGCGAGTCCATGAGGGCAAAGATGAGTTTCTCGGCGTCTCCCGAGAACTTCTTGTCGAGAGACGGCACCAGCTCCTTGCCGTAGCGAATACGGTAGGGCTCCTTGAGCTGCAAGGGAACATTGATGATCGTAGCCGTAAGCATACTGTAGGCCTCGTTCAGCTGCAAAATCGATAAACGTTAGATACGGTAGGGTTCTCGAAATTAAACAACGAGATCTACACTGTGCTATCGTAACAAATGGTTGGAGAAATTCGTGTGGGAAAGATCAAAGATCAGTCGAAAAGTATGAGTAATTAGTATCTCCGTTGTTCTTCAAGGAAGCGATTCTGTTCTACGCTGAGAGGTCAGAGATCAGCCGTCCAGATGTTCACTTTCGGACACTAGCCTTGAAACGCAAGTGAAACGGAGATACACAGAGCAGACCAATGCAGAGTTCAAAGATCAAATACCACTGTATCTCACCTTCTGACGCTGGGAGTTATTGATGTCGACGATCAGCTTGGCTACGGTGTCCTGCAATTATTGATTTATTATCGATCACAATCGGTACTCTCCGAGCATCTCATTTTACAGCAGTAGTTTTTCCAAATTCTAGCCATTTCCAATTCTACAGAATCGTCACTTTTTCTCCGAGAGTATTATATCTTGATGATATCTCGTCCCTCGTAACACTAATTCTCCTACTGGATGGGGTTGTAGAGGTAAGTGAGATGATGAATCGATAGAAACAATCAATAATCAATCACGCTAAGCGTGATTCATCTGATCGAGATCTCTCGCACCACACTAATTCGGCTCTCTCGAGAGAGGGCGGAAGGGATACAAGTATAGTAGGCAAAAACGATCCGAAAGGTCAATAGTACACGCGCGCGTGTGAGTGAAGTGTCCCCCTTTCTAATGTGTCAACAAGTACGATGTGTTGACTATCGAATCACTCGTGGGAAACCCTCTACTGTCACTCTTCAAAAACGCATACAGTCCCCCCTGATCTACGCACGAGTCCAGTCGCGTTTGATCTAGCCGGGGATGAATTACCTAGCGATACGCGACTACAGTTTATGTATCAATTAAATTCGCGCTACCAGTGAGAAGTAATAGTGATAGACACTAGCACTCGGTTCATCTGCAAGCCAGGAAACGATAACGTGCCTGGTGGCGACCAATCCACCCTTCCCCGCATCTCTGATCTACCCAATATTACGATACTGCATAGGAATGACGCACCTGCTTCCGCTGATCTGACTATTACCTAGTGATGACGCAATTATGTACGAATTGCACAACGAACACGTGAAATATTGCCTAGTGGAAGTGCACTGCCTCATCTGCACGCCATGAAACGACAATTTGCCTAGTATTTGCAACGTCCCTGGCTTCTGTATGTAACTAGCGATTGCCTTCTGATTTACCAACACCTGGAGTGACTATTACCTAGTAATGATGCAATCCCTTCCTATGGTTTATCTATTGCATAGGGATGACGCAATCTCACCTTGTCTCCACTGCGCAGCGCTCGGTCGATTTTCTCCGCGTACGAATCGGCATCGAAGCCGGGCTTCTCGTGGATCGGGTAGTAGGAGGAGGTCATCTTGATGCTCTACAGATACGGTATTGTGCTGGGACAGGACGAGAGTGCGGTAGGGCGCAAACGTGATTCGCATAATCGAGCAACGAAATAAATGGGGAGAATGTGATTGCCAATTGTGGGAACGGTTCGGAGAGAGGGAGGGGCCGTGAACAATTTTACTTTTTCGCTCGAAAGAAGAGAGGGTGGGGGAGGAAGGGAACCACTGACAGTTCGCTCTCTCGCCAACACCCACTCTCTCGCCCTGTTTACCTGTGCTCTCTCCAAACAGCGTGATCTCTCGCGCAGATCCTCTGACCGTCTGCGCTCTCGCCCGTTCAAGTGCTCTTTCTCTCGGGCGATGATTAAGAGATAGAGATAAGAAAAGGCGATGGGTTTATCAATGATAAACAACCGTAAAGAACGATCGCAAATGGTTTTTATCGCCGTTTGAGGACGATTTCAAACTATCAAACAAACGAGAGTAAAAACGGAGCGCATCCATAGGCCGAAATGCACGTCAAAAACGACAAAGCCCATCCATCTTTTGGTATTTTCATGCCTATTTTTCAAAAACCTGCAGTATTTTGGAATTTTCATTCCTACCCTTGACGCTTCTCGAAGGTCGATGCGAATCGCAACAGGGGGCGGCAGTAGAAAGGGTCTCCTTCAGAGGAGCGAAACCCAAGAAACCGCTCTCTGACTGTCTGACCCTCACGTTTCGCGCACTCTCTCGTCTTCTTCTCGCCGAAACTATCTCGGATACTACAACACGCCAAAGGTTCTCCTCGAAAGGAAAGTGGTGAACCACTCAGGGTAAGGGGCAGCGATCTAGTCGATTGTAGAGGTATTACTCGGCTAGAGAAGAGAGAGATTGGGGGAGGAATGTACACACAAATTGCAAACACTTCCGTGGGATTGAGTTGAACTTCTCTGGGGACCACGGTGTTCGATTGCCGAAACAATCCAGCTTAACTCGAAAAAAAAACAGCAAGGTACAAATTGCTGAACATGGCTATGAGCCGAGATACCGCGCTCTCTGTAAGGATTATCCACAAATTGATACTGCGGCAGTGGTCCAAAACCGCAACTGGCAAGATCAGTGGGCTTTACTTTCCAAAATGGCTCGATAAAGATGAAAAATGTAACGGTAAAACGATTTCCTACGCCACCAGGAAGGTCTGCCGACGGGGCAGAGATGCAGTACTGCCTCTCTCCATTGGGGCGGGGAAGCCCCAACTAGAGAGAGAGACTGCCTTGTTGTGTGCTGTATATTTCTTCTATGGGGAGAAGAAGGAGGCGGAGGAGTTGTTTGTGAGAGGGAGAACCGAGGGGCAGCAAACTAGCGAAAAAGAGAGAAGAGAAGAGGGGATGGGAAGATGAACGTCTTTCTCCCCATGCGTCGAGGCTCTCTCTATAAGAGCAGCGCCCTGATGAGTCAAACCCCGCCCCGAATCGCTAACTGACTAAGATTCTCAAGCAATTTCTATTTCGAAATGACGGGAACATCGGAAGCACTGGTGAATCATCTAATCATTATTAGGACCCGGGCAAAAAAGAGGGCGGTTGTATTGGGAAATATGCCTAGAAAGGGGAGAAAGTGGATACGGGTAAACAAGTAAGAATAGCAAGTCAGTGAGTGAGAGAGATAGAGCGGAAGTGAATCATTGCTTTGTCAGGGACGGGGAAGAGGGGGGGGATAACCTTTCCATAACGCCAGCTCAGACCATGCGGCCAGCGCGCTTAAGCTACAGATGAATTGTACTGATGAATATTTAGCAGGTGGTCTATTCGACTTTATTGATTTTCTTGGCGCCCGTTACAGGCCCGATGGCAATAATACACAATATGGCATCCCACAGTCCGAACAAGCACCCAGAAATGGAATGACAGAGTATGCAAAACTGAAAGGGACTCTCTCACTTTCACACACTCTATGACCCCTTTCTGGAGATTTAGAATGTTGTGCATTCCGAGGGCCAAGAACAATCACGTTGCAAATCCCTTCGTCTCTCGCAAATTCGATGCAAAATGCTCTACTTTCTCAACCAAATTCAATTAATCTATTGCTCACTGCTAAAGAGATGACCAAGTTGTCTTTTTGAAGAGAAAGAACGAGAGAAGTTCTCTAAAAGCAAGAAGGAATGGATAGAAGGCGAGCAACTTTGACGACACTAAAGTCCCCAGGGGGAGAAGGAGAAGAGGAGGACGAAGAATTCGATTTTCACCACACATTGCGGCCCTCTAGCACATTCCGGAAATCGCTCGTAAACCTGTCAGTATGCGGCCAGATGTGGAGCAAGCTACACATGAGAAGAAATATTTATTTGTAGGCTCCTTCTCACTTAATATTTAGGTATTATAGAAATTATTAAACACTGGAGTGGTGTTTCATCCACTCTTCACTTGCTGTTGAAACATGAACGGGCAGGTTTCATACTTCACAAGTATGCCAATCCAACATTTTTTGACATGTTTATGACCCCTCCAAAATGTGAAGAAACACCAAATAACACTTTATTGAATTTCCAAAAAAAGAGAAGATTACATTTGTAATCTACTCTCTACAATAGAACGAACGATGGAGGACTCGGGTCAAACAACAAAAGTTAGAATGCTAAATGAACATGAAAATGGCTCAGCTTATAGGAGTACGGTAGATGGGGCGGGACGACGGTGATACGGTAGCGAGCGGATCTGAAATAATCGATTTTCGCAACTGGGTTGGATACGGTATTTTGTAAAATCGTCAAAAAAATTGATCAAGTTTGAATCAGGACTGACACATTCGCACTTTAATTCTTTGAAGGCTGGGTGGGGGTCGATCCGCACGTGGTGAGACACACAAGACGACGGTTTCCCTTTTTGAGGATTACGGTAGCACTCTCACACCATTCATTGAGCATAGGGGGACAACGACGATTATCGATCGATACAAAAAAGAGGGGTCACAAACCTCGGGAGTTGGCTCACCTTTCGACACGCAGCGCTACCGTATCACCTTGGTTGGTGGGGAACATTGTGGGCGATTACGGTAGGAGATACTGTAGATGGGGCGATGAGGTAGAGATGGGCAGAGGACGACCGGCTTAGCGCTGCAAGCAAGAGTGGTACGTTACGATAGATCCAAAATTTCTGGAATGACTATCCCAGTCAATCGCTGCTAAGGATCATGAACTGCTGAAACAAGGAAGAACGGGGCAACATTAGGCTATTTTTTCTTCGTCGTGATCAAGGAATAATTTTCCCACGAACCCATGCCACAAACAAAATTTAATGGAATTATTGTTTAAATTGTATTTTCATTAAAAGGTTTCGCAGTTTGGGCACCGAATTGAGTGGAATAGGACATTTTTTCACCATCTGGCAAAAGACTGTGAAACACTACTGTACTCGCCCTAATCAGTCAGCTTTAGCAGACACTGAAACACGGAAGAGCGGGTTGGTTGGGGACGGTGAAAGAGTGGAACATCAAGACTATTCTAACCTTTAGTACACAGCTTGCATTAAAGGGACCTGGTACTGCAAATGAAGTAAATTTCAGATTAAAGAAAATTTTCCTCCGATTCGAATGCAAAAAACGCATATTTTTACGATAATTAAAAAAAAATTAGTTATGAATTTTTAAAAGGTCTCATTTTTGGCTGGAATGACCCGGCTCTACTGTGTTTAGCCGCTAAACACAGTAGCGCCGGGTTATTATAGCATGAAACAGGACCCTTGAAAATTCATAACTAATTTTTTTTAAATCGTAAAAATATGCGGTTTTGTGCATCCGAATGGGAAGAAAATTCTCTTTAATCTGAAATTCATTTCATTTGCAGAGCCAGTTCCCTTTAATACACCCGTCAATGGCTAAAGTTATCCAAGTGCTGAAACGATAATTTTGCTTACTATGGTATTGTCATGAAACCAGTCGACTGCATAAGATATGATACCGAAGTAAGTACATATGGTTCTCATGACCACTTTCTGTCCACCTTAGAGTGTAACAGCATGAGTATTCTAGCGTCTGTTTCGTTGAGTAAAACACCCGTCAGTGGTTAACTTTAACCAAGTGCTGAAACGCTAAATCCGCCGGGTTTCTCCTCCCAAAGGCGGGGCGGGGGGGGGGGGGGGGTACGGTATAACCGTGACACTAGTGGACTGCATAAGGCATAATAGTCTCGTGACCACTCTTTATCCTCCTTTGACCCCCCCCCTCCTCACAATGATAGGAATGTCATGAAAGCGGCCACGTAGTGTGTTTTCCCAATTGGGGGGGGGGCACCGTAACATTGTGTCCTGTATCTTACCCGTCTATCTCTGCTCCTGTCCCTCCTGTCCCTGTCTCCTCCTCTATCTCCTCTGCTGTCTCTGTGGTCCCTTCTGTCTCTGTCCGATCCACGGTCACGATCACGGCGATCGCGCGAGCGAGAACGTCTGCAACATTTTTTTTATTGGCAGAATATAACTGTTTTAATCAATTAATTTTTTTGTGGACTTCGCCGAAGAACAATTGACCCTGCCCGTCTCCGCTAGACCTATACCAAATGCGCGAAACTGCAAATCACTGCGTACTACTTTCAGAATACGCCGTGCAGCTCTATTTTATTTGAGTAATGAAATAGTTTTGTTCGGTTTCGATCCTCAGTCCTATTGAATTTTTTAACACAACTACGCCTATGAGGACGGAGTGAAACTCCAAATCATCGATCAGCTTCCCCATAGTCTTTTTTAATTAGTAAACACCCAATCTCCATTTTAAATTATAATAATCATATAATCCTACATAACTATGCAATTACAAATAAATCAAAATTATCCCGCAAAGCCATACTTCTCAGCTAGGCGTGAAACATTCAATCACGTGGTGAAAAAAAAAGATCACCTATTAGATAGAAAATTAGAGCAATTTGTCAGTGCGTAAAAATACAATCGATAACTGCCAACTACCGTACCTGCGGTCTCTGTCTCTGTCCGAGCGGGAAGAGCTCTCGCCGCCGCCGCGCGACGAACGACGATCTCTGCAAGGGTTCCAATCAATAACTCTAATGTCTTGCCTCAGATATTCTCAATGATTTCCTCGGAGCACTGTCTTCTTTCAATTTCGAAACTAAAGATAACAAATACCTATATTTTATCCCATATGTACTGGGTACCGCAACTCCGTGCCCCTACCGTACTCCTCTACAGACTGCAGACTACAGTACTCCTGCTCACCTGTCCTTGTCCCTCTGGTCCCTCTCTCTGTCTCTCTCCTTCTCCTTCTCCTTCTCCCTCTCCTTGTCTCTCTCACTCCTGTCCCTCTCCGCTCGTCCAGCGGCGCCCTCCTGAAGGATTCAATTTATCTCATTAATTTATTAAATTAATGAATTAATTTATTACTTTTTCAATTATCAAATGTAAGATAGCAAACATACAACGGGGTATAGCAACTGTGTTATGAGCTAGCTGTAAGAGAGCTAAACAAGTAGCAGCTCAATGTTGGCAAGAAACGATGATATTTAATTTATTTTTAAAAAAATACAAGTCTGGTACCTTCTTCTTCTCCTCGAGAACCTTCGGCAGCGACTCGATGATGTCACGAATGGTTGCGTAAGCGATGTGCAGCTGCAAGGAAATATATTTATTTATGCTATCTTTATCGGTAGAAAAAAGGTTGTTTCTTGTTTCAGCGAAAACTCAACACCCGATGAAAATCGTTTTTCTTCGAAATACAAACCTAATATCCATCTGTTGCGCGCAAATGTGCACACACTATCCCAAACCCGGCAATCGGCAGTTTCTACGATAACTGGAGAGCAGCCGAAACGCAATATCAGCAGTATGGAATCATCATAGGTCAAATAGGTTCTCTCTAGCGAGGATACCGTCGGAGCCATGCCGGCAAAAGGAAATTTTGAACGTTTCATGAATTTCTAGCCACTTTTACATTAGCTTATCGACGTTTGGCGGCATGTTCGTCGGCACCTGATTTTAGGCATTTCTGCATAAAATACCTGCGAGAACCCCTATGGTAATCAGAACCAAAAACAAAAGTTACATAGTGCATGCTCTCCTCTGTCTCTGTTTTTTTTTGTTTATCAGCACAATGTTTTACTATTTCGGACGAGTTTTCGTAAATGCGTTCACTATTCCAAACCCGACAGTCTGCGGTTTCTACGATGCCTGAAGAAGCGGCGAAACACAACATTATCAATTCTCCTTTCTTGCCTCGTAGAAAAAATCAATAACCACCGTATACCTTGCCCGAGAAGTGGTCGTCGATGCGGGACTGCGCGTCGTTGACGAGCATGAAGCAGCCGCAGATCTGCAAATGCAATATTTTAGTTCAAAACCTGTTCATAACTAAAACAATACTAACTTATGACGGATATGTCCCAGACGAAACAGCAAAACCACTGCTAAACCCAACAACTGTTATATTTACCGTCTTGACAACATTCTATAGCTTTTGCTCTTACAAGCTTGCTGCTTTTGCTCTTGTTAGTTGAATACGAATTATAAGTACTCACCTGGCAGACCTTCATGGGCTTGTTGAGCGAGTTGGCCACGTCCTCGAGGTGGTGGTAGCGCTCCAGCAGCTTGCGACCCTCCTCCTGCACGGATAAGAGTTGCATATCGATCGAGATACGATAGTCATGATCATTACGAGGAATAGATGGATATAACCAATTATTACGATATATTAGCATCTCCAGAAACCCCATATTTTAGTGCGTGCTTGAAACGTGAACTCACCTAGGTGTCCATTATGTACGCAACGAGGAACCATAATACTTTGAGAGCAACACCGGTCATTAGAGAGGAAAAAACGCTAGTTCTGATATTATCGCTTTGCTTACTAGTTATCTCCAAGGGACCATTAGATAGGCGGTTCCATAATTGTGAAAATATTTTTTACTATGAACTTTAACATAATCATTGCTATTTGATAACACACCACTTTCACATTTTCTTGAAACGCGAAACCGCGATCGATACTCACAGTATCCAAATTTTGCATCTCAAGAACACTATAATAATATATTTTAACTCGGATCACGTGAAGAAGCCGGGTACATACAAAACAAAGACAAATGGTACCTACAAAACAAATACAGAGAGGACTTGTTTCAACGAGATACATTTATTGATTGAAATCACAACTAACTCCAAGCCAATTTCAAATGCAGCATTTGTTATATTTGCAGCAATCAGTAGCACAGGTCATTGCAGAGTTTGTTCTCTATTCTCTGATCTAAAACGTCAGTTACCTCAACAACGAAATCGGACCCCCCCTATATCTTCATCTTTGCTAGCAACACGAACCATGGGTCAAATAGGTCTTCGCGTGCGAAGATAGGCACTTCTGCACTTTGCATATAAACCGGATTAACGTAGCGAGAGAGTGCAGGGCAGACACATGAAGGCCTCTGTCGACATCCCCCGCCCTATGCTAATTGCGAACTTGCGAAAAACCCATTTGACCTATGACACGAACTCACAGAGTACTTCTTCTTACCCACAAGTGCACTCCTTACTCAGAAAACGATGCGCAAGTGAAGACAAAGAGGTGTTGTCATAACATCTGACTAGACCATGTTTGTCGACCTTACTTGTACTTTCAACTTGCGAAAACAGCACTAGACTTCAAGCACAACACCTAGGGCATGCTGAAAATAGGATCTTCGGGACGACAAGTCATTTTAACGTTTCACCAACATCATTTACATAGTTTGCAGTGGTTTTAATAATAGAACCGAATTATCTGCTATTTATCTAGAGATAAATATGGTTAAACCATCTAATAAATATCGCCCCTTGGAGAATAAAGATAAATAAGCCAAAATCCCCCAGGTCGCGCACCCCATATCTCAAAATACTGAATCACACAAACCAGTCATATTCTCGTTTCATCATTACCATTACTAACCCAGAGGAGCCGTGACTTGACTTACATCGCACTGGTCCCTCTCCTCGCGCAGCTTGTCCGCCTCCTGGACGAGGCTCTGGGCGAGGTTGACGTTGCCCTCGCCGCCCGCCTTCTCCGCCTCCTCCATCTTCTCGTCGATCTTCCTGCACGGAAAGAAGGGGTTACAGTAGGAGAGTAGGTATACGGTAAGTACGAAATATCGATCTGCCAGGAGACTACGGCAAAAAGTATTACCCAAAAAAAGAAAAGCCGAAACCAGGCGGATCGGTGCTCGAGCAACTATTGAAACGGTACAATTCCGGCACGGCACAATGTTTCGTTTTCTACAAAGTCAGTAAAATCAACAAAATCGCACTTGAGAAGGTCGTTCATCTTCTGGTCCTGACTCTCCTTCAGCTTGCCGAACGTCTCCTCCTCGTTCGACGCTGCAATAAAACTGATTAATTAATTATATTATTTCTTTTTCCCATCCTTATTTTAATCCAGAAACAGGAAAATCCGTGGCATCTTTATGCAAATTTCGAAACAAAAAAAGCAAATATTATTCACCAATGTCTCAACGAAAGCAAACAGGAGTAAGAATGATGGCTAGATTTGAATTTATGCGCTGTGAGTTCAAGTTCTGCACACAAACTTACACACTACCATCACTTATGGCTAAAATTATGCTGCATCAGTAAGAATTTAAAATATCTGCGAGAATTTTTTTATCTAAACTCTACTTACTCTGAGTTATGACGAGTCTCTTCTCGTTCTTCTCAATCTTGCGGCGAACGTCGCGGTCGAGCTGGAAAAAAAGTACAATTAATAATTAAAATGGTAACTAAAATGTACAGTTGAATTACCGCTATGGAAAAGCAAGCACGTTTCGTGATCTGCTCTAAAGTTTCGAAATCGTCGAGTTCAAAGCGCGGATTTAAAAAAAAAAGCAAAATTGCACTATTTTCTTTAGAAATCCGCACTGAGAGAATTTCTGGCCCGTTGTGCGTCCCCGCTCGATGTCGAATATCTTGCTCGACCTTGTGGGAAAAGTATATAAGATGAGCAAGTAGGCGTACCTCCGTGACTCGATTGAGGAATCGCTCCTCATATCCACACCGATATCTGCGTGAGCTCTCCTCGTATCGCTTCTTCGCGTTAACGTCGTGCTTCTAAATTATTTTAAAAATATTTATAAAGTTGTTAATCATAAAAGCAGAAAAGTGGAGCAAATATCCGCCAGTTTCTTTAGTGTTTCATGAAGCCTTGATTAAGCGACTGACCATCGTGCAGTAGCCCATGTCGTTCTTAGTGTTTCGAAATATGTCGTTTGGACAAAAGGCGGCGAGGTAGTCCTTGCACAACTCGGGCGCTGTGAAGTCGATGTCCGTCTGGCAAGAGAGCATTTATTAAACTTCGTGATTTATTTAAATTAAACTTAATTTGGAAAAAAACCTGTGAAAACAAGGATTTGACAGCTTCCCCATTTAAGTTTTTAGAATCGCAACCATTCCTTTCGTAGCTTTATTATATTTAAATATAAAAATGGCCATTTATCATAACTTTAATCATCAAATAGTCTTATTTCACGTTCAATACATGCCTGGAAAATGCACGAACCTTCTCGCCCTCGTTCGCGTTTCTCGCCGAGCCCATCAGCTCGTCGAGCATCGCCGACATGTAGTCAGTCATGACTGACACTAAAATACGGCGAATTAAATAAATTAAACTATTTATAAACACGAAAATATCAAGACACTAGGCGAAAATAGGAGTGCACGCGTCAATCGATAGCGCGTCGGCCCAGAGATGCGAGAGTGCTCGACCGGACACCTAGACACCCGGAAATGAGGGAATGGCATAGGAACATTGTTTTGACGAAAAGAAACCGACGCAACGAACGCTGGAAAGTGGTAAAAAGACGCGATAATGTTTGAAAGTCGAAAAAAGCGTCCTAAAATCCGCATCCGGAGTTTAGTACATTAGTAAACATCGGCATTTGTGTGGTGTGCGTACTGTAAGTATTCAAATTTTTATATTTATTTTCGATAATCCTATTTATCATGTCTGGCGCTTAGTGATGATGTCACTTGTGTTCCTTAGAATAGGCCTGCGCCGCCTAGGGTAATTCTGATGCAATCGGCTCCGCCCCCTGAGAAGCCCCGAGAGAGTTCTCTCGTTCTGAATCCTTTCGCCTATTTCTCTCTTTCTTCTTCTTTTATCTGTTCGCTGTTGCTCGCGCAAGTGCTCTCTGCTTGTTCAATACGTGCTCTCACCTTTCATCTCTCTCCGCTATCATTCTTTCCTCCTCCCTTATCATTGCTTATCGTTTTTCTGTATGCGAACAACTTCGCCTCACATTTACGATCAGCTCCATCGGTCTCTCTCACTGGCAAGTAATCAGTTGTCATCAGATTGCCCCTCATCGCCCTCCCCACTTACTTCGTACCACTCGCTTCTTTCTCTCCCCGAGTCGCACTTCCCGCGAGTGGACATCCGCTCCCTCCTCTTTCTCTTTCTCCCTCCCTCCCTCCCCCGCCCCCTTCTTCTCCCCATTCACCTTCAGTCGCCCTTTCACCATTGCATTTCTCGCTGTCTCTAGGATTCAACCCCTCCTTGCTCCGTCATCCTCTTTCTCATTAACCGCTTCTAATTGAATGTATGATTTGACGAAGACGATGCTTCGGCGCGTTGAAATGCTAGTTTGTCGATTAGTTGTTTCATTCCGTCCTCGTGCCCTCCCATATGAGTCGCATCTTTTCTCGAACCCCCTCAGTCTACGTAATACCCTATGCTTTTCCTGCAGTCGCCTCGAACATCCCGGGTGACGCATCGACAATGCCTGCCGCCGCCGCGGAAATCTCCAGGCCCGGTGAGTCCCACTCATTAATTATGCAAATTAATTATTAAATCATTGAAAATGTGTGAAGGTTTCCACTGTACCGGGTTAATAATAGCACTTTCTAAGTTTGCACGGGAAATGGACCCATTCACGGCATCCTTCGCTCCGTTTTCTCATCAACTAAAGGGCAGTTAATGGTGTGCGGCGAGGTGGTGCCCTTCTGCGGGTCATTTATTTGTGGACACAGGGTGGCACAAATATACCCTGACAGTGTCCTATTGCATTCCCATGGTACTATCGTTCCCCCATACTCATTGATCTATTTCTGTCTGCACTCTCTCCGATTCCCACAGTCTCTCGCTCCATCATCATTGCCTGTGCCCGATAGAGCTGCTGCGCAAATAATGGACGGCGGCACCACGAGGTTAATTGAGGGGAAGAAAGGGAACTTCGGATTATACGGAAAATGAGGATAGTAGGAAGCACGAATAGTTTATTGTGGAGCACAAGGTAGACACTATAGAACCACCACGGAAGCAGGGGCACGGAAATTTTGTGGTCCTCGAGATCTGAACGAGTTGCTCGCTCTTTGATGGGGTCACATCGTGGCTTGTTTGTACTGTCCGATGATGACTTTCAATGAATGGAGAAGTAGCAAGACTTTAGAACTTTTTTGTTTGCTTCGTTCATCTCTTCCGCTTTGAAAGTGAAGGAGATCGTGTATCTTCGAGTTTGAGATATTTGAGAAATGTGCGTATGTTTTGGCTGACCTTGGACGGGTGGAAAAGAGAACATCTCGTGATTTCGAAGTGAGATTGAGAGGGTGTGAACGACGCATATAATATCGTTGCCCCGTCCTAATTACTTTTGAGTGGCCGAGCCAGCCGTGTGAGTAGCGTGGAAAGGTCATCTCCTAGATCTGACTTTGATCTGTGCCCACTTGTGCCCCTTCAGAGGGGAATGAGATCTGAAGGGGATGGGGATGATGATGTGGATGACAGAGACACGGGGACGAAGTCAGGCGGTCGGCGGATATAGCCTTGTCTGTCTGTCTGTCCATAACACTCGTTGTTTTGACACGGTTTTCACACGGGGACAGATTACAGGCGACTGAAGAGCTTAGATTCCGACGGAATATAGTAGTAGTATAGTGGTGTTTTGTTGTTCTGCTTGATCAGATAATAGGAGAGAATCGGTTGTGTGTGTGCCAGTTGCTGCATTTTTGATCTTCTTTTGCTGCGGAAAAAAGTAGGGGGAAGAGGTAGATAAGAATGGATTGCTGCTTGAATCGAGAGAAAGGGAGAGGGCAAAAAGGATGAGTGATAAGTGTTCAAGATACCCCGCGCTCGATCGCTCTTCTTCTTATTGTGTAACGGAGTGGAGGAAGGGTATCTTTAGATACGATGATCTCCCCCACCCACTTGCAAAAATTCGCCCACTTTGCATCAGCATCGTGCTAAATTGCCTGCTCCCAGCTCGAGAGTGATGATTTCCGGTGAATAAGTGATGCATTGGAGGGGGAAGAGGAAACGTTCCCAATTTCATGGTATTCTTGTCCTCCCCTCTCCCACACAGACATGGAAGCTTTGACGTCATTCTATGTTCTCGTTTTTTTCTCGACTAGCATGCATAGAGAGACACAGAGACTGGGCAGACAGAAAATGGACAAAATGAACGCGGTGTTTGTGGTATGGAGGAAATGGTGGTATAGTTTGTTCCTGCCTGCGATGGGTTCTATGGGTGGGAAGAGAATGAGGAAAAGGAAGATTGATGTCCAATGTTACGGCTGAAAGGGGAGAAGGAGGGGGGGGAGGCAGAGAAGGGAAGGGTGTCGAGATTCGAACTCTGCACGTGGAAATGTTACACTGACGTAGACGCGGAGGGACGGAGGAGTGAGGAAGGGGAGAGATGTTTGACCCCCACGTGGTGGGAATGTTGAGACTGACGATGATGTGATTGGAACCGCGTGTGAGAACAGTGATGCGTAGGCTGAGGACGGAGAGGACGGAGAACGATAACAGGAAGGGAGCCAAGGGGGGGGGGGGAAATATGCATGTGGGGGTAGTATTGGTCTGCGGATGAAAGGAGCTGAAGATGATTGCCCAATAATGGCGAAGAAAACAAAACGTAATTTACCTGTATAATCTGTGTTATGATTATGATGGGGGAACAAATGAACGAGAAACCAGCGAACATGTGGAACGACATATTTAGAACTGCGTCATGCGAAACTCCAAACTCCCTGGTGGAGTTTAAAAAAAGAAAAAAAAATGCTTACGTTTTCAATTATAGCATTAGTTAATCAACGCTGTTCAGCCCTGGTGCCTTCTACGCGTTTCGCGCTCGCGATCGCGTGCTTCCTCGGCAGCGCCGTCGTGTACATGCTGCGCACGTCGCTGTCCATGGCCATTGTGTGCATGGCCAACCCGCCCGCCAAGAATGAGACCAAGAAGGAAGCGTACGTTATAAGATTGATTGGTTATGGTAGTAATAGTCCTCGATTGCGAATTGACGACGCCTTATCGAGGCTAGGGATGAAATACTGTATTTTTACAGCTGCCCCATCCTCACCAGCCCCGCCGAATCGCTGCTCAACGCGACCGCGCCCGAACCGAGGGTACGCGATAGCGATTATCATGCTGTATCTGGAGTCAACTATCGATTGATTCATTGATTGCGTGCTTGTGCAGGTATACGAGTTTGACTGGGACGAGACGGTGCAGAGCAGAGTGCTCGGCTCCTTCTTCTACGGTTACCTCTTCTCGCAGGTGCTCGGAGGAGTCATTGCTGCCAAGTTTGGAGGTGAGCTAATTATATTTGAATTTATTAACAACAATATAATCAATATTACGGGAAAGGATTGCAAATACGAACGTTTTATAAATCTCTAAAATGGATTTTGGAGCCTGCTCGAAGTCGTTGTTAAAAAGAAAAATCGGATTTTGATCGACAATTGATTGAATTTCCCCTGATTTGCAGGAAAGCGTGTTATAATGGGCGCTATGCTCGTCTCCGCCATCTTCACCCTCATGAGTCCCGTGGCCGCACGCGTCAGCTACTTCGCCCTCATGGCCATGCGAGCGGCCATCGGATTCTCCCAGGTACGGTAGCGGTTTGGATTATCGATTGATTTTATTTTTAAAAATTTTGACAGGATGGTAATTGGTATGTGGTGTTAGGTATGATCCGATAGTCCTACTCATTGCCCGACACTTTTGGACTGGTAGATGATAGCAGGCTGAAACGGGAGATTGAAGGGCTGAAATGTAAATGTGTCGTTCGTTCAGGGTGCCGTCTTCCCCGCGATGCACTCGATGTGGTCGGTGTGGGCGCCGCCCCAGGAGAGCTCCGTCCTCACCTCCATCTCTTACGCTGGTGGGTTACGGTAGCTCGATTTATTGATTTGTTTGTGTTACGGTACACCTATCTGACCTCCGTTCACCTCCTAGGGGTATTGCATCAGAATTACGGAGAAGCCGCTTGTTTACAACTGTTTCGAAACATGCCACTAGCCAATCATCATTTCTATTTACTTTTACTGTCACCACGTAATTGCATCAGAATCACTTGCACTTTTTGTAAGACTTCATCGTGCGTATTCGAAATTCAGATTGCGTAGGGTGATGAGATGGTATGATAAGAGTTCGACCGTTGCGTCCAGCTTGTCGTTTATCTCGATAATCCGAAGATTATCACACTTGTTGGGAATTTTCGGAAGATGATTGGAAGGAATGTGCGGGGCTTTTGAAATGGTCATTTGGAACTGGTTTAGCGAAGCCTTACTTTCGCTGTGTTTCCGGATTTTTTAAAATATTAATTTTATTTTTACTCAAAAAAATGTTTTGTCAGGTACCCAGTTTGGCAACATCGTCGTACTTCCCCTGGGCGGTTTCCTGTGCGAGTACGGACCCGACGGAGGATGGCCCTCCATCTTCTACCTCCTCGGTCAGTTGGCGATTCGCCGGTACAGTAGTACCTGTCATAGTGTATCGTCACACTTGAATCAATCAATAATTTGGTTAGTATTGCAGGTCTGATCGGAGTTCTGTGGTGCGCTGTGTGGATGTGGATGGCTGCCGACAGACCCTCGACTCATCCCCGTCAGTTTACAATTGATTGTGTTCGGATACCGTACTATTTAGTTACTGTATCCCATTATTGTAATGATATCATATTTCAGGTATAACTGCTGAGGAGCGCTCTTACATCATCACCTCGCAGGAGGCTGCTATGGGAAAGACGTCGGCCAAGGTACGGTGGACTGCTGCATTCTGATGACCACCGTATTCGTTTTATTATCGATATATCAATAAGTCCTTACGTGTAACTTATGCAGGCTCCGCCCACTCCCTGGAGAGCGCTGCTCACCTCTCGCGCCGTCTGGGCCTGCTGGTTCGCACACATTGCCGGTGAGGATCACTATCGATTGATTGATTGATACATAATACCGTAATCTTCATTCCTACCGTAACCCTCTTAATCGCAGGTGACTGGGGAGCGTACACTATGCTGATCTCCCTGCCCGGATTCCTCAACGACGTGCTCGGACTCGAACTCAAGGCGGTACGGTAGTTTATTGTTATTTAATATTACAACGGAAACATCGAAAATATATATTGAAATTTCTACTCCAAAAATGCCCCCGATCAGTAATTCCCAGAAAGCATGACTGATAATCACATAGCCAATTCTTGTTACAATGCACTCACTTGTGCTTTTGTGTATGTGAAAAAATAATTTTGTCGTGTAACGGATCGTAACATTAAAGGGACCTGGTACTGCAAATGAAGTGAACTTCAGATTAAAGAGAATTTTCTTCCGATTCGAACGCAAAAATCGCATATTTTTACGATTTTTTTGAAATTAGTTATGAATTTTCAAAGATCCCATTTTTGGCTGGAATGACCCGGCACTACTGTATTTAGCCGCTAAACACAGTAGTGCCGGGGCATCCTAGCCGAAAATGAGATCTTTGAAAATTCATTACTAATTTTAAAAAAATCGTAAAAATATGCGATTTTTTTGCGTTCGAATCGGAAGAAAATTCTCTTTAATCTGAAGTTCACGTCATTTGCAGTACCAGGTCCCTTTAAACAATCGAATTGATTATGCTGCAGGTTCCACTATATTTTAACAGTAATAACAATATTCCTATTTTCAGCTGGGTCTGGTGGCTGCTGTCCCTTACGTTGCCTACTTCATCATCATCAACGTTGGAGGCTTTGCGTCCGACTTCATCCGCAGCAAGAACATCATGTCGACCGTGAACATGCGCAGACTCGCCATGGTCCTATGTGAGTGATTGAAAGAAATGTTCAAATGTTGTAGTCTACTGGAAATGCCGTAGATGGGAGAACCTAGCTGAATCGGGTTCCACTGTATGCACACAACAATGAATGATTTGGAGTTTCGCTCCATGGTGGTTGACTAGTTGAGTATTTCACTTGTATCACGACAACGATCTGTGCTCAGTTACCCTATTACAGTATGTTTCATATCCCTTTGGCTAATGCTTACACCTACAGTATCCTTGTTCCATTTGCAGCTCTCGGCGGACAGGCCGTCTTCCTCGTCCTCTCAACCTACTGCAAATGCGGCCAGGACGTCCTCGTCATCTTCTTCCTTACGGTATCGATTGATTTTGTCTCATTACCTTTGATCTCTAATGATGATGTCATTGATGACATTTCTTCTCCTTCCAGGTCGGCATGGCTCTCTCCGGCTTCCAGTTCTCTGGCTACGTCGTCAACTACATCGACATCGCTTCGACCTCATCCGGAACTGTAATGGGTATGTTTATTGATTGGTTACTGTTTCCTGGTTGGTTACGGTAATCATACAAAGCTTATCCGTTGTTTCAGGCATCGGAAACACGCTGTCGTGCCTGGGCGGTATTATCTCGCCCATGGTCACCTCCATGATTGTCAAGCAGGTGCGATGATTTGCAGTATTCATTTAGTGTAATACGGTAGTGCCTATCGACAACTGACTTTTTTCGAATCTACGTACTTTTTTGCTCTTGCAGAAGACGCAGGAGGAGTGGCAGATCGTCATGTGGATCACCGCCGCCATTCTCGTCACTGGCACTACGCTCTTCTGCATTTTCGCCAAGGGAGAGGTACGGGCAGAGATTACATCATTACTAGGCAATGTAACTTTAATTGACGGATTGATATTATTAAAGATGAGTTGTTAGGGAAAAACCACTAGGCTCATCACTAGGATATAATATTCAACAAAAATTGTGCGATGCGGAATATATTTGATTTTCGAAACAAATATCACGCCAAAATTGGTGATTAGATGTTTCAGTGTGTACTCAATCCTGGATGTTTTTTAAAAATTAAAATGCAAAGATCACACTTCACTCCTTCTTCAGGTTGAGCCTTGGGCGAGAAACCAGGAGGACGCTGGAGAGGTCGAACTCGCTCCTCTCAACAAGAAGGAGGACGAGGCCGACAAGTAATGCGATACCGTATCCGGCCGATCGATATCCATTGTTTTACCGTAACCCCCCATCCCCACCACACGCCTTTCCTTTACCCACAACGCAAAGCGACGACATCCTTCCCCTTTCCTTCTCTTATCCCTTTTCATCTCCATGATATGTGACATGATCATCTATGCATCTTTATCACCCACTTTATGTGCCTCGGGCCGTATCGATTCAATCAATATCTGAGCATTTCAGTAAGCTGATCAATTTACCCATCACTTTGTCTGTCTATCTCAGTCCAACTCTTTCGTCTAGGTGTACAAGGCTCCCATCCATTGAGCTTATGTTGCCCTTTCTATTGTCTTTTATCGATCGAAAGTTCAAAGATCATAGATCCCCATCATGACTAGATCGATTCTAGTTGTGTGTTTTCTGATTCTTTCTTCTTCCCGTTGTGACTATGCTAGTAGGCACCGATAGAAGAGCTTTTCTCCACTCCCCGTTTGATGTTGATGCCTCTCTATCTGTTTGATTCTGTCTTAGTTCGTTCATTTTTACAGTATTTTTACGACTCAGTTAAGACGCAGTTTCCATTTGTTGTTTTGAAAGACGATTCTGAATAAAGTTTGAAAGAAAGAAAGCGATTAACCAGAGTGTCAAAATAAAAATAATGTTATCGGGTCACGTGGGGCTACCGTATCCTGCTGTCAATACGCCGATGCATGTGATGAAGTTCAATCAATGAACGTGTTTATCGATTCGATCTGTGATATACTCCTTTACAATCAATCAATCGTCTTCCTTCTTTTCCTTTTTGCATTTCTTCAAACATTTGACCAGCGGCGCGAAGCAGGCAGTCAACCATTTGGGAAAGGGTCGTTCTTCATAATGCCGACCGGCAATAAACATTAAGAAGGTGAAAATACCGTATGCTATGACGAAGGCATCCACCATCGCCTGCAATCGAGGAATGATTTAATTTTATCGGTAAATTACCAACCATCATCTCACGGATGTGATGGGTGCACCTGTCGATCGCGTCCTTCTTGCGCATGGGAAGCTGCGAAAGGATACTGTAGCGATAGATCAATACCGTAACCCTCATTAGACATGATACGGTCACAGAGTACTACTGTATACCGAATGCAGAAACCGTCATCTACAGCGCATGGAAAGCCTTTCTGCTCTGGAGACAGATTAAGCTGCTACAGTATGCCATCTACAGTAACCTACAGACTACGGTAAGCCATTCACCGCGCAGTGGGTGCCTCTGCACGCGATCACGTACTCGGTGGGTATCGTACGGTTACTGTAATACATAGGTTGATTATCGATTGACGGAAAAGTGACTACAGTAATCTTGATACGATGTCAAAACGGGAAATGCCGACCGACTTACTGCAGACACACGATGGAGTTGTCCCACTCCAGATCGGCGTTCCTGATTTCCTGTGCCGTCCAGACCTCGGGGAACGAATTCGACAGCTGCCACACTGAATCGGGATTGAGATTATGGAAGTTGGCACAGTGCCAAGATCAGTTGCGATGAGATTTCTGTAATTGGAACTGGTCCAAGACTATTCGCGACAAGACTAGCACTGAGAGAACGGGCGTAACTTTCTAAAGTATCCCTGATTCTACCGTGTCTCACAGCCTACCGTATCTCACCCACTCAAAACTGTCTCGCAGTCTACCGTATCTCATCCTCTCTACTGTATCCCTCCAGGCTAACGTAAACCACTCGGTCTACACTATCCCCCAGGATACCGTAATCCACCCTACTCGACAGTATCCCTCCAATCTACCGTAACCCATCCGTTATACCCTGTCCCTCCAGGATACCGTATACCCCTACTCTACCGTACACCTCCAAACTACCGTAACCCACTCCGTCTACTCAGTCCCTCAATGATACCGTATCCCACCCTACTCTACCGTATAGCACTAAACTGCCGTAAATCACCGGGCCTACCCTGTCCTTCCAGGATACCGTATCACACCCTACTCTATTGTATTCCCTCTGCCTACCGTATCCCTCCCAGACTACTGTATCCCACCCTACTCTACCATATCCTCCAGCCCACCGTATTCATCCCTATTCTACCGTATCCCTCCAGGCTACCGCATCCCTTCCTGTTCTGCCGCACCCTCCTGACTACCGTATTCCTTCCTATTCTGCAGTACCCTCCTGACTACCGTATTCCTCATTCTACCGTATACCTCCGGTTCTGCTGGTGAGCACTCTGATGCAGATGACGGCGGGCTGTTCAGTGTCGAGTGCGAAGTCGACCAGCGACGCCTCACGAATGTCGCAGCCGGAAGAGGAGAGGACTGCAAATGTTACAACAATTATTGATTTTATTGAGCTATTCTCTGCTGCAAATCCGATATAATGGCCCGAGTATAGACTATGGATAGCGAAAAAATAGCACGACATTACAAGGCGCTCATATTACAGGGGGCGGTGGAAAAGGCTGCCATTGCATAGACATGATGAAATTAGACGAGACGAGGCAAGCCGTTCGGATAATTGCGAAAACTCTTGGCGGAGATGACTCACCCATAACCAGAAGGACCAACAGCGCCCACCGCATCGAAGAGGGAGAAGGGGTGAGAATGAGGGGGATGAGGGATGAGATGGAGGGAGAAAAGGCAAATTATATGAGGGGCGGGGCAGAAAATGCAAAATACGGATTGGTTTAAATTAGTGAAAACCTGAAAGTGGAGAAGTTCGTCAACAAGTTGTTAAAAATTCTCCCCCTCTCCCTCTCGGACTTGCTGCGTGATCACTGATTACTGTGGGGACGGCAGTCGTTGTAACGCTGCAGTCTCCGCCCACTCAGCTACCGCCTCTGCCAACGCGTCTCAATCCCGTCTCGAGTAAGGCACGCCCGCCCCATGAAGGGAGGTCGGTCCCTTTAACCGATTAGACTCATCCTGGACAGAAGGAACGCTCGCACTGTTTCCTTAGCATCAGCAAGGATCGACGAGGGTTTGGAGCAGGTCAAAAATCTAAATCGTTAAGAACTCTTAAGTTGCGGCTTATCTCTAATTTTAAAGAGATTAAATTTTGAAGAGAGAATATTTTCAGCAGCTATATTCACTAGTTGTCAGTTTCTTGATTTTCTTGGTTATCAGAAACGGGCCAGAAAATGTTTCGATTTCATTTTATAACGACAGCTTACTCGAATGGTACGCTGTACAGGCAAATTCCAGGTGGGCTTATGTTAGACAAAAATATGAAGACAATTTAATTTTTTTCCAACAAAATCTTAATTTTTTTTCCAACAATATCTATTCTCGTCAGGATTGCTACAGCGGGTCCTCGTTCCTCTTTAGAGGCATCGATGAAACTCCATTCTCCCAGGCGAATCGGATACATTCCGATTTAGTGTATCACAACATTCAGGCGGGATGGAATATTGGAAAAAAATACCTAGACTCTATTTCACGCTTCAAATCATACAAATAAAGTGGTCAATAAGCCACATTTGCAAAAGGATCCGCAACGGAAACCACATTAAATAAATACACGTGTCTACTGTCTCCCCTTGTCTGCATGCATCAACTCCATAAATTGTTTATTTTCGAAGTTTAAATTTTGACATGATATCGGATGACGATTTCTTCGCTAGTATCGACAATGAAAATATCACACGATCAGCAGGAAGTAGGCAATCTGAAATGTTCACTCTTCACTTCGAACGCTATCACTGCCCTATAGTGCGTGGAAACAATTCAGTTAGATACGGAAGAAGCTGGGTCGATTAGGTAAATTGCAAACATAATTATGACGGAAGTGAATGTAAATACCGTGTCATCCGGGCACGTTACAGTATCATCGGTTACTGTATGAGCGTTGGTAAACGGAGGAAGTGAGGACAGCAAGAGGAGGCAAATGAGTGGCGAGCAACCGCCCATTGCGAGGGAAGGCGGTCGAAATGAGGCAGAGAATGGCTCGACCATTGAATGATAGAATAATTGACTATTGATGAAAATATCAATCGAAAAATGACTCGTATCCGAAAAAAATCAAATTCGTGTACAAATTGAAGCACGGAAACGAATTGAAAAGCAGTATTGAACTCCCCCCCTCCCCCCTTCACTTATCTCTATGCTTTTTGTGGTTGAGCGAGCTCGCATCACTATTACACAATGTTCGGATTGTTAGGGAAGCGGCCACGTAGTGTGTTTCCCTAATTGGGAAAAGGCGCCGAACAGCGGCTCTTGGGCGCCTTTTCCCAATTAGGGAAAGACACTCGTTGCTCGTTTGCCTTACATTCCTTGAGGCACCAGAACATTGTGATTACACTTCTCACTTGCATGAAAACCGTTAACATTATAGAGAAATACGGCACTCGATTGGCTGAAATCTAAACTATCTTGTGCCCTTCATTGCGATTTGCATCAGATCTCTTCAAGGCCGCGGAGGACTTTGATTATCGATTTTTTTGTCCATTGGTTCCGGAAGGTCGTCTTGTTCGCGACTGATCAATAGGTAACACGGCGTTTTGGCGGGAACAATTTTGAACGGCTCTCGTAATTTCCCTTCGAGAGAATCAGGGGATTGGCAAAATGCCAGTACACAGGCTCTCTCACTTTCTCTCCTCTCTCGCTGACCCCTTCCCATGACTCTCTTTTGATCTACCTCTCTCCTACACCCTCTGTAAAATGCCGTGAGGTAATAGTGTGACCGCAATGTCGCGTGCAACTTGATTTTTTCAATTCAATCATTTAGCATGCCAAAAAACTTGATTGAATTAAAGTAATGTGTAGTATTTGAAGCAACATGAAAATTACGATGTTACGACTAGGTGACAAAGACAATGTGCGAGTGAGAGAAGTGCAGTAAGTGTTGCTGGCACCGTTACAATTTTGCTGCTCGCTGAACTGCTTAGTTGCTTGCCAAAACATATTGGCCATCACGCTCATTCAATTCCCCTCTTCTCGTAATTGTATGAGGCGCAAAAAATGTTCGGGACGCATAGTGAAACGTGACAACTGTATCGTTCTCTGGAGGCTCCATCTCTCCCTCCCTTCTCCTCCCCTCTCTTTCATTCACCTATCGTCGCTCATCGCCCTTCCCCCCTCTCTCGCGCTGACACGAAACATTTTTTGCGCCTTCTGGCCGCGCTTTGGAAGTTTTCGGCGTATCGACCTCGTTGGTAGACTTTGATATGAAACGATGCAGCTACTCGCTTCATATCTGCAATGTTTCTCTTGAAGTCGATTTCCCTCGTATTGTTACGCATTGCGTCGTTACATTTCAATGTCTGCCCTTGGGCACTCATCCATTTTGCGGTTAAATTCACTGATAAGATGAATGATTGGCTGTCAAGAGTCTCATCTTCTTTTGTTGTACTGCTCACAATTTCGCCTCTTATCTCCACCCTTTTAGAGAGTGATCGTATTGCTAGAGTTGGGATGAATACGTGGTTCTCGCCGCGCCATTTTTTCTCCATTTTCCTTCCCGTTTTCCAATATCTTCGAACATTAGGTATACCCGACATTACACAGAGCATGCACCCTCTATCTACCCTCTATCAATTCTCTTTATCTATTCTCTTAATTGCGCGAACGATCTCGCCAGCAATCAACGAGAGCTGAGCTCACTTGGAAAAGCACATGTTTCGCGCTCTGTGTGCTAGAGTTTACCAGAACAATGCTGTTCGGATCGCCCCTGGTTTCTAAACAATGGAATGTTTGGAGTAACAATCTCTTTTACTCCTTTTACTTCAGTCGCCTAATGAGCACTCGAAATCGCCATCCTCATCTGATTTGGTTATTTTGACGAGTCACATTTCCCTTATGCCATTGAACTAAAAGGCTTCGAACTCGCGGGTTCGCTTGAATCTTCTAAGCTCTCTTTCATTTGCTCTTATCTCCTATTCAATTGTCATTCTTTCCAATCATTTTCTGGCTCGGAATATGTGGATTACTCCCTAATAAGACGACTGTTCGTATTCGCAATCAGTCTTATCAGAAATCTCCCTTTACCCGACCTCTCTTCTCTCTTCTCTTTCCCCCATTTCCCCACTCTTTCGTACAAACTTCGAGGGTAAAGTTACTCCTTTTACATGCTACTTTCCCTGGACCGACAAGCAATGTGCGATGTTTGGCTAGAGCCAAGCCTGCCTCGGCCTAGCTCTGCATCTAACTCGACATTTGTTGAGCCCTTGCTTTAGTACACCCGCAACGTTCAAGGTGTCATTTAGACAAGCGCGATGATCGTTAAAGAAACACATCAGCGCATTAGAATGTTTTGGAGGCGCGAAAAGAGACGCGCGGCGCAATCCATTCTGTGCCTAAAGACCAATGTCTGCCGAGGCCGTGGTGAGCGCACCAGGGCTGTTCCAGAGGGAAAACAGAGGGAACAATCACGATTATCCTATCCTTGATCGTTCTCTTAGTTCTCGCATAATTAGCGGTGCCCTTATATCTATGACGAATTCTGTATCTAGTTTTCCATAGTCGTTTTCTTTCTCCGTGTCAATTGAATGGGGTGTCCATGGAAGTCGAAGGGTGTCACTGCACTTTTTTGTGGAAGAGACGAGAGATGAGGGATGTTTAAACAAAACGGGTACCTCTCTTTCCCCCGTCCACACGTTTCCCGCCAGACGCGTGGAGAGAATGGGGCCTGGGCCTTTGCACTCTGTGGGTTACTCTGGTTTTTCTGCCCCACTGCTCCATATCAAAACCACGTCCCCGTTTACCGGGGCACCAGTGGGGCAGAAAAAAACCAGCGTTGTGCGTTGGGGGGTGTCAACGGCGTTCTGTGCAAAATGATATAATTCAAGTATTGGCGAGATGATCGCCCATTTACACACTGTTTCGCACTGCCTAACTGTCTGCCTTTATTTGCATAGACTCGCTAGGATGCGGTTGAGGCCATACGACTAAACGCATCAATCTCGTTTCTAGGCAATGCCATCCCTATTTCCCCCAGTCATCATTTCCCTGACGCCTGAATTTCCGATTTACCGCGATTCTCCTGTTGCTTTGCTTTTGCTAGCGTTTTGTTGTGAAAAATTTCGCCAATTTGCCCTCGTTCATCATTCGTCCTTGCCGCGACTCTTGAAATATGTAAATAGACATTTATTGTTTCAGTTATTTTAGAGCTTTCGCAATGGACGATTCGTTTTTCGAATCAAGATATTCCGGAACCTTGGCTACGTCGGTTGGATCTAATATACCCACTGAATCTACTCGAACCACCGACGTCGATGATGAAGCCTCTCAACCATCCGGATCCAATCGAGCAACTTCATCGAAGGGGTTCTCGGTGTCTTCTGGATACAGGGAGGACTCGGGGAAAACGGGCTCCAAGGGAACAAGTGATTCCGATGGAACCACGAGAAGTTCTGGATCCACTGGAGCTTCCACATCTTCGAAGCGATCGATGGTACCGCCAGGACCAAGGGAAGCCTCACTAAGCACTCGACCATCAGGAACAACTTCGACCGCCGGGGCCACTTCGTCGAAGAGGCCTACTGAATCCCCTGGGTTGTCTAGAAGTTCAAGAGACAGTGGACGCACCGGAAACGGCGGAATCCAAAGGACTACTCGGGCTTCTGGATCTACGGGATCCATTGTTTCTGCCGGATCCAATCGTTTAGAGACAACGAAAGAGCAGGGTGAGATGATTTAGAAAAAAAAACTTTTCTTTATTAATTTTAAAATTGTATAAAAATGTATTTATCGTAAAAAAACAAAATTATTCCCCTTTTTTGCAGAGGATCGCCTTTTCCCCCATTCGTTCTACCGTTTTGCTGGAATGGAGAGACTCACTCAAGAATCCATCGAACGGCTCGCCATTTACAGCGTGCAGGAGCAGTGAGTTGAAGGTCTTGAAATTAGCTAACTGGTTATAACGTACAAGGAAAAATCACTAGTAGAAATAATAAAAGATCTAAAAAAATATATGCCATGTTGAAGTTAAAATATAGTGTCTTGAAATAGTTCTATCTGACATGAGCTAAGAGAAGACTATGGCCTGCACCGATCAAGTTAATAATATTTTTCTAAATTATTTTTATTACTTCAGCGTGCATGGAACTCAGCTGTGCGATCTGTTCGGCAGAATAACAGAATACTACATTAGAGCGAAGGCCATAAAAGTAAGCATGTTCCCCTCTTTAGATAACCTTTTTCACGGTCGACTGGAATATTTTAAAATTAATTTTCGAAAAAATTCCAGAAGAGTATCGCCGCTCGTCGGGCGGCTGCCGAGAGCGCAACTCAATGCATCACTCTGTCGGATGGCGCAGACACCAACTCTTCAACTAGTGTCCAAGTATGTGATCCGAAATAGCTTTGAGTAATCAAGCTGTAAAAGGGTTTACGTCTTCTATAATCCAGTAATCAAGATGTAATAGTAGAAAAATATCACCCGAGCCAAAAGACTATTCACTTATCCGGAAATGTTATCAGTTTCTATGAGAGACTGATTGTTTTAGTTGTGCATTGCAATTCTTTTTAAAATTTGTTTTTTTTAGTTTGTTTTAGTCCGCGTTTCTCGTGATGCGCATAAATTTGATATTTTGTATTTTCAGATTAGATATGCCGATCGTCTAACGGAAGAGGGCACAGTGCAATCAGATACAGAAACGAGCTCGCCGAGTAGTTGCGTGGTGAGTGTCTATCACAAGATTCCAAATCTACAGACCAGGGTTAGCGCGAGAGAGTGTACAAAAGTGAGAGAGTCCCTCTCGATTTCACACGCTCTCTCACTCCAAAGGCCTTTCTGGATGGTTGACCGGCCTGTGGAATGATGTGTATGAGATGAATCCAACCAAAACTTTACCCCAATTGAGCAAAATACGTTTGTTCACCACGTGAAAGCCTAATCCGATAGTGAACGAAATTTGCTTGAGACCGTTTCATCGGCGCGACGTCGCTCGGCGCTAGACTTTGAAAGGTAACTAAACAACTACCCGCATAAGAGGGAAATTACACCCCCCACCCTCTTCATTCTCCGCACTCTCTCCTCAAAAAAGCGGTCAATTTCCCTGTTACGCGGGTAGTTGTTTAGTTACCTTTCAAAGTCTACTCGGCGCTGTCGCCATTCGGCACGAAGAAAGGGGTAAGAAGTATTGCTAATAGTAAGAACTAAGGATCTCTTATTGGAAGTTATTGGATAAGGAAATGTGGAGAACAATGCAATTCAGACCGCGACGCGTGAGAGATACTTCCAATAAGGGGACCCTACACAGAGCGGGAAGTCTCCAACTTTCCTTACTCTGGAGATGTTGTCTCGAACTGAGAGAGCATGCGAAATTGAGTGACGGAGACATGAAGTCTCCTATTATTAGGAGAAGTGAACACTCCAGAGTAAGGAAAGCTGGAGACTTCGCGCTCTGAGTAGTAAGAACTTGGCTGAAATGCAAACGACTGTGGTCGTTGAGCAAACGCCCACCGTCGTTTATTATATTATGTTTACCACGATATTTGCTGTTCTAAACATTGCGCATATTCGATATAGACATAGACCGACAGTAACGTATCACATCATTCCACAGACCAGTCAACCTTTGAAGTGAGAGAGCGTGTGAAATCGAGAGGGACTCTCTCACTTTCGTACATTCTCTCGCTCTAACCCTGATCTGTAGGTTTAGAATCATGTGGTTGCCTTTCAGCAGTCTCGTATGGAGAGTCGGGCCTCGCCTCCTCCACTCCCTTCCACTCTAAAGGTTATTGCGAAACGTGACATCAATGGGCCAGACAATTTGTTGAGAAAAGCTTCAGAGGAAAAGCCTTGTTCACTGCAGCAATATTATTTTGCCTTGGAATCTAAGCAAAAACCCAAGCAAAATCACCGATTTAACTACGTCGACGGACATCCGTCTTTTGACCCCAATTCACAGTTATAACTCTTGTACCCTGACTCTGACGCAATACAGAATGAATGAATCAATCTTTAAAAAATGGAAGTACTTCAGTCTTTTCGAGTGGAGAGCCGCAAGCGCCGTCGTTTGCCCTCTCCTTCCCCGTCTTCACTGGTTACTGCGGAAGATCAGGATGAGCACCCTGACTCAGTTTCCTCCTCGCTGGTTTTCACTGATGGTGACAACAACAAAGGGGTAAGAACACTTGCTCGTAAAAAAGTCAGATCTACCTCGTTTAGCGCAACAAAATTATTTTGTTTATCGTGGAATTTAAAAAAAAACGATGGAAAGTTTTCAGAATCGTAAGCGGCGTCGCTCGCCCTCCCCTTCTCCCTCGTCATCGATTATCGCGGAAGATAAGCGCCCGGAAACGGTCGCTGTGGTGCCGGTGGAACCCATCGGAACCCACTCGGCGCCGGATGAATTCGAATCGCCGCAGTCTCCGGACCCGATGGACAGGAGTGCCCGGCTGTTGCCACCTATCGAGAAACCGGCAATGAAGAGAGCGGTGACTTTCCGGGAGGACGACAACTTTGGTAGCCCTACCTACTCGAGGTGATCTAGATACATTCGATCCATAATATTTAAGCACAAATGATGATATTAGAGATAGCATGCACTCAGTAATAACATAAGACTAATCAAAATATGATTTTTTTGAATAAAATTGTAATTAACTTACTAAATTATTGATTGTTCAGTCGTTCTTCTCGCTCTCCTCGGCGGCGGTCGCCCGCCAACAGGAACAGTCACTCGTCGAGTCCTGGACTTCTTCTACCTGTCGACCCGAATCGTTCGTTACTAGAGATGATCAGCCGAAAAATATCTTTGTATGAAATATTGGAGAGCGGTTCAGATTTTTAAACTATGGATTGTGTTTTTTTACTTTTGGAGGTGGTTTTCCGACACACATCATTCGAAACAGAGTCGGCGAGAGCGAGTTAGAGAAAGAGAAAGAAGGCGAGAGAGCGCGCAATACGAGAGGGTCAGACAACGAGAGACGTTCTTGGCATGGTGCCAACTGGATGCTGTGCGACATGGCATAGGCAAATATCTTTACTATCGTCCTATCTCTGTCTGCTTCATAATCCAGCATTATTTCATTTTAATTTATTTTTTAAATTTAAAAATGTAAAAAAAATGTAAAAAAATTCTTTAGTGCAGCGCCAGTGCTGTTTCTGCGGGCGTCACTACCACGAAGCGAAGGATTGCCCCTTTCACAAGACTGTCGAAGAAAGACAGAAACTACGACGGAAGAACAAACTGTATGTTTTTATTTGTTTATTTATAATTTTAATAAATATAAATAAATAAAAACATACAGTTTGTGCCAATAAATATAAATATGTTTTTATATATTTATATTTATTAGTTTATCAGACTAATATATCAGCGTGCATACTTAAAAAAACACACAAAAACAAAATCATGAATTTAAATAATTTCTTGAGGTGTGAGCAGCGTCTGTACCCTAAAGGAGGGACTATGTGCAAGAAGAGTGACGTCCACAGTCTTCCTTGCGAGGTCCGATTTCATATTGCAAAATTATTATTATTATTATTTATTAGAATTATATATTCTTTATTGATTTTGCTATTGATTGGCTTCCATTATTGGAAATTGATTGAATGACCACGCACTCCATTTATAAGGCAAATCTCACTCCCTCGTTAGCGGCATGAGTCCTTTTTCGATTTTCCCCCAATGATTTCAACAAGAAAAGTAAAGAAAGTATTCCAACAAGAAGAAATTTTTACAAATTCGTATTTTTTTCGCATGCATAGGACATATACAAGTTTATCTGTAATGTTTTTTCTTCAGATCTGCGGAAAGCATTATTCGAACGCTGCATTCTGCCCGAGTATTGTGCCCTTGCGCCCCAAGGAGTCACTACAGTTTCTAGAATCCCCTCGATATTAGGAATCGAATATTGTTATGGACAACACTAATTACGATAGGCCAAATCCAAACTCAGTGAACTTTTATCACGTTTTAGCAAGCCACATTGGCATTTATCCCTATTGCTGTTTTTTTTAAATCAAAAAGTGAGAATGAGCTCTTCTCAATCCCACCCATAATGATCTCTTATTTTTGCCATCATAATTGTCTCTGTGATTAGTTCGTTGTAGAGCTCGAAATACAGTCCACAATTAAATTAATTTCTCTATCTTCCTCAAAAAATGTCTCCTCTCACGTCTCGTTATTACTATGATTGTTCAACATTTTTTGATTGTAATGATGATTCCAAGTGACACATGTATAAATGAAAATCGTTGCAACTGAATAGATAACGTGTCGTGATCTCTTTCCTGAACTGATTCACCCACGGCAACAGGTGGCCCAGCTCTTTTTGCTGTTCGTTCCCCTCTGTTAAACTCCTCTGCGACGAGAAGTAAAGCAGACTCTACCAACTGAACGAGTGCCTTCAAAATGCGTGGAATCCGTAAGCGAAAAAGTGTGGTCTCCAAGATAAAAGTGGGCAAACATGCTGGAATTTTATGCTTTATTCGAAATTTTATTTAAACACCACCCATTTTCCCTTTATCTTTACTCTATTTCTCCAGTTATTTACGTGTCCCTCCCTCTTTCCCCTCTCTCATAGTGTCCTCGATGGAGAGAGAGGGAGGAAAACACCCTCTCAAAGCCGTAGACAGAACCGGCAAAAGGTACATGAGAGAGAGAGAGGAAAGAGGCATTTTTTCGTCGTGCGTTCGTCAATGGCGAGTAAATATTTGTTTTCGAGCCCAACAAACCGATCTGTTTATATCAATTAGGGTTCTTTCGCTATTTCCTGTAGTCCACTAAGCAATGATGCTTCTATCGTACGCCAATAACACTCTGAACAAAGGTGTGGCACAGTGTGGCACAGTGTGGCACTTTTTTGGCACTTTTCAGTCTCCCTTGAAATTCAACTCGAAAGAGGCTAATTTTATGGTGCCGCTTGTTTGCAATCGATTCATATCTAAATTTGCAACCTTTATGGTAAAAAAATATTTAAAAATAATGTAATATACATTTTATATAGTCATTTAAATAAATATGCAAAAATTCAAATCAGTTATCAATCGGCATAAGGCAACTGTAGGATACTGTAGATGCGTGCATGCGTGAGTCGTGCATATTCCATTTTGAGTTTACTCTTCGCGATTCCCCGCGGGTTTACCTATTTCCCACCGTTTATTGATTAGCTTTCCGTTTTTTGTGGCCAATTCGATTCGGGAGTGGTCCTATTCCGACCATGATCCTCCGTGGCAACTCATGAGCTGTTTCTAGCGCATCCTCGCTCGTTGTTGTTTGCCATCCTCACTAATCTACGCGTCTTTCAGATGACGCAATTCGGCGGCGACTCGACCAGCGAAGGAACTGACTGGAGCCTCGTATTAGGTACATTCTTTTTCACCGTTCAAAGCTGTTTCCGAGTGACAGAGTGGGGCTTGTGGAACCGTTTTAAGGTTCCCGTATCCGCTTCCGCAAGCAGGCTCGCCGCTTCTCGTCCGTCTCTCCGTTTTGAGGTGAGACACACCTTATTTCTTTTACTGTTAATTTATGTTTCATTGGAGTCTATAGTCGACTAAATTCGAAAAATTATCAGATTTGAAACCTCCAGTAATGGGTCAATAGTGAGAGAGAAGTATGATAATTGTGTTCACTGAAGTATGATAATTGTGTTCTGCGATATCAAGACTGGCATTTACAATTGAGTGTCGAAAATTAATTTATTCATAAATATAAGATTTTTGGCATTGAATCATATCCGAAGCACCATGATCACAACCTACAGTAGTCGGTGATATGTGTTACCGTATTCCCTATTATCGATTTACAATATCTTAGAAATACACGTAGGAAATGTTGACAATTTAGACAAGCTATACTACTATTACATTAACTTATTATTGACTCCATTATACGGCTTTTTATGCCACAAGAGCGGGAACAGGCAGATTGATACGCCGTGGTGTGGTGATGAAATAGTATATTTGCATATTTCAGTGGCGACTGCCGACTGACATCGTTCGAGAGACGGCCAGATGTCGTCACCCACCAGGAGTACGGTACGTACATGCATTTTTTTCAATATATTTATGATCCTCCCCCTTCCCACCTGAGTTGCTATGTATCAGCGTGAGGAATTCCGTTACCGGATGACGGGACCCGTGTATTTGAATCACGGTCTCCTTCTGGTTACGGAATTCTGCCGATACTTCAACCCTTTCCCCCCCCTTGTAATGCTTATTTATTTTATGAACTATTGTTGGTGACCGTCCTTATTTATGGTATTTTTCGTCAATTACTAGTGCGAAACACGTGCTACTACAACTCTTTTTTCTTTCAGATTTTCTACGCCGTGCCAACATGATCAGGAGAGTGATTTTCCTATTTATATTTATATTTATTAACTAGAGGTTCTTTTCATGCTCGTAGATCAATTCCCGACTGAATAAATTAACGTAAACGAACTACCGTATACCGTATACAGCTTGTCTAAATTGTCAACATTTCCTACGTGTATTTCTAAGATATTGTAAATCGATAATAGGGAATACGGTAACACATATCACCGACTACTGTAGGTTGTGATCATGGTGCTTCGGATATGATTCAATGCCAAAAATCTTATATTTATGAATAAATTAATTTTCGACACTCAATTGTAAATGCCAGTCTTGATATCGCAGAACACAATTATCATACTTCAGTGAACACAATTATCATACTTCTCTCTCACTATTGACCCATTACTGGAGGTTTCAAATCTGATAATTTTTCGAATTTAGTCGACTATAGACTCCAATGAAACATAAATTAACAGTAAAAGAAATAAGGTGTGTCTCACCTCAAAACGGAGAGACGGACGAGAAGCGGCGAGCCTGCTCGCGGAAGCGGATACGGGAACCTTAAAACGGTTCCACAAGCCCCACTCTGTCACTCGGAAACAGCTTTGAACGGTGAAAAAGAATGTACCTAATACGAGGCTCCAGTCAGTTCCTTCGCTGGTCGAGTCGCCGCCGAATTGCGTCATCTGAAAGACGCGTAGATTAGTGAGGATGGCAAACAACAACGAGCGAGGATGCGCTAGAAACAGCTCATGAGTTGCCACGGAGGATCATGGTCGGAATAGGACCACTCCCGAATCGAATTGGCCACAAAAAACGGAAAGCTAATCAATAAACGGTGGGAAATAGGTAAACCCGCGGGGAATCGCGAAGAGTAAACTCAAAATGGAATATGCACGACTCACGCATGCACGCATCTACAGTATCCTACAGTTGCCTTATGCCGATTGATAACTGATTTGAATTTTTGTATATTTATTTAAATGACTTTGTAAAATGTATATTACATTATTTTTAAATATTTTTTTACCATAAAGGTTGCAAATTTAGATATGAATCGATTGCAAACAAGCGGCACCATAAAATTAGCCTCTTTCGAGTTGAATTTCAAGGGAGACTGAAAAGTGCCAAAAAAGTGCCAAAAAGTGCTACACTGTGCCACACTGTGCCACACCTTTGTTCAGAGTGTTATTGGCGTACGATATGTTAAACAAATATTAGTGTTTCGAGGTTTAAACCACTGACATCGTCCTTATTGACTCCCTACGCACATCAAACGCCTCTCTCCGACTTCCATCTTCTTATTGTACACTTATTCCGGTCACTTTGAAATGGTGCACATTAAATATCCTTAATAAGCGAAGTTTATTTGCATTTCACTGCTCCTTAAAGGAGGAAACAGTAATTTGACATAGCCGCCATCCTTTGCCTTTTTCGCGCGCTTTTTTCTTTCAAAGGAATATCGCACCTATACCAGCCGTTTTTACACTTTTTTTTAATTCGAAAATTTTTTTTAATTTCGAAAATTCGCGTTTTTTTCATTTTTCGTTTAGCAATGCCGTCCCTCGTGTTATCCGGAAAGCCCGATAAGGAGGTTGCTCTGCTCTCCCCGACTATCGAGGTATGTGGGGCTCATCGAGGTGGTGTCTTTAGATAATTGAATAGTTTCAGGTGCCCAAGGGAACATCATCGCGATGCTTTAGCGAGCGAGAAACGCGCAGGTAGGTCAAGCTATCATGTAACGCAAATTTTGGTTTTTTTATATACGGTAGATCTTCTTGTTTTTAGTTGAAATCTTACGGTAGATCTTCTTGTTTTTAGTTGAAATCTTACGGTAGATCTTCTTGTTACACGGTAGATCTTCTTGTTTTTAGTTGAAATCGATTTTATATTTTAGTTGAAATCAAAGAATGTTGGTGCGAAAACAGAGAAAATACAATCTAAGCAAATTGCGATACGATCTATTCGCTCCTGAATAAGTGAACAAATATATTTTAAAATTGCTGCAAATTCCTGCAGAGCCAGCCAGCTGGCGGCGGCCGGACTTTGGTTCCCGCTGATCCTCATTCTCTCTCTGATGCTCGGAGCCGCGGCACTCTGCCCGACCAGTGAGCAAGAATTGCTTTGATTTTCAATAATTAATCCTATACCGGGCCGGGTAGCGCAGTGGTTGTGTGCTAGAATGCGAATCGAATGGTCACAAGTTCGACCCCCGTGCCTGCAGATCCACCCAACCAAGGGGGTTAAGAAATGTTGGTAGTGATTGGTAAATCACGATCCAAACATGCCTCGAAAGGGGTCCCCGATTCACGTTCACACAACACGAGAATAGCCTCGCAACAGGCCGCTGATCATCTCAGGACAGGCTCTTTTTGCCCCTCAGGCATAGGGGTGGTCGAGACCGCCTTGCGTGTACCTTTACCTTTACCTTTAATAAGTAATTAGTAGCTTTAAAATTGTAATTGGGAATGAGTGGAATTACAGCGAAGTCATCGCCGGCAGCAGTTCTCGCAGCTCAGGAAGCGGCTCTCACTGTCCCTTCGCAGATGAACGAAGCTGAAGTGAATGTCACAACAAGCGGTAAGTTATAAATTATACTTCTACTCAAAATAATATAAAAACATTTTAAAGTAACGAGTAAATGTTCAACAGCTAATTAGCATGTTATTAGATCAGATTCGGTAGCCGGCTTGAAAATGCGGCGATTTGCAGCGAAGCCATCGTCGGTCGTCGCAGTTCCCGGGGCACGGGAAGGAAATCGTCCCGTCTCTCTCCTTTCATTGCTGAAAGGTCCCGAAGACCTCGAGAGAGTTCTATCCGTTAGTTGCTTACTTATTAGGTGAAGTTACTACCGGAATCAAGAGGAATACACATCGCAAGCGAATACTCTGCCGGGGCCATATTATCATGCCTTAATGAAGGGAAACAAGCGAAATGATCAGTATTCATCATTTCTCAGCTACCGCATTCAGAGAGGAGTCTATTGAGCAAACGCAACAAAAATAAATCATTTTCCCTAATTTTGCTTTACTGATTACAGGTCTACGCGGGTAGAGTCTTCCGCTGGGGCGCCTACCAGATGATGAGGAGAGGAGGGATAGCCATTCAAACGCTACAGGGACCGCTCAAGCCCTCGTCCACCCCCTCGTCGGCCGTTGTGACCCGCAAGAGCGGCAACGGCAAGAAGGTAAACTATGAGAAAAATAGCTTCGTCGCATAGATACGAACACCATTTGAAGTAACTGATCAGTGATTTCTTCCAACACAGCTAACGTGTGTCTCCCATAAGTGTAGTATTTGTTTCATGCACGTGACGAGGGTATTTTTCTTAAGTATCTCTCGGAATTGGATCACACATAGGATATGGAGAAACAAAAAAAGAGGCAGAACTCCAAAAATTACCTTTTTTCGTTAATAGATATTTTGGTCGTTGCCATACACAGCATTCGAAACAGAGTCAGCGAGAACGAGTTAGAGAAAGAGAGAGGTGGCGAGAGAGCGCGCCAAACGAGAGGGTCAGACAACGAGAGATGATCTTGGCATGGTGCCAATTGGATGTTGTGCCATAGAAATCACTGTGGCAATGGTAATTCGCATTGTTTTAGAAAGCCTCGATCGACGCTCACTTCCAGAGGGAGCACGGTTACGGTAGAGATCAACGATTCCCACTTGTCGAGGACAAGAATGGAGGCCGATACGCGGTGGAGGACCTCTGGGTGCTACAGTAGTCAACCTTAGACGATGATGCTACAGTAGTCCCTTGATATGACATCGCTGACGATCACGCTGCCTCTATCATGTGTGCGAGTTGTAAATAGGGCCTTTCGAAAGCGTGGCTATCCATGCTTTCTATGTAGTTGTAGTGTGTGTTTTCCAAAGATGAACTTTCACTTACATTCGTTGCAATATGTATTTCTTAAAACAGTCGATAATTTCCTATTGTTCATTCACTCTGTTCACTCTCGTCTGTTCTTATTTTAAAATATTCACGCTGGAAACGATTATCGATCCACAGTCTCATGGCCAATGCATTTCGAAAGCTGCACGCGAAGCACGCGTGGTGTGATTTGTGGTGTAGTGGGGGGGGGGGAATTAGTCGACGAAAAGAAATGAGCCTCGGAAAAATGCGGCAAGAATTTTTGCATGGGGTGGGGGTCGAACCCCCGACCCCTCCTTGACACACTACTTACTTACCTGCTGAGCCATGAGGGCTGACAACACAGTCTTCTACTTTGCGCTACCCTATCGTGCGAAATCTCATGTGACGGCCCAAGCCGCCAGCGCTGTTCGAGCCATTACAGTATGCCAACAATCCGTACGGGAGTACACAAACCGCTCCTTCTGTCCCAGTGGGCGGAGTTTCAAGGCTGTTTTGTTCTTGCATTGCGCTATGCCTTTTCATGAGACTGTGGATCTCACCCGAATTTTCTCAAGGGTGGGCAACATCCATGTTCTCTGTTTGTGCGAGTGTCGATTTAATCTGTCTCTTCACACGCCCCATAAATCGTGGCCCTTTGTGTGTCTTCCGTAGGAGCACATTCAGACTCTCCATTTTATCGCTCTCTTTTCCCTTCCCCTTTTTGTCTCCCCTCACTTTACTGGCTTGTTTACTCCGCCTTTCAGATGTTCCTCTTTCCACTTTCCACCGTTACTGAGTTTTTTTTTGCGTTTCCACGAGCCCTTGTATATTTTAAATAATAAATCATGCAATTTCTTTAAAGAATGCTTTCGGCTAATCGTAAACGGTCGATGAGGAATGCCAAGAAGGTGTGGATCGGTTAGTTAGTCGCACTAACAATAGTTATAATGTTGAAGATTAGTGCATAACTATTCCGACGATCTTCCCGAGAAATCGATCGAATCGCTCAAGAAGTGCTCGTCTAATGTCAAGTGAGTTCTAGAAATCCACTAAAATAATTTTGTTATCACAAATCGATCGATTATTTAATTTGTGTGCAAATTTTTATTCAGTATATTAAATTTTGGCAGGGATCTCGGGTTCGAAGGAGCGAATCTCATTTTCAACGTTCTCTCCTTTCTGATTGCCACCAACGGCGAGTGTTCTCAACCGAAGAATCCTAGAATCGACGGAGTTACTGCTATTAATGGTCAGTCTCTCTCTCTCTGGGAAAAATAAAATAGAATATTCTTCGTGATACTTTTCATGAGGCGAAAACATGGTTCATCTGTTTGCCTCCCTCCAAAATGACAAAAAGATGCAGATTGTCAGTGCGCTGCGAAGAAGCAATTCTGCCATTGCACGGGAATGCACAATGTCAAGGAGCTAACCATCGATCTGATCAGAACCTGCTCTCTCAATCCCAAGTGAGATAAAGATAATTTGAAATTGTTGAAAAATACATTTTTTGCCAGTGCGAGGCATTGTCTCGTGAATCAACGTCATGTGTCAAAGTCTTCTCTTATTTCTTGTAGGGCGTAGATAAATTATTGTATTATGCAGGGTCGAGCGGAACGCTCGCACCTTCCTCAATCGGCTGATTCTCTACATCCAAGGGGCAAACGTCCGACTTGTGAGTGTGATATTTAATTTTTGCATACAAAATCAACTAAAATTAAAAAAAATATTATTGATTGCTCATATAATTTTATATTCTTGGTACGCGACATCTTAGACTTTTTTCTAACTGCAAGGATATGTTTTAGGAGAAGCTACGAGCCAAATCGAGGAGAGTGGAGCGACTCACTCCTCCCTCATCCACTGACTCTACGCCTATTGCTACTGTGGTAAGTGTAATAATAGATTTAAAAAGAGAAAAAACGTCAGTTTAAAATAAATTTATGAAGTGTTTTCCTTAAAATTACTCTGGGAGCAAAGGAAATAATTTGGTTCGTTTCAGGACCCGACATCTCCTGGAGAAGATGATGACTCCAGTTCTACATTTGCTGTTATTGGAGGAGATTTCAAGCCGGATCGACGACCGATTCCTGTTGAGTTTTGTGCAAAGAGGGAGGCAACTGGCGTCGATACGAGCCAGAGTAAGCAGTTGATGAGAAAAAGTTGGACACTACAGTGCGAAATGTGAGACCAGTTCCTTCATTTCGCAAACTCTCTCATCTACCGACCGGTCGAGAGAGAGAGAGAGAGAGTGCAAAATGAAGAGACCGTGGTCCCGCATTTCAATTGGACGCCTGTTTTTCTACCACCTAATTTAAACAATCTTGTTGACGACTCTGCAGCTGACTATATCTGTCTTCATGGTTTTCAGGCTTTTACGGAAGCTTTAATCGCGATTTGCAAAGAACAACCGGAGTTGATAGAGTAGTAGGATACAATCTTCCCTGTCAGATGCTCCATCGTGTCTATTCTGCGGTCGCGACGGCCACGGTTGCGAGGATTGTAGGGAATACTCAACAGTGAATGCTCGCAAGGCGCGAGCGAGTGAAGTCGAGTTGTGAGTGATCTTTATCTTTTCTTTTAATCAGCTGCGTTAGTGGACATTTATGTTCTGGATATGCTAAGCATTAAAAACGTAATTTACTAAACAGAAAATTTTTTTTACAGTAATCCTTTTTCAGATGCTGGAACTGTCTGGGCGTCTTCAACTTCGGCACAGTCCACCTGAATTGGAAATGCGTTGGATTGTGTGGGGTAAGAACTTCTAACTTAGCAGAAATAATGGTTTTTGCAATAAAACACAAGCACATGTGATATGCAAAGGAATACGAAATCGAACTTCATGTATCTAATGCGCATACTTTCATGAAAATTCCGCTTCGTCGTAGAACAAATTGTTTACATAAATAGTTATTAGCATGTAAATATAACTATAAATTGACAGTACTGCAAGAGGCACCATCACCACATTGACTTCTGCCGAACTCGGATTGAAGAAAGAAGAGTGAAGCAGGAGTAAGAAATCGAAGACAACTTACACCTCAACAAAAACGCACCCTAAACATATTGCCTATACAACAGAGTTGGAAAGTCGGGTACACCCAGAATGAATACACTTACTATTGAGTGTATCCTACACTGAGATAGGACACCAAGTGTATGATACACTTACAAATCTCTCGTTTTCGCACGCTCTCTCGACGCGCGAATACACTCAATATTGAGTGTATCATACACTGGGTGTCCTATCTCAGTGTATTCATTCTCTGTGTAAATAGTTTTCTTATTCTGTAATTTATCCGATTTCCAAACCCGACAAACACAATACAAAACGCCATATCCAAACGATACAAAAACGGTTCATTGATAGGACGATCTCTCGTGAGCTGATATCAAACTCATAACTAAATCTAAATGCAAACCTAATATCAATTACGAGTTTCTCTAAGTTTTGTTGTTCGTCGTTACACTGACTGTGATAAATCGAATTTATAGACACTTCTCTTGGTTTTTATTCGGAGTAATGTTTGTTCGCGCATTGAACTGTAAACACGTATAATTTACTATATCTAATTTCCACTTCCACGTCCAGGGAATGGTTAGCTCGCAAGAGAGTGTGCATAGAGAAGGCGCTTTTCTTGGTATGCGCCTCACTTCCATGGTGGTTTTCGGTTTGTGATAACTTTAAAAACACACACAAACGTTTCTTCCATTTCGTATTCGCAATAATCCATCGATAAATTTGTCGCGTTTTTAGTGTGCAATTAACTTGGCATATTTTCACAAGCCTCTAATATCTCTCGGAATCAGTAAGATTCTAGTGCGATTTTACAATATGGTTTTACACACATCTTTTATTGCAGTTCCTCTTCTTTCACTACCTTTTCTCTTTTCTTTTCTAGGAAAACACCGCATGATCTGAGCTTCTCTTGAAGGCAGTTATCAGAAATCACTCCACAATTAGACAGGTGTATTCGGGAATGAGGCAGTCATATTATCATATCACGTCTAATTCAATCTACATTACGTGTAATAGTAGTAGAAAGCTGAAAAGATTTCTCCATAATATAGATTCTACAAGCCGGTTACGAACAAGGATCACCCCTTCATCTAGTGTGGATAATGGACAACTCTCTTCCGCTCGGCCTGAACTGGGATCGCGACTATTTCGTGCGGATCGCGCATACGTAAGCTCCAATTGTTCATCCATTATGTGGACAAGTCTGCTGTGGCTAAGAAATTTGTGGGATTTCAACTTCAGATCCTTTATTCTCTTATGGTTAAAACATCATCTAGACGCCCGTTCCTTTATGGTGCATATGTCACTGATTAGGAAAATGCGCTCTCCATTTAGCCAGACAATCCCGACCGCTCTCGAATACGGGAAATGAGAGAGTACGTCGAACCTTGATGAAAGCAAATGCCTCCATTCATCCCTATGCGCTCAACTCGACATATTTCTCAACTCGACGTATTTCTTATTTGTCGACAATTACTAGACATACTTTTTGAACTCCTAAAAACTCGATTTGAACATTACAAGATACATATTATTATTGTTATTATTGCTATTATAATTATAATCAGTCTTCGTCCCATCTCCGGTCTCTTCTCTCTCCTCTTCGTCAATCCCTTCACTATCTTCGTCCTTGCTAAACACACTCAGATGAGCCTCGATTGCAAAGTCGGCTACGTCGTGCACCATGTGAGTGACCTATTTTTTTCAGTTTGATTTGGCTGAAGTGTACCCTAGGGCCGCTAACCACCAATTATGAGCTTTCCATGACCATGTTGAATCTCTTTTCCACCTTCGTTCTCACCCGAAGTTCATTAACAACTAGTTGTTTTATATTAGTCGTTATGCTTCATTCATAGTCGATGCCCTATCTTTTTGAGGGGTCAAAACTCTCTTCACTTTACACACTTTCTGGACCGGAAAAAAAATACATTTATAAAATGATACGAACACACAAAAAGCCAAAATGGTACTTCCTGTGTTTACCAAAGCGAGAGAGCGGGCAAAAGTGAGAGGGTCGCGTACGTGCCTGTGTGGTAAGCAACGGAAGTCCGTCATTTGACTTTTTGGTGTGATCGTATCATTTTATAAATGTAATAAGGGAAAAGAGTTTTGACACCTCAAAATGATAGGGCGCGAATGCAGCATAAATGACGTGTCCCGGTCTCTTAACTTCATTCATTCATTGTTTATTCCGTCAGAGTATCGCATACAAGAAAAATAACTGTGAATGGGGGCAAGAAACGGATGTCCGTCGACGTAGTCGAATCGGTTTTGTGCATGGCAGCAAGGGTATGGGGAAGAAGGGTTAGAGCCAATTCTTAACAATTGATTCAGGGAAAAAGGAGTTGGGCTGGGAGCGGATGAATTTCCGGAAGGAATCTCGGGATAAATCAACCGAGGAGGAAGGGAGGGAATTCCAAATTGATATGGTTCTGGAGGCAAGGGTGGTGTGGGAATTGGGAGGAAAGAAAGGCAGAGAGATACGGAAGTGATGTGAATTACGGACAAATCTAGTAAGAGGAGAACGAGTGAGGAGGGAAGAGTGATCAAGTTCATAATTCCTATGAAGAATGGAATGGAGAAAGACAATATCGGTGACAAATCTACGGCGTTCTAAAGTTGTTAGATTTAGGGAGCGTAAACGATTACAGTAGCTTACAGAAGGCAGAGAACAACGGAAATAGAGCTTCCTAGTAAAGTCGCGTTGGACACGTTCAATATTTTTGGTAGTTTCAACGGAATTAATGGGGTTCCAGATAATGGAACAGGTCTCTAGACTAGGAAGAATAAATGTTGTGAACGATTTCACATAAATATCGATACAATTACTGCGGAAAGCTTTGAAAAGGAAGTGCATTTTAGAATTTGACTTCTTAATAATTTCTTTGATATGTTCAGAGAAACAAAGAGAAGGGGTGAAAACGACTTAACAGTCTTTTTGGGTGTAAGGGCGACATTATTGATATGGAACTACAAGGGTTGTGAAGGCCATAGTGCATAATAGAGCATTTGGTCTCGGATAAGCCGAGATTCCATTGTACTGACCAGGTAGAGATAACATCGAGGGCACATTGTAAGTCATCAGAATAGAGGGGAGCTTCCGCATAAAGCTTTAAATCGTCAGCATAAACGGAATAGCGAATAGATGGCGGGAATTGTGATGAAATGTCAGTGACAAATAGGATGAAGAAGAGTGGACCTAAACATGAGCCCTGTGGCACACCAGATCTAACTACAGTGGAAGGCGAGAATGAGTCATCGATGAAAACGGATTGGGTGCGATCGGATAAATATGCTTCGAACCAGGATACTAAATGAGAGGATATTCTTAATTGCGACATTTTAAAGAGCAAGAGTCGGTGATCGATACTATCGAATGCCTTACGGAAATCAATATATACAGTATCGAAAGGGGAATGCTTATGCAAAATTCTGAGATAATGGGCATGCGTTGCAGCCAGGTTAGTGGAAGTGGATCTAGAAGACCTAAACCCTGTTTGATGAGGGTCAAAAAGATTATTTTGGTCGAGGAAAGTCGTGATTTCACTAATAAGAATCTTCTCAAAGACTTTGCAAACAGAAGAGGTCAAAGAGATGGGGCGGAAATCGGAAATATAGTTACTAGTTTTCTTAGGGATGGGCTTAACAAGTGCATGTCTCCACAATGAAGGAACTGTGCAAGTGAGCAAAGACTTATTGTAGATTATAAGAAGTGGGGCGATAATCGATAATTTACAATTAGTGAGAACAATACTGGGAATGTTGTCAGGAGTAATATTGATCTTAGGTGAGAGATTACTGAGAGCACTTATAATATGCAAATGAGAGATTGTGGGGAGATCAAAGATTATTGAAGGAGAAGGGGGAGGAAGAGGGGAATGCATGGGATTGGTAAACACGGATGAAAAGAAGTCGGAGAATGCCTTACATTTATCGTCATTGGACAGAAGCAAATTACCATTAGGATCGATAATTCCAGAAGGCGTGGATTTGGGGGCATTAAGTCTACTACTACAGAGCTTATAGAATGCTTTGGAATCGGATGAGGCAACAACTCTGCTCTCTAAGAGGCAGTGAAATCGATGAAGGGCAGAATTAAATCGTTTGGTCATAACAATACAGGCATTACTATTAGGTGCAATCCTGGTTAGAGTCCTACTCTTACCATAAAGTATTCTAACATTACGGGGATATCTAGAGAACGGTGATGGCTTGGATAGCGGGACAAACATTTCAAGCAAGCTATTAGTAAATTTTAGAAAGTAATCGTAAGACTGATTTACATCAAGATGGGATAAAGCAATTGTCCAATTGTGGTGAAAAATAGAATCATTAATCGATTGCCAGTTGGCCAATCTGTACATTCTAGACGGGGTATGTTTACGAGAGGGAGGGGAAGGGATGCGGAGATCAAAGACCACACTGAGATGATCACTGAGTGGGGGAGAAGGAGAAATGTTGTGAATGATATCCTTATTACTGAATACAATATCTAGATAATTCTGAAGGCGGGTCGGAAAAGAGACAAACTGGGAAAAATGGTGGTCAGATATGAAATCAAGAAGATCGGAATGGGTGGGAGAAGATAGGGTTTGCCAGTCTATATCAGGGTAGTTATAGTCACCAATAAGGATACATGGAAAAGTGTTAGAGATAAGGGGGGTAATGAAGGAGAGGAAGTCGATAAAAGCATTAGGTGGGGAGGAAGGGGAACGATAAACATTAACTAATCTGACCTTATGGTACGGTAGATCCTTAGTGTACGTGAAATGTACATCAACCACAATAGAATCAAGGAGAGGTGATGCAAATGAGGATACAAATACAGGACTAAGAGAGTGGTGAACAATGCATGCAACCCCGCCGCCTCTACCTACGTCATCTGATATTGCGCGATCACTACGAAATGCAAGATAGTCGGAATGACCAGAGATCAAAAAAGCGTCACTATCAGTAGAGTCTAGCCAGGTCTCAGTGAGACAGACGATATGGTAATCACGAGAAGAGAGGAGAAAGGACAACTGGGGGAGCTTGCATCTAACAGAGCGGCAATTTGCATAGAAAACTGAGACAGTCGATTTGGATTGACTACGTGCGCTAGAGCGATTGCATTGGGATGATGTAATCAGAGATGAGGAAGAGAGAGATGAGGAAACAGGAGAGGAAATGGAAAGAGACAAAAGAGAAGGGATACCCTTACTGCCGGGGTCCTACTTGCGATTTCCTCTGCGGGTGACATTGGGGTCGATGACGTCAGTGAACGATTCGGAGCGGGCGGTGAAAGTGGAGCACAGAGACGACGAGGACGAGGCAGCGAGATCTGCAGTGAGAGTATCGGCAGAAGGGTTCACATTACGAGCATTGGGAGCTCGAATTCCATAATTGGGGGGAAGGGGGCGGGGGTTACGGTACTCAATGATGAAGTAGTCACGGACTCCGTACTTGAGCTTGCCCTCGAGCAGGTTACGGCGGCGGACTTCAATTCGAGCTTCTCTTTCCATCTTGAGCTGGGTCGGGGTAAGATCCATACGGACAAAGGAATGTTTGACCAGAGGAGTGGGGCGGCCAACTTTGGATCGAACTCCAGTCAAGAAGGAGTCATTGATCGAATCAGCGCGGAACTCAATCTTGAGGGGACGGTGGTCGGGGGATCGATCTCTCGGGTGACGATGGTGGGTCACCTCATTGTTGTTGAAGGCCTTGATGGCCTCGGGGCATCCAGAATAGGCAAGGCAATGAGATCTTGGACGGTCTTTTCATCGGCAGCGAGTCCCTTGGAGGGATTCTTGACCTCAGGAAGTCCGATAATCACGGAACGACGAGCCTTATCCTTGTAGTCCGCCTTGTCCGAGATCACTTTCGAGAAGGTCTCATACATCTCTCGAGTACGTTCCATGGTCGAGAGAAGAGATGGGAGAGGGACGGGGGCAGGGGCAGGGGCGGGAGGAGGAGGAGGGGCAGACTTGGCAATGGAGAGCAGTTCTGCCAGCATGGACTTGCACTCCTTCACTTCGATTGTCAGTTTATCGACTGACTCCTGTGTCGCATAACGAGAGGTAGTGGCAGTACGAGAGGGAATGGGAGGCTTGGGAGTACCAGTACCATTCATTTTCCAGATTGATTGGGGTAAGGGCGAGAAGAATTGAAAAGTGACTCACCTCGTCAGGTGGGTTACGAAACCACACCTTGGCGCCGGCACCCCACTTGCCAGCTAGCAGATTGACGAGGAAGTCGACGGAAGTTGAGAGAAGAGATGAGAAAGGGAGTGATGACGTGGCGACTAGGGGAGGGAGGGAGAGACCGACCGCTCTCTAAGACGACTAGACACTCGAACTTCGCCTATTATCTGACCCGGCCAATCGATGAGACATTCGGACTCTGGAAATCCGATAGCAAGTGGAAGCGAAACAGTTCAGAAAATCTTGTGATTTGTTTGATTGTGTGCCTTCTCATTTGATTGAGTAAACCACTGCAGGTGCTATTGATGGGATTCGACCTGTACAATTGCTTCCTCTACCAGATGTACTCGCTCTCTCCCCTGCCCTACTTTCTGTGCACCGGGATGCTATGCGGAGAGGAGACTTCGCCGCGACTGCTTTTTGTGGGATTCTCATTCATTTGCAAACTCTTTTGGTTGTTCAGGGGTAGCAGACAGTTGGCCGTAAGCTTGGTATAAAAATACAATATCTAAATAATGAGCGTCACCACACTGTGCACCGTACTTTGTGGAGTTGGTGGTCACTGGTTGCTCTTCCGATAGTGAATTTTCAGTTTTATACCTTACACATGGGTAATTAAACCAATTGTTAAGTCGATTCTCGCCTTCTGGACGGTGTCTCTGTGCGTGCCTTATCTCTTCATCATGATGCGAATGCACCAGCGAATGCTGTCTCCAAACAGCTCCTTGAGAATGAGCGTGACGTCAGTGATTCGTTATTAGCAATAATTACAGTGCAAAAACATGCCGTGTTAAGATTGAAGTCGGTGCTTAACTTTTAAACGCCACTTCCATCTTCAGTACGTCATGTTGTATTTCAAGCTGTCCTAGCAAAACACCTAGCATTTCGGTTAAGATACTTTTGCAATCAAAAGCCACAATAGCGTAATTTTAGGGCGCAAGCAGGTCTCATGGCGGCGTTTAATCTCATTCTCGCGCTGAATGTAACGGGCTTCGTCGTCTGGACAACTGAACACCCTGACAAGCAGCGCATTCTAAGTGTATGTCCATGGGCCTTACTTGTCCAATTTTCCTAGTACTGTACATGCATATCTTATAAACCCGGCAGAGAGGCTTGTATCTCCAGTACAGAGAGGTAAAGCGAACAACCCCAATAGTAATCGATTTACGATTGTTAATTCAATTGGGATTTTTGTTGCAGAACTAATAATCAAATTAGTACTATTTGCAGCATCCGCAAGTTTCATGGGCCCTACAAATTAGTAGCAATTTCCTCGTGCTTGGAGAGGCACCGGGAGAATGTGGAGACTTCAAGAAAGGTTTGGATCCTCTTAGAATTAAATAAAAATGAAGCCTGATATAACTGTGCTTGGGAATAACATTCAAGCTGGTATATCGACATTTGAGAATATTCAAAGCAAACTTATACTGGACACACCCGTTTCAGAATTGATTCTTCTCGCCGCCTCAATATCAATCCTCTATCCGTACTATATTTGGATCACGTGGCATTCAGGGTGGAAACTGGGGAAGAAGTTGGTAGGGCATACGTATTCTTTAGAATTCATTTAAATTAAGTTAATTAAAATGATAGCAGTTAAAAAACTAGTGCATGACTCTGATGCCAATGCATCAATTAATGAAAATACAGCCGTCTTGAAAATCATGGATTCAGTTTTTTTTCTCAATTAAACACAACTTTAGGACATACTGTCAGCAAAGACGATGAAGGCCCAACTGTTGTTCATCCGAGCGCAGACGGTACAGGTCAGCCACATTCCATACCTCCAGAAAGGGGTCAGGGCGAGAGAGCGTGAGAAAGCGAGAGATGCACCCTCAATTTATCTACATACAAATCAAACGTTTTCTCTCACAATAGAGCGTAAATAACGGAAAATTGGTATTACGCCGTTTTTTTGGAAGCTAAAAAAGTATTTCGTCGATGCTCCGAAACGCACAACCAACAATATCTGTTCGGCTTCCAAAATCATCGATTTTTTCCTATTCCAGATTGTTTTCCAAACTAAATCGTTTATATTTCAGGCCATAATCTCCGGCGTGTTCTTTGTCTCGCCAATGTTTGTATTATTTCTGTCGCTAACAACGAATTTCGCGGCGCTCAACGGACGTCTGCTCGCGTTGACACGACTCTTCGCACTGGTTTGTTTTTCATCTTGAAAATGTATACTTATTTCAATGCCATGTAATAAAAAATTCAAATCATCATAATATTCTTCAAAGTTGAAATATTTTCTGCTACGTTTGTGGAGGAGCGGGCGTAAACATGGATATATAATCACATGGAGTTAATTATAGCCACATCATTCCACAGGCCGCTCAACTTTACAGAAAGGCCTTTCGAGTGAGAGAGCGTGTGAAATCGAGAGGGACTCTCTCATTTTAGCATACTCTCTCGCTCTAACCCTGGTCTGTAGATTTGGAATCATGTGTAGCAAGACGCAGAAGATCACTTTATAAAAGCAAGAAGATGAGGAAAAGATGTAACCGATGGTTGAGAAAATTAACACATTTAGATTAGGGATGACAAAACGGCATTCATGCCGGCAAAGGCGCAATATAAAATTATGCAAATATAACTGTTACTAATTTGATGATGGCATTTATTAGTTACTTAAAATCCTTAGAAGTGAAAACAATCATACGATACGAGAATTGCGCATGCAAACGGTAGTTAAATAATTATTTTTCCGCATTGATGCGGGCATTCCGTTTTCGTTTTGTCATCCCTAATTTAGATGATGTTTTCGCACTGCTCGTTCGGGCATTCCTTCGTGTTTCTCTCAAAGAATCCGTGGATGCGACAGGTAACTGCTTATTGAAGTATCTAATTAGAGACCGTAATGCTAAATGGCATAGTGTTAAGAAGCTTATATGTTTAAACAAAACATGGTAAATGCCGTAAGGATGCATTTTTTTCAGATGGTACGCAAGGTTTCCGGGTCGACGACCGAGACGAGAACGGTATCAGCTCACTAACACCGCCATGCTAAATAATGTGCAAAATTAGTCACTATGATCAGGACACCAAGTGAAAAAGCTCACTTATCAGTAAGTTATAGTTACTAGACATAAGAGACATTTAACTTACAGGTAAGTGAACATGTTCACTCGGTGTCCTGATCCTAATGACTTTTTTTCCGAGTGTACATATGCCCTGAAAGTACCCTACTTCCGCCATTCTGGATATGTTTTCCCCTGCTCATATTCAATCGAGAGAGAGAAGATGTGATAATATGTGTATACTCTACCGGCTATGGGAGCGACAGGAAAAGAAATCAATTGCCAACGAGAAAATAGCTTGTGTTAGATTCTCATTTTATCACTTGTTTGAATGCCACATTAAAAAAAACTGAGGCTATTGCTGCTTCGGAAGAGGTGGAATGCTCGTGCAAAAGACAGCGTTCGAGTAGTGTTTCCCGCAGATCTGCAAAGGTTTTGCGTGTAATTCCTAGGACTAAATCCTTGCATATTCGATCAAACCTGATCAAGCATGTATACTATATTAATAAAGCGACTTTAATTGGTGTCCATATCAAAACGAAAGTATGACACACTACTATATGTGTACTAGTAGGTTGTGAACTTGGTGTTGTGGTGTTATGTTCTGTGCCCATTCGTCTCACCTCGCAGCTTCTTGACTTTCGAGTGCAGAGACTCGCCTTGCAGAAGGGGTGGTTTTGGGGATACAGGCACGACACGCATCTGAAGTAGTGATGTAAACAATTTAGTCCGGCCTATTGACTAAATGTTATGCTGCGCAAATTTCATGGGGTGCAAGGTGCACATCAGTTTTATGCACCCTTTCATAACTTTTTTCCTAGTAGAGCTACAATTTCCAAACTTGATACAGGGATTGCAAGCCACGTTGGGAACATTTCCTTTTTGATTGGAGAGATTTCGTTCAGTTTGAGCTGAGTTACACGAGTTTTCCACCCTCAGAGGGTACACATGCACCCCTGAAATTTGCACAGCATTAAACCAACTACAAGCAGAGAAAAAACTACGATGAATCAGGAGCAAAAAGTCGTAATGATAAATTGTTCCGACACATTTCGAGGCGTCACTCAGAACTTCAATTCCCGGCCTCGCTTCAGCCTCTGATCACTTGTGGTGAAGATATTGCAGTACTTTGCATCGTGGAGTGGAGATGAGCAGAAGCAGCAGTTGCGTCGAGCTGAATAAACGCAATATTATCAGTGATAATTTATCATCAATAGCAAAATTACAAAAATGACTATGGGACTCCAAAAGTGGTTGATCCAGAGCCCAAGTGTTTTCACAACCTTAAAAGAGAATTTCTGAGAGGATCGACATATTTGTTCAGAGTCTTGGCACTGGGTCAAATATACGATATGAAACTGACAACACTATAAAATAGTGTGTTACGTGAGGGTTACAGCTATGCCATTCAGGAAGCTCAATGACGCGTCTACGCCTCAGGCCAAGACAATATCTGGTTGTGACGTCACAAATCATTTTCGCCAATTCGCAACGAATCTTCTCGATTAATAGCGCGATCGATAGCCCATCAAAATACAAGTATATTTTACTTTCGGAAGTTTTTTGATTGCTGTTCATGCAAATTAGTTATTTGCAAATTGCGATTTTGCACGCAAATTTCAGTGCCGTGCTAGGCCCTGGAAATTTTATACTGTTTCTATTTAATCGCTGAAACGGTGTGCACAAACTGTGAGAAAGGAGAAATTTAAAAGTTGCCCGAAGGAAGTAAATTCAGGAAAAGAGTGGCTGAAACTCGAATAAAATCAGTTATCGATAGCTAAATTTTGGCAAATATACTGTACGCCGCAAAACAGCATTTCAGAAATATGTTGAATTTTGCATGTTTTTCTTTTAATTCGAACTTCAATGACATTAGTATCATTGCAGAGTAACGCAAAACACGAAGAAATTCAAAACGAACCGTTCTTGAGCAAACATATTTGATTACGCACCGTAATTTTGCCAAAATTTAGCTATCGATAACTGATTTTATTTGAGTTTCAGCCACACTTTTCATGAATTTACTTCCTTCGGGCAACTTTTAAATTTTCACTTTCTCATAGTTTGTGCACACCATTTCAGCGATTAAATAGAAACAGTATAAAATTTCCAGGGCCTAGCACGGCACTGAAATTTTCGTGCAAAATCGAAATTTGCAAATAATTATTTTGCATGAACAGCAATCAAAAAACTTCCGAAAGTAAAATATACTTGTATTTTGATGGGCTATTGATCGCGCTATTAATCGAGAAGATTCGTTGCGAATTGGCGAAAATGATTTGTGACGTCACAACCAGATATTGTCTTGCCCTGAGGCGTAGACGCGTCATTGAGCCTCCTGAATGGCATAGTTGTAACCCTCACGTAATACACTATTTTATAGTGTTGTCAGTTTCATATCGAATATTTGACCCAGTGCCACCCTGTCAGATCCCGTCAGATACCTGTCATACCTGATGACCCTGTCAGATACCTGATGACCCTGTCAGATAGTCTCTCTTAAAGTACCCCCTTCCTGTAAAATATCGCCCGTTGCAGAATACAGATAAAAAAAGAAAGATTCCGGGGTGTGGTCCCTACTCGTGAAGCTGGGCCGAAGCCGAGTCTGCTGTGGAGGGGGCGACTGCTGTAGAGCAGCAGAAGAGTTGGATGCGATGCTAAAATGAATAATTCCTTGTTTAATTAGTCTTGATTACACATGCTAATTAGATCATTAACACCATTCGCTGACCTCAAATGAGTGGAACTGGTAGGGTCGACAGGGCGCCGTAAAGTTGCGTCTCTCTTTCCTGTTGATTCTTCAAAAGCTGCAGGCAGACGCGTCGAGCTGCGCTCCTTCGGATTCGGTGGCAAGTCGGGTTGCCCGGGTACCGGATTGGTACCATCAGGTGTTGATAATGGTTCCCCATTAGGTTCGGCACGACGATCCTCTTCCTCATCATCACTGATAGTGATGACTTGTGGAGAGGTGATTGAGGAATCGAGACGAGAAGCACGACGCGAGGAAGTTGACGACTGAGGAGGTAATTATTTTATTTTATATACTTATCGTACACCACAAGGGTGAGACAAAAGTAACATAAGTAGTCGAATAAATGAAAAGAGAAGATATTATTATAGAGAAGGAGGGAGATTGCGTAGAAGGTATAATTGAGGACCCCGAGAAGATTTGGCTGTGGTTACATAGGTCTCTAGTAAGTTTTCCCGAAATTTCTTCTCGCTTCGTGCTAAGAATAAAAGGAAAGTGTGCTGAACACCAGTTATTTGGGAATAGAGCCAGATATGATTGGCAGGTCGCCGATTCTCTCCTGGTGCATCGAACAATCGAAGTAATATTACATTAATATTAATATTAATATTGTAATATTAGAAGTAATATTGTAATAATACAATCGAAGTGGCCGTCTCCTCATCTTCGCTGAGTGAATGATCTCGTAGTATTTCTTCGGGCTCTTTTTCCTTTCCTGCTTGTTGTTTCTGCTGAAAGAGGGACGGCTTTCGATCAGACGGTGACAGATAGGATCTACACTATAATTTACCCCTTATTGAAACCCCTCAACACAACTTTGAGAGTCTACATGTATTGCATATCATTTCACGTGATCACACATTTTTCTTTTGCTTCTTCGAGCGTCGATGAAATATGAATACTGAAACAGGGTAGATTTTGTTCACAATGTTTGTTTGTGAGTGAATTGCATAGCGATGCCCAACATTCAAGAAATTTTAAATTTCTGAGATCAACAAAATAAATATTCGAAAAAAATATTAAAAAAAATGCTATACTCAAGTGTTCTCACTCGTCTTCAACGCTATACGCGGCGAGCTTTTGCAATGCGCCCTTCGATAGTTGATCCAGTCTCGCGAAGGAATAGAAGGAACAGCGAAGAGCATCGTCGTTTCCTCAAAAGAAAATATCAAATCACAATCTTAAAGTGTTTATTTGAATTTTCATCTCGGATTTAAGAATTAATTAATTGAATATAATATAAGTATACTTATTGCACAAGTAATAAACACTCTTAAATGGGAAATACAGTGTATCGCACACTCAATATTGAGTTAATTCACGCATTGATTAAAAAGGTTTCTCTATCATACTCGTGGTTCGCATTTAGTGTACAGTGTACACTGTACACTCAATATTAAGTGTGTATGTTATGGGTGTAGATTTAGATAACTCCCTACTGCCCAGACTCACCAATTCCTACTCTCCTTCTTTTCGCCAATTGTGTGTTTCCAGAGGCGAAGAATGAGTCATCCATGGCTTAATATTATGATAATTATGAATAGCCAATCAGTGCAGATAAATAAATAAAAGCGTATGAAATTAGAAGAGTTGCACCCTCTTCGACTCCGCTAGGAGGTGTAGCTTCTCAGGGATTAAATAATCGTCATAGGAATCGTCGAGCTATCATGAGTACTACGTGGGAATACACTCAGAGAAAAAGCAAATGAAATGAGAGTTAGCAAATGAATTACTTACTTTTTAGCATAGAGAGCATGGGAAATGAGGAGAGCGTAAGTAATTTATTTACTAACTCGCATGCATGGCGATGTAATTTTTCTCTGAGTGTACTAGCATCTGGCAGTTGAAACAGAGAGGATGACGAAGAAGAGAGGAAGATAGAAAGGAAGCACTTGATTGACAGGGACATTATTACCCCTTCCAGAAAGGTTTTTATTACCCGTTTGCTTAGAACTTTAATTGTCAGTCGAAAGTAGTAGAGAGGTCAAAGGCTTCAATGGGAGAAGAAAGAGTAGAGACGCGCGAGAATTAACAAAGAAAAATCGTGTTTTTTGAAAGAAGAATCGATTAAATATTTTTATCATTGGGAATGAGCGCTGGCAACTAATGCTGAAATATGAGGGGAGAGATAAAACGAATAAGTGTGTGTGTGGGAATGGGCGTCATGTGGAGATGAGATAACTATTGAAAGTGAATGTTTCCGCGCACACATATAATCGATGGATGACGCTTCCAGACATACCTGCGCCAACGGAGTCGATATTTTTTTGACCAGAAAAAAATGTCAAAAAGTGCGGGAGCCCGGAGTCAATTTTTCTCACGAAATCTGCGGGACGCCGGACCGTAGTACTAATTTTTTTTTGGCTAATATTCAGTTTTTTTAACAAACTGGTTTCTATAAAAATAATTTCAAGCTTTTTAAACGGATTTTACGATATTTCTTTCTTAAAACTATCTTAAATATATTTATTTTAAATTTTCAGTAAATTATAATTTAACAATATCTTTCGAGGTGAGCGATATCTGCTTCAACCTTTTCATAACTTTCTCATTGCCAAGGATCTTAACCCGTACAATCGATTTCGAAATTATTTTAATAAAGTTTTTGATAAAATAACCTGTTATCACATATAGATCTTAGCAGGCCCCCTGTCGTGCTTCCCTCCAGACCAGACAAAGCTATTGGTTACCCTATTATCGACGGACGCCGCTCGAAAGGAATACTAGACTAGAAGAGAGCCTGCGGGAGAGATTGATTCAATGGGTGGAAGAGCAGATTGGATACGCCCATGCGGGCGGAGGCGTAGGAGGTCAGTGGAAGAGAAGAGAGAGATGAGAGAAAGGAAAGGGAGGGGAAGTGGTAGAGGTAATTGTTATTTTACTAATAATTTTAAATTTTAACAGGTCCGACCTAAAAAAATAAGAATAAATAAAATTAAAATATACAAAAAAGAAATTTAAAAAAATATAATGCCCACCCAACCGGGAATTCCAAAATGAGAGCCGGGGAAAAGGGGCGTCGCATTGGGGCGCACTCATGATTCGTGATTCGAAATTATTGTTGGCCCAAATATCCTTCAATCAGTGGATTTTCATTATTCCGGCGTGCCGGTTGCCATCTACGAATTATTTGGAACATAATAAACCCAAAAATAAAAAGATTTGACCAAAAATGAGCAATTATACACGATTTTCGATATTCGGGACGCCGGCTCCGTTGGAGCTCTTGTTAGAGCTGGAGTTGGAGTTGGAGCTCCGTTGGAGCTTGGAGTTGGAGTTGGGGTTCCGAATATCGAAAATCGTGTTTCATTTTTGGTCAAATCGTTTCCTTTCTTTATCTCATATGTGCCAAATAATTCGTAGATTGCACTTTTTGTTTTACAATTTCGGCACGCCGAGAGAATGAATAAGTTAGTTTTTCGCTCTAACGGAGCCGGCGTCCCGAATATCGAAAATCGTGTATAATTGCTCATTTTTGGTCAAATCGTTTCCTTTCTTTTTCTAATATGTGCCAAATAATTCGTAGATCGCACTTTTCACAATTTCGGCACGCTGGAATAGTGAATAGCATATTTTTTAAATGATAATTCCGCTTGGATCACAGTTAGCCTGAAGTAGTACATGATGCGATACAAGCGGACTCATTAATTCATTGTATTTTTTTTCTTTTCAGTTTCTTTTATTTTTTTAAAAATAGTTTATTTTTATAAATAATTTTATTTTTAAATTTAAAATTTATTTAATTTATTCGTAGTAAGATAATAAATTTTACAATTTTTTTTCAAATCTGCGGGACGCCGTGAAATGAAAGGAAATTCCTGATTTTAGCGGGTCGCCGATGTCGTAACGAAAATGGGGCGCAGGTATGCTTCCAGAGGGTATAATGCATGGAAGGGGGGGGGTAGGCGAGAGACAGTGTGTAAAGGGACTCACCCTCTGGTTTTTTTCCCTAGCTAGATCCCTGTCTGATTCCAGGCTGGAATCTTTCCAATTCTTACCGGGATCCAGGGTGGTAATCGTGCTATTCAGGGATCGAATCTGGAAATTATACAGCGATTCAGATTGGAAACGGTTTCAGGATGGATCCCTGATTCCAGGCTGTAAATGCATATTATACCGGGATAGCCTGGAAGTAAATACCAGACCCCCCTTTTTTGTACACTCTCTCCTCTACCGAACTGTTGAGAGAGTGTGCCAAATGAAGGGGCCGTGCTCTAACATTTCTCACCGCGCGAATAAATAAAGATTCGCCTGGTTCCACCTAAAAATATTAAAATGTGCGTGTTTTTAATATTTTTAAAAATCAAATTAAAATTTGCAAATAAACATTAAAAGTGCGGAATTCAAGAGATCGCAACGAGAAAAAAAACATTGAAATGAAGGGAACAATACGAAAAGAAGTGAGGATGGAAACGTGATTGACGCTAGTCAGGTGACGTCTCATCTCCCCTTTTTTTGCAAGAGAGAGAGTGTGTGGTGTGTGTGGTTGGTGGCTCCACCACCAACCACAAACAAAGAGGGAGAGTCTTATATGATTAGGAAAAAAGTAGACATTTGATTACTGGATGTCTCTTCTTTTAGCACGTGTAACTTCTCACCTTTCACACTCCTTGACAACCGCAATCAGCCTGGCGATCTCGCTTTTGAAGACGTCGTACGTGGAATTTCTGGAATTTCTTCTTATTCAGCACGATCTTCCTATTCACAAACACATATTTTACAGAAATATTTTCAATATTTCTTGGAGTTTTCAATCAATCCTATGCACTTCGCACCTCATCCGAACGTAGGATGTGTCCGTGCTGACGCAACTGTTAGCCGTCCCAATCCCACTGTCCAGCATCCTTCTGGAAGTAACTCTTCCACAGCTGTTTATTTGTAATACTTATCGAAAGCGCCATGGTTCTTAGTTAACTAACTAAAAATTGATTGAATCGGTCGATACAAGCACTATTCCCTCATGGCATCTCAGAAGCAAGTAAAGAATATGGGTTGGAGACTTGTATGCTTCTTTTGGAGGACAGTAGATCTTGGACTGCGCATAGCCAGATAGTAGAAGCGGGTGGATCATTTTCATATTTTTCTTTGACTATCTGGCTATAAGCAGTGCAATATCGATCAAGTAAAGAATATTGCTGACCGTTTGATCGAGTCGATCTGTTCCACATACTCATCGAGAGCGGGAAGAATATGTCTGAAGTAGCTCCTGCAACTCGATTCAAAATGTTACACCGAGAGTTTAAAGAGAGTAGTAATTGAAATAATCTATCCAATTACTTTACCCCGCCCCAGCCGAAATGATCCGTCTCAATAAGAATTATCCAGACCTGAAACCGCACACTCACCTCAACATCCGGCGAAATAGATATGTATGTATCTATTTTGTTTTTATTCCAATATAGAAGATTAATACATCTCCCCATTCATTCTGCATAACTTACTCGAAATCCTCCGTTTCGTGAGCTGATTTGCTCGGTTGCGTTGACGGACGGTTGTTCAATCCCATCAAGTCTTGACGCTCTCTCTCCTCTGCTCTAGCGCTCTTGGGAAGACGAGATTCCAGCGACCACTTCGAAGCCGAACTATGGATTGAAGTGCCTGAGAACATCAGTGCGTTCGCGTAAGGACCGCAAACGTTGCCCACAATTTAAAGTTTTTTTTTGCAGTAAGCGGACGAAAAGCGTATCGCCATAGTATTTATACACACTAAGACACAACCTCTTGGTGGCTCAATGCACTTCCTCTTGGCAGATGACGATTGATCGACTTCCGATTCTTTACCCGCGAGACCAAGAGCGCACCGTAATCTGATTGGAGAAACACTTTCAGTAGAAGAGATTACTTAGTTCTTTAGATCCCTCGGTCTATTAATAATTCTCAATAACTTCGAGAATTGGAGCTACATGAATCTATCTGACTTTTTCTGGATATTATCGCGTCGTTCCTCAACAGAGAGTTCCTCCGAATATGGCTCTTCCTTGATCGATATCACGTTATAGGTCACTGCAATTAAAAAAAAACTACCATCAAGATTGTTCGTGCAAAGTCAGTTGCAAACATCTTTTTACTGTTGACACAAAATGTAGAAACAATAACTCAACATCTCACCGATAGAAGCAGTACTTGACGAAGCTCTCGCTAGGTGAAGTGAAGGAGGAGGAGGTGCCATGGACGGATTCTCCGGAATTTCGGGTTTGCTGCAATCGATTGTGCGTCTTTTCCATGCATCTGGCTAGGCTGAGATTCACTGAAGTATGAAAACCAAATTCGCGACAAGATTGATATATTTGTTTTCTCTGTACATGCACTCAAAAACTCAACATTTGTGAGAACTTCGAACTTCTTCTTACCTTTTCATGATTTCGCTTCTTCGTTTTACAATATTAAGATCCTCTGAATACGGCTCCGCTTTGATTGATTTCGCGTTAGAAGTCACTGAAAAAATAAACTGCTCCAGCAGATCATTAATACAGTTGATAATTCAATCCCCTGAATACTTTTGCTGATATAGATAACGATTCTATTATAAACTATTATAAGTAGTGGTCAGAACCTTACCAATTGAAGCATTGATTGGATGAGAGTTCTTTGGAGGAGATGTAGACGCAATAAACGGATTCTCAGGTATTTCGGGCTTGCTAAAATCGATTCTTCTTTATTTTCTTTTGTATATTCTGATAATATTGAAACGCAAAACATTTAGCGCTGTCTCGCCTCATAAGATAGTGTATCCGTGGCACCTGAGCACTCACACTCGAACAGTTGAATCCGCTTCGGCAGTCTCTGAAGTCGTCGGAGGGCCGATAGAAAGAAGACCTCCATTAGTTACTTCAGGTAGTCTTCCGACGGTTACCCCTGTCGCATCATCTTCTGCACTGTGGTTATCGTTGGAGGCCTGGAAAACACGTTGAGATGAGAATTTCATCATGATTCACATCTTCGGCAAGTTTTACTGTAAATGTCTGCTGAGAGCTGTGCAAAGATATGGGGGAAAAATAATCAAACAATCAACCACTGTCGCGGCGTACTTCTTGGGGGGAATGAATCAAAACTATTCGTAGTAAGTGAGAACAAGTCAAATATTATCTAGCATACAACTCGATTTCATGTTGTATAGAAAAATAAAATGAAAGGGTATTGCTCATGCTAGCGTAGGGAAACATGTTCACCTGGCCATCCCCATTGTTAGTCTGATGTGTTGCCGGCTCGTTCTGCGAGACTTCTTCCTATGAAAAGCATATGATAAATTACGCATCTCAGCATCGCGCAGCTCAAATAGTCTGTGATAACCTTAGTAAGCTAATCCGGAAGCACTTTACATGGGAAATTGGGGGGGGGTACAGCAGCAGCTAGGGCGAACAAGCACCTCACGAAGACTCGACGTATCATTATTGTTGGCGCGAGGATTGATGGGCACGATGGTCTTATCCGATTGCTCCACAACTTTCTTGATCTCGTCTCCTTCCTCCATCTCACCCTCACCCTCTTCCGTTTTGGTAGAATCGTTTTCTGAATCAAGGAAGAAACGCATGAGCAGCAACCATAATATCCTCAATATCAAACACTAATCTAGGAAAGATGGCTTCAAAAGTCAAAAAATAAAATCAGCGGTGTGTAATATGAGGCTGTTCGCGAAAGGATCAATGAAATTGACGTACACTGAAATTGAAAAGTACTTCCAAAATGTGAACACAGATGTTATCGAGTGCGCTGATCATCATGGTAACAATAATTTTGCATTTCACTCATCGGTTCGGGAGTACTGTAACTAGGGGGCGCAAGCTCCGCCCCCTACCTTTCTCGACGAGAGGGAACAATTGTCCCAATCGAATGACAAGCTTAATTTTCGACCAAATCCCGCGTTCAAAAGCTTATTCGAGAGCTCACGATCTACTCTACGAATGAGGCGTTGCGCACCTTGTTCTGACGACATTTAGTAGATCAAAAATTGACTGAAAGCCTCAAGAATAGGTGTTTAGAACACTTCCAAATCACCGACACAGCTGCGCAAGTCTCAGTATAGGTGCAATAGCATGCTGAATCTATACAAACAAAAAAATTAAAATTTTATTAATTCGCAGAATTGTCATTTGATTTTAAAGATATTTGCAAAATCAGCAAAAAATTTTGCAAACCGCTGGATTTGAACCAGCGACCTTCTGTTTATAAAGACCGTGCTCAACCGCCTGAGCCATGGGGGAACACGGGTAAGGAGTGCTCTTTCACTCTCAAAATCAGTCAGGATTTAGAGATGTAGATTAGCTCCGCCCACTTCTCTCTTTCACCACTTTCTGCAAAATGACGCGCATGGTTTTCGAGGCGTAGCGCGGCTCAGAGACAAGATATCGACAAACGGCAAAAAGTATGATGTTATTGAGACCTTAGCGGTTCATTTGACCACATTTCTTTCAATTAGCATGAAATTGGAAGATCACGTTGCGGCCCCTAACTGTAACTACCGTTTTTGATGCGGAAATGCAGTATCTCGAGATCCTGTGAACCGTTTTCCATGAAAAATTTTTTGGGAGGTTAGTTTGAGTTGCAAATAACTATTTGATACTCTATTTTAACATTGCTATTTTTACTCAGCTGTCAAAAAAATGTTCTCGAACACCCCTCATAACTAATGTAAATGACACATACCACAAAATGCGCCGTTTCCTCAGCTTTCATATTCGTATGCTACATGCATACTTCAGAGGTACCAGTAATGTAGATCATGCCCTTTTTATTCACAATTTCATAAGGAAAATGGTCATTATCGCACCATTTATTTTCATTTTGCACTGGTCATTCTCATTTCGCGCTATCCTGCGCGGTCAATGAGGCTCAAAATTGTGAAAATTGTGAATAAAAAGGGCATGATCTACATTACTGGTACCTCTGAAGTATGCAGGTAGCATACGAATATGAAAGCTGAGGAAACGGCGCATTTTGTGGTATGTGTCATTAACATTAGTTATGAGGGGTGTTCGAGAACATTTTTTTGAATGCTGAGTAAAAATAGCAATGTGAAAATAGAGTATCAATTAGTTATTAGCAACTCAAACTAACCTCCCAAAAATTTTTTCATCTAAAACGGTTCACAGGATCTCGAGATACGGCATTTCCGCATCAAAAACGGTAGTTACAGTACTCCCGAACCGATGAGTGAAATGCAAAATGATTATCACCATCGTGATCAGCGCACTCGATAATCTCAACTACGGGAATTTCAGAAAATCGATGTACGAGGTCCTTCACAAAAGTTATTGATCCTCTCGCAAACAGCCTCATATTGAAAGAGTAGATCGCGCTTTAACCCTTTGTTTTTACACCCTTTGTTTTAAAGGGACAGTAAAGACACCGTTGAATTTCCGCAAATTTCAGAGGTCTCGCCTGGATTTCTGGCCCGTGGGAAGAAATAAGACAAAAGATATGTATAGGCATTGAACCCACGTGGGCAGGAGAGTGAAGCGAGCGCTCTACCCCTACACGACCTGGGCTGATAGAACATAGATCGCATACTTGCTATATCAGTACGCGGCTCGCGGTAAATGGATAACATGAGCAAGAAATTGTGTGTTTACTGTCCCTTTAAGGATTTGAGAAGATATGAGATCACTCGCCTTCCTCTCTTCCCATGTCCATCTGGGCCCCATCGATTGATGACTGAGCGCTATGGTACACAGCCGGAGAGACCTGTGTAAGAGATTTCCGCATTTTAAAATTCAATTATTAAACGAATGACTTCATAAATGAATATCAGCTACCTGACAATCGACTGGTGAAGTTTTATAGCCCTCATTTGGGTATATTGGAAAAAGTGGTTGAACGCTGGCTTGAGCAGCCCTGTTCTTCCTCTTTTCTTCTTGTTCTTTCTGCAAATAATTTTGATTTTAATCCAAAAAATATTTCAAAAAATGTATTCTTATGCACGAATGAAGAAAACAATGCTTCTGCGGAAACACATCATAGACGCGTGTTATTGATAATGCGCTTTCTCAGAGGCAATTAATTACTTCATGCATGCGGAGTGGCCAATAATTTACCAACGAACCTCGAAACTGGTCATCTTCTGATGGTAGAGCAGTAATTTGTGGAAGAATGAACACAACTCGGAGCCAAAAACTCTGCAAATGGTTTTGATTTCCTGTTCTGTGCAGTGATTTGTGAAATCTCTAGACCGAAATTAACTGAAAATAGGAACAAAACTCACTGTTGCTGTAAACAGTACGATGTGAGCTTATTGATTGAGTCTGCACTGAGTTTGCCCATCTGCGAATATTTGAAGAACGATCGATCGAATGGAATCACGTCTGAAATGTATCTAAGATTTTTAATCAGTTATCGATCGTATATCCGAAAGCACATTTTTCACGCTTCAGACGAAATTATGTTCAGGAAAATGTGAGTTAGTCACGGGTACGAGGAACGTTTGATTTACTTAATCTGAAAGGAAGCCATACCTTCATCCACTCTCCGCTTCTTTACAGGCCTACAGTCTTCTTTCTTCGAATCCATTAGTAAACCTGAAAAAATCGTCTTTCGATTGAAAAAGATCAAAATCAATAGGATCACACGGAAAAAAAATCAGAAATATGAGATAAGAGGGAAGATAACGGGGAGAGTGTGGAGAGAAGAGGGCGGAAGTTGGCATTTCGCAAGTTTTCCTTGCGTCTTCTCAGATTTGAACTCAGCGATTGGCGCGAAAACATGATGCGCGCATAGCCCATACTCCAGTTCATTTTGAAAGCATGTAAACAGGGCTATAAAGGTTTCCAATTGTTGTAATATGTACTTCCAAATCACAAATATATTTAGCGGGTTACTAAGGGGAAGTTCCTAAACTAACCATCACCGATGGGAGAAGGAGAGAATGAGTCATCTTCCTTTCAGAGACTACCATAGTTGACAGTTGCTCTCTCTCACAAAGAAGGTGTCTGTCCCTTGCTATCTCATTACTCGGCCAGATGACCTGTCTTGGACAGTGAGTGTCTTTGTTTATCTCATGAGGAATCGGTGGACACTAAGGAACCTATATTGTCGTTTCCTGGTGTCAACTCGGAAACGACAATTAGTAATCTGATACACGAGGGTAGATCACCTTTCACATGAGGAACTGAGTACGGTAGTTATTTTACTTTTCTGTTAAGCCAATTTTCGTGTCGGATAGACACGTAACCGATAGACTCTGCCCCTATTGCCCCTCCTCTCTGGCGATTCATTCTCCACACTTTCTGACAATTATGCCACTGAACTGATAAATACTGATCCAAGAAATCCCCTTTTCTATTGAGCATTCTACCACTGAACTATTCCGATAGAATTTTACATATCCTGCCAAATTGTGGGGTTGAATTGTATAAAAGGAGAGTTGCACCATGTTTAAATTCGCGCGAATTCCCAGTGTCTCGATAAAAAAGATAACAAAGAGATAACAAACTTTCCATCCCTTTTCCGGACTAGTGTTATTCCCTGGATGCGAGGTCACCTCTCTCCTCTCGCACTCTCTATGATCTACTCTTGTCTCCCTTCTCCTGTCGCATCTCTCGTCCCTCCTCGATTCCACAATCTCTCTTTTCTTATCACTTCCATGTCTGTGATCTCTCCTAGAGAGACAGAGGAGGAGAGGTCAATCGCTGGGTCTTTTCTAGAGATATTTCTCCCTTTAAAAGGTAGTAGAATAAACCATAACGTAGTGAAAAAGTTCAATAATTCTCAATTTTAAACTTTTTTTATCATGGTTACAACGTGATTGATATTCACAATAACACATTAAATTATAATGGAAATGCCATGATGTTACTGCGATGTTTAGTAGTGATGTCGGATCGGTGTTTAGTATTCCCTCTGGCGAGCGAGATATCGGCACTACGCCTGATAAAAGGCAAAGAGTCAGAAAAAAATACTGTCAGAGAGTAAACAAAACACCGAACTGTTTAGTGTCGAAGAGAGGGTACAGCCAGATGAAGAAAGGTGTTATTCGATCTCGACCTTGAAGGCCTGCAAAATGTTTGTAAAAATTCGACAATGAACATTTTTAAAAAGCTCGGGCAATTAGACAATGCTTAAACAAACTCGCTTCAATGAGGTGAACGTTTTAAGGTATTAGCGGCGACACTACGTTCTGTCGTACTGTGTCTTTTTGCTTCTCCACTGATATCGTTTTCAGTATTGGGAGAAAATATTACGTTTCACGAGTAGCAATGCTGTGGACTATTTGCTAGTAACGCGCAGCGAACACGGGTTCTCTATTCTGACTCCGCCCACTCGATTTTTTTTCTTTTTCGCGATTTTCTTCATTTTTGCGTTTTTTTTATATAAAAGAGCGTCGCAACTTAAGGAAAAGATTTTAACACGTAAGAAATTCCATAAAAATACAGAATAATCTATAATAATCCACGGCAGCAACACCCGCGGGTCTCCCTGACCTATTTTGACGCAACGCGGTCACGCGTGGCGGCTACAGTAAGTGCGCGCGAAAACACCTTTAAACTGACTGCGGTTGCTTGACGGTTATTCCCCCCTTCGTTGTCATCTCTGTTCGCTTCTTTTGAATATCACGTTTATAAATATGAGAAAATGGGAAATTAAAAATATACTTCTCCTAGCCAGGCCTAGAAGTTTCGAAACAAACTACGGTATTTTTCCGGATGGGCCACATTCATAATTGGTAATCTTTATGAAGATCTATCACCCACAAAGAGCATATATTTGGCTACTATTTTGTCTTGATAATTTGCGGATAACATTAAACTAATCAAAAGATCGATAAAATAACAAAAATATGGCAAGGTCACGGAAAAAATCACCTTAGTTGAGTGACATCGACAACTCATTTATTTAATTTATGTTCATAATAACATCAGGTCCCGCCCGGAATTTCCTTTCCTTTTTCAGTTCTCGATAGAGTTTTTCTACTCTGCATTTCTCCCGTTTTGTCTCTGCTGTGAATCTACGAAGAGTTCTCGATTAATCCGTTCCGCGCCCTTCCGATCTTTCCTATAGTTTTGCAAAATTTTTCAAATTCGCGGCTCGCTAACGGGCGTAAGACCGTTGCTGAGTAATGTCACAATAGAATAATTGAAGTATTTGGCAGTGCTTATAATTGATTCTGATATAGTAGAAACAATAAAAAAAGAAACAATTCAAAACTCGTATTGTGCGTAAATTTTCCGTTCCGACAATGACGAAACTACTGTGCAAAAAGTCGGCGAAATCGTAACACGCCATATCGATATTTCCGCGATTTAGTTATGCGCTTTCAATAGCAGTAGAATGCACGTTTTATGAAATAGGAATGAAATAATTTTAGAGAAGATGTCTGCCTTAGTAGGGAATAAAATGTTCCGAAACATGGACTAATTCGCGCTAACGACCGTATCGCCAATGTGGGCGGAGACTGCTAAGTTTTTGAACTGCACAATAAAATTCCTTCAAAATATTGTATTAGACGTTCCAATAAACCGTACCGTATTGGAAAGGAGAGCATGGAGGTACGCATCGTCACTGGTAATGTTCAGGTCGGAGTAGGTCTTCTGAAGGACCTTGTAATCCTGTGGGTGCGCCTGTAACAACATTACATAATGACCGAGTATTTCTGGATTACCGGCTTGGAATTGCATTAGTAATGCTACTGTGGTTTCCCATTAACCAGCTTAACAGATCCCTCTTTTCCGATTTTCTGATTAGAAATTATGACTGGTTCACGACACTATTGTCTGTGAAATGTATCAGGGTGTCCCAAAAGTTTTGCGACTTTTAGTTTTTCAATGATATCATGCGAACTACAACCTGTACTTCCGAACCTTCTCCCACGATGATATAACACACCATTGGTCTATCTAATAAAATATTAATTTCGAGTAAAGATGGCATAGTAATGACGCAATATTAGCAAATGCTCAATGATGTCAATTTTTAGACCCCATTTTCGACAAGTAAAATCTAGATGAATATGAGAGCCAAAAATTCCCAATAATGTTGCAACGTAGAGCATACGTTCAGCAATAATTTCATACACTAAACCGTGGAATTCTTAAAGGGAGAAATACCCCTAGAAAAGACCTAGCAATTGACCTCTCCTCCTCTGTCTCTATTGGAGAGAGCACAGACAGGGAAATGAGAGATTGGGGAATCGAGGAGGGGCGAGAGATGCGAGAGTAGGAGAGAGACTGAGTAGATCAAAGAGTGTGCGAGAGAGGAGAGGTGACCTCGCATCCAGGGAATCATTCGGGGGGGGGGGGGGAGTAGTCCGGAAACAGGGTGGTTTGTTTGTCGTTTCGTGGCGAGACCATAAAAATTCGCGCGAATTCAAACATGGGGTAACTCTCCCTTTAAACTTGCAAAGGAAAAAAAAATCTCTTTCAAAACTCCTGAAGCTGCAAGGTTCAATGTTTTCAACATATTTAATTATCTGATGTCTTGTTGGATGTTGTTCAATATGACATGGCTTATAATTCATTATTAATAGCTACAATAATTTACATATCGATTGCGTGATTTTCTAAAATTTCCTGAGATTTACGTGGAAAACCTAAAATTGCGTAGGGATGACGAAATTTGCTGTTACTTCGCAAAGCTATGTATTTCCTTCCCTGAAGCTATTTGCAACTAAAATGGGAATTTTCATGTCATTCCTAATGGTAAAACTCGAATGAGTTGAGTGCTTTACAGTAATCGCGACTGCGCAGCTTAAGATCTACAGTTCAAGTAACAATTTAAAATTGATGGTGAAATGTTGGTCTCATTATAGAACTATACTAAGTTCCCTTCGGGATAAGCAGAGGAGAAAAAATCGAACAGTCGCAAAACTTTTGGGACACCCTAATACTACTCACTATCTTTAGGTGTGCTGCGAATTCCAACCTAGAGTTAAAATAGGCTGTGCACTTCTCACAGTCCCTCGGCTTGCCTGTAAGTACTCGAAATATTATAGACAAAAATTAGACAACAGTTCCACAGCTTCAGAAAGGGGTGAAAAGCGAGACGGTGAGTGAAAGTGTAAGAGCGTTCGACCCCTTTCTGGAGGTTGGACAAGTATTTGAAATCTACAGATCGTAAATCAGTATTAAAAAAATTAAAAAAGGTTTAGTTTTGACGGAAAATGTTTGAGAATCGTTGTTTAAGAGAAAAAAATCCTTTATAGAAAAAAGCTTCGAGAACCGCTCTCCTAGAAAATTTGATCTCAGTTTACCGTTTTTCGCTCCCAGCAAGCAGGACAGACTGTTTTCATTCACGTTTCCCTTCTGGCCGGAGACGACAAAGTATAGACCGTAGTGAGTCTGCAAGGGAGTTTAAGAAAAGTCACGAGGATCAGCACGGCGTTTTGGCGCCATTTATAATATTTTGAATATTTCCGTGTGGGAACACGAGTTCACCATGCTACGTGTGGCAGAAGGCCAACATGCAATACCAAGTCAACATGTTCACTTACCTGTAAGTGAAATATGGCGTATTTCTAGCGACTCTCACTTAGAGGTTGTTCTTTTGGTGTGATTATAGAGACTTTTTTCTGAGACTTTTTAAGAATCTATTTTTTATACATGAAGAGCGGGCCTCTGGCGGCCAGCATCATTGAATAGACAATTCAATCAATCAGGTTAATCATGCAAAAGTCGTTGATTAGACGCTTTTCATCTCTAGAATCGCTTGTGGTCGGTCCCGTAGCATCTTGTGGTCGGACGTGTGGACAGATGGCCGGCCACGTAGCATCTTGTGGTCGGACGTGTGGACAGATGACCGGTCCCGTAGCCACAGTGCAGAGACACTAGGAATCTGTGGTCGGACCTGTGGACAGTTGGCCGGACTAGTAGCCAGTGTGGTCGGCCCAGTGGACAAGTACTAAAAATGAGAAAGCTGTGGTCGGACTAGTGGTCGGATGGCCGGACTAGTAGCCAAGGGTGGTCGGACTAGTGGACAAGTACTAAAAATGAGAAAGCTGTGGTCGGACTAGTGGTCGGATGGCCGGACTAGTAGCCAAGGGTGGTCGGACTAGTGGACAACCACATTGTAATAGCAATTATGTGTACCGGACTATCGGAATTTGGCGACAGAACTATTGAATCGATGTCTGAGGTTGATTTGGTTTGAGTGTCCCGTAACCCGTCGATGTCTAGGATTGATTCCGTATGAGTCTACCGTAACCCGACGATGTTTAGGACTGATTCCGTATGAGTCTACCGTAACCCGATGATGTCTGGGACTGATTCCCTGTGAGTCTACCGTAACCCGACGATGTTTGGGACTGATTCCGTATGAGTCTACCGTAACCCGATGATGTCTGGGATTGATTGCCTGTGAGTCTACCGTAACCCGACGATGTTTGGGACTGATTCCGTATGAGTCTACCGTAACCCGATGATGTCTGGGATTGATTCCCTGTGAGTCTACCGTAACCCGACGATGTTTGGGACTGATTCCGTATGAGTCTACCGTAACCCGATGATGTCTGGGATTGATTCCCTGTGAGTCTACCGTAACCCGACGATGTTCGGGACTGATTCCGTATGAGTCTACCGTAACCCGATGATGTCTGGGACTGATTCCCTGTGAGTCTACCGTAACCCGACGATGTTTGGGACTGATTCCGTATGAGTCTACCGTAACCCGATGATGTCTGGGATTGATTGCCTGTGAGTCTACCGTAACCCGACGATGTTTGGGACTGATTCCGTATGAGTCTACCGTAACCCGACGATGTTTGGGACTGATTCCGTATGAGTCTAAGGTAAACCCATCATATCTAGCAACGATTCCTTTTCGATCTACCGTAACTCTTCGTTGTATAACTCAGTGCTCGTGGGGTATAGCGAATTCTGGTACTTTAACTCTAAAGAAAACATCCGTCAGAATTTGCAATTCCCCACTTGCACTGAGATATTCTATATGTCAATTATATCCGAGCTATGGAATGCATTAATTTTAAATAAAGTAAATAAAATCCCATGTATAAAAACCTGAATAAGAAAAAAAAGTGAGAAAAAAAAGAAAAATCAGTTCTTGATAGTTGCTGAAGGTTGAAAAATCTTACTTACAGTAAGTTCCGAAAAGGGCAGTAAATTTGTATTTATTTCAAATTTGTTGTATTAACGTGTATTTTGTTCATTTCCGTATCATTGCATTGATTTCATATTACTCTGAGGCTCATATTACCTTATCGTTGCAGCAGTAAGCGCTGTCTTAAGAGCGAGCGGACGTCGTGCTACAGTCCGTCTTCTCTCCTTCCTTCTCACTGCTCAAGGTTGGTTATTTTGTGCTATTTAACGTGCTATTAAATATTATATGTGTTCACAGAGTACATGACCGCTTGCAAATAGGCAGCACGCCTGTTGCGCATGTTGAGTAACTGTCTGTAAACAAGGCAATAGCGTATGTTAGGCGAAAAACTAGGCGCCTTCGCGTTTCTTCGTTATTTCTTTTGATCTTTTGGCATGTCTTGCTATGGAAGTGCAGTCTCATTGCATTCCCCTCCCTCTAACTGTGAAGAGCAAGCACAATATAGAAATTATTTATTTGCGAGCGCAGTTTGATGTTTTTAAAGTTGTGAACATGACCAAATGGCTGGAAGTGTTTGTTATCAATACGATGCCATCTAGTTTATATATATTTGAATAGTTATTATTTATATTATTTAATTAAATTAATATATTTTTCTCTACTTGCTTGAAACTAATCGCCCTATCGTTGCAGTCGAGTTGAGTTGGAAGTGCTGGTGACTCCTCGCGTCTCCATCGACTCTCCGCCCTTCTCACTGCTCAAGGTTGGTTATTTTGTGCTATTCCACGTGCTATTAATTATGATATGTGTTCACAGAGTACATGACCGCTTGCAAATAGGCAACACGCGTGTTGCACACGTTGAGGCCCCGTCTGTAAACAGTGCGATAGAGTATGTAGGGGAACAACTAGGCGCCTTGGTGTTTCTTCGTTATTTCTTTTGCTCTTGCTATGGAACTTCCCTCTAACTCTGAAGAACAAGCGCGATATAGAAATTATTTATTTGCGATCGCAGTTTGATGGTTTTATAGTAGGGAACATGACCAAATGGCTGGAGGTGTTTGTTATCAATACTTGTTATCTACTTTATATATATTTAAATAGTTATTATTTATATTATTCAATTAAATTAATATATTTTTCTCTACTAGCCTGCTCCTAATCACCCTATCACCCTTCCCTCATAGGCTAGGGACCTAACTTAGGGGTGGTCGAGACCGCCTTGTGTGTAGACGACCTTTACCCTGAGAAACGTACATGCAACACTTTTTAAATGATAAATTTGTTTTGAAAGTGGTTTATAGCTACCCATACCTGTCCAGGCGCACTGGCAAACACTAGTGTCGGACCATGTATAGGGGTCATGGTACAAAATGGGTTTTGGGTCGGTCCCACCAAAGTCAAAGTGGTATACTGTAACTTCACCGTGGGGTCCCGCAACGAAAACAGACTACCGTAACCCGGAAATACGAAATTGAGCAATTTGACTCGATATTTGTTGCATGAGGGAGTACTCGAGTAGTTATTTGTCGGACGATATACGGCGGTCCTGGCGCGACATCGCCGGTACCGTAAACCCACCTGACCTACCGTAATCGGAAAATTCAAAATTTCGCAAATCGAGTCGGTATTTGTTGCATGAGCTAGGCCTCGAGTGGTAATTAATCGGACGATATATGCAATGCCAGAGATGTTTACGGTATCTCTTCCACCGTATCCAGGGTTACTGTTGAGCTGCTACAGTGTGACGACTTTTTTTTAAAATTGATCTATTCGAGTTGCAATGCCAGAGGGATACCGTATTGTTTCCATCATGCCCAGGGCTACTGTACCGGGGTTACAGTATGATCAATTTATGAAATGAGCTAATCGAATTGCGAATTTTTGCAGGAGGTACTCGTCGAGTATTTATTTTCTACGATGTATTCCCTGTTGATTATATTGTAGGTTAATGTTGCGGGGTTACCGTTTTGAAAAACACATTAACCCATGGCCTGTGGAATGAAAAAAAGCTCTCGAGTAGTTGTCCCTCCGTATAGGTACCACAGTTCTGGGAGCGTATCGAATATTCCAGAGGACGTAACATGTAATTGTGCGCTCCATTTGTATGCAAAAGATTTATGAAAGTTGTAAAATGAGCTAAAAGTGGAAATGGTAAACAAAAGTGTACAAAGTAGAATCTCTTACGCTCTCTCACTTTCTTACTCATAGCCTCGTTTAATCACCTCTCTCGTATGCTATCTTGTGTGCAACATGCGAAAGGTGTACAGCATGCGATAGTGGCGAAAAGATGGAATTGAAAACGGTAATCAAAAATATTACAGCAACCCAGAGCACGATGGAAACGATTCGGTATATACCTCTGGCATTGCTTACTCGAGGTCCGGCTCATGAAAAAAATCACGAGTAGATCAATTTCATAAATTCGTCATACCGTAATCCGCTACATACCACCGGGACACGGTAAAATTAATACAGTGTATCCCTCTGATATGGCCTGTATGAGGTCTAGCTCCTGCAAAATCCCGATTCGAATAGATCAATTTTGAAAATTCGTAATACTGTAGCTCCGCTACAGTAACCCTGGGTACGGTAGCCGCTAAACGATATACCTTCCAAGCAATGACAGCTCGAGGTCCTGCTCCTGCAATATTCCCGAGCCGATTTGATCAATCTGTATTTTCAACATACCGTAACCTTGCTACAGTAACCCTGGTTACGGTAGGAAAGAAACGCTATACCCAACAAGCAGTAGCTACTCGAGGCCCACCTCCTGTAAAAATCCGGAGTCTATTTGATCAATTTGAAATTTCAGCATACTGTAGACTTGATTACGGTATCGGCAAAGTCGTGCCGGGACTCCCGTATATCGTCCAATTAATAACTACTCGAGGCCTAGCTCATGCAACAAATACCGAGTCGATTTGGCCAATTTCATATATTTTCACATTACGGTATGTAGGATTACGGTATAGGCAATGTCGTGCCGGGACTCCCGAATATCGTCCAAGCAACGGTTACTCAAGGTCCATCTCCAGTAAAAATACAGAGTGGATTTGATCAATTTGAAATTTGAGCATACTGTAGACTTGATTACGGTATCGGCAATGTCGTGCTAGGACCGCCGTATATCGTCCGATTAATTACCACTCGAGGTCTAGCTCATGCAACAAATACCGACTCGATTTGCGAAATTTTGAATTTTCCTATTACGGTAGGTCAGGTGGGTTTACGGTACCGGCGATGTCGCGCCAGGACCGCCGTATATCGTCCGACAAATCACTACTCGAGTAATCCCTCATGCAACAAATATCGAGTCAAATTGCTCAATTTTGTTTTTCCAGGTTACGGTAGTCTGTTTTCGTTGCGGGACCCCCACGGTGAAGTTACAGTATACCACTTTGACTTTGGTGGGACCTACCCAAAACCCATTTTGGACCATGACCCCTATACATGGTCCGACACTAGTGTTTGCCAGTGCGCCTGGACAGGTATGGGTAGCTATAAACCACTTTCAAAACAAATTTATCATTTAAAAAGTGTTGCATGTACGTTTCTCAGGGTAAAGGTCGTCTACACACAAGGCGTTTGCACGCTGCCCACCTGGGGCAGCGTGCTGACACACAGCTCGCCGCCAGCGTGGACACCTATGGATATTCGTATTCCTAAAAATATAAAATATATCTTTAATTACTACTAATTACAGAATGTCCGGACGGCCGCCTCTCACTCGCCCCGATCGACTACCGGAGAATGTGAGAGATGAGAAGAAAACAAGGAAGAAGAAAGAAAAGAAGCGAAGAGGTAGAGAGATAGAAAAAGTTCCATAGTATTATTGATCTATATCATCTGCATAGCGGCTCATAAAATTATTTACCATTTTGTCTGTAAAATAATCGATATTTTCCTTGTTGATCTTCGATCTCTAAATCATGTAAATTTGTCATTTTTAGCTCTCAATGATCTTTCCATCTATACTATAGTTCAAAATACATTGTGCATAGAACCGCCAATCTTGTGTACTTGTGAATTTCCGAAATGTTGTTCCATAATAAAGCTTGGGCAAATATGGTAATCCAGAATCAACAACAGTATGCACAGGAAAAATGGAAGTGGAATCGTGGTCGGTCCAGTAGTCAGTCGTGGTCGGTCCAGTAGTCAGTCGTGGTCGGTCCCGTAGCATGTTGTGGGCGGTCCCGTAGCATGTTGTGGACGGTCCCGTAGCATGTTGTGGACGGCCGTCGGCCGGCCGACGGCCGGCTACAACATGCTACGGGACCGACCACAGGCGATTCTAGAGATATACAATCTTTCTCGAATACACTCATCGTGGAGCACAATGTTCGGATTGTCAGGGAAGCGGCCACATAGTGTCTTTCCCTAATTGGGAAAAGGCGCCGAACAGCGCCTCTTGCGCGCCTTTTCCCAATTGGGAAAAGACACGTTTCTCGCTTGCCTTACATTCTTTGATGCACCAGAACATTGTGGGAGTTCAAGGGAGGCAGTTTTCCGCCTTGGCAAGAAGCTTTGAATGAACGAACTCGGATAAAATGGCAACGGGCGCTCGCTCCAGCGCAGATCTGTGCATGGCACTTGTCGAATGGACATTGCATGACTCGCTTATCTGCCGACTGCTTGATCAAAACTGCAAAATATTTATCTCATTTTCGAGTAAAGAACTATTAAAGGGAGAGAAAAGGGTTCGGCACTCACACTTTATCTGATCTTCGATTGACAGTGCGGCAAGCTGAAATGAACATTGACGATTTTGATAATTCAGTAAGTGCAGAGATATATTAAGTTCAACTCACCTGAGCGGAATTTTCATTTTTCGGCTGGAGACAGTTCTGGCCGGGCGCAACGACTACTGTGAGTACCACCGTCTTCAGCTCATCTATGGCGGTAATGATCCGGTCGAAAGCGCCCGCATCCTGAGCAGGCTCCTGGAAGTGGTATTACAAATTCACAAACACTCGTCCAAAATGATAAAACGTTCCGCGCCTAAACTCAAATTCCGCTAGCGAGAGAGCATGACAAAGGAAGAGACACGTCGAGGTATAGAAAGAGAGCACACGCACCAGTAGTCCATTTCATGAACGTATCATTTTAAAATTGTAATATGCTTCACCATTTCCAATACTTTTTGCAGGTCAGTCCTAAATAAGCCGTCCTTTCCCGGCTGCTACCCCTCCCTTCAAGCTAACGCCTATTGTTAGACGTTTGTCAATGTACAGCAAAACCTTGGAATTTATTGCTGAAATATGATTGGGAGTGCAAACCTGCGGTACGGCCTTCGATTCAACGGCCTGGCTTTCATCAGAGGCAACCTAAAATTACGCGTATTGCTGCATAAATTCCTAGCTCAGTTGAAAATTCCTTTTTTCGTTACTCATTGTCTTCTACACAATTGAGAAGTTGGATTAGGTATGCCTCAATGCTTCAAACGCGGGACCTTGCGTCGCTCGAGTAGGCATACTACCAACTGAGCTTGTAAGCGCGTTATTTTTAAAAATCAAATACTTGATTGACTTGTTCTGTCGAAGCAGACATCTCTGTCTCGAGGTCCTCCTGCTTGACCGATCTTTTGCTCGGCAATGAAGCGGTCGACAAACTTCCGTCGGTATCTGTCGATGAAAGGAAGGTTAATAGTTTCCATAAATATAGTCTCTAGGATCAGGACACAAAATAAACATGTCCATTTTGCGTCCTGATCCGTTGTTCGAAACCCTACGTAGTCCGCAGACCCACGATCATATTGCATTACAGTATTCCGCACAATGTTACTGAATTTGGTAATATTATATTTTTCTCTTATTCTGTAGTTATGAACTTACTGGTTCCCACTGCGTTCGAGCTGAGTTCCGGCTTCTTGAATGGATTTTTCTCCTTGGCGTACACTTCCCAGTTCAGAGCTGGAAGTACAGAACAATTATACGATCATTTTAAAACAAAAAAATGTTTCCTTCGGTTATCTTGTCCTATCATCATTGATAAACGTAATAAGTATAATCTTATTGCTGAGAATGTACGTATCAATATAAAAGTTAATAAAGATATATTGCTAAACTGACAATGGATATTTCCTTGGTCGTCCGTCCATCCTCGCTTTCTGCTCTCCTCATTCACGCCAATGTCGGCAGAGGAGGCGGTCGAACCACCGAGATCCAATTCCTGAGTAGACTTTGAAAAGTAACGATTAGACTTTGAAAGGTAACTAAACAGCTACCCGCATAACAGGGAAATTGACCGCTTTTTTGAAGTGAGAGTGCGGAGAATGAAGAGGGTGGTGTAATTTCCCTCTTATGCGGGTAGTTGTATAGTTACCTTTCAAAGTCTAGTAACGATGCAAGTTGCTTATCTCCACGCACTCTTCATTTCTCGAACTCTATTTCGCAAAATCGGTCGATTTCCCTATTATACAACTAGTTACTTTTCAAAGTATATTCCTGAGAGTTAGTATTATGTTAATTTATAGGGCACATATCATTGGAGTGAGACAGCTTGATACATCGGAATGAATTTTTCTCTAAAGGTGTTGGTACAGTACCCCCTACAATCAATGAATCATGCGCATACTGCACGTTCCGACCTTCAGACAGTGCAAGAGTGTCACAAACGCTCGCTTCTTTTCCTCCGTCCGACTAATTAAATAATTTGAAATTGCGCATTTTAAAGATACAAATTTGGGGGGAAAACCTCTTGCTTGATCTGCTTAGACGACATCTTGATCGATTCCTTTCCGTAGCTCAGCCGAACTGAGAAGAGATTGAGTTTAAAATTCGGGAAAATATAGAATCAGACCACTTCATTTCACGCCCGCTCGGTTTGTTGATGAGAGAGTGTAGAAATCTAATCGAATTATTTACCAGAATTTTAAACGCTAGTTATGATATCGAAATGGTGATTGGTGAAATAAGAATACAAAAGTACAGAAGCGACACTTTACACTTCGATGCTATATTACTAACAACAAGAAGAGTCCGTTGGAGATCAATACACACAGACGAGCAAAGCGAGAGATGCAAGGGGACTCTTCTAGCAGTGATTAGATAAGGTAAGGAATTTATGAGGGGTTGGCCTGAGCCCCGTCCCCATCAATTTGGTGACCAGAAGGTAAAGTCGATATGAATGCCCGTCAGAAGGTGTCTCAAGGTGCCAGAAGGTGAGAAGGTGTCAGAAGGTCCAGAAGGTGTCGTGTTCTGTCATACAGAGCAGACGCGCCTATTTGCTCACACTAGGCGAATTATATTCGATATGTTGACTATGATACTCTCTCATTAGCAAGACACTCTCTCAAGAGCGTGCGCTATTTCGTCAAGAGAGTGAACATCTAGATGTCAACATCTAATTGTAAGAGAGTTGGCGCTCTGAGTGGGCACATGGAATTCTGAAAGTGTGAGGAGATTTCACATCAGAAAGATCATAACATGGAGATTTTGGTAGAGAGAAGATGGGGATAGTGGTTGGTTGCATCTTTTCTTACTCGGGCTCAGAACGAAGGTACTGGCAGGAGCATATCATTCGACAGGCCGAAGAACCCTACAGAAACACAGCGTGTCATTCGGAGGAAGAGGGGGCGCCGGAGCGGTGAAAATGAGGCCATTTTAGGCATAACTAAACTCATAACTAAACTATTAGATCGAAATTGAAAAATCGGGTTCCGTAACTTTGTTTAGAACTGCCTTACCCAAATGCTGTGAAATTTGCATGTTTATAGCTTTACTTCCCGAAGAGGAGAAATCAAATGAAAATTTCAAATTGTATCTCCTTCTAGGCAAATGTCAATAATTACATGATTTATTTGCTAAATATACATCGATCAATTCCTAACAAAGTTACTGAGGCTGATTTCTCGATTTCGATCTAATAATTTAGTTATGAATTTATTTATGCCTAAAATGACCTCATTTTGACCGCTCCAGCACACCCTCTTCCCTTGACACGCTTTGGAGTGAGCGAGCGTATAAAATTGAGACGAATTCTCTCACTGTTGTCTCTCGCCCTAACCCTTGTGTGTATATGTTTGCAATCATGTAAGAGAGAAGTAGTGAGTGATTCACCTATTGATAGAAACTGCCACTCTCTACGGTTGATTTCTAACAAAGAATGAGGGCGTTTCTCCTCTGCTCTTTGATCCCTTGGAAATAGGTCCTGCCTTGTTACATGGATTGAAGGAGAAATAATTATAATATTTATCGTACTTCAAAGTATGTTTACATGTGTAATACATTTTAAAGGGCGTATAACTGAAAATGAAGTGAAGTACGAAAGCTGAACCAGCAGCTCATTGGTTTTGTTTAATGAAAAGAAGAAAAATAAGTAATTTGACCCTCGGGGAAGAGTTTCGCATGAAGAACTGATTACGGTTTCGCATGAAGAACTGATTATGATTACTTTCCCTTTATATTATTTCAATTTTCGCATTTTGCAAAACCGTGAAATTGGGTTGTTAAAAAAGTAATACAATAACCATTCCAAAACCGAATTGAATACTCGTTCTACATAAAATGTGTGTGGATCGCTTCTTTCTCTATTCATAATGTTACGTTCAGTCGTGTTTCTTTCGCTCTTCTTCTTGGTATCAGCCTCAAACGAGACGTGGACTGAATGGCTCAAGAAACGGTATCAGTACATAGAACTCTACTTCAAACTGGAGGAGATCTATGCGCGAAAACCCCAGGCTCCGCGTCAGTTGAATTCATAAAATCGATTACAGATATTCTACCGATAAAAACTCCGGAAAGGGGTCAGATGAGAGGTATTGATGTGGAAGGAGGAATCCTCCCTCTTTCTCGCGCTTTCCATTGCCCCTCGCCCCTTTCTGGGAATTTTGATTAACTCCACATTGAGTTTAGCTGCAATCTGGTACCCAGACGAGTTAACCGACGTGGTCACAGTCCACGGTGCCGACATCAAATTCACCAAAGTCAATTATTAGGTATAACTGTATGCGAAAGTCCATGTTTACTAGTCATGTGAAAAGCTAACTAAATCAATACGCCTAAATTGGCTGCCAGTGTTTCGGCCCTGCGGTCTAGACACTGACCGCCTCCCTGGGGGCGGGCCTCGTCAGTAGACAAGCCCCAGGGACACAGGTATGTAAAGAAAACTAGTGTCAAATGAAAACAAAGTAGCGCGCGTAACGATATCAACCTATTCCTCAAAACTAGAATCCGAACTAATATGAAAAAAACAGAAGTCTAAACATCCAAAATGGGGAGAAGTCACGGGAGAAGAGTGAGCGAATGAGTTGTGGAATGGAGAGAGGAGAGAGGAAGGGAAGGGAAGAGGGTCTGAGAGGGCAGAGATCAATCAATCGAGGGAAGCATTTTCGGAATTCCATAAATTCGAGGGAGACTTCCCTCGGGTATTGGAAAGAGTGAAAAACTTTTTACGAATTTTTCATGTTCCTTTATCTTTGTCTCGGGGTGAAAATTGTCGATAGGAATGTATGTTCTCTCACCGTTATCCGAAGTATTCATTTCCTTTTCCATGAATTCTAAGTAAAGTTTCTTGCATGTGAATGCATAATTTCCGGAAGCTTTATCTACCATTGTAACCACGAAATGACGATGTAGAAAATTTTTTATATATGAATTTCGAGAAATATTTTGAACATCTTTATTAATTATTTTAGAATTGATGTAAATTTTCCGCTTAACATGTTCAGTGAAACGCGATTTCAACTGCTCTGTTGCATTTTTAGTTTTGGCTCGAGAAGCAAGAATATCGATTAGGTCGCGCCGCCTGGCGCGGCGCCGACGCGTCGCGGTCATTTCTCCAGTTGGCTATGTGTATCTCTCATGGAGTACTACCCACCCAAGGAGTATGGAGCGAATCCATCGCATCGGCTTTTTCGCCTAGTGCCGCCACTATGTCGGAAATCTTAGACATCGTCTCTTATACATTTCAAAATATTTTTACGAATAAAAGTTGCATAGATCAATAGCTCTAAAAATTTCCTATTTTTCACTTGGGACCTCAGTATCTCTGTTCTTTTTCATAATTTGAGACTATGTTCTGAACAAATAATGATCAATTTTAATCGGTGACGTAGAATACGATTCTCTAATAAAATTGAAATTTCTTTCCAGGTAAAATGGTGGAAACTACTGTTTTATAACATTGCCGCCATCTTATTCCACACCGTTTTGAGGCTGTGAGCGGTCGGAATTCGCCATATAATCGAGTTATCGATCGAGAGATTTTCACTTTTTTGAGCCATTTCGACCGCTCACCGAGTAAAAGTGGTGAAGAATAAGTCGGAAAGCGTGTTTAGAAAACAGTAGTTTTCACCATTTTACCTGGATGGAAATTTTATTACAGAATCGGATTCCACGTCATCGATTACACAACATATCACGCCACCCACGAGAGGTTCGACATATATCGGCATATTTCTGGTAGAGACCAGCTTTTTTTTCTCGTGTTTTTGATGGTGTTGAATCCCACTGGCTTCCGCTAAGATCCCCCATGGATTATCACGTCACAAATGTCATTAAAAATCAATTAAAAATCAATATTTAGCCCGTTCGAGAAAGCGCGGGCCTGATGCCATGAGTATACTGTAATTGTTATCAATTTTTATCACACCATGAACTCCTGTTCATGGTCCAAAAGTGGGTTGGAAATATGACAAAATATCAAGTGACCCACAGTAACCATACCACAGTTTTCTAAGTACTGTAGAAAAGTTACCGTATCCCAGATTTCTGATATTGATAAAATTACGCCATTGTTACAATTGAGATGCATTGTTACAATTGAGAAAGAGATGCGAAATCTGCACAAAACATTTCTGTCTTCGCATTATTGATTGTCTGCATGTTATGAATGACCTTGAAAGTGTTCTGAATGGAAAAGTAATGGCTGACTTTGCTATGGCTTGTAATGTTATTACAGTACTTCCTAAAGTGATCTTGCAAGAATTTAAGAACTTTTTGAAGCACAATTGATACGGGTTTCAATGTACTGTTGTGTGCACCCGTAATGAATCGGAATTTTATAGGATTTTTGTGCATTTTCGGAATTCCATAAATTCGAGGGAGACTTCCCTCGGGTATTGGAAAGAGTGAAAAACTTTTTACGTTTTTTTCATGTTCCTTTATCTTTGTCTCGGGGTGAAAATTGTCGATAGGAATGTATGTTCTCTCACCGTTATCCGAAGTATTCATTTCCTTTTCCATGAATAATAAGTAAAGTTTCTTGCATGTGAATGCATAATTTCCGGAAGCTTTATCTACCATTGTAACCACGAAATGACGATGTAGAAAATTTTTTATATATGAATTTCTAGAAATATTTTGAACATCTTTATTAATTATTTTAGAATTGATGTAAATTTTCCGCTTAACATGTTCAGTGAAACGCGATTTCAACTGCTCTGTTGCATTTTTAGTTTTGGCTCGAGAAGCAAGAATATCGATTAGGTCGGAACATGATTTGTCAATTGCGTCATGAATCTCGCTTTTTCTCACGTATTCATGCAATCTGAATTTTGTACCTTTATCGAGAATTTTCCTTATCTTTAAGTCTTTTATGAACGAAGTGTCTCCAGTGCAGATATGACCGTAATTTCCGTTGATGTGATTAGGATACTGTGAACATACGCAATCAGAATTTATTATGTTTTTGATCTCTGATCTAGTTAGCCTTTTTAAGAAAGAACCGTAATTGCATAGAATATTCGAAGTTGGCTGGAGCAGCGAGTATGAAACTGAGATGTGCGGAATATTCTCAGATTTTTTGAACAATTTAATGTATAGAGATTTGACGAATATTCGTGAGTTTAATATTCGTGAAAGATTAAATTTCTCCATGAATTTTCCGAAATATTGTATTCTGAACATCTCATCGTTTCGATCGAATGTTCTTTTCTCTTTGAAATGACGCCAATAATGATTGCATACAACAGAGAAAACTTTATATTTTTCACAATGAGTCATCTGTTGAAACTCAGATGTCGCGGTGTAAAATTCAAGTTTCCGTAAATCATGATGTGAAAGTGATTTACCGTAGATAAATAGTTCGCGTGTGTCAATCGCTGCTATCTCAGATATCATGTCTTCTGCTGTTTTCATACATCGATATGCTGATTTTCTTCGATGTTTCTTTCCTTTTCCTCTAATTTTTCGATCAACACCTGTGATGGGTGAAGTGTAGTAGGGGTGAGAGAGAAGATTTTTCTAGGGGATTAATACTCTCGCTGATGTAACCAAAGTGTTTGATAGAATCATTGAGACCAAGAGGATAGGCAGTGCAAAGAGCGGTTATCCACTTTAACTCTTTCTCAAGAAGTTCAGCATTTGTCGATGCATGGTCCAGAATATCGATTGTGAAACTTTCACTAGTATGACCTGGTTCTTTGAAATGCGAACTCAGATAGGTTTTGAGTCTATTTCCAAGTTCCGTTTCCGCACTGAATGATTGTCTATGTTTGGAAAATCGTTGTTTCAGAGTCTGAGTAGTCTCACCAACGTATTGCAAGCCACAGATTCCACATGTGATACAGTAAATTATGAATTTCGAACCACAATTATCACTCGTCTCTTTATTTGTGAGAAACGTGCAATTTGTGATGTTACTCGTCACTCCACTTTTGTAATTGATCTTTGGACAGATTTTGCACTTTTTGTTTGTGCACTTCACTCCAATGTGATCAGTATAAACTCCAAGGGAAGCAAGCGTTTGATTGCTCTCCCTCCTCACAAAGGACGGTTTGAAAACGGAGGGGGGTTTTAGGAAATTTGTTGTTTTTTGTTTGTTTCGCGAGCTGTTTTAGGGGCGCTCTACCCCGTGGGCTTGTTGGGCCGGTCGTGCAGACAATCGAGTGGGACTGCCACTCACGGTGCGCCATCCCGCGGCGGGGATACCGTATACCAGCCGGATCGCGCTACACCTCCCCCTCTGCACGACCTTTCGGTCACGGGGGCTAGTGGTCACTGCAATCCTTGTATGAAAAGTGATCTTGTAAATGAATTGTGAAACATTATAGCTGGGTTCTTTGTTTGTCGAAATGATGCCGGAATCTTTTGTGAGAATACTATGAGCAACGCAAAAAGTGGAGTCTAATACTGACAAAACATGGGTGTGAAATGGTTTGTTGAATTTGCCAATTGGCATGGAGACTATTTAGTCTAGTAATGAAAGTGAGGAGGGAGAGAGGGTATTATGAAGCTTGCTCACTTGGAGTTTGATGGAGCGAAACTGGAGGTACTTTTTGGAGTGATTGTGAAGTTATTCAAAGAGTGAATAAGTACGTGTAATTCGAATTGTAAGAAGTTTTATATCTTATTTAATGATATTTAATGTTTGGATGTTGTTCGGACTGAGTCCGAGGAACCACTACTGCAACCAAACGGCAACTCCGGATTGCTCCAGAGTGCCTAGTACCGGCGCAGCAGGGTTATAAGCACTTGGGGGCGGTTTATCGTCCATCCGGACACCGCCAAGTCCTTGCGGACACAATAAATGTTATGAGAGCGATGGTAAGGCAAATTAGATCGAAAGATAGTGTGGAATGACTAGACTTAAATACTGTTAAATTGGGTGGTGTTTTGAATATTGTAAGAATAATAAAGTAGTAAAAGGTCAGTTAGATGAATCAAAAAATGGTCAGAGTACTTTTTTAATCGATTTTAAATCGAAATTGAATTCAAACTAAAAAAAACAAATTTTGTAGAAAAATCAGCGTGGAATGAGCTGAAATTGATGACCAAGTTGCTTGCGACGGCAGGCGCCGCGGCAGGGCCTGTGGGAGAGAAGAGCATCGTGGCACTGGCTGATGTCGCAGGTAATATCGAATGCCTCCTGAAAGGACAGGAAGCGAAAGAGTGTGCGAAAGTGAGAGGGTATAGAGAAATCTCTTACGCGACGACCTGAGCCACAGTTTCATATCCATTTCTGGATATACGAATAGTTCTGTAAAATCTCGTTTATTACAGGGTATCTAATCGATAAGGAAATAGCGGCCGAAAATGAAGCTCTTTTAGCTGGACTTAGTTCTCAAATGACACAGGTGAAAATATTTCGAAATAGTTTGGGATTGCTAATTTGAAATATAATATTTTAGTTGAGTAGTCAAGTACAAAGAGCGACGGCAATGATAAATAAAGTTAATGTGGAAGCGAAGTTTGACGAGGTATTTTACAAAACGAAAAAAAGTTGTAAAAAAAGTTCCCATACTCTAGGGTTCCGATGACCGAAACCTTTTATCTTTTTAAAAAAAAGCAAATGTTAAGTTGATTTTGATTTACATGTTTCAGTTGGTCTCTGACGAAGTGCAAAAGTTATTGGACTACGTGAGGGACATTTTTGCAAAGCCATCAGCAGAGCTTGAACAGCAATTTCTCATGCGATACAAAGACTTTAAGATCAATGACCTCATGAGAGTTAGTTTAGACAAATAAACCAAAGTGCTCTGCATATCAATATGTTTGGAGCTTTATAAACAAAATAGGCACAGAACAATGAACATTTTACAAAAAAATCTTTTTTTTGCAGACCCTCGATGCGGCTTTGGACTTGGAGAGGTTTGGCAACATTTTTTCAGCAGAAATGGAGGTAGATTTATTCCATCAAAAAAGTACGCTGCTAAAGGTGCAATCGGATGTTATTGCGCTAGCAAATGTATTAGTGAGTGTATACATATTCTGAAGCTAATACAATATTTTGTAAAGGTTATTGCACGCGCACTGGAAATTGGACTTCGAATGCATGAAGATAGCTCGGAGGTTTGATGCACTCATATAGTTTCATGAACGAATTTAAGAATGCATGCAGGTCAAATCGGTTTTGAACGGTCTTATGAAGAAACTGAATGGAGATAAGAATGAGATCGAGGATATTGGAAATACATTTAATGACGAGGTAGAGTAAATATTTCTCTTTCTGTAGTGTGAAGTATTAAAATATTATATCAAATGAAATTGTATTGTTACAGAACATAATCGAGATGCTGAACATGACACTGACCGAACAGGCAAACGTAAGTTTTCCGTTTATTCAATCTATTTTTTATTTAGTGCTTTTCAGATACGGAGTCAACTAGAAGAGTTGATCGGAAAATACAGACAAATAATCGATAAGACAGATGGCTACATTGCTTACCTCGAATTTGCAGTTTGCTTTATCTAAAATTTTGGCAAGGAAAGAAATATGAATTTGAAGGAGTATTGGCATAAAATGCCCGATTTGGTTGCATATACTCACCGAATATGGAAAGATGAATCTAATGAAGTCAAAGCGTCACATTTGATGGATTATCTCAGCAACTATTATACACGGTAAGACTACATTTGAATGCTAATGAATACGTACCAAATAATTATTCAAATTATATCTCAGAGACCGATTTGTGGTAATTATTAATTGCGCAAAGTCGTGGGCTAAATATCTCCCCAATCCAACAGACGAAAGGGCATTATCTTATGGGATTCGAATTTGTTGCTAGTAATATTGAATTACAAAAACGTTAATTCAATTTCAGACAAATTTATACGTTAACGATGAGTTTTCCACCGTTATCTACAGAGAACGGAGGCTTGAACTAAAGAATAATCGTTCATCGGGAATTCTCACATATAACTACAGGAATAATAATAAATTCTGGTGTGTTTACAGATGAAAAAAAAATCAAAAATTTCAAGAAAAAAAGCAAAAATGTTTGAGCAAAGGACAAATGGAATCGAAAGATAGCAGAGTCACGTTTCTTGGTCGATTTGAATTATCGCAGTGCAGTGATAACACGTTTCTGGCGGTGAGTTTTTGTTGTTGTTGTGAATTATTTATCACAAACTTGCATAACCATTATAACAAATGATAAAATTTTTGGAATTTGATGATTTTTGGAGCAGCGTGCTATTACATACAGAGTTCAGAAAAATATAGTATACTAAGAATAACAAATATAGATAGTTTACTAAGTATAGAAATTTTAAAAGAGGTGTATTGACGATGCAAATCTGGTTGTTAGTTTATTTTAAAATTGTTTTATATCTATAATAACAAAACCGTCGGTGAAATATCAACAGTATATTGTACTTATTGATTGTGAGCGTAGCACGTTTACAAAATTATATAAACATATGTCTCCAAAATTGCTGCTACGATTTTTTTGTTATTTTTTTCAGGTAAGAAATGATGCGGGCCCGGATCGAATTCATATTGTTTCCTTCTCTTGTATGGTCAACTGGCACCCGGGCTTTATACACGCCCCGGTTAAAAAGAAGCTCTATCAAATGGTGAAGTATATTGCGGCCAGGAAGAATTAGCTCACGGCATCTACAGTATGACATCTTTGCAAACTAAAGGCACATTCAAATAAACAGCATAAGTTGCATAGTTGCTCACTGCGATTTAAGTGTACAACGAGTCGGCAATACACTTTTGACAAAATCTGTTAATTTGGATTCGAAATAAGAGAGGCTGTCGAAACGCGTGCTTCTCTTGATGGCGCTGTTGTATTTCGCTTTTACTCTCGTCGTCTGGCATTTGACGGCTCTCGAAATACCGTGTAGTTCTCTATTTTATATCCGTGTCACGCATTGTTATTGATGCTATTTATGCAGCCTCTCAAATCCTTGCCCAACAGGACTAACACATTACATTGTTCATGTACGGCTCTCACGCTCAAGGGCGGATAAAAAAGCGGTCCGAGAATAAGCTGCACTTACTACGGTATAATGCTTGATGTAGTCCACAATATCTTATGGGCCGTATGTAAGATGTTTTCTGCGAAGATATCTTTCACTTCGAAGTACTCTTTTATGGACATGTACTTATTCTTGAACCATTCAGTCCACGATTCGCCTGAAACTGAGTACTGTAGGAGGGAGAAAATCACGGTTCCACGTAAATAGATAGCATTACGAATTATAGAGATAGAAGCGAGCCCCGCCCACATTATAATTAAATAAATAAATATGGTACTCTCACCATTGTCTTTGGTGATTTCGATGTCGATACCGTTGAATGTGATGTTCATTACATCGCAGAGCTCGTCAGGGCACCAAGCGCCTGCTAAAATTTCCGAGGACTTAATCAACATTCCCATGAACTGTTGAGGAAAAGGAAAGTGAGAGAATACCCTCCAAAATAATATCTTGCGAAAGTGAGAGAATACCCTCCAAAATAATATCTTTCCCGCCTCTGACCCATTTCTGGAGATCTGACTGGAGGTGGAATGATGTGGGCAGCAGGGGGAAGATATGAAAGCTTACCAGGAGAAAGATGGGTTCCCGCGCAGAGGCCCGTCAGTCCGTAATAGTTTTCGAGCGATACACACCGGTTCTTGAGCCATTCAGTGATTTTCTCAGTCCACGTATCGTTTGAGGCTGATACCACGAGAAAGAGCGAAAGAAACACCGCTGAACGTAGCATTACTAATAGAGGTAGAAGAGAACCCCATATATGTTATGTAGTAATGGTATTCAGTGCATCAAAGTAATGGTGTATTCTACTATCTCTTGAACAATTCAACTTCGCGGTTTTGTAGGAAGTGTAACTTACATAACCGAAAGATGAAGTAACTACCTCAATTTGTTCCTCATGTGAAATATGATCTTCCCTCGTCGCTAGCTTCTGTTATCACAATGTTTTAATTTCCAATAGCTTCCAACAAGAGAAGCCTAGTAAAAAAAGGGCTACCTTGCGAAATGTCACCACCCCCTTCTCTCTTATCAGATTTTTTCTTAAGTCAAGTCTCCTTACACAATCAGAATGTCCATCGAAATTATTGGTACATGTAAATTTCAACATTTCAAGCTTCTCACATGGATTTAATGTATGATGACAGTGGGCCTGTGAAGTAGAAGGTAGTGGACGAAAGAAAGCTACACCGTTGCATCTCGATACTCGGATTCAAAGTAAGAGCGAATGATGTGAATCTCTAACGCCACTGTCATGTGCGTTTTGGCGAAAATTACAGCGGAAATATGTTATATAACTTTCTTTTCTCTTCCGAATTATTTACAACATAACATTCTGTGACTGCTAAGCTCTTGGTATTACTGTTTAGCTTCATATAGGCACGTGTTAATCGCAGATCAGCATTATCATTCGATCATCTTCTTTCAAAATAGAAAACGCATGAATCTGCACTGACACTTCTTCACTGTGCCAGTTATGCGGCGTTATGTTCCTCCTCGGCTATCATTATATATAATTATATATATATATATATATACGCATCACCTTTATTTTTATAAACCCCCTTCAACACGAACAGAGCCACGGGGGCTCAAAAATTCAGATCCTCTACAAGAGAAATGAACAGAGAATGGTGACGAGCGCAATGCGTGAAATGTACATTGCTTACTACGGTATTGCGATGAAAATTGTGGACTACATCAAGCATTATACCGTAGTAAGTGCAGCTTATTCTCGGACCGCTTTTTTATCCGCCCTTGAGCGTGAGAGCCGTACATGAACAATGTAATGTGTTAGTCCTGTTGGGCAAGGATTTGAGAGGCTGCATAAATAGCATCAATAACAATGCGTGACACGGATATAAAATAGAGAACTACACGGTATTTCGAGAGCCGTCAAATGCCAGACGACGAGAGTAAAAGCGAAATACAACAGCGCCATCAAGAGAAGCACGCGTTTCGACAGCCTCTCTTATTTCGAATCCAAATTAACAGATTTTGTCAAAAGTGTATTGCCGACTCGTTGTACACTTAAATCGCAGTGAGCAACTATGCAACTTATGCTGTTTATTTGAATGTGCCTTTAGTTTGCAAAGATGTCATACTGTAGATGCCGTGAGCTAATTCTTCCTGGCCGCAATATACTTCACCATTTGATAGAGCTTCTTTTTAACCGGGGCGTGTATAAAGCCCGGGTGCCAGTTGACCATACAAGAGAAGGAAACAATATGAATTCGATCCGGGCCCGCATCATTTCTTACCTGAAAAAAATAACAAAAAAATCGTAGCAGCAATTTTGGAGACATATGTTTATATAATTTTGTAAACGTGCTACGCTCACAATCAATAAGTACAATATACTGTTGATATTTCACCGACGGTTTTGTTATTATAGATATAAAACAATTTTAAAATAAACTAACAACCAGATTTGCATCGTCAATACACCTCTTTTAAAATTTCTATACTTAGTAAACTATCTATATTTGTTATTCTTAGTATACTATATTTTTCTGAACTCTGTATGTAATAGCACGCTGCTCCAAAAATCATCAAATTCCAAAAATTTTATCATTTGTTATAATGGTTATGCAAGTTTGTGATAAATAATTCACAACAACAACAAAAACTCACCGCCAGAAACGTGTTATCACTGCACTGCGATAATTCAAATCGACCAAGAAACGTGACTCTGCTATCTTTCGATTCCATTTGTCCTTTGCTCAAACATTTTTGCTTTTTTTCTTGAAATTTTTGATTTTTTTTTCATCTGTAAACACACCAGAATTTATTATTATTCCTGTAGTTATATGTGAGAATTCCCGATGAACGATTATTCTTTAGTTCAAGCCTCCGTTCTCTGTAGATAACGGTGGAAAACTCATCGTTAACGTATAAATTTGTCTGAAATTGAATTAACGTTTTTGTAATTCAATATTACTAGCAACAAATTCGAATCCCATAAGATAATGCCCTTTCGTCTGTTGGATTGGGGAGATATTTAGCCCACGACTTTGCGCAATTAATAATTACCACAAATCGGTCTCTGAGATATAATTTGAATAATTATTTGGTACGTATTCATTAGCATTCAAATGTAGTCTTACCGTGTATAATAGTTGCTGAGATAATCCATCAAATGTGACGCTTTGACTTCATTAGATTCATCTTTCCATATTCGGTGAGTATATGCAACCAAATCGGGCATTTTATGCCAATACTCCTTCAAATTCATATTTCTTTCCTTGCCAAAATTTTAGATAAAGCAAACTGCAAATTCGAGGTAAGCAATGTAGCCATCTGTCTTATCGATTATTTGTCTGTATTTTCCGATCAACTCTTCTAGTTGACTCCGTATCTGAAAAGCACTAAATAAAAAATAGATTGAATAAACGGAAAACTTACGTTTGCCTGTTCGGTCAGTGTCATGTTCAGCATCTCGATTATGTTCTGTAACAATACAATTTCATTTGATATAATATTTTAATACTTCACACTACAGAAAGAGAAATATTTACTCTACCTCGTCATTAAATGTATTTCCAATATCCTCGATCTCATTCTTATCTCCATTCAGTTTCTTCATAAGACCGTTCAAAACCGATTTGACCTGCATGCATTCTTAAATTCGTTCATGAAACTATATGAGTGCATCAAACCTCCGAGCTATCTTCATGCATTCGAAGTCCAATTTCCAGTGCGCGTGCAATAACCTTTACAAAATATTGTATTAGCTTCAGAATATGTATACACTCACTAATACATTTGCTAGCGCAATAACATCCGATTGCACCTTTAGCAGCGTACTTTTTTGATGGAATAAATCTACCTCCATTTCTGCTGAAAAAATGTTGCCAAACCTCTCCAAGTCCAAAGCCGCATCGAGGGTCTGCAAAAAAAAGATTTTTTTGTAAAATGTTCATTGTTCTGTGCCTATTTTGTTTATAAAGCTCCAAACATATTGATATGCAGAGCACTTTGGTTTATTTGTCTAAACTAACTCTCATGAGGTCATTGATCTTAAAGTCTTTGTATCGCATGAGAAATTGCTGTTCAAGCTCTGCTGATGGCTTTGCAAAAATGTCCCTCACGTAGTCCAATAACTTTTGCACTTCGTCAGAGACCAACTGAAACATGTAAATCAAAATCAACTTAACATTTGCTTTTTTTTAAAAAGATAAAAGGTTTCGGTCATCGGAACCCTAGAGTATGGGAACTTTTTTTACAACTTTTTTTCGTTTTGTAAAATACCTCGTCAAACTTCGCTTCCACATTAACTTTATTTATCATTGCCGTCGCTCTTTGTACTTGACTACTCAACTAAAATATTATATTTCAAATTAGCAATCCCAAACTATTTCGAAATATTTTCACCTGTGTCATTTGAGAACTAAGTCCAGCTAAAAGAGCTTCATTTTCGGCCGCTATTTCCTTATCGATTAGATACCCTGTAATAAACGAGATTTTACAGAACTATTCGTATATCCAGAAATGGATATGAAACTGTGGCTCAGGTCGTCGCGTAAGAGATTTCTCTATACCCTCTCACTTTCGCACACTCTTTCGCTTCCTGTCCTTTCAGGAGGCATTCGATATTACCTGCGACATCAGCCAGTGCCACGATGCTCTTCTCTCCCACAGGCCCTGCCGCGGCGCCTGCCGTCGCAAGCAACTTGGTCATCAATTTCAGCTCATTCCACGCTGATTTTTCTACAAAATTTGTTTTTTTTAGTTTGAATTCAATTTCGATTTAAAATCGATTAAAAAAGTACTCTGACCATTTTTTGATTCATCTAACTGACCTTTTACTACTTTATTATTCTTACAATATTCAAAACACCACCCAATTTAACAGTATTTAAGTCTAGTCATTCCACACTATCTTTCGATCTAATTTGCCTTACCATCGCTCTCATAACATTTATTGTGTCCGCAAGGACTTGGCGGTGTCCGGATGGACGATAAACCGCCCCCAAGTGCTTATAACCCTGCTGCGCCGGTACTAGGCACTCTGGAGCAATCCGGAGTTGCCGTTTGGTTGCAGTAGTGGTTCCTCGGACTCAGTCCGAACAACATCCAAACATTAAATATCATTAAATAAGATATAAAACTTCTTACAATTCGAATTACACGTACTTATTCACTCTTTGAATAACTTCACAATCACTCCAAAAAGTACCTCCAGTTTCGCTCCATCAAACTCCAAGTGAGCAAGCTTCATAATACCCTCTCTCCCTCCTCACTTTCATTACTAGACTAAATAGTCTCCATGCCAATTGGCAAATTCAACAAACCATTTCACACCCATGTTTTGTCAGTATTAGACTCCACTTTTTGCGTTGCTCATAGTATTCTCACAAAAGATTCCGGCATCATTTCGACAAACAAAGAACCCAGCTATAATGTTTCACAATTCATTTACAAGATCACTTTTCATACAAGGATTGCAGTGACCACTAGCCCCCGTGACCGAAAGGTCGTGCAGAGGGGGAGGTGTAGCGCGATCCGGCTGGTATACGGTATCCCCGCCGCGGGATGGCGCACCGTGAGTGGCAGTCCCACTCGATTGTCTGCACGACCGGCCCAACAAGCCCACGGGGTAGAGCGCCCCTAAAACAGCTCGCGAAACAAACAAAAAACAACAAATTTCCTAAAACCCCCCTCCGTTTTCAAACCGTCCTTTGTGAGGAGGGAGAGCAATCAAACGCTTGCTTCCCTTGGAGTTTATACTGATCACATTGGAGTGAAGTGCACAAACAAAAAGTGCAAAATCTGTCCAAAGATCAATTACAAAAGTGGAGTGACGAGTAACATCACAAATTGCACGTTTCTCACAAATAAAGAGACGAGTGATAATTGTGGTTCGAAATTCATAATTTACTGTATCACATGTGGAATCTGTGGCTTGCAATACGTTGGTGAGACTACTCAGACTCTGAAACAACGATTTTCCAAACATAGACAATCATTCAGTGCGGAAACGGAACTTGGAAATAGACTCAAAACCTATCTGAGTTCGCATTTCAAAGAACCAGGTCATACTAGTGAAAGTTTCACAATCGATATTCTGGACCATGCATCGACAAATGCTGAACTTCTTGAGAAAGAGTTAAAGTGGATAACCGCTCTTTGCACTGCCTATCCTCTTGGTCTCAATGATTCTATCAAACACTTTGGTTACATCAGCGAGAGTATTAATCCCCTAGAAAAACGATCTCACCCCTACTACACTTCACCCATCACAGGTGTTGATCGAAAAATTAGAGGAAAAGGAAAGAAACATCGAAGAAAATCAGCATATCGATGTATGAAAACAGCAGAAGACATGATATCTGAGATAGCAGCGATTGACACACGCGAACTATTTATCTACGGTAAATCACTTTCACATCATGATTTACGGAAACTTGAATTTTACACCGCGACATCTGAGTTTCAACAGATGACTCATTGTGAAAAATATAAAGTTTTCTCTGTTGTATGCAATCATTATTGGCGTCATTTCAAAGAGAAAAGAACATTCGATCGAAACGATGAGATGTTCAGAATACAATATTTCGGAAAATTCATGGAGAAATTTAATCTTTCACGAATATTAAACTCAATATTCGTCAAATCTCTATACATTAAATTGTTCAAAAAATCTGAGAATATTCCGCACATCTCAGTTTCATACTCGCTGCTCCAGCCAACTTCGAATATTCTATGCAATTACGGTTCTTTCTTAAAAAGGCTAACTAGATCAGAGATCAAAAACATAATAAATTCTGATTGCGTATGTTCACAGTATCCTAATCACATCAACGGAAATTACGGTCATATCTGCACTGGAGACACTTCGTTCATAAAAGACTTAAAGATAAGGAAAATTCTCGATAAAGGTACAAAATTCAGATTGCATGAATACGTGAGAAAAAGCGAGATTCATGACGCAATTGACAAATCATGTTCCGACCTAATCGATATTCTTGCTTCTCGAGCCAAAACTAAAAATGCAACAGAGCAGTTGAAATCGCGTTTCACTGAACATGTTAAGCGGAAAATTTACATCAATTCTAAAATAATTAATAAAGATGTTCAAAATATTTCTAGAAATTCATATATAAAAAATTTTCTACATCGTCATTTCGTGGTTACAATGGTAGATAAAGCTTCCGGAAATTATGCATTCACATGCAAGAAACTTTACTTATTATTCATGGAAAAGGAAATGAATACTTCGGATAACGGTGAGAGAACATACATTCCTATCGACAATTTTCACCCCGAGACAAAGATAAAGGAACATGAAAAAAACGTAAAAAGTTTTTCACTCTTTCCAATACCCGAGGGAAGTCTCCCTCGAATTTATGGAATTCCGAAAATGCACAAAAATCCTATAAAATTCCGATTCATTACGGGTGCACACAACAGTACATTGAAACCCGTATCAATTGTGCTTCAAAAAGTTCTTAAATTCTTGCAAGATCACTTTAGGAAGTACTGTAATAACATTACAAGCCATAGCAAAGTCAACCATTACTTTTCCATTCAGAACACTTTCAAGGTCATTCATAACATGCAGACAATCAATAATGCGAAGACAGAAATGTTTTGTGCAGATTTCGCATCTCTTTCTCAATTGTAACAATGCATCTCAATTGTAACAATGGCGTAATTTTATCAATATCAGAAATCTGGGATACGGTAACTTTTCTACAGTACTTAGAAAACTGTGGTATGGTTACTGTGGGTCACTTGATATTTTGTCATATTTCCAACCCACTTTTGGACCATGAACAGGAGTTCATGGTGTGATAAAAATTGATAACAATTACAGTATACTCATGGCATCAGGCCCGCGCTTTCTCGAACGGGCTAAATATTGATTTTTAATTGATTTTTAATGACATTTGTGACGTGATAATCCATGGGGGATCTTAGCGGAAGCCAGTGGGATTCAACACCATCAAAAACACGAGAAAAAAAAGCTGGTCTCTACCAGAAATATGCCGATATATGTCGAACCTCTCGTGGGTGGCGTGATATGTTGTGTAATCGATGACGTGGAATCCGATTCTGTAATAAAATTTCCATCCAGGTAAAATGGTGAAAACTACTGTTTTCTAAACACGCTTTCCGACTTATTCTTCACCACTTTTACTCGGTGAGCGGTCGAAATGGCTCAAAAAAGTGAAAATCTCTCGATCGATAACTCGATTATATGGCGAATTCCGACCGCTCACAGCCTCAAAACGGTGTGGAATAAGATGGCGGCAATGTTATAAAACAGTAGTTTCCACCATTTTACCTGGAAAGAAATTTCAATTTTATTAGAGAATCGTATTCTACGTCACCGATTAAAATTGATCATTATTTGTTCAGAACATAGTCTCAAATTATGAAAAAGAACAGAGATACTGAGGTCCCAAGTGAAAAATAGGAAATTTTTAGAGCTATTGATCTATGCAACTTTTATTCGTAAAAATATTTTGAAATGTATAAGAGACGATGTCTAAGATTTCCGACATAGTGGCGGCACTAGGCGAAAAAGCCGATGCGATGGATTCGCTCCATACTCCTTGGGTGGGTAGTACTCCATGAGAGATACACATAGCCAACTGGAGAAATGACCGCGACGCGTCGGCGCCGCGAAATTTAAAATCGATATTTTTCGACTTTTTATTTTCGCGTTTGTATGAAATAAATAGGGCACCGTTCGACTCCTCTCACAAAACTTAACATTTTATATGTTGAATACTTTCCATGAAAAACAAATCCTGGCGAGATTTTCTTGTTTGAAATTTGTTTTCTGTAATAACTTTTCCGGTTTTAAAAAGTGCAGGAATTTTATTTTTGAATATCGCCTGCAAATCATTTAAGAATAAAATAAAGCCAAAAAAACGAAAATCAAGGCGTACCAAGTGGCAGTTTTAATGGAAAGTGCGCAGTGGTGTACTGTAGATTTCTGCTGTTTATCGATTTATGGTGTGGATACTGTAAGAAAGTCGACTTTTCCTAAAAGTTTCAAAATTGCTCCAATCGTAATTTCTTCAACTCCTCACTATGTATTGATTCTTTCGACACCATAAGAAAGCGTGCGTGCTACGGTAAATCTTCCGACTGCATGAAACTAAGGATTTGTTGAATTTGTGCATCACGCCACCCACGAGAGGTTCGACATATATCGGCATATTTCTGGTAGAGACCAGCTTTTTTTCTCGTGTTTTTGATGGTGTTGAATCCCACTGGCTTCCGCTAAGATCCCCCATGAATTATCACGTCACAAATGTCATTCCTCGCCTAGATGATGCTACTGTTAGGTAGTAGGGTTGACTAAACGATTGCGGCTTTGCGGAATGCAATAGGCTCCGCCCACAATTGCATTACGCAATTCTGAGGGAAATCTATTCGGCGCCGCAATTAATTGCACTACGCAATTCGGGAGGGGGTATCTATTCGGCGCCGGATAGATTTTCCGAACAAAGAGCGGCATTCAAACGCAATTTTTTTGTGAATTTCTTTCGTGAGTTGCTATTATAGAAGGGCCTTTCCTAGAAACTCATATCCAACAAAGATTCTGGGCGTCCAGAGAGGAGTCAGAAATGAAATTATCCTGGTAAAGTGGAATAGTCCCTCTTGATTGCCAACACCCTATGTTGCTGGTCTATCAATAGAGATTCTATAGACACTGGAATTATGTTCTTCACACCTCAAAGATATGAATAATTTGTCAATTAGTTATTTTCAACACATCGCAGTAAATGTGGAAAATCAAACAGCTCTTCTGCGCGGTTCCTCATAAGATGCGACTCTGTCCCTGGGAAGATTTTCTCATAAATAACTATCAATGAGGAATTTGAAGTGAACGAAAGAAATACACGAAAAAATCACATTTGAGTGCTGGTTCTGTGATCGGAAAATCACATTTGAGTGCTGGTTCTGTGATCGGAAAATCACATTTGAGTGCTGGTTAAGTGATCGGAAAATATATTCGGCGCCGAATAGACCCCCCTCCGAATTGCGTAATGCAATTTATTGCGGCGCCGAATAGATTTACCTCAGAATTGCGTAATGCAATTGTGGGCGGAACCTATTGCATTCCGCAAAGGAGAGCGGGAGGAATTGCATTACGCAAAAGCCGAATAGCCAACACTATTAGGTAGCATCATACAACAGCGTTTAAGACGCGAAAAAGAGGCTCAAAGTTCGCGGCCTGCACCTAACAGTAGCAGCATCTCGACGAAGAATGACTTTTGTGATGTGATAGTTCATGGGGATCTTCTTAGTTCATGGGGACCCAGTGTGATCCAATCAAAAACACGAATGCGAAAATGTTGATCGCTGCCTAATTCAAACCGAGCCTATGGTGAGTGGCGTGATGTAATTTTTCTAAAAGTAGTATAATTTTATTATTCGAGATATGAATTTTAAAAATTTGCATATTTTAAAATTAATTAAATTTGAAAATTCTAAAAACACGTTTATTCGTTTTGACAAACTGAGCATTGTTTGTTCAGAGCATAACGTTTTTTTACAAACTGAGCATTGTTTGTTCAGAGATTTCAGAGCATTTATTCGGAAAAAATATTTTGGAATGCGGGATCGGAAGAGGATAACAATGTCTATCGATCCATGTCAAAATCATAAATACTCAAAATTTGATGTGCGGCGAAGGTCTTCTTTTTACGCGAACGCAATGATATACTCAACATCGGCCGGTGGGTGAATTGATTACCATTATTCTGGTATGACCGATAGCTTAAGACTATGAAATAGGAAAAGATTGCCAACCTCCTCACACCTCCATTGAAATTTGTCACGGTCGTTCCACAATCAAATTTCGCCTCGAAATCGCATAAAGTCCTTACCTGAAAACGAGTATTGTAATATACCATTTAAAAATAAATATTATACCATGTTTCGTGGTGATTAGTTGTCTTCCACACTCTCTCGAGTACCAAGGAAAATGCAATCGCGAAGTTCATGGAAACTTTGTCGCAAATTTGCCGCAATATTCAGGTAAAATCACCGCAAGTACCCCCTGAAGCAAACTCGCGCAGGCGCGCGCAATGACAAAATAACTACACCAAACTTACCGGCAAAGTTCTTGATCCACGCAATACGCGCGAAAGTTATTTTTTCTACTCAATTGGGAAAGTTTCAAGCAAATTACCGACTACGACAACATACTTGCGCTGGTGTTCCCCGTAACTTGCACGAGGTCCTGGTTTTTGCGGCAAATTTGCGCTAGCTTTTTCGTGTTTGACCCGATTTATTATTTACGTTTCAGCCTCCACACATAACGGTCAAGAATGATCTTTCCCATTAACCCCTTCATCCAACTAAGTATAAACTACTCACCCTCTACTCTCGCTCCATTGTCGCCCACTCTGTTGATTTCGGCTTGGCGCCGACACGGTCCCGGGCGTCACCGCGCGGGTGAAACTCGCCGACGGAGCTAAACGAGGCCGTCATCACACGGGTCGAGGCCGATCAATAACGACAAGAAACAATAACAAAATACACAAATAAACATAATAATAATAAAGTAAATAACGGAAATACGTATTTGTACAGCGAAAAACGAAATGACTTGGCAAAGTGCCAGATTTGCTCAGTTTGCGATCGGCATCGGCATACGGTAGAAATCATGAAATGAGTTTTTATCAATATAAAACATTTTTATGTTTTATATTTTGAACACAATTTTGTTTTTAATATTAAACATTCATGTTTTATATTTAAAACAATGATGTTTTTCTTAGTATGAGTGAGAATCAAAACTAAACATTTTTCTCTGTGTGTACATGTGCAATCAGCGACCGTTTGCAGTGATGAGCAGCTGCTTCTCGCGGCCAATCAATTAACAACAATTCTCCTATATTCAGTTATTAGAAGTTCAGAAACACTCGTCCAAAATAATAAAACGTTCCGTTCCTAAACAACAGATCTGTCTGCGAGAGAGCATGGCAAAGCGAGAGACACACCGAGGAATAGAAAGAGAATACACGCTCTAATAGTATATTTCACGAACGCATCATTTTAAAATTGTAATAGACATATTCACATCTCTCTCAGATCGATATTGCCTATGCTATCACGTCCCATGCCGCCGAGTAACATCGCAACTGTCTCAATCCCGCAGAGGGAGTTCACATGTGAGAACGATTTGATCTCGAGCCGGGCAATTAACACTTACGGGTGGTCCATTCATTCTCTCTTATAACAGGGAATAAAGATGGCCGGTAGTCTAGTTTACTTTTCATGGTCTAGTCGCACCAGATCTCTCTCTCATGTCTGCACCACGGGGCAAATTTGCTGTCCGGTAAGCTTCCGTGTAACTTTAATCACCATTTCTTATTTAAATTAGTTCAACTATCCAAGTGCTGACCGATTTTGCTTTTTTTATTCATTCATTCCTCGGTTTTATTCATTATATTCCTCAATGGATAAAAACGGCGATAGCCAACTGTTTCGGGTGGAAATGGATTGTGTACAGACGGAAGATTATAAGGGGAGAATAATGTAAACCCCACTCTTTGTCTTTCATCGAGCATGTGACAGCACGTGTTTGTCAACTAAAAAAAAAAAAAAAAAAAAAAAAGTACGCGCGCTAGAGAGGACTCTCCATGCACATTTACATCGCTGTTCTGGCCGAGTGGTCTAAGGCGCTGCGTTCAGGTCGCAGTCCACTTCTGTGGGCGCAGGTTCGAATCCTGCGGACAGCAGTAACTTTTGCCTCTTGTTGCTTGTTTCAGAATGTACTTTAAAATTAAATTCGAACGCGTAATAATATTATATAGTATTATATATGACGGGTGCAACTAAAATTTGCACCATAGTTACCTAAAAAGTAGGGTACCATTCCAAGTTTTCGGAAGCTTGGTTCGCACAGCGAAAAGCCATGTTAAAGGAATTTCAACTTACTTATTTGAACTACATACTTGGGAACTACTTACTTTCGTCTACTATTTGGTTCTATAACATGCGTCACCACTGTTTCCATCGATTTCCCCTTAAAAACCATACTGGCACTTTGTCAAAATGGTTATTCGGAACAACCATTCTGACAATTTGTCAGAATGGTTGGTCGGCCAAACCATTCTGACAACTTGTCAGAATGGCCTGTTCGTTATATTTTTGTGCAACAATCTTTTCTTTTTATTTATAATTTATATAGACATTGATTGTAGGATATGTGCAACACAGTGAGCTTTTATTTGACGGGAATAATAGATAAATTGAGGTAGCGGATATTTATAAAATCTTCTTCCTGATAGCTAAATTCCAGTGAATTTCACGTAATCTAAACATAATAGACTGCGTATCGGTCATCGTCATCCTTGATAGTGAGAGTCCGCTTGATCCGGTTTCACCTTTCTGGAAAAGTGGCTAAATATTGACAAAAATAATGATAGTCAATGAGCGTGTAATAAAGTGAAATAAGCACCGACCAACTGCGAAGGGAAGAATCTGTGAGAATGAATTAAAATGAAGCGAAAAACAAAGGGGATGACCAGATTTGACTAAGATTTGAACGAGCGAACTCTCTATCTCACTTCATTTCATCGATGTGAGGGTGTGTGAGCTGGTCGATGTGAACGATGGATTCGACATTGGTCGTCGTCAACTACTTAAAACGAAGAATGCGGAGGCGCATGATTCCATTTTGCCATCATATCTCCGGAAAGGGGTCATGGGCAGGATAGTGAGTAGAAGAAAGAGTTTCTCTCTCTTTTTACACATTCTCTTGTTTCTGACCCCTTTCTGGATCTGTGAACTGATGTGGAAATTATCGTTCCGAGCAACTCATAATTAATATACATAATACACAACATAATGACATCAATACAAAAAGCGGAATAATTAGGCGGTACGCCATTCTGACAACTTGTCAGAATGGTTCGGCCTCTTCCTAAAATGATCAGTCCAATTCTCCATTCTGACAAGTTGTCAGAATGGTTTACCGGGCGAGCCATTACAAAAGCCCGTCAGAATGGCGATTTCAAACAAACCACCAGCAATGATTAGGGAGATGGAGATTTCCTTATTCGCCGAATATATACATTGCAATATTGGCGAATATCAAGACAGAAATTTCGCAATCTATAGCTCTTGATTTCATCCATTAATGAAAGAAAAAGATGCTTTTTCGAAGTTGTGGTGCAAATTTTAGTTGCACCCGTCATATATCATTCATCTTGTTTTTTGTTGTCGCTTTTTCTCTTTCTAAACTAAGTGCATTTTTCAGAAATATACATATAACGAAATACTTTATTTGAAAATTGAATACAATTGAGTTTCCTCCTTTCTCTCTCTCTCGGTTAACTTGTCCCGAAATTCTTTCCGTAAATTTAATCGTTCCCAGCCCAATATAGATTATCCCTTAATCAATTATGTCTTATTGCCTCTGACCCCTTCATTCTCATACCGTTCCCGTCATGCAAAAAACCGATTTAACATCGTGGTCGGGCATCCGTTTTTTGCCCCAATTCACAGTTCACTTTTTTGTACGCGATCCGCTGACGGATCAAATAATGAGACAGAGATTCCTCTTGTGTAGAAGGATAAGTAGAGGAAATTGAGTGCGGCTCGTCTTTAGGAGTAGACCGATTTTGCGAGGGTCGTGAAAAGACCTAACATAACATGGATAAATTCGGTAAAATGTTTTGGTACAGCTACCAATACAGGAGAGAAATGAGATATCATACTTCGTAAATGGCGATTCTGTTGGCGCACCTCCTTTGTATATGCGACATTTAAAGGGACCTGGTAATGCAAATAAGGGTTTTTTTTTAATTTAAGAGATTTTTTATTCCGATTCCAATGCAAAATTCCCAAATTTTTACGATTCTTCTCAAATAAGTTATGAATTTTCACAGATCTCATTTTCGGCTAGGACGCTACTGTATTTAGCCGCTAAACACAGTAGAGTGACGGGTCATTTCAGCAAGAAACGGGACCTTTGAAAATTAGTGACTAATTTTAAAAAGAATCGTAATTAGTGATTCTTTGAATTCGAATCGGAATAAAATTCTCTTTAGTCTAAAAATTACTTTATTTGAAGTCCCAGGCCACTTTAATAGGAATTTGAGATTTTTATTGGACGAATAGAGAGAGAAATACTAGAGAAATCGTAAAAAGATGGGGAAAGTCCACAACAAACTCCGGCACACACTGCTGCACGTTGTCGCTATAAGTGAGGCTTGCAGTCGAGTAGAGTTGTTGGACTTCGTGCGTTCTTCCATTTCGAGTTCGACCACTAGAATTCATGGGGGCACGACAGGCGTTCATTCGTCGGATTAGAGTAATCAGTCCATTTACGAACGACGAGTAGTTTCAAAAATGCTCTTCGAGGTTCCAGTATCAAACAATCAGTTCGTGTTCATTTTCGTGCCCGATGTCGCAATGTTTCTCTCGATCGTGGAACAGGAATGGACATTGGTCGAAATATATAAACAAAATGAAATAAGGTTCTTCTCCTCTGGTTTAAAGTGAGATCACGTAGAGATCTGGAAACAATGTGTTGGAACAAAAAGGCGGGAACGGGCATGATTTATGGGAAAGATAGAGTGGACGAGAGACATTCATTCCGACAGAGAGTGCATCAGCAAAGGGTATGGAGTAGGGTTGCGAAATCGGACGAACATTTCGGACACATTCCGAACAAAATGATCGGTCAACCTCATTTCCATTGTGTTCGGACTCCTTTGTGTGTTCGGACGGACGTCCGATTGTTCGGATTTGTTCGGAATTACAGTATTCTGTCCGAACATTGAGCAATCAATAAATGTTTTTTTTTTAAATTTTTCAATAAAACAGCGTTTTCTCACTAGTACTATTTTAGTTCCTGCTCGCACGGAATAAGGTAGTTCCGACATGATATGGCTGGTACCGTAATCCTACAGTAACCGGAAAAACATGATATGGCTGGTACCGTAATCCTACAGTAACCGGAAAAATTCGATTCGGGATTTGTTTCATGAGGTACTCGACTATTTATTATTCGGAAGGTCTTCTCTTTCTCGGCTACCGTATCCACGACACTGCGCAAGCCGGCGGCTTTGGACGCTTATGCAAATATCTGTTTTCTTTATAATTATAATGAAAGAGTGGAAAATACACTATTTTTCATGAATGCTGGAAAAAAATCATTCATCGATAGCTCAATGTTCGGACAGAATACTGTACTCCCGAACAAATTCGAACAATCGGACGTTCGTCCGAACACGAACAAGGGCGAACACACTCCCATTCATTTCTCACTCTCGATGTTCGGCGTCCGACATTGTCCGAATTCGCAACCCTAGTATAATAGTTTTTTTGATATTTTTTTCTGAAAACTTTTCATTTATTTTCCGAATGTTATGCTCTGCGCCATGATCAGGAAAATAGTGGTTGAATCTTATTCATTTCTATTCATTTTCATTGGAATAGACAACGCACTGGACTTCTCTCACTGCACATGACATCGCTGTAGCTTGTGGTTTCACACATGCCATGCGATTCGTTCAGTCGAATCATCACGCACTGGCAGGGCGTCGCGAGTACCATCGATCTTGGCTCCAATGATTAGTGCAGTCCATATGGCACTGAATCCTTGATCTGGAAGACAGGAATTCATCGTACACAAAATGCGGTTTATTCTATTGTTTTCTAAATCTGTTTTTTCCCGTTCGTGAGGTAAACGATCAAATATACATGACGTGCCTCTGATAATTTTCGTGTCGGATTTTTAAATTTCAGATAAATATCATGTCGAATCGTCTCGAATAAAAAATAAAATTAGAGAACGAACATATTGAAATCAATTGCATTGAAATGAAATGAAAGTAAACAATGTGAAGATTGTGGTCATGCAGGGACCTGAAATTTACCAGCCATTTACAAATTAATTTCAGAAGATAACATCGAACAATAGGCGAACAAAAAGACAATTGTTTTGAATAAGATGAAAGAAAAAATAAGAAAAATAAGTTATTGTAAATGACTGCATTTAAGAGGAATATTTCGGGAGGGAAGAATTGATCGACTATACGAGGATGAGAAGAAGGAGGGAAGGAAAGGAGGACAAAATGCTATGGAAACAGAGAAGAGATGAGTGAGATTCACATTATAGAGAGAGGGAGGACTTCAGGGTTTGTCTTTTCATACTTACATTGAAAAAAAAAGGTGAAAACAATGAAAATCAAAAGGCATAAGAAAATGCATAACCACAGCTTGCTTTAAAGAAAAGGGAGGGTACATCATTTTAAAACTCCATCTTTTATCGTTGCTATGCATCGAGCACGAGAGAGCACGCGCATGGAAAGAAGACCGATCTCGACGCTCAATACTGGACAAAATGATTCATTCTAAAGAAGACCATCGACCACGTCTGAAACCTATATGAAACCCCCCATCTTGATCAGCGCCCCTAAAGCGACACTGATAAATTTGCGAATGACAAAGGGCTATTCGCGAATAATCTTTGTTATTCGCGAATAGGATTATTCCAAATAACAACACTATTGTGCAGTGTCGATTAGGAATATATCAACGCAATCTGCAATGAATAGATCACTTAGCGAAAAGGGGAAATGTGTATTTTTCAGCAATCAATACGAAATAGCATCACAGGGGAGCAACACATGCATCAACTTTTATCGGGGAAATTTTATGACTTTATAAAGGAGGAATAAAATTGTCGTAAATGAGATTGCCATATGAGAAAGAGAAATCGTAAAGCAGACTATTGTAGCTTCAATTCCTACCATGGTCGCCATGTTCCCACTTGGTTAGTCCCATCACATCATTCCACAAGCCGGTCAACCATCCAGAAAGGCCTTTAGAGTGAGAGAGCGTGTGAAATCGAGAGAGACCCTCTCACTTTTGCACACTCTCTCGCTCTAACCCTGGTCTGTAGGTTTGGAATCATGTGCCATGGTTCCAACAAGGTATAACAATCACTTTTTCCCACGTACTCGAAAGATACATCAAAGTGCAGAGAATTTATAGAACTTCTGCAATTCGATGCCCCAGACCTCTGCTCTAACAAAATACGTTCAAAGAATCAAACGATGTAAAACCATATCGTCGCAAATGCTGGCAAAGAAGAAACAACTCCTTCTATTCTGACCGCTGTAGGTTTCTCTCAGTAGGATACAATAGTTTATTCTGTGCGCTACGAGCCCCCAGCAGGAATGCATGGGCGGCTTTTATATGTTCAATCAAATGACAATCAACAATCGAAGGGTGCTTGGATGCATACACTCATATGTGATTCTTCCTGCAAATCTTGCAAACGAAGAGAGAGAGAGAGAGTGCCAAAGAATCAAAAGAGTCAGAACACCTCCTTCTGAGCGTTTTATCGTTGTGATCGGGGCTCAGATGAGTCGTGGTAGATTCTGAGCATAAATTCTGAAATAGCAGTATCCTTAATCACGTAGATACGTCCTTTAAGATTGTACTCACCCTGGTTTAGTAGGATCAGTAGCTGAGTGCGGCTCGTCTTCAGATATTGATCGAACTTGCGAGGGTCGTGTAAAGACCTAAACTGAATTGATAACATTGATTAATTCGGAAATGTGTTTGAACAGCTAACAATACAAGAGAGAATCGGGCGAACGACGCTTTGCAAATGATGTTAACGTTGGAGAATCTCCTTTTTATAGGCGACATTTAATAGCAATGTGAAATATTTATTAGAAGAGGGGAGAGATGGCAGAGGGAAATCGTAAAAAAAGATGAGGAATGAATCCACATTGCGGTGAAATGATTATCGAAGGGGGGATATACTCTTGCTGTATAATCCAAATACACTTTAGTAAGAAGAGAGGAAAGGTAGGCTGAATTTTGCTTTCTTGTTTCCACAAAATCTGGGAAATCAAGATGCCAATGGAAAGTGTATTGCTTTCACAAGCTCATTGCTTTTCGGTTTCCAAATTTCCTTGTACTTCTCGATCGTAAATACAAAACAATACAAAATACAAATTTATCAGTGTCGCTTTAGGGGCGCTGATCAAGACGGGGTTTCATATCGTAAATACTAACTCAAATTACAATATTAGTGTATCGATGGCTATCTTTAGTTTCAAATTCACCTCGCTTACGTACGAGCGGCCGACTATTACAAATTTAAAATACTACGTTCCACTTCAAGTACTACCTGTGGTGTGCATAATGTCTGCTTCTCTCGCTTTCGCATGCTCTCTCGCCCTCGTTTCGTCGTTTATGAGCGGAACGTTTTAATATTTCGGACTCGTGTTTGTAAATTTGTAATAAACTGAATGTCGTGTAAAGTGAGAATTAAAAGAGAGCACTTTACTTTAAAATTACTCTTGAAATAATTTTAAAATTTTAAATAAAACATTGGATATTCTCTAAAGGGAAATTTTTTTTTTAAAACTGAAACTGCAGCACATCAGTTTGTGAAATGCGCCTGTAACGTATGGGAATGGAGTGGGGAGTATCGGGAAAGAGTTTAAGGGGGATAACGTTTTATCTTTGCCACGCATGAAGCATGAGAAGCACGTGTTTTTCATTTGCCAGTTATTCTATTCGATAGAAAGAAAAGTTTGTGCGCTAGAGAGCACTCCCGATGTGCCCTTATCAAGCTGTTCTGGCCGAGTGGTCTAAGGCGCTGCGTTCAGGTCGCAGTCCACTTCTGTGGGCGCAGGTTCGAATCCTGCGGACAGCACTAACTTTTGCATTGTTGCTTGTCGGATAATGTACTCTAAAATTAAGTTCGACAGTGTAATAACTTTTAAAAATATACTATTGTGATCGTAGAGTTGTCCAAGTTCGTTGATGTTAGATGTAAGCTGCGTATTACGGTAGGGAAAAATAAAAAAATAAAAAAAACGAAAAATAAAAAAAGTACGGTCTCAAACAAGATGATTTTTGATCTATGGATATTGTATTGCTCATAGTGCGAACGAATGACTAATAGTGCATATCGCACATCTTCTACAGCCGCAATCGTTAAATAAATCAATCTCCATTATTTTTGTTGATTACGTATTAAGGACGCATTGAAAATGCATACCATTTGGAATACAAGTCAAATTTATCGGGTTGCTTGACAAATTGCGAAAACAATCATTTGGAAAATCATGCAATCTGATACAAAAAGCAAAAAAAAAAAACCACATTAACTTGTTCATCTAATCAATGTTCCAAGGTCTCCACATCACTTGGAAGAGTTTCGTTTCGCACAAATCTATCGCTTCATTGAATGCGAAAAGGTCGTTGAAAGTGACTCTGTGACCACTGGATTTCTTGGAGCGAAGAAATTTCTGCCAGTATTCTCCACTCATTCCCATGAATTCACTATCACAACGAATATTCAAATTGACTGTTTCGAGGCGCTCCAAGACATTCAACAGAGTACCTGAAAGAATAAGGTGTTTATGTATTATAATATTATTTTCTTCAAGGGAATTATGGCAATGTGTTGAGAAGAGACAAACAACAATAACACGTTGATGTTAGGCACTGGCAAAAATCTAAACAAAGTGTGTTCACTTACCCGGATTTGACATTTCGAAGTTGTTGTAGTATGTTGAATAATTCATATGGAACTCCTTTACTTCCTTCTCACAAATGACTGAAGCGATTTGCCTTCTGAATCAAATTAAATTTTAAATCACAATTTACACAAAAAAAAACAGACTGTTGCCACAAGAAGGTCCAAGTGCTCTCCTCATTAGGAAAATTGGAAAAAAATGCTCACCCAATTTCATCGTTGAAATATTCCGATTGCCACACTGCCAATGATCGTATGGTTGAATTCTTCAATACTTTTCTGATGATTTCGAAGTCGTCACAATTTCTAATCCTAGTCACTATGACCTTTCCAGTCTTAGATCCGATTAAATCTGCGAGATAGGATATGACCGGGTCCTTTTTTGAGCGTAGTGGGATTGTGATTCGGGCTAGCTGAAAAATGAAATACAATCAATAGCTTTTTAAAAAAATCGATTGATGTAAGTTAAGATAATCAACACATTTAGTGGTGCTAACATTTCTTCATTCTGTGCCTCGTGACGGGCGGTCGACAATCTCCCCGCTCCTGTCCCACCTCAGTTTGGAGAATCCTTGCCAGTCAGCTTGGGCAACCCGGCAAGTATTTCGCCCACCCGGTACCACTTCGAGCAGAGGACTCGGATCGACTACATATAATTCAAGTCGTCAACTTTCAAGAAAGGCCCCAGTCGACAAGACTACGACGTGAGTTCCCACTTTGGTTGATACACGCTAGTCAGGACGTCACTGGAAGCTGGAAGATCTACTTCTACGCTCAATGTCTATCGTCCAAGATCGGCACTACAATTGACCAAGGAAGCCAAGCATGATCCATTCCCTTGACCCAGTTGCCTCGAATTCGAAGATCCCGACCACCTCTGTCCCCGAATGATACCTCCTGCAGGCCATTGCCTTGATGTCAGGATAAATATGTATATGTATATATGTATATGTAGTGGTGCTAAACATATTTTTTAAAATGTTTAGTTACTTTTTAAAGTTCTAACATTATTCAATTCATTTGATAAATAATACACAATGGAACATATTTCAGCCGAAGAATCCACCATCACCTCAAGATCACCCCTATCACACAAATCACCGATGGAGAATAAAGTTGTAAGTTTTAAGTATTAAGTATTACTGTTTTTGAAGTTAACCTCACCCTTCCTTCGTTTATTTGGTATAAGCATTCTGCATCTTTCCATCCTATAGGAAAATCCGTGTTGACGATTACTTTTCCGGAGATACGGTATTGGAGTTGGGTCAGGTCGTGCAGTGGGACATTCTCAGGATGTGTGAAGAGATGAACGTCGAATCCAGCTCGTTCGCCCTGGCATGACGGATTTAAGAACATGTATGAAAATACAATAGTAATTGTTTTTTTTAAATCGACTCTTACGTAATCGATACTCATAAAAGAATATATTTTTTTTATTTATTTTTTATCTATTTTAGACTGTATACTCGTATTTCGACAACTTCACCGTGTCCTGACGGCCCGGAATTTTGAGTTTCTCGAAAACAACCGCGTTAAAGTTGAGAATGTTCGGTTTGAGGCTGATAAAACGGTCCACAGAATTCATTAGCGCGTGACTTGTCTGAAAAATTCCATCATTCAAAAGTCGCATCAGGAAAAGATGGGACAAATTTCGATCGTTACCTCTTTCTAGAGTTTTAGAATCGTGTGAACAACAGCGAAATTAGCGATAAAATAATTATTTGGTTGATTTTCTCATACCTTTTTACAAGAGAGACAAGAAAACTAACCTTCGATAGATTTACGAGGTCGGTGCACGCTGATTCCGACCGCAGTAAAGAGCAAATATTGTCGAAAGACAGAACAGGAAGATCGGTGATCTCGGGAGCAGACGACGATTTTCCGGTTTCAACTGCAGATTCTCCGTTCCCGGATGCGATTTTCGCTTTCTTCACATGAATAGAACTCTTCGTAGTGTTAGTTCGCTTCTTAGCCATGCCTTATCTAAATTATATTTTTAAACTATTGCGAGAATCGGGAGTACGCGTTACTACTAGGGATGCAAGTTCAGTAAACTATTACGGCCGTTTGAGTGTGAAAGGGTAGATAAGGTGTACAGTGCTGGAGAAAAAGAAACTGCCAGAAAGTTGTCACAACACGGAACTGGCACCCCTAGTAACTGCTGAAATAAAATTTAGAAGAATATCCATGGAACATGGAAATATGAAATATACAGTGAAATTTTGATAAAAAATCAATATGAAATGTAAAAGAATGGACAGAGCGAATGAATTGAAGAAGAGTGCGGAAAAGAACGCAAAGGATCTCTTATATACGGCAGTAATGTTATATCATAGTCGGAATCATTAGGCGTCCTTTTCCCCTCGACGCGCAGACAAACTGATGAATAGGGCGACCAATATTGGCAAAGTGCCAAAATTGAATTCACAGGATCATTGATTTTTTATTTCATATTTCGGCAATCTTACTATCACAAATTCACGAAAAAAAAGTTCGTCCAAAATAATAAAACATACCGCTCCTAAACAACTCTTAAACGTGAACTGCTCTGAGAGCACGACAAAATATGAGAAACGCCGGACATGATTCCAAACATACAGATCAGGGTTAGAGCGAGAGAGTGTGCAAAAGTGAGAGAGTCCCTCTCGATTTCGCACGCTCTCTCACTCCAAAGGCCTTTCTGTGAGGTTGACCGGCCTGTGCAATGATGTGGCCGAGGTATAGAAAGAGAGTGCACGCACCCTAGGGTTGGCCCGGCAAGTAAGCAAGCTAGTCTCGAATTCTCGACAATTTCTCGGTCTAATCGAGATCTAAACAAGGAATTGATTGTCCTCATTTCTCACCGAGATCATTTCACTATCCGAGAAAAATATCGGTCATTTTCCTTGACAAGCCAACCCTAAAATGTGCTATAAATATCCATCATAGTTTATCTGGGAACCTGATCACTCCAGGAAGATTAAACAATTTCGATGTTTTTTTTTAATTTCGGTTCTGTTGGTGCAGCTCTCGTATCGTCCAATTTATTTATAACCCCCTGTTTGTGTTTTTTTCGCAATCCACGATTAAAGAAGGACGAATCTCCGCGACTCCCGACTGGAAATTTTCTTAGCGAACAATCGGGTACTGTAAGCAAAGGTTGAAGATAATCATCGCAAACTGAGTTCGCCGCTAAACGCAGTAACCCTTTTGGTGATTCCACCTGTTCCTCCCCTTCCCTAATCTCTCGTTTGCATGTACACTCTTCCCTCCCCTCCCTCTTCCCCGTGGGGGACGAGGGCACGGCCCCCGGAGCTCCGGAGCATTGAGAAATGTCGCAAAGGATCAGTAAAAAGCTCAGGGAAACCCCGTGAATTCGAAAAGTGTACAGTAAAACGTAGTCCCTGAATCACGTTCCCTGAATCGTGTTGAATATTTTTGAATTGTCTCACAACGATTTCTGATTATCGAGATCAGTTCGCGCTTCGAGCCGTAAAAAAGTACTCTTTTTTTTTCTATTTTTGAGGTTACTCCTTCTTTAAGGGAGTGAACAGTACTGTCATTGCACACAATTCACACAGCTCTCTCACTCTCATCCATCCAATTGCCGTTTCCGATAGCATCCCCTCTCTCCGCTCCCCTCTCTTCCTTCCCTTCTTCCTTCCAGACGATTCCCTCTGTATAGCCGAACACTCCATTTCGCTGAAGTGTCTACATGCGCTTCCCTTCAAATTTCTTCTCTCATCTGCGATTTTAACTTGTTTCATCATTTATATTTCGTTACAGGCCTCTACACGGCATCCGACGGTTCAGTGTACATCTGGACCTGCAATCAGCTCATTCATCTCGCTAAATACAAATGTGAACCTTCCTCAATATGATCTCTCAAATTCGAATTATCTAAGGTGCTCCAGGAACGCCACTCGTATGCACGTGATTTAAACCGCGTATCATCCTTAGACCAATCTACACGCCCTATTGTGACTAGGACTACCCTGTACCTCGTACCAATCGATTGCTGTTGTTGTCCACTGACTGAAAAACATAGAGATCAACGGTACCTAAAATTGTCTCAGCCGGAGTGAAACTCAACTTGGTGCCCGATGGCATGTTATAAGGGCTTTTCATACAACCATCTCTGCAAAATTACCAGGTCGACCAGACCAGCATTATGTGTCCTGATTGAAAGCGGCCCCAATGATGTATTTTCCGGAATCAATTTTCATTGTTTGATAAATACGTTTAAAATATCGTATCTGGTCGTCCAAAGTTGAATAATAAAAAAATCTACACGATCAATATGAGCTCTGATAATGAGAGATAAAATCTCATAGTTATTTCCGTGTTTTTAATCGGGATCGGTTCGGGGAGTAGGAGAACACCAGCAATTACTTGTTTTTTCCAGCTCTCCTCTCATCCATCTCATTGACGTTTCCCATAGCATCCACTCCCTCTTTCCCTCGTTTCCTTCTCTTCTTCCTTAAATTCGATCTTCACTGTATAGTGGAGCACTCTAGTCCTCTTTAGTTTTTTTCCAACACATTTTCTTTCCGTTTAACACGCGCTTCATTACTTACCCTACAACGACAAGCCCTGTCTGTCTGTCTGTCTGTGAGTCTGTCTGTCTGTGAGTCTGTCTGTCTGTCTGTCTGTCTGTCTGTCTGTGAGTCTGTCTGTCTGTCTGTCTGTCTGTCTGTCTGTCTGTCTGTCTGTCTGTCTGTCTGTCTGTCTGTCTGTCTGTCTGTCTGTCTGTCTGTCTGTCTGTCTGTCTGTCTGTCTGTCTGTCTGTCTGTCTGTCTGTCTGTCTGTCTGTCTGTCTGTCTGTCTGTCTGTCTGTCTGTCTGTCTGTCTGTCTGTCTGTCTGTTTGTCTGTCTGCCTGTCTGTCTGTCTGTCTGTCTGTCTGTCTGTCTGTCTGTCTGTCTGTCTGTCTGTCTGTCTGTCTGTCTGTCTGTCTGTCTGTCTGTCTGTCTGTCTGTCTGTCTGTCTGCCTGTCTGTCTGTCTGTCTGTGACCCGGCGACCGTAGTCCCCCTGGACCGAACTGTACCCGGCGACTGAGGTTCCCCTGGACCGTACTTTGTAAACATAGTACGCTTAACCTCCACGCACCCCGCTAGTTATTTATCTTCCTTTTTGCAGGCCCCTACACGGCCTCCGACAGTTGTAAACATCTGGTCATATCAATGCCTCATTATAATAGTGAACTGTCAACGTGAGTAAATCCTTTCACAGAGTTCTTCACTTACGCTCATCGAAAAATCGTGAATGTGCGAAAAATAAATTTCTTTCTGTACACACAACACTAATCGAGGTTATTCATTACTTCTACAACAGCTAACCTGTGTTCCCATTTTTGCTGTATAATATGTATTTCTTCGTGCATGCGACAAAGAAATGTTATCTGAGTGTAATCTCTCAATATTCAAGGTCTCAGAAGTACCCCAGAGGCTAAGGGTATCCATGTCGATCGTATCTCCAGATGAGTACCATCGACGTCTTCCAGAAGACTACGGCCATGCACTTTTGGATTTTAACAACCCCGACCTCGCCGAAAAGGAAGTGAACCCTTGCGATTATCGTGATCTTCCCGTTATTACTAAGGAATGTACCCCAAGAGAAGATAATTGGAATGTTTAACGAATTCCGAGAACAGACGCCGAGAGAGGCAAACTCATAATTTTTGCTTACCAACGGAAGCTTTGACGTCGAAATCATGTTAAGTAACTCTCAGTAACAATTATGTTTGATAAAAAGATTTCGTTCAATTAGTGTTTTTTTTTCGTTCTACTCGACATTTCAAATTCAGTGAACGGTAATTGAATGAAACATAATCAACTAATGAAATTCACTGAAACTGAATAATGAATTTTTTTAAAAAGTTGGCCTCTATTGTTCCTCCACTACTAGGAAATTGAAATGTCTGTCTGTTGGTATGTTTTTTGTTCCTTCCTGAATAACTTTCTTCAAAGTCGAGCAATCTTCTCAGATCCTTTTGCATATGATAGCCCATCACGAAACACATCGATTTTTATATTTGAAAAATCGATAATTTCACGGCCAAGTCGGTAGCGAGCTCGAATTCAAATCCGAGGGTCGCAGGTTCGATCCCCGCCGGTGCATAGTCTTTTGCCGCATTTTTTGCAAGTGTCAAATATGGCCCAAACCCATTTTTGAGTAACGAGATTCACATTTGAGCATCTTTTGCCGATTTTTGAAGTGAAATATCGATTGATTTCACTTGATTTCACGCGATTTCATGAAATTTTCGCACATTTCGTTCCAAAACATTCCTCTTGCCGGCAATCTCGCAGGAATGGAGTTAGAACGAGAGTGTAAGGCAAATCGAGAGTGACTCTCTTACTTTGGCACACTCTCTCGCCCCTGACCCCTTTCTGGAGGCCGGAATCATGTATCCGGAAGCTTCCTAATAAATCGCTTCAAAATTGCTCTATCTTCTCGGATCCTTTTGCATACAACAACAGACCAAAATCCCTTTAAAATTTTGCAACATTTAAATGACCAAATCCATAGCCAAGTGGGTTACGCTCTTGACTTACGATCCGAGACCCCCAGGTTCGAACCCCGCCGCGGGCAAAACGTTTGCCGCATATTTCGCAAGTGTCAGAAGCCATTTTAACACGTTCTTGAGTAACGTGAAACACGATTTCACCTGTTTTAACACGATTTCACCTGAGTTTTAAAATGAAAAATCGAAAATTTTGAAAAGCTTCCAATTGATTCGCAGAGCGTGGGGGACCATAGGAAAATCGTTTTGCGATGTCGGAAACGTGTCTGAACGTGTTCTAACACGTTTTAAAATGAAAAAAATCGAAAATTTTGAAAAGTTTCCAATTGATTCGCAGAGCGTGGGAGATCACAGGAAAAATGTTTTGCGATGTCGGAAACGTGTTCGAACACGCCCGGGAAAGGAACACACGGTATCCTGCGTTTCCGTTGAGAAAGGCTCTTGAGCCTGAGAGCGATCGAAAAAAGTTGCCACGGAGCCACGAAGTGGCGTAGTGGCAACTTTTTTCGAACGCTCTCAGCCTCACGAGCCTTTTGCAACGGAATAAGCCAGTACTCTTTCTAGAGATTCACATTCCCCAACATACTAAACTTCCCCTGGACCGTACTTGGAGCCGGCTACCGAGTCTTCCTCCCTGGACCGAAGCTCAAGCAAGCTGCCTACTTCCCCCCTGAACCGTACCTGAAGAAGGCTACCGAGGTCCCCCTGAACCTTACCTGAAGAAGGCTACCGAGGTCCCCCTGAACTGTTCCTAAAGAAGGCTACCGAGGTCCCCATGAACTGTTCCTGAAGAAGGCTACCGAGGTCCCCCTGAACTGTTCCTGAAGAAGGCTACCGAGGTCCCCCTGAACCTTACCTGGAGCAGGATACCGAGCTCCCCCTGCACCGAACCTGGAGCCAGCTACCGATTTCCCCCTGGACCGAACCTGCACTCAGAACTGTGCATAGAGCGTAGTGTACGCATTAGGGTGGCGAAATCAGTGTAGTATCGATACACAGTGCATTCTCAGTACGTGCACTAAGTAGTACACCTGTGTATCGATACACTTGAAAAAGTGAGAGTGATGTACTGAAATGCACTGTGCACTGCAGTACATGCGCCCCGTGCACTGCCAGTGCACTAGTGTAGTGCTAGTACACTACTCGTTGTGGGAGAGCGTGTACTGCAGTACACATTACATTTCAGTACATCACTCTCGCTTTTTCGAGTGTATCGATACATTTGACTTCTTCAAAATCAAGTACTGCAGTGCACATGAGACTCAAGTGCACTGCAGTACTGTACTGCTATTAGCCACCCTAGTACGCATAGAGCGTAGTGTACGCATAGAGCGTAGTGTATTTAACCTCAACACATCCCGGCTAGTTATCATAGTTTACTTATTTCGACACCTCTCTACGAATCAATGAACTCTCTCCATTGCAAAAAGAAGCGCGGACTCTTGTCTCACTCCTCTCATTGACGTTTCCCATAGCATCCACTCCCTCATCTCTTCGCCTTCTTCTCTTTCTCCTTTCATTCAGTCTTGACTGTATAGTCGAACACTCTATTCCTCCTCCATTTTCTCTTTATTTCTGCATCACTTTTCCATAAACATTCTTGTCTATGTTCCTATTTACATGCGAATGACTATTTACAAATGCTTACAGGTTCCTACACGACCTCCTGCAGTTTTCATTTGGACAGAACGCCGTTTCCTTCAAATATCACGGCACCACCAGCCAATTGCCCCGTGCCAGCGAATTCGATCTCTTGAGATGCCAAAAAATCGCTCAGAATCTCTCAAACGGAGCAGCAATCGGAAATTGCGAAAGAGAGTACCGACCGACAACATCGCGACCTAGACAACAAAATCGAGGAAATGGCACTGAGGAATTGGACGAACGATACACAATGAGGAATATTTCTTCCATAGAAACATCGGAGGAGTACCATCCGAAATGAAGTCATCTCTAGTTCCTTGAGTGTGCATAGAGGGATTTTTCATTGATGTGCAATGTCAATATTCCCATGACAAGACCGATCTTTTTCCCGCCATAGGTGTAGATAATTTTGTTGTCTTCGAAAAACCCGGAAAAATGAAGACTGAATTTTCGCCACTACGAGACAACCGCCGAAATCACTCTATACATCCATATGTCAATTAATTCAGTCCATCAACTCAACTCACCGATAACATTGTTGTAATAAAAACTTCTTCTAAATTTTGCTTCGCACTATTCATTGAAATACCAAGTTTGATGAACCACGCTTGACTTAATCAATAGATTCTACGATTGACAAAGAAACTAGAAAGTGTCTTAGCCACTTTCGTCACTTTTTCCCGTCGGCTACTCTTCCAATGGATGAGAAAAATAAAAATCCGTAATTGTAGACAACTACAGCTCTCGTCTAAATCATCCCATTGACGTTTCCCATAGCATCTACTCCCTACTCTCCTCCTTTCCTTCTCTTTTCTCTCTCACACAATCCGAGCTGTATAGTCGAACACTCTTTTCTTTTTTTGTGATTCCCTCTACCTTATTTTCTTGTTTTCTACTCTCGTACATCGCATGCGCTACTATTCACAGGCCCTACACGCTCTTCTACGGTCCGGTATACACCTGGACAAGCAGAAATCATACCACAAATCATACCACAAATCATGTGTCTTCATTCTCGTTTCTGTCAGTCGTCGCGAGCGGTCCCTCTCCATTTTGCTCTGATGGAGAGAGGACTTCCCTAGTTCCATGGACCCCCTTGTCTTTCTACCAACGACTCGACAAGATTGGAATCCCCGTCCTAGCCGGCCTGGTCACCGTGGATGGGTATGACCGTTTGATGTTGGCTACTCAGATACCAGTTTCGCTAATTGTCAATTTGATTGATGATTCGAGCTTGATGGCCTCAAGTGCAAGAAAGATGCGTCACCCGTTCGTCAGGACTGCCTTCAGCCTCACGTTACCTCCCTTTTCCTCCTAAGCCCATGGTCCTCAGATAGATCTAGTCTATTCCTCCAGCAACTTCAAAGAAGATGATCTGTGAATGGGAAGAAGACCGATCCTCTACCTCGACCCCAGCCGAAATGATCAGTCTACACTGAGAAGAATGATCCTGTCCCCTGAAACCACATCCTCGCCAGACAGCGTGATGTGATAAATAATTGAATTGAATTGAAGCAGAAATCCATTCACGAAGTGAGTTCAAATTATGATGAGCATGAAGTCAAAAACATGTTTTAAGGAGGATTCTAAGGTGATGTTATTTCGCGTATGAACATTCTGGAAGATAACCGAAATGGCCTTCACTGACATGGCAAAGGATAATGTAACAACCTCAACTGATTCGAGCCTGAGGGAAGATCTACTTTGTGCCGACCGACATCAAATGACATTTCGTACGACCACTACTACGAAATTTCCGGAACGACTTATTGATGTGTCCGCACTGATTGTGGAATCACAATTATTCTATGAAGGAAATTATTACACGGTTTGCTTCTTTGTTTTAGGTAGCCACTTTTGTAACAAGTGTGCCTGATAAATGTTTATTATTTCATAAAATATTAAGCTGCTCAAAATATCAAATACGCACGGCATTCTACAGGAGGTGGCAAAATAAGGGAGATCAATCATACAGCCTATATTTAGGGTCCACCGGCTCCGCCCACTCCGGGCGTCGTGTATGAGAGAGGAGAGGCGCGAATGTCGAATAACATCGTTCGTTCTCTATCAAATCGGTCGTTCAGCGGCCTATTTTGGAGCTATTGAAAAGTTACACAACATATGGTTTGCGCATCACGATCTGTCCGCATTAAATAGGTCAAAATCTGGCAAGAATGGTCAAGAGTAGGTGATTAGAGCATTTACAGAGAGAATTGCAGCGTGCGCACGGAGTAATTTACAAATATGGTCTATGTGGTCATTTTATGATAAAAAAATAAAGAAATAATCAATTTCCTGAATTGTTATTTCATTTTAAAAATAATATTCAATTTGCATCGAATAAACTAGTACGACCGTACAAATGCGCGATACATGTGCCAGTTACAGCCGAGTCGGCATCGAAATGATTCAATCAATCAATCAATTTATCATATCAGGCGATAATCGCTCAGATGAGGATGGGTCGGTAGTCTTCATAAGTTGCATTCCACCAGTTCGCGCCGATTGCTCTCCTTAATGATTGCCTCGGAACATTTTATTCAAATTTGAGTTTGATTATATCGATTGTTTTCCCTTTACTTTGGCTTTTAACACTTGATTTTCGTCAGAATGTTGATCGCCATTTGCTTGCCCATTCTTTTTATTGGTAATAATCTTGATTTCATCACGATTTTCACCTGAAGAGCTACATTTCAGCTCGGCTTCAGAGATGGAACCGTAGACCAAGATCTGACTGTACGCAGGCTTTTGGAGATCAAGAAAGAAACAAAGGAGATCACTCCCCTACAAGTCTAGCAGAGTTGTCTAGCAGAGTTGGCATATAGAGCTAGCAGAGTAGAGTTAGCAGAGTCGATCAATCGATATTCCTGTATACCGTAATCAATTTGAGATAGATCATGAATTATGAATTCACTTTTACCCGTCTCAGGTGACATGTTTCGCGCTCCCTTTTTCTTTATTCAAATCATTCTCCTTTTTTTTTCTTTTCAGACTACTTACCGTATACGGTATACCGTATACGTATACGGTAAGTAGTCTGAAAGAGACCATCTGTGAAAATACAGTTCGCATTGACTGTCATTCTTGTTCTCATTATCAGTAGAATCATATCACAGGTACTTCCTTCACATTGATGTGTTTCCTGTTTGTTTAGCAAATGAGAAACAGTGTTTCTCCTATAAACCGGTTTTCTGTGTATGAAAGACTCAGTTTGCTTGCAATCAATAATTACAAGAGAGTGGATAGTCTAAACAAACATATAATGTCGAAAAAGCGACTTCACTGGAAGAAAAAGCAAAGATATAGACGGACGAGAGGTGCTAATGAGAGCGGTGGAATGGGAGAGGGGAGAGGAGATAGACTCCGCCCACTTTTTCTCTCGCTCGCTTTTGCTCCCTCTCACACAGGGGGAGGCGCGCGCACGTTTTGAGCTCTAGCGCAGCTCGGAGACAAGATATCGACAAACGGCAAAAAGGGCGATGTTATTGAGAGCTCAGCGGATACTTTGAATATATTTTCAACCCCATAGTGAAATATCGGCTACCCACGTTGTGGTCCCTACCTATATTGCCTAGCCTAATCGAGAATCAAAATAAATTGATTGAGCTAGTTTGTGTGTGCGCTCTACCACTCGTCTCAGAGATCTCACACGGAAATGAAAACAACCGTTCAAATTTCACGGCGCCACAACGACTTTCATAGTAAAATATAACAAAATCCTGAAATGCTCCACAAATAGCTTAACTGGAATTCTGCCGCCGTACAAATTGCCCTCAAAAGCTGTCCAATTCGACCTCGAACTTCATTGTTTGACCGGCCCCATCTCGTGATTAAATTGTCGATCGTTTCCCTTCACCTTAATCTCAACAGGAAGATAATAATTTTTATCGTATAAAAGTTTCGGCATCAGTGGTGTAGCTTATACTCACCAGTGGTCACCACCCTTTGGTGACCCAATTTACATTTCTTTTTTTTCGCAATCCAGTTCGAGTGAGTGAACTGTCATAGCACACAACTCTCACAGCCCTGTCACCACTCTCATCCATCTCATTGACGTTTCCCATAGCATCCACTCCCCGCTCTCATTTCTTCCTTTCCTTCTTCCTTCCATTCGACTCCCTCTGTATAGTCGAACACTCTATTTAAATGACTCTCTTTCAAACGTATTGTTTCGTTTCCGATTTACAAGTGTGTGTTTACTTTTATTTCATTACAGTCCTCTACACGGCCTCTGCCATTTTATTCCACATTCTGGACACGCAGCCCGCTCATTCAAATTGCAAAATATTTATGTGAGTATTTTCGCAATATGATTTCTCAATGGTAACATCAAAGGTGCCCGAAGAATCGAAGCGAACAAATGTTATTACGTGAGAGAACTACGTCACAGACCGAGTGATCTCGTCAGCACGCAGAATTCCTCTCCCATCAGTCCCTCCGGAACATCCATTGTGACTAGGAAAATCATGTGCCTCCCCAAGAAGGAATTAGGTCATTCTACGTGGCGATTGAAAACATTCTCCACCACGGTATCTCATTCTAACCCAAGTAGGAGAAAGGATCTACAGGTGTCGGAAGACTTGTTAAATGGCATTTCGTTTATCTGAATTCAGAATCCCCGCATTTTCTCCCTATTTTATGCGCATTCATCTTTGTAATAAAATTGTTTGATAAATACACTTGAAAAACCGGCTTTGTTTGACTAATTATTTCATCATCTACTATTTGCGTTGGGTGAACACCAGAAATTGCTAATTTTAGTAGACTAATGAAAATATTATGTGTACATTCGAAACGACACTAAATATATGTAAAATACTGGTCTTCTGATAGACTGCAGGACCTCCAGCAAAATTTCATTGATACACTTGAAATATCGGCTCTGGTAGATCAAAGTTCAATGGAACAAAATCGACAAACATAAGATTCTGAGTGACAAAATTCATGTCTCTTCGTTATCTCCATGCCCTTGTTGTCATTCACTCAGCGAGTAGGAGAACACCGGCAATTACAAACAACTGCCCAGCTCTCCTGTCATCCAACACATTGACGTTTCCCATAGCATCCCCTTCCTATTCTCCTCAATCCTTTCTCTTCTTCCTTTCATTCAATCCCCACTGTATAGTCGGGCAATCCTTTCCGCTTCCATGTTCTCTATATTTCGGCATTAGTTTTCCTTCAAAATTACATATTCCTATTTACATTGGACTCTCTATTTCCGAATTTTTGCAGGTACCTACACGACCTCCTGCAGTCCGTTGTACATCTATGCAGACATTGGTCTTCTTCTAATAGCAAAATGTCACGCCACCACCGCGCCTGTTACTCTCAGCGAAGACTTTCGATGGCTCGAAAAGCTACAAACAAGTGCTGCCGCCAAGCACGTCGACGAGGATATTTATTGCGAAAAATAATCACGACCGACAATACAGTCGAGGAATTGGTGCGGAATCCTGGACAGTAGGGATGCAAGTTCGGTTTTCGTATTACGATCTTCTCGGCGAGAGATCGGTAATACGGCTGATAAAAGGGAGAGAACGAGAGAAATAGAGACGCCGTATTACCGAAACCGGCGCCGAACGGGCAACCCTACTGGACAGTACGGTATGGCCTATTCATTCCACAAAGAGCACGGAGTCGTCGTCCCAATAAAAATATGAATTTGTAGAGATAATGTTTAGTAAAAATATGCTTCTCTCTCGATCGATTCTTGTTTTTATGTTGCCACTTTTGCAAAAAACTGTGCCTGATCATTATTCAATGTTTCATAAACTAATGATCTGCTCGTAATATAAACTTTGTATTACATTCTATAAGAAAGAGATCAATTCAAGAGCGAGTGAGAGAAAGAAAGCATGGAAAGAGTTTGTGTGTCCGCGTTCTTCAACACCTTTCAAAGCTCTCACACTCAGAGAAAAAGCATGGTTCTTAGCAAATGAATTACTTACTTTTTAGCATAGAGAGCATGGGAAATTAGGAGAGTGTAAGTAATTTATTTACATGCGTTATAAATATCAATACTAGTTTATCTGGGAATGTGATCACTCCAAGAAGATTATACAGAATCTTTTATTGTTTTTTTTGTTGAATTTTCCGTTCCGTTGGTGCAGTTCTCCTACCATCCAATGTATTAACGTCCCCTGTTTGTTTTCGCAATCCACGAATAAGGGAGTGAACAGTACTGTCATTGCACACAACTGACACTGCCCATCCACCATCGCATCTATCTCATTGACGTTTCCCATAGCATCCACTCCCTGCTCGCCTCTCTTCCTTTCCTTCTTCTTTCCATTCGACTCCCTCTGTATAGTCGAACACTGTATTTCACTTACATTGTCGCATTTCAATTCCACTTTCGATTTATCTCAATCTAATTGTTTATCAAATTTATGTACAGACCTCTACATGGCCTGCGACAGTTCAGTATACATTTGGAACTCTATTCGGCTAATTCAAATCACTAACTATTGATGTAAGTATTATCGAAATGCGATGTTTTAATGGCAAAGTCTTTAAGATGCTAAATTAGCGAAATCAACACGGATTACGTGATGACGCAAAAACAAACTCTTATCCTCGTCACCTCTCAGATGCCCTCACAATTCAGTCCTTCCGGTACATCCCGTTGTGACAAATCGTCATTACCTTATCAAAAAATGGTCGGAGTAACACTACACCAGGTGCCTGAAGGAGTAATGCGCACTTTTGGTACGACAGTAACTGCGGCTGGTCTACCCTAAAAGCTTTTTGTGTGACGAATGAGTGTGGCGCTATATATGCCTATTGGAGTTATCCCCTGATTCCTTGTTTTGTGAGAAATTATCTTGATACTATTCTCTGATATAACTAATTGATAAATAATTGAATTATCTTTGTTACAAATGTGTTTGATAAATAAGCTTGAAATAACCGGCTCTGCACAGAGAATGAATACACTGAGTTAGGGCATCTAGTGTATGATACACTCAATATTGAGTGTATTCGCGCGTCGAGAGAGCGTGCGAAAACGAGAGATTTGTAAGTGTATCATACACTCGATGCCCTAACTCAGTGTATGGTACACTCAATAGTGAGTGTATTCATTCTGGGTGTGGAACAATAAAGTCGAATGGAACAAATGCGAAAATATGAATATGTGAGATATAAAAACGACCATCTCTTCGGTATCTCCGTTCTTCTTTCATCACCCACTCTGTGAATAGGAGAACACCCGTAAATTCATACAACTGTCGCCCAGCTCATCCATCTCATAGACGTTTGCCATAGCATCCACTCCCTCCTCCTCTTCTCTTTCTTTCTCATCTCGCTTCCATTCGATCGATCCCCACTGTATAGTCGACTCTATTTCTTCCGATTTTTCATTCAAATTTCTGGTCTAGCTTCGCATTACTATTAGTCTCCTGTTTAGCACCTTTTATTCCAGGCCTCTACACGACCTCCGACAGTTCATTCTACAATTGGACAGCCTCATTCAAATTGCTTGTTGTAAAAATGAGTTTCACCTTTTCATTAAATTAAACAAAATATATTATATCCCAATATGATTTCTTAATTTCGAGGGTGCCATCGTCACCTCACTGGAGTCCTCGTCCACCGAACCGAAATCTTTTCTTAGTGATTAGAATGATTTTCTTGTGTGAAAAGTTTTCTTGTGTGAAAAGTGAATAGGAGAACACCCGTAAATTCATACAACTGTCGCCCAGCTCATCCATCTGACGTTTCCCAGATGGATTCCCAGACGTTTCCCATTGACGTTTCCCATAGCATCCATCGTCCTCCTCTTCTCCTCTTTTCTTCTCTTCTTTTCTCCCATTCGATCCCACTATATAGTCGAAGACCCTATTCCTCTTCCGTTTTCTCTTTTGTTCGTCAGAATTCAAAATTCTTGTTTTTTTGTGTTTACGAACAAATCACCATTGAAAAAGTTAGTTAGTTTTGCGTTTTGATCAGAGTTCAATCAAAATCGAGTGATAATTTCTCGGTCGGATCTCTCAATTTCAAAGGCCACTGAGTAGCTCGAGCATTTTAATCAACACGAAGGAGCTGCATGCGAGAATGCCTCTCATTCTACAGTAACGGGATCTTGATGTTATGGATAGGAAAAACAAACTATTTCCCTCTCTATCTCGATCGGAGATACGAAGTTCTAATGGGATAGTCATAGTTTGAACGACAAAATTGGAACCGAGTCTACCATGGGAAGAAGATTCATCAGGATCTTGACCGCATGGATATGCATCGTACACTGTCGTGCATGTTACGCCGAGTAGTCGAGAATAAGAGAAGTCTATCAACCCTCAGAAAGTGAGAAATAATAACAATGCAAATACAACTGTAGCTCGTGTCTCAACTAAATTATGTTTCTTTAGTGATCTAATTTCGGTGTACACTTCGCAAGTCTCATCGAGTGAGTGAACGGTACACAGAGAGCGGCCAAATGCCAGACGACGAGAGAAAAAGCGAGAGACAACATCGCTATGAAAAGACGCGGGCGTTGCGGTCGCGTTGCGTGCGCCTTTTCTCCCCAGGAGTAAGGACCAGGGGTAACTTTAGGCCCACTAACTTAGTGGGGATGAAAATGCATTTTCGCGCTTATTTTACTAATTATATTACATTGTGCTTATTTAGCCAGGACAGTAGCCTTGGAATACGTCTGACTTTCAGCCCGAACGATATGAAACATCACAGACAGCAGCTTTTGTATAATAATTATGTGCCTTGGCCCAATGAATGTCTAATCCCAGTGTGATCCCATGTGGGTTAATCAACAAGATAGCATGTCAGAGTGTGATAGAGTTTATGAAAGCGAGAACGAGAGTGAAGGGGTGAATGGGTTACTGTACATGATAGGGGGTACCCTAGGCAATAGTCTACAGAGTGAGAAGGGGGAGAGAGGGTCCTCTCTCAAGTCGGGCTCCAGTCGGCTCTGGTCGGAGATGAGCTCTCGAGGTCTTTTATCGGCACGGCGGAGGCGGAGTCCTCGGGCCTGCTACCGAAGCCTCGTGATTGGCTGCACCTGAAGTAGGAGGTGTTAAAGTCGTGATGAGATCTAGATCAGACTACGGGCTCTCAGCTTCTCTCAGTGAGATAGAGTCAGACGATCATAGATAATGAGAGAGCATGCGATCAGTGAGATCGCAGATGAGTGAGAGGGTTGTGCGAGAGAACATCGCTGCCTATAAGAGACAGCAGCGTGTTAGGGGAAATGAGAGACTATGGTGGTCGGGAGAGGGTTCCCCCGACGTCGAATTGAGCGCGAGAGATGGGGTTCTCTTCTAGTGAAACAGCTGAGAGATTTAGCAGCGCGCCGCGCTAAATGTAGTAGCGCGGCTTAGTTCATTCTACTGATTCAGACTAGGTTATCTGGAATAATTGATTGATTCTAGTTTCTGTCTATTCAGACTGTCACAGTATTTGTTACGCGAAAAACAGCTAATCCTTATCCCACTAAGTTAGTGGGCCGCAAGGGTGAAACAGGGGACATCCCACTAAGTTAGTGGGCCTAAAGTTAGCCCGATCCTTAGTGCTCCCCAGTTCAAATCCAAATTCTGGATTTTTGCCAGAAGTGTGTGGCCGTCTCGCTGTACAACTGAATCGCTGTGCGGTAGTGTGCACACAACTGACGCAGCCCTCTCACCTCTCATCCATCTCATTGACGTTTCCCATAGCATCCCCTTCCTATTCTCCTCAATCCTTTCTCTTCTTCCTTTCATTCAATCCCCACTGTATAGTCGGGCAATCCTTTCCGCTTCCATGTTCTCTATATTTCGGCATTAGTTTTCCTTCAAAATTACATATTCCTATTTGCATTGGACTCTCTATTTCCGAATTTTTGCAGGTACCTACACGACCTCCTGCAGTCCGTTGTACATCTATGCAGACATCGGTTCTAATAGCAAAATGTCACGCCACCAGCAGCAGCTGTTAATTGCCACTATTAGCGAAGACTTTCGATATATGTATGGATATGACAGAAACAAACACAAACATGCCGTCAACCACGGCAACGGAGATATTTTTTTGCGAAAAATAATCACGACCAACAATACAGTCGAGGAATTGGTGCGGAACTCTGGACAAAACGGAATGTCCTATTCATCCCACAAAAGAACACGGAGTCGTCGTCCCAATAAAAAAGTGAAGTTGTACAGATAATGTATAATAGAATATGCTCCTCTCTCGATTATTGTTTTTATGATGCTACTTTTGCAACAACTGTGCCTGATAAATACTCATTGCTTCATAAAAGAATTATGCGCTCGAAATATCAACTTTGCATGACATTCTATAAGGAAAAGAATGTATTCAATTAGAGATTCTGATTTATTCGAGAGAGAGAGAGAGAGAGAGAGAGAGAGCGTGAGAAAGGTAGGGATGAAAGACTCTGTGTGTCCGCGTTCTTCAACAGATTTCGAAGCTCTCAGACAGAAGTGGAAAGAACCGTCTAATTTTTGCACCGTGCATTGGCAGACCAATGGTGACTGAAAGAGAAATAAAAAAAGTGTAATAAATATCTATCATATCATTTATTTTACCTAGGAACTGATCGCTCCAGGAAGATTATTCAATTTCTATGCTATTTAATAAAAACAATTTCGGTTCCGATTGTGCAGCTCTCCTATCATCTAATTTATTCATGTTCCCTGTTTGCTGAGTGCTGAGATACGCTCAAAATTCTGATCGTTGCAAACGGGAAGAAAATGGGCGTGGCCAAACCAGTGTCCTTCCGGAAATTTATCGCCGCGGGCGAGAACCCAATCGAAACGCTTATTGACTCTAGAAATCGGTTCTCCCATAGATTCTCTACCGAATCCACATGTAAACCAGATCTCCCGAGTAGACTTTGAAAGGTAACTATACAACTACCCGTATAAGAGGGAAATTACACCCCCACACTCTTCATTCCCCGCGCTCTCTCTCCAAAAAAGCGGTCAATTTCCCTGTTAGGTAGTTGTTTAGTTATCTTTCAAAGTCTACTCCCGAGCACGTCCTATAGGGGGCCCTCGGCCAGACCACAATAATGCGAAAATTTGACTTTCTCGTGCCCTGAGGGCAAATGGTGGCCTACCGCGACCATATTCTCAGGATCATCGGTAGTCATGATGCCGATCATTTTGATTCTTTGATCGGGTCTGTGGGATGTCTACAAGGCGAGATATGAATTTCCGACCTCGAAATTGCAGCTTGGCTGCAGCCAAGTAGCGGCACCGGAGCAACTTGAAAAAATTATTATGGGTAGACCGTGGGAATTTCTTAACACTCTGAAAGTTTGGGGAGCATGAAAAAATCCATGTAAGAATAATGCCCATTCAAAAAAGTATTAATTGATTGCGTCATTACTACGCGATAACTGAAAGATTTCGTAATACCCTAATAGTTGTATCGTAATCTCCAATGGATTTCACATAAGAGCCTACCATGTCATATCAAAGCCTCTTCGGTTTCAAAAGTTGTATTGTAAAGAAAAAGTGCCCGAAAACTTTTGACCGCGACTAGAGTGGTTGAAGTGAAGTGAACGTTCGCGAAATCGACCGCGCGAACGTTCGGATTCAGCCGCAAAGTGAACGATTAGAAATGTGAACGTTCACAATCGAGGGGAAAGTGAACGTTCGCATTCTCATAATTCACATTATGAAAATCAGGCGAACGTACACATTTCGCGAATTAATTCATATTATTTTTGTGAACCCGGACTTTTAATTTTGATCAGCTAAAAAATGTCGTTCTAAGGTAATTTTCTTCGCTGAATACGATGGCTACTCCAGTTTCTCTCTATCATCTCTCTCTCTCTCTCTGGATTACTGTAATAGCAGGGAAAACCAATTTTGATGGCCTCTGATTAACAAAAAAATATAGTTTTGCCATGAATTTTCAAGCCGCTCATCTCCATAATCTCTCGAAATGAGAAAGATAAGACATTTGTGTTTCACTAACTACTGATAACAGAAATGAAACCTAGAACTTCGGGGAAATTAATGGTTTCAATCATTCGTGTTACGCCTTCTTTAAACATCGTACTTTGGATTTTTTTGTAGGACTGAGGGCGGGTTTTTGTAGGACTGAGGGCTAACATTGTGTGATGAGCATACTGTGATTAGCGAGTTCGAATTATTATAATTCAAAATGCCTGAAATTCACTATAATGTACTCCCGACCACGGTATTCCGGTTACAGTCTAAAACTGCCCCTATAAAATCCGAGATGGGATAGTGTTTGGGTATTACAGTATGCTCATCACATAATGTTAGCTCGCAATCGACGCCGTCTAAGGCTTGAAAATTCATGGCAAAACTATATTTTTTTGTTAATCGGAGGCCATCAAAATTGGTTTTCCCGGCTATTACAGTAATCCAGAGAGAGATGATAGAGAGAAATTGGAATTGCCATCGTATTCAGCGAAGAAAATTACCTTGGAACGAAATTTTTAGCTAATCAAAATTAAAAGTCCGGGTTCACAAAAATAATATGAATTAATTCGCGAAATGTGAACGTTCGCCTGATTTTCACAATGTGAATTATGAGAATGCGAACGTTCAGTTTCCCCTCGAATGTGAACGTTAACATTTCTAATCGTTCACTTTGGGGAGAGCGGCCGTCGTTCACATTTCACATTTTCGTTCATTTCAACCACTCTAACCGCGACTGTATATTTACACTGTGAGTCGGTCTATAACCAAATCAATCTTGAAATGAAAGCGAAAACTAGGTTAAAAACATAAATTAATATCAATTTCAGACACTAATTTCCGTGAGTTTAGTGTCCTAACAGTCTCACAGAAACCAGATAGCCTTGCGTTCGGGCGCTGGGCGGGATGCCTAGAAAAAAGTAATAACAGCTGTTAACAAGTTAAGAGGAATTATGGCAATCTAACCTCAAGCTTTTCTCTGACTCATTCATGCTAGATAGTTACTAGGCTGTTGCAAAAGTCTTGTCGCGTTTCGGGGTATGAACATCTTAATCCCTACCATCTTCAAAGATGAACCAATGAACTTGAGAATAGTCTACGTTCACACCACTAGAAGTCCTCTATAAATCGCGCAACTTATGGATACCACCCTCATAGAACGCCGGGGTCTATAATTTGAAAAAGCCGGTCAACTCGGTTACGATATCAACTCGGATCTTGAAGTGCTGTTCTCTGAGGAAGTTGGTGATGGTGGGGAACAAGTTATTTTCTTTGAGGGTAATGTCTGACGACTAAGAAGGATGGATTAGGATGGCGCTCCCATACGCCGCCAGTTCAGAAATGGTCGCCCTCACAGTAAGGGATCCAGCGATGCAGTGATGGAAGTAAACATTTGCCCACAATTAGAGTCTCTTATCGGCTTTGATCTTGACTTATTATATATCACTGGTGCACACCTGTGCCATGATAGTGGTGCCTTCGAGTAGGAGCTCCCAGTTCTGAGCGCCCCGGGTGCTCCACGAATTTCACAACATCATTTTTTAACTACCGAAAACTGTGTTTGGGAACATCGTCTGCCCTCTAATCTGCATCAACCGACTGGTGTTTGGGTAGAACGTTTTCACACTTTACCCATACATAACCCCCAGTCACCATCTAGTCCAGACAGTTGAAGGCCCTGTAGATAATTAGGAAAATCAAAGACATATCGACCCTCAGAAAAATGACTAGATCCGAGAATTCGTAATAAATCAACCATCCCATATTTTTCTTCTTTCCAATTTCGAGAACTGCCCAATGTATAGTGGTAAAATCGGGTCCTAGTGTGTCGCCCAATTTGCACATGATTTGATAGGGGTCTGCTTCTTGCTCTGTGCACAGAGTGTTAAAATACAGATGGAGGATTTTCTGGATCGGTCCACTTCGGCCTGAGAAAAGTCCATATTCTGACTATCGAGAGTCCAACTTTTCACAGTGTGCAAAGAGGTTGCTTATGATTGATGACTCATATCCACATGGCGTTCAAATCCGAGTGACTTTGAGCCAGACAGGAAGACAAACAAAACTACCTCTCAAAAGTGGTAAAGGACGTTAACAAAACAATTCGTATTTCTCCCACAGAGAACTAGAAGGGACTAATCATAACCATGCTTTAGAGAGAAGGTATGGACCCCCTTCTACTGTAAACTGGAAGGCACATTACAAAAAGAAACAGTGCAGAGATAACCCGCGAAAGTGAACGCTCAAAAAACGACAGGACTTTTGCAACAGCCTGATAGATCGAAACCTTCGGGTGGAGTGCGTAGTATGATTGAGTGTCTTCTACATGTACATTGACGAAGAACACGCCCATCATCGAACAATTCCGTCACAAGTTGGACACATCATTCCACAGGCCGGTCAACCTTCCAGAAAGGCCTTTGGAGTGAGAGAGCGTGTGAAATCGAGAGGGACTCTCTCACTTTTGTACACTCTCTCGCTCTAATCCTGATCTGTAGGTTTGGAATCATGTGTGGAGAGATAACACGGTTGGCCATAAATGTTTTAGACCCGCTTTCGCTTTTCATTCATTATTGATATAATTGTTTGGGTAGTTTTAATCAGCAAATAACTGTCAAAATTCTCGTCCTTCGTTGCTTTCTGTGAAGACTGAAAAGGTAACAATCTAACTACTGGAGTCCCCAAACTAGGTGGCAGGCCGTTCGTCACCGCAGTATTATTTGCTGATTGAACTAACGTTATTTTAATTCCTCACCAACTAATAAATAAAACAAAAAAAGATATATAACTAATAAAGTCACAAGCATTTTTCGAGAAAAAAAATGAGAGAGAGAGGGAAAGTGTAATTATAGAGAGACAGCACAACGCCTTGGCACAATTCAATTACTCAATACACCGGAGGACGGTGGTCCAGTGGGACAAAAATCAGAGCTATAGCTCATAAGAGGGAGATAAATTCCTTACGAACAAGGAAACTCCTGTTTAATGCATGGTGCAATCATATGGAAAGTCTATGAATCACAAAAGAAAGGTTAAGAAATTCTCTTCAAATAGAGATACTCCCTTTTTTCATGTGAAGCAAGGACTAAAAGTTGCTGAATGGCAAAGTCATTTAAAACAAACAGAGGCAAAGATTTATCTTCACAGATCCATCCAGCCAACACAATCAACACCAGAGCAACAAGGTATCTGCGAGATAATACCCGAAATTTGTATGGATGAGAGGAGCTCCGCATAGGTGCATTCCTCCATTTCATTGACAGATACGATGAATACTCACGTTTCTCTAAAAAAAGAAGCAGATGAATTTTATTCACCATATCTCTTATTTTCATAATTATTTATATCTCTAAAATAGCTTATCTTAAACATTTAAGATAAATCACCCACTCTATCACTGAATAATGACATCGTATCTATTGTATTTACATTCCCATGCTCGCATATTCTAACCAAAGGAAAAAAATCTAACCAGGTAGCGACGATATTGTATTTGAATTTGGAACGAACAATGTTGGCCGATAACAAGAGCTGCAGTCTTGAAGAACTGGAATATATATATAAAATATAAGTATATATATATATATATATATATATATATTGGAAAAAAAGAAAGAGAAGAAAAAGTATACGTACCGTGAGCTTGCGATATCAGTATTTAAAAAAAAATACATCGTCGTCTTGCGAGGGATGGACAACTCACAAAGAATTGAGGAATCTTTGAAAATGAAGGTAAGCAAGATCGTGCAGAGATCTGAAATAACAATGCATTATTGATGTGATTTGCAGAATATGGGCTCTATCGGACAGTACTTTCTTGATATCATGTTTAAATGACCTGGACGCTAAACAAACTCAATTCCGCATGCCTTGTCGTATTTTTATTGCTTCACAAGCAGCCAATGCTTGTGAAACAACCAAATGATAAGAGAATCATGTAAAATGTGCGAATCGAAATCAACGAACAATTGTGAATGAAAGGGAAAGGGAACGAATGATCACTATCGTCATGTTGGTGACTGCGGAGAGGGGAGGAAGGGAAATCATGTGATAATGCGAGAGTATTTCTCGGCAAACAGGAATTAAGCTATCTAAGTAGGTGCACCATGTGCATGTCTATACAATGTGAATTTTCATACATCAGCAATTATATTAGATCACCATGCCTTCATTTGCCCAAATTCAGCCGCAAATGTATTGAAACCGTGCATCTGAAGGGATTCTGATTGAATAGTTTACTCCGGTGTTAGTAGTTTGTCAAAAAATGTTTTCTAGCGCCAAGTTTGATGATCAAAAAAAGCTATTTGTAACGTGGGACTGCGTAACCCAAGTTTTCTCAAGGTATCTAGGGCACGTTACCGAACGCAAACATAGTTTCTTTTTCCCATATTATGAGATCAAAAACCACATCCGACAATGTTCCAACATCATGGCACAATAACAATGAAGTGAGATGGCGGGAGGGGAGGGGGTCAAGCATGATCTGTCTGCTCTGTGTAAGAGAGAAAGAGAGGGGGTAAGAGTGCTCTGTGTAAGAGAGAGAGAAAGAGGTGCACTCCCTCTCATTCCTTGCCATTGCATCGTAGAGATAAGTCAAGAATGGCGATAGAAGTGTGCAGAGGAGAAGGGGGAGGGTGTATCCCCTAAGAGCTAAGCTTTCCCAAGGCATCTAGGTACGTTACCGTTCGCATGCTACCAATTTCCCGAGTGGATAGAAGTCTTGGTTGGGATCGGCGGGGATAAAATTCGACTAACGTGACTAGCGGTTGCTGACACTACTACAACCGCTTGTCTGTGCTGTTGTGCCAGAGGAGCAAGCAAAAGACAATGGACACTGAGGGATTCGAACCCCCGACCTTCCGATAGCTATCCAGTTGCTCTACCACTGAGCTAAGCGTCCGTGTTCGACTGAGCTCGAGCCTCGCACTAGGTAGTTCGCGGACATGCTCCACATGTGCATCGTCACCTGCGTTCAACAGCGAATTCCCCAGAGACTCCTAGCGTTTCGTCACATCACTGGAGCGAAATGCATTCGAATCCTTTGAAAGACATGCATGAATTGTAACTCTCTCGACCACAATTGTATTCTGCGCCCCGTGCGACGGAAAAAGGCTCATCGAATTGTTTGAATACATGCATTTTTAAATGATTGCACCTGATAAACATAACAATTTTTAGTTATGTTTAATGACACAGTCTACCGAATGTCGAAAAAAATTGACTTGAAATTTGTTTATCAATTTTCAAAATACGTAAACTCATGTAGCGCGAGTGAACTGAATTCAGAAAAGACGAAACACAATAAAGAACTTTATTTCAGTGATAATGCGAAATCAGCACCACGTCACTTGCTTTATTGTGATGTCACTTGCTTTATTGTGACAATGGTTATCATAACGGAAATATGTAAATTTGTTCTTTTTCATGAATGGAAAATCAAAATATAGTTTTCCCATGGGATTGTGTTCAACATTTCAACGCAGATATCGGGCCCACTCATTTCTCGCTAATTGGATTTAAGAACCGGTCATTCCGGCGGACCCGGCCCCGAATTAAACACTCTAAAAAATATGCGAAGTCAACGAATACGTGTACATGGAAGGGAAAACGGAACGAAGGATCACTATCGCCATGTTGTTTACTGCGAAGAGGGGAGGAAGAGAAATCATGTGATAGTGGGGAGTGTAATGCAATAGCATCGCAATATTTCTCGTCTCTTGCTTTGTCATGCTCTCTTGCATCCGCATCTGTTGTTGAGGAGCGGAACGTTTTATTATTTTGGACGAGTGTTTTTGAATTTGTAATAGTCGTCCCATTGCTCTTTGATTGTGCATCGTCGCCTAAGTTCAAGATCGAGTTCGCCAATTACTTCCACCGTTTCGTCACAGCATTTTCCTTGAGATCAAGCGGGAACACAAAATGCATCCGATGTCTGATGATATCATTGGGCAGACCAGGTGCTGACGGCATGAATTACACCCCCCCCCCCTTGACTAGGGTTCACTTATTGAAACTTATTCCGGAATTCCAATAAGGAGAACAAAGGAACTCAGGAACTTAGACCAAAAATTTACAAAAAAAAGGAACTTATGATACAAAGGAACTCAGACCGCGAGGGTGGTGAGAGATAACGGAGAATGAGAGGGTAAAAAAAACCTAGAAATATGTACGTAATTTTATTTCAGGGATAGTGTGAAATTAATTCCAATTCACATGATATATTATGGTGTTCGACAGATCTGTGTTCTCATCAAATATAAATTCATAATTGATATGCACGGTGCAACCAGCCTTGACCTTTTCACGGAGTATATTCTCCCAGTATTCGTTGCTTGTGCCCATAAACTCTCCTGTTTCCGGCATATTCAAATAGACCGCATCCAATTGCGCAATCATGGCTAGAAATCTTGCTGCAAAATATATTTTAAATATTTTTGGATTAAAGTTCAAGAGAAAGGAAGTTAGTAAAAACTTAGTTTTAAATAAGCAAAATATACGATTTCGAACAAGGAATAAACGCTCACTAGGATATTGCACCTTGAATTGAGCGTAAGCCGAGTCGACACAAAGAGACGTCACTTCTTGGGTGCTAACCAGCTCAATAATTTCGTCACTGAAAATATGAATAAGAGTGCGCAGAATATCGGATTTCGAAAACGAATTCATTTTGATGAATTTTTGGAATAAATAACGATCATTTTGGTTATATTTTTTAGTTTTTTTTTAAATTCAAGTTTTCAAAACATATCATCATCGTAGTGATAAAAAATCAATTAAACTTACGAAATGGCGTCGTTAAAATGATCCACATGATGCAAATGTAGAGTATCCACTATAGATCCCTTTAGAAGGTGTTTTACAATTTTGATGTCTTCACAAGTTCGAACTGTCGACACGATCACATCATTCGTCTTTATCAGTTCAGCGAGGCACGCAATCACCGGGTTATTTGGTGAACGAATAGGGATGGTAATCCGAGCAATCTGTGCACAATTTAGTAGAAGGTAGAGCAAAAAAAGGTAAAGGCATCTCCTTATCTAAGTCCTGAGAGAGTCACTGTTAAAGCCAGCGCAAGGTAGAGCTATGCTTCAGAAAGATTAACAGCAAATTAACAGCGAATATATAGAAATGATATCAGAAAAGACTACGCCTCAGCTAACTTTGAAATGTTCGAAAACTATTCCCTTTATTTCTCCCGCTAGGAGAAGAATTTTCCAAACAGTTGTAAGTAAATTTATTGGCGCAATAGAAGCCAACCAAAATATGCAAAGTTTTAATGAATTAGAAATAAATGTGCACCTTTCCCGTTAATCGATCGCATGCCATGAATAAAGACGCCACGCCCATCACGGGCGCTTGTCACTTACCATATGTTTTACGCAATGCGGTCTTGATTTCAAGACCGCGTTGCTTGACGGAAAGTAGGAGCAGATATGTGATTTTACGCAGTCCGCGTCGAATGGGTGGAACGAGGGCGAAATTAGGGTTTTTATCTCGATTAGGAACGATCCGTTTTTGCATTATTTGAGTTTATCGAAGAGGGGAGGAGTGGGGAGGAAGAGAAATCATGTGATAGTGGGGAGTGTAATGAGATAGCATCGCAATATTTCTCGCCAAACAAGAATCGAACTGTCCATCTATGCCCACCATTATTATCCCTACACAAAGAGAGCTGTCGTACACAAGAAACTAGACATGTTCAGTTTTTCATTCATTTCTTTACCGAAGGGGGTCTGATTGAATAGTTGCCTGCGGTGTCGCTTCAAGGTTTTTCGAAAATGTGTTTGAGCGCCACATTGGATATTAGGCGTATTGATGATCCTTGCAGATATGATGTCTAGGAGATAGTATGATTTCGCGGAAATAGGTTGCACTACGAATGCTGCACCAACAGAACTGAGCACAATGCAGAGCTCACGTCATTCGACGGTGTGTAGGGGAGAGGTAGAGCAACTAGAAATATGTATACGTAATTTTATTTCAGGGATAGTGTGAAATCACTACCAATTCACATGATATATTATGGTGTTCGACAGATCGGTATTCTCATCAAATTTAATATCATCATTGATATGCACGGTGCAACCAGCCTTGATCTTTTTACGGAGTATATTTTCCCAGTAGTCGTTACTTATGCCCATAAACTCTCCTGTTCCCGGCATTAGCAAAAAGACAGCATCCAATTGCGCCATCATGGCTTGAAATCTTGCTGCAAAATATATTTTGAGTGTTTTTGGAGTAACGTTCAAGAGAAAAAAAAAGTTAGTAATAACTTAGTTTTAAATATGGAAAATATATTTTATATACGATTTCGAACAAGGAATAAACGCTCACTAGGATCTTGCACCGTGAATGAAGCGTACTCCGCGTTGATATAGAGAGACAACACTTCTTGCGCGCTAACTATCGCAATAATTTCGTCACTAAAAATAAAAAAAAGACAATTTTTAGTTGAGGAACTAATCGTGCGAGTGTGAAGAACCGTTTACGAATGCGAATTTATTTTCATGAATTTTTGAAATAAATAGAGATTTTTCATTTAGGTTATATTTTTTTCCTTTTTTTAAATCGAGTTTTAACACATATCATCACTGTAGTGATGAAAAGGACTAAACACTTACCAGATGGCGTCGTTAAAATGATCCATATGACTGAAATGTAGATAGTTCACTTTACATCCCTTTAGAACGTCTTTTACAATTGTGATGTCTTCACAAGTTTGAATTGTCGACACGATCACATCATTCGTCTTTATCAGTTCAGCGAGGCACGCAATCACCGGGTCATTTGGTGTACGAATAGGGATGGTAATCCGAGCGACCTGTGCACAATTTAGTAGAAGGTAGAGCAAGCGGAAAGGCATCTCCTTAAGCCAGTACCACAATATGCAAAGTTTAACATATTAAAAATAAATGTTTACCTTTCCCGAGAATCGATCACATGAATGCTCGCTTTCAATTAATTCTGTAATTTCGCCGACGCATTTGTCGGTAATCAAATATCGAAATTCATGAAAGTCGATCAGGGGAACATTTTCCGGATAAGTGAATAACCGGAGATTGAATCCTGCGGGTTCATCCTGAAAGTATAGAAAACTTTTCTTTGGCATCAAAACTATGGAATATACACGTGGAATATGCAATAACTTTGATAATTCTACCGTACTATTCTTGAATCGAACCTGAAACTCTTCGAAAAAGATAAGTTTAAAGTTCGGAATGTTTGACTTGACTCTGATAAAACAATCGACTGAATGCATTAAACTTCGACATGCCTGAAAAGACAGATGAAAATAAAGACTCAATCAAGAAGAAATAATATCCAAAACGAGCAGATAATATCCATTGGAATCGAGGGGAGAGTGGAGAGATTGAGTTCCAAAGACGGATCTTCTTTTAGCTTCTTTGTGAGTACTGTCGATTTGGTTGATTTATTTCGCTTCCTCGGCATTTTATCTGAACAATGAGCTATATTAAAAATTCAGACGAGAAAAAAGCGGAAAATTTTTACAACAAAAAGGACGCTTTAAGAGACCGGATAGGTAAGGATCGACCATCCCCGGACATCGCCGCCAGGATTTTTGATTCAGGCCTCCATATTTTTTCTGGGGATAGGTCCCGCACAGAGTAGTAACATACCGTTTCTAGAATTTGCCTTTGCCTCAAACCCGGCTCGTGTAAGGCACTCAAATGTGAAAAATGTAAGGGACAAGTTGATCCAAGTTCTTCGAAAAAAAAAATTTCTCGAAAATCGCCATGAACATGGTCCAAAATCGCAAAATATTTTTTCCCTAAACTTTCTCCCCAATTCATCCGAAAGTTATCTGTAGTGCCCTATGTTTCCTTATTGAGTATAAAAAAGCTTTTATAACAGTAATGCTGCGCAAATTTCATGGGTGGAATTCCGCCCTCTGAGGGTGTAAAACTCGTGTAACTCAGCTGAAACTGAACGAAATCTCTCCAATAAAAAAAGGGAAATGTTACAAACGTGGCTTGCAATCCCTGTATCAAGTTTGGAAGTTGTAGCTTCACTAGGAAAAACGTTATGAGAGGGTGCATAAAACTGTTTTCCACCTTGCACCCCATGAAATTTGCACAGCATTAGTTATCCATAAAATGAGAAAAAATATTTTGCGATTTTGGACCATGTTCATGGTGAATTTCGAGAAAAAAAAATCTTTTTTCGAAGAAGTTGGATCAACTTGTCCCTTTGTCAGTTGATGCAACTCCGCGAGTGTGCTACCAAGCAAAGATATTTCATCATGCACGTTACTGGTACTTTCAGAAATATTTTATGAATGCTATTTTTTGACCATTTCCGACTCTATATATTTTTCCGACATAAACCGATGGATAGAATCGAAGAGTACCAACAGAACATTTATTTAATATTGCAATTCAAACATTTTGAGCCCAAAGTTGAAACTATATTTCGTCATAGAACCCTGATCTTTAGTTTATATTTTGGAAAATTTTGAAACTTATTATGTTTACTCTCGATAATCTAAATTGACCTGGTTTTCATAAATTCTGAATATGCTTATCAATTTGACATCGAAAGTTGGTACACACTCGAACCAATTCGAGAAATAAAAAATTTTCGAATAAAAAAAATCGAAAGTCAAAAAAAAATTTTTTTTCCAAAAAATATTCATTTTTTAAAAATTTCATAGCGGAAATATATGAAGGATTTATTGAAGTATATTTCCCGCCTAGATAGGGCTAACGACTCGGTTAAATTAGAAAAATATTCGCGAAATTTTTTTTGATTTTCGAATGCGAACAATCTAATTCAGAAAGGATCGTTCTCTGTTTTGTGTGGTTATTTTATACTTTTAGAGCGCCCTTTATACATTATTGAAGAAATTTTGATCCTAGCTTTCCGCGTTAAAAGGTTAAAAAATTGACATTTTTCACATTTGAGTGCCTTACACGAGCCGGGTTTGAGGCAAAGGCAAATTCTAGAAATGAAATGTTACTACTCTGTGCGGGACCTATCCCCTGAAAAAAATATGGAGGCCTGAATCAAAAATCCTGGCGGCGATGTCCGGGGATGGTCGATCCTTACCTATCCGGTCTCTTAATTCTCGCTTCAACTCCATGGCCTGCAAAACAACGAATAGTTTCTAGCGTATGTCAAAAGTCCGCACATGCAGTAATAGTCATATCCCGACCAGATCACAAGTTGAAGGGAAATTTTTTTAAAAAAGATACAAGTTGAGGATTATGATTATGATTCCTCTATCCTAATGCAACTCGCGGAAAGTGGGTAATATTTGCCAAGAATGTTGGGTCAACTGCGCCTTAAATGTGAAGGAATTTAAGAGAAATGTGCGAGAAGAATGAAAGGATGGACTGATGGGAAACGATTTGGAGGGAGGTTGTTATTGAGAGGAAAAGGGAGAGGTGAGGAGGAGGGGACTGGAATGATAATATAGCTGGCGCTATCTGTTTACCGACACTTCATCTCTTCATTTTATATACTCTCTAGTCGTGTCTGATGGTCAGGAAAGTGTGTTGAATGGCGATAAGGAGTAAAGAAGGACGGAGAATTGTTAAAGTCGTTTTTGAAATTCGTAAACATGTTGAATAAAGGAGCTGGTTGTAATTTCTTCCAATTCACATCGAACTTGAAAGTAGGAAGGATGATCATTTTGGAATCTCATTATCTCTCGTGAATGGTGCATTCAAAATATGTAGTCGTGGATTTTATTTTCTGCAATTTCCATATCGTCGATCGTTACAGTTAGTTCGACGCGATTTTCCAAAGCCTTAGATTTTGAAGCGAGAACCAAAGATTTTCCAATTCCAATTAAATGGTTTCAAAAAGGGAGCAGTACCCTCGTCGATATTTGCCCTGTCTAGGGCAATTTTCATTCACGTTGAATCGTTAAAAGGTACTTTCACAGCAAAGAAGCCTAAAGAGAGGTTGGTATAAAAGTGAGGCAGTGAATCAGATGAAGCCACCGGAAGGTGCACATACTCCTCCTTCCCTCCATTCTGGTTTTCATCCACACTATCGTCAGTTGATTTTTATCCTCTATTCTCACCAATATAAGCTTTACGGATGTTGTTAATCCCAAGTTAGTCCGCGGTTTTCCCACATTTTTAAAAACATTTTAAACTATTAGCAGGTTGCCGACGGCGTTCCTGATATTCCACCTCACGGTAAACTCCAAATTTATAGTTTTTTTTTGCGATGAATAAATAAATTAAGATGCGTCAATCGATGCCGAAACCAGGTTATGCGCACGGGCTGGATGAACTGCCCCGATATCATTCCTCAACTGAGACTGGGTGACCAGGGGTGTGCGGCAAGGGCTTTTTTCGGCAATCGGCAATTGCCGGCAACTGCCGAAATCAAAATTCGGCAATTGCCGGCAATTTCGGCAAGTTTCGGCAATGCTCAAAATGGTGCAAAAACGACTATTTGACGTCTTTTTTTTAAAAATAATTTCCGCCTCGAATTTTAACAACAAAGTACAATAAAATTAAATAGAGGTTACAGAAGTTTCATTATTGCTTCGAAACCTTCGAAACGATAAATTCAGATAACGAATAAAAATTTTTTTCATCTTGAATTTTGAAATTTTTCTTCATTTTATATATTTTATTTCAAAATATTTGATTGCAGTTGCCGTCCAAAATCAATTTCCGTTGCCGGCAAGAAATTTCGGCAATGAAAGTACGGCAACTTCGGCAACTTCGGCAATCGGCAAGAGCCTTGCCGCACAGCCCTGTGGGTGACCTCATCGAGTATAAGTGAGATAAAAAAATCAGTCATACGCGTAATTGTCGATTGCAGTAAGTCGGCAATCACTCTCGACTACAAATACAAATACAAATACAAATTTATCAGTGTCGCTTTATGGGCGCTGATCAAGATGGGGTTTCATATACAGTAGCGGACAAAAGTCTTCAGGCACTTTTTATATCTGATACAACTTTTTAACCCAAAGGGGCTTTGATATGATATGGTAAGACCATATACCAAATCTATTGGAGATTACGATGCAACTATTGGGGGATTGCGAAATCGTTCAGTAATTGCGTCGTGATGACGCAATCGATGCACACTTTTTTGAAGTGCCATTATTCTTACATGGATTTTTTCCCGCTCGTCTAACTTTCAGGATGTTGAGACCTGGCCACGACCTACCTAGAAACTTTTTTTCAAGTTGCTGCGGTGCCGCTAATTGGCTGCAGCCAAGCTTCAAAATGGAGACCTGAAAATCATATCTCGCCGTTTAGACATCGCCCAGACCCGATCAATGCACCAAAATGAGCGCCATCATGACTACCGATGATCCCGAGAATTTAGTCGCGGTAGGTCACCAATTGCCCTCAGGGCACGAAAAAATCACTTTTTCGCATTATTGTGGTCTCACCGAGGGCCCCCTATAGGACTTGCACTAGAGATCTGGCTTAGGCGTGGATTCGGTAGAGAATCTATGGGAGAACCGATTCCTAGCTGCAATAAGCGTTTCGTTTGGACTCCTGCCCGCGACGATCGATTTCCGGAAGGACACTGGTTTGGCCACGCCCATTTTCTGCCCGTTGACAAGGTTCTGACTTTTGAGTGTATCTCGGTACTGTGTTAACGGAGAAGGCTGGCAGACCCATCAATGGAATCAGCGTGGCTGGCTCTAAATTCTCATTCACAAAATTTCATCATCACTATGCAATATTGCATCATCCTTATGCAATAATCCTCAGAATTATAAAATATTGCAAATTAATGACGTAATTTGTGCTCTAGAGTGGCGGAAATATCAAATTTATGTGATTGGAATTTTTTCCACCATTATTCCTTGACTAACGGCTAAGAAAACGCAAAAAAATAGGAATATTGTATAAGGATTATGCAATATTGCATCGTGATGATGAAATTTTGTGAATGAGAATTTAGAGCCAGCCACGCCGATTCCATTGATGGGTCTGCCAGCCTTCTCCGTTAACACAGTACCGAGATACACTCAAAAGTCAGAACCTTGTCAACGGGCAGAAAATGGGCGTGGCCAAACCAGTGTCCTTCCGGAAATCGATCGTCGCGGGCAGGAGTCCAAACGAAACGCTTATTGCAGCTAGGAATCGGTTCTCCCATAGATTCTCTACCGAATCCACGCCTAAGCCAGATCTCTAGTGCAAGTCCTATAGGGGGCCCTCGGTGAGACCACAATAATGCGAAAAAGTGATTTTTTCGTGCCCTGAGGGCAATTGGTGACCTACCGCGACTAAATTCTCGGGATCATCGGTAGTCATGATGGCGCTCATATTGGTGCATTGATCGGGTCTGGGCGATGTCTAAACGGCGAGATATGATTTTCAGGTCTCCATTTTGAAGCTTGGCTGCAGCCAAGTAGCGGCACCGCAGCAACTTGAAAAAAAGTTTCTAGGTAGGTCGTGGCCAGGTCTCAACATCCTGAAAGTTAGACGAGCGGGAAAAAATCCATGTAAGAATAATGGCACTTCAAAAAAGTGTGCATCGATTGCGTCATCACGACGCAATTACTGAACGATTTCGCAATCCCCCAATAGTTGCATCGTAATCTCCAATAGATTTGGTATATGGTCTTACCATATCATATCAAAGCCCCTTTGGGTTAAAAAGTTGTATCAGATATAAAAAGTGCCCGAAGACTTTTGTCCGCTACTGTAGGTTTCAGACGTGGTAAATGGTCTTCTTTAGAATGATTCATTTTGTCCAGTATTAAGCGTCGGGACCTGTCTTCTTTCCATATCACAGACCCTATCACAGATATCACAGATATTACATTTATAAAATTATACGAACATCGAAGAAGACCATTCAGTTAAAACACAGAAACATATTTCACGGCTCCGGTTCCGCTCTCATTCCGGTTCTGATTTCGGTGTAAACAGATGGAAGAGTTAAACTACATGCTTGCGCTCAATCGATAGCCCATGATGCCCTGTGAAACCTTTTCAATTTGGATTTTGAAGATAATTCTTAAATTAGGCAAAAATACGAAGAAAAAAAAGTGGTGTGCGCCTTTCTGTTGTTTGACCAAATTGTCCTCTTTGGCTACGCGCGGAACGGGATAATACGGTAGA